>OX451741.1:218644559-219844559 GCA_948472305.1 Vicia faba
ATATATATATATATATATATATATATATATATATATATATATATATATATATGGTCTTCTCTATCTCTCTCTGTCATATCTTATCTATTTTGTCTTTCTCTATCTCTCTCTTTATCTCATATCTTCTCTCCTCTCTCTCTTTCATTCTACATGTCTATTAAACCCAAAATGTTAATACATACCTATATACATATACTAAATATTAATTTAACTCAAGATAAGTTTAATTTATTTATTTACAATTTATTTGAATAATTGATTTCAAAATATACAATTTTGGAACATATTTAAAACACAAGATATTTTATATTATATTTTATTTAAATTTAGTGTTCTATTAAATTGAAATTTTATGTTGAATGTGAGTTGAGTTATAAATTAGTAGGAGACAATAAAAAATTAAATTATTGATTTATCTTTTTCAAACAAGTAAACTCAATTATGAAGAGAGGAAATGCATCAGAGATGCTTCAAAATCATATTAAAACCAAATTATGTCATCTTTTAGACTTTACACGTTTTCATTGTATTGCATCATCTCCACTTCCCATTCAAATTAAAAACAATATATGTGGTAACAAAAGCTTTGGATTTATAAATAACCACTCAACATCTACTCTATTACGTTTCCACATACTCCGTTAATTTATTTTTTTAATTTAATTTTTTGTTAATAAAATAAAAATTGAACAAAACTGGTTAGTTATGTAAGGGTAATAATGAAAACAAAATTGATCAGCCCAAAACATTGTATCTCCTTTATATATAATTATATATATATTAAAAAATAAGATAATTATTTTCAAACTCAATTTATTATTCAAACGTGATGTAACAAATATTTTTAACGCACTTCATTTTTCGAAGAAACCTTTCTGGACAGTCGATATTAGAAACGCAACCAAAGATAGCTGCATTGTAAAAAAAAAAATGTTAATAAATGGTGACATAATAAAATGATTTATATTCTGTCAAAATAAAATAAAATGATATATAAAATAAAGATGAACACTGTGAAAAGTTACATACCACTATTGGTTACAACAAAAACTAGAAATAGAAAGAGTAACAACACATAAACTAAGATGTAAATTTGAGCCATATTTTCCTTCATTTACATAATAGTTTTTGACAACTTTATAAGTGGAATTTCCAACTTCAGATAAATAGTTCTAGCAAAAGTTGCTAGAAGATATTTATTAAATTGGAATAAATGTTAAATGTCTCTAATGAGCATCTATAAATGTTTATTATTTTGTTTAACAAACTCCATAACATTTTTTTCATTATCTGTCGTTTAGCTATTTGTAATAGAAAGGGTAAAATCCCAAATGATGAACAACATTAATCAAAGATAAAAAACAAACATCATCTTATAAATAACACCAAGAAGAGGCTACTATTTATTTATTTATAAATAACATGTTAAAGAGGAATTAGTTATTATCAATTCATTGAAGAGGTAACAATATTGTGAAAATTAGTTATTTCAATTCATTAAGGAGGTAACAATATATAAAATAAAAATATTTTACAATACGATTGGAAGGAGGATGTTATCGCCGTTGTAAGTATTTTTTTTTTACTATAGGCTAATACTCGCGATAAAAATAGTATATCACACTAATTCATAACAAACGTAAGTATCAATCATAGTGAAAGATGAAATAGTAACGAGTTCGATATTCAACGATAACATTTTGATATTTTTAAATGGTGCATCAATATTTCGTCACGGTTGTAGTTTCTAACCGAGATGGTATAAATATTTGAATTTATTATAATTTATGTGGAATTATCGTTTCATCTTCTACTCACTATACATATAACCGTTCAATTTGATTTAAAAATTAATAATATAAAAAATTATTTTATATTTGAAAAAAAAACTTACATTAATCAAAGTTTTATCACACACGTACACGCGCACACACAGACACCCACCCACATACGCACATGCATACGCACACACACCCCACACACGCACACGCACCCACACGCACCCACACACACATAAATACGCGCACGCACACACGCACCCTCCACACACATCCTTTTTAATCTTACAAGATAATTATAGAGTCCATTTTAATTCTTTAAAATAATTTTTTATATTAGTCTTTTTAATTTTTCAAAATGTGTTAAGCTAACCCTTTTTGACTAATTAGCAACGGAAAAACACAACTAATTATACAAAAGGACTAACATGGTACGTTTTTGAAGATGTTAATGGACCAATATAAATCTTTTTAAGTTATGGAACTAAAATAAACCCTGAGATAAACATATATGACAAAAAAATGTATTAAACTATATATATAAACATATTTGTGACGGTTTTTAACCGTTGTTATTAAATATATAGTAGGCATTTATAAACATATTTGAAGTTGTGTAAATAGGTATGTTCATGAATTTGAATGTCAGTTTTGTACATTTTAGTTAAATAAATCATCAAAATTTTAATTTTTGTAGGCCTACAACACTCAAACTTCAGACTTCCGTTTTGTACATTTTTATTAAAATAAATCATCAAAACTATAATTTTTTGACACCTATAAGACTTAAGGATGGAAATTGTGTTGGAGATGCGACTTCACACACAAATGAGAGGTGAATTGTGTGTTTTAGAAAAAAATTGATTTTGAAAGACTTTTAGAATTAATTTCAGGGTTTGAAAACATTTTAGAAATTTTTTTGTTCCATTGTGGGAACTACAGCGAAACAGAGCTTATGATGATGCACTAAGTTGATATGACACCATGGATCGAAAGGTTGCAATCACAGTGCTTCTTGAACCAGGGATATCGGTGTTGATGCAATATCGTTAACTTTGTTGTTGTCTCTGATACGATCCACCTAATGGAGGTATCTGCATGGTTAGTACTCCAATGCACAAGTCAGTTTAGGGTTAAGATCGAAGATATTGAAAGTGGAGATTAGAGATTGTGCAACTTATAGCCTTATTACATATGTAATTATACCTTGGGTCTGGTGAAGTAGGCTTGGTAATGGGCATCGTGATATTAGGCCTTTTACCGGTGGAGAGTAGTTTGTTCTGAGTTTTTGGCTGGCACAAAATAATTCCTCTTAAGACTCGTCAGGCATGTTGGATGTCGGGGGAGTCTTTCAATATTATTGGTCGGCCTCAAAGGAATTCTATCCAGGCGTCGGTCAATATGAGCCGCGTTGGTTTTGTCAATGTGTAATGCGAGTGTGGGTCTGAAATGCAGTCAGATCATTGAAATGTTTCACCTTTTTTTCTTTGACGTGTGACCAGAAAATATATGGGGAGACGTAACACAACTTCCTATGTACTCGAGTACACTCGAGCGTGGTTGTCTTCCCTAGATGGAATTTGAGCGTCGATCTGTCCTTATTTCCTGCTTTTGACATGACCCATTTGACTACCTTTGCATATATAGAGATAGAGAGATGATGTGGCAAAACTTTTTATCCTTCTTGTTGTTGCTGCAGTATAGCGGCAAGCAAAAAGTAAGTTATTAATTTACCGGGTGATATTTATGTTATATCGTCTCGTATTCACAGAGATTGGTTATTTATTTCACCGTTCGATAAATTCTCGCGTTTATGAGTTTGGAAAATTAATGGGTTTGTATGGAAAAGGAATTAAAAGTTATAAACATAAAAAGAATTTCATTCTTTGAATATTAAGGAACTCTCGAGTTTGTATTTCGTCTACCCTATCAAATACTTAAACTTACTATCCAGTTTCACTTAACCTTAACTACTCGTCAATATCGTTATGTATCGCTCACACATAGGTCATCTCTAATGTAGAGTGAGATATCAACTGTATCATTATATGTCGACGATCTCTCAGCATAACACAAACAACACGAAGGCATTAAGAGTCGATACCTAAGTGATTACTAAGCCTAAATATATCTATAGAATCTAAGCCTAATATATATTCATCCTAAGTCTGGATTCAATCCGTCCATCTCTGCAACATCTCAAACCCAAAACCTTAGCAAGCTAAAAAGAATAAACATCAATAAAGATTTGTAAAGAAAGTTTCATACAACACCATGAGCAATAAATATACACATAATCAAGATAAAGTTACATACAAAATCCAACAAATAGTAGTTACAAAGAGAAGAAGATAAGAGAAAACCCAATTTCCCGCGGTGTCAAACACGATCCATCAAGCTTCTGACCTCGGATCATCCGATTGCAAGCCACAAATGTTGTTTTCTAAGCTCTTATATCAAAGAATAAAGGTTTGATGAGTTGGGAAAAAATACCCCAACACATAACCTAAAAAATGTGTTTTTTCCCCTTTTAACGCAATTCTGTCCAGGGGGCCGCGCTAAGCGGCAAAATTCCGATAAGCGCGCTCTGATATCTTGAGAAAAAAATCAGCATTTTGTTTTCGCCATAACTTGAGAACCGTAACTCTGATTTGCGCCCGGTTTGAAGCGTTGAAAACTTACTAATTGCTCTTTATAATAATAATGAAATATAAACCAAATTTATGAATTTTTATTCCTTTATTTTGAGCCTTATCCATTGATGAGTTGCTCAAAATCACGCGTTTGAAGTTGTGTCTTCGACACTTTATTGCTCATACTCCAAATACGCAATAAATACCTACAAAACAAATGGGAAAACATAAAACGGTACACTATATACACAAAAACACAAATAAACATAAACTAAATGAACTTACACAAAATTCGGGATTATTCAACGATTTTACAAACAAAAAGTAGATAAGTGCAACAAAAAGTATATACAAAAATAACTACAATTTGCACTTATCACTTGCATATGGAGTTTCCCTTGTCTCTTTTAGTCTTCTCTCTTGTTTTAGAGCACTTACTTATCAGAGTAACCGTTGTTGCATGTTCATAAATTTGAAGTGCTAAAGCTTTTATTTTCCAGGTTCCTTTCTCATTTTTGAGCCTTTTCCTTCCTATTTCAAGTTACCTTCT
Organism: Vicia faba; assembly: GCA_948472305.1. NCBI lineage: Eukaryota > Viridiplantae > Streptophyta > Magnoliopsida > Fabales > Fabaceae > Vicia > Vicia faba. The sequence goes on from OX451741.1 coordinate 218,649,521, forward strand.
CTTCTTCTCAACTTTTACTCTAGTTTTTATCGCATTTTATTACAATAAGTGGTAAACCTATTATCGTCAAGAGTGACTCGGAGGGTAGTGTTTCTTCATCTTCAAAAAGAGGAATAAAGTTTGAGTCACATTCCCCTCCCCCCTCTGTCAGTGGGGGTTATAAATCACAAATCATCATTTTGAGTGGTGATTCGGAGATGGAGGATTCGTCTGGAAAATCTATGTCAGATGAAACTTTTTCCATGAATACTTCAGAATCCATGTTCCCTATGAAATTCGATGGGGGTGAAAACCTTGTCGAGAGGCTGATGCCTCCTTCTGTCTTGATCGATACAAAAATAGAGGTTTCTCTTCAAAGGAGGGAACATATCAGTCATTTTTTCAAACATACTGGGAGTTAATTGGTTATGATCCTTGCAACACAGAGATCTCTCATCGTCTGGAATGTGAATGGCAGCATGATGTCATGTACTGGGTTAATCCCGAAGATCATCAAAGAGTTGGCGTAATAGACAATAGAGGTCTTAGATTAATATCATCGACCACTGTGAATAGATATCATCAGGTGGCTACTGAAATAGTCAGGACTCCTTCAGCTCTGAACATTGTTGAAATCGTATCTCAAGCCAATATCATAATAGGCAATACACCAGATTAGGCGATTCTTCCAGTAGGTTGATATGAAAGGGTGTGTAGCTTTTTCAAGGGTTGCTCGGTTCCCTTGTATGAGTGTCTTTTTACCTCGCTAGGGGTGTGTCAACCCTTCTCTAGTTTTTGAGGTGGCCGTGATGAACCATCAAAAAGTTTCCCCCTTGCAACTTCATCCTAGAGCCTGGGTCTTCATGTTGGTGTTCTAGCTTTTTGTCGAGTATAAGTCTTGGAAGCCATCGTTGAGGCTCTTCTTTGATATCTTTTGTGTAGCTCATACTTTCTAGACGATACTAGGGAACAAGGATTGATCTCTCTTCGTCTCCAAGTATCTCACTTCCCACAGTCACCTTAGTGACAATAACAAAAATAGAAGAATACACTTCCAATTATAATACTCAGTTTTTCTTAAAAGCTTTTATTTGAAAAAAATAACTTGACATACAATCTAATTTTCTTAAAAGCTCATGAGTGATTGGAAAGTAATAATTAATAATCATTCTACCTTAATGTATCATAAGATACATGGGTGACATACAAAAAACAAACAAAGTAAAACGACTCTCAAACCTAAAAATCTAAACTTCCTTTTTTTAATTGTGAAAGCAAAATTGCGTTAGGTTTAGGTTTCTTTTTATATACTCCCCAACAGTCCATGGGATTTGAAATCTTTACCCAAATTATTGTTAAGTATATTCTAATACAAGAAAACTACTACACAAATTATAATCCAAATCAATTTGTTCCAAAGGAAGTCTTTATCCAGTTAGAAGACTTTGACCAGATCAATAAATCCTTACTTTTTCCTTTAATCTTACATTTGGATCTCATACTAATCACAATCTCAACAATACCATTTCTTTATATGGTTGGTGTTGTACCCCAAAATTTTCCCTCCCATTTCATCAATATTAACTCACCACAAGACCCTTGGAGCTCAAGATCAAGTTAGAGTTTACTCTGCTCAAGACTCCTCCTTGCACTGTTGACCCAAATTAGGGTTTGAGTTTGCACAAAGATGTTTTGACCTAAAAGGCCCAAAGTGACTTTCATGCTTCATGTTGGACTCACAAGTTTATCCATACCAAGTTTCAAGCCTTGATTCCAATCTTTGCCCAGTCAATTGGACAGTTGACCTAGAAATCAGCTATAATGGGGAAAAAGTCAACTGTGGTCAATTGACAGTCAAACCTCATGATTTTTGATCCACATCAACATTATGAACTCATATGGACCATTTGATCAAGTTTGGATCACAATTCCACAAGAAATTTGATCAGATCACCAAAAGGGGCAAAATGGTCATTTTTAGGGTTTTGACTGCACAAAGGCAATTTTTGACTGTTTGACCTAGCCAATGGCAAACCAAGCTCACATATGGACTCAAGGACTCAATGGCATTGTCTTGACATGTTCAACAAGTTCAAAAGATTCCAAATGCACAAGATTGACAGATGAATTTTCCAGTCAACTGATCAAAATTTGACTGTATACTGAAAAGTCAAACTTTGACTTTTTGGTCAAAATCAAGTGCCAAGATCCATTTTTCATCAAGACATGCCAAAGTATGAAACTTGTTCATCAAGAAATCAAAAATTGCAAATTAGGGTTTAGAATGAGAAAATTTCATAACTTAGAATTTTTCTAAGTTATGAACTTTCCTAATTTTTTCCTAACTTTGTCCTATTTTTTCATCAAGATATATTTGGATTCAAGCAAAACTGAAAACATGAAAGTTATAGTCCATTGCAAAATCTACAACTTTGATTCACAAAGTTTTCTCAAAAGAAGCTTGTAGCTCAAGTTGGGATTTTTGGAACAAGGGTGCAAAACATTCTTAACTTCGAAATTTTTTTACCTATTTTAGGCAGGATTTTTGCCCAACTTCATGGTCACTTTTCACATGCTTCCAGTTGGAATTTCAACTTGAATTACAAAGATGGATTGTAGTACACATTCCAAGCTTTCCAAATTGTCCAAGAACTTTTCAAACACCCTTGTGGTTAGGGAGAATCGAATTGGCAAAGTTGGGCAAAATCCACTTTTGTTCTTGACCAAGGCATGTTCATAACATGGGCATTTTTGAAATCAGCTTGTACAAGCTAGATTACAGGCCTCTAATCCTTCTTACACTCAATAATTAAATGCATATCCTTTGTGTTAGAGTGTTATTTTGTGCATTTGGACAATACACACAAAATTAAGCCATATTTGGAAAAAGCATTTTATCCATTCTTGTAAAGAAGTGCTTTATGTCAAAAGCAAATCAAAGAAGTACCAAAGTAGATCTTTTGGGCACAAGTTCATGAACAAAGTCCACTGATCAAGAGTGATTTATGCAGCATAGATTGAGGGGAGTAGGGGCCTGCATTGTGAAGACACGTTTTCTTACTTATCAAAGAAGAAACTTGCATTTTAAGGACAACAACTCACATTACTGCAAGAACTAACCAAAACAAACTTTGTGAACACATTTCATACTCCCTAACTAACTTGAAACACGACCAAGCCATCCCTAAAACTCCCTCATTCATCAAAACACAGTTTTGTGGCAAAACAGGGTACCTTCTGCATTTTGACTTGGCCAGTTCATTTCCCTCGTGCGTTTTCATCCAAACCAGTTCAAACACATCCTATATCATCAATACAAACTATCCCAAGCCCTAGCTGCAGACTGTAACACCTCTAACCAAGTTCACCATTTTCATTTTTTCAGTTGTGCAGGTTGAGCTACATAGCTCGTTTCAGTTAGTTTTAAAGCAAGCTAGAGGTTGGAAGAGCATCCCTGGACCTCAAGCAAGTTGTACAAGTCCTCACACTGCATTGAAAGTACCTCCATTATTGTACACGATTCAAGCTGAACAGGTAAGAATTTGAACTTCTATCTCTCTATCCAAGCATATCTAGGCTTAGGTTTGTGAAGAAGTTATGTCCTACTCATGGCCCTGAAGCTACCTGTATCCTCACTTTTCATTTATATTGCGTGTGTTAAGAGAATTTGGAACCTGAACATTAGAAAAAAGTTAGGTCAGGAATTGGGGGAGAAGAAATTCTCTCTCATTTCTGAGAGTTAGATCAACTTCTTTATATGTTTAGAATTGTGACATGATGCTCTATAACATTGCTTTTGTGAGTTTTTGTTGAAAATCAAGGAATCAGAAGATAGCAGGGACAAGAGAAAACGCGCGTTTTTCTTTGTTTCAAACATATTGCTGGAGGTTGAAGAAGCCTCTTTGGGCTGGGCCTGTTTTGTTTTTCTGTTTACACCACATTTTTCCACATACACCTCCCCGGCCCATTGTGTGTTATATTTGTCATTTTTGATTTTTTCTTTTTGATTCTGATTTTATATTTTTGCTCAAACATGAAAAAACACTAAAAATATTTTTTCACATTTTTTTTATATTTATTTGGCATTTATTTGTTTTGTTAGGCATATGTATATAAATAAATATATATATACTTTTTATTTAAACCTTAGAAAATAATACAAACACCTTTTATTTTCTGATTTTTATTTTATTTTTACCTTTTGAAAATATTTTCTAAAAAAAAATACCTTTTTGTAAATAATAAATATTTTTATTTTTTGTGTATATTTAATATATTTAATATATAATATAAATACTTATATATTTATTAGAACATTTAGGATAAAAATACAAATAATACATTTTTATTTTTATTAATATGTGACCTCAAAAATTACTTTTTACAATATATTTCTTTTATTTATTTATTTTTTGTGCATAATTAATAAATATTGTATATGATATAAATAATAAATACCATTTATTTACAAAATTAGAGTTTTGCCCTAAACATGAAAATATCCAAAATTTACTTTTTTTATTACTTTTATTTCACTTATAAATAAACCACACACAAATATATTGATACATTTACTTATTCCTATACATGGATACATATTACATTTGCGATTGATTCGATTTGGTTGTAAATATTGGGATACCACTCTCCTTTTAAGTCTCATCCCCATTTGAACATTTGTACCCCCATCCCCATGATTATTTTGTAATAATTTAGGACTTTAAATTCCGCATTTTAAAGCTTTCTAAATATGCCATGATAGACTTAGGGTTTGTATGCAAATCAAAAATAATAAATAGTTTGACCTAATTCAAAGATAACAAAGCATGAAAATGGACAACACTAATCACACTTGCACCCCTAGGGTTACTCCACTTGTTGCCTTCAATAATGGGTCATGTTGCATGTTGAGTTTCTTTGGAAAAACAAAACAAATGAAATGATCATAGTCCCTCGATGACGCTTTCGAAAGTTGCCTAAAAATGATCAAGTCCCTTAAAGGAAAAATTTCCAAAGACACTTGGCACCATTGCAATCATGGTCTAAACGATGACCCGCGCCCGTCCCGTTAACATCCTAACACAAGATTGTCCGCCAAATACAATGGTGGAACAAAATTGTTAAAAGGGTTAAAACATAGGAAAAAACTTTGAGTAAATTTAGGGGTAGACAACTCTTAGTTACTTGACCAATCTTGCAAAACAATCCTTGCCTACTTTTCAAAACCACACTCCACAACACTTTCAAAAACACTTTCAAAACAACTTTCAAAAAAACATTGAAAACTTTTCAAAAGACAAGTACACCTTTGTATACATTCAAACATGGATCATTACAAAGGTTGCCACAACAAATGGCCTCTTTTCAAAACATTTTCAAACCCACACACAAAGCACCATTTCAAACAATTGAAAACACAAGGCAAGTGATCTAAGCAAGTAACTAAGAGCCCATGGATAACCATGGATAGAAAGGGTGCTAATACCTTCCTTTCTATAATCTACTCCCCGAACCCAAGAAAACATCTCAAAGGTTTTTGCTGTGCTTTTTAACCTTTCCTTAGGATAAAATAAAAAGTCGGTGGAGACTCTTGCTCAGCCGAAACATTTGCAAAAACAAACGCAAAACCCAAGTCAGTTCTCCCACCGTATCACAGTTGGTAATAAAACTCCCCAATTTCTCCATAACTCGTGTCTATACTTTTCCGTCATAACCATGATTCCAATCCTTCTTGAATTTATCTTTCCTCTAGCATTACTTCTCTTCTCCTAAAAAACTATCGTCATTCTAATCAAACTTAATCGGCATAAGTTACATCTCTATGCACTTATCTAGTACATTCACATCCTTACTAATGACAAACATCTCATTCCCTTAGCTCATTCACTAACAACATATCTCACTTGAACTCGTCTCAAGCAAATTGCAATAATAACCAGTTAATCCTGAAAAGCTTCTAGTCTCTATAACCAATTTCAGAGCCTCTAAATATAGACCTCTATTTACTTTGGATAGATTCCACAAATATCTTCATTCGAAATAGCATGTCCAAGGAAATTCACCTCTTCAAATCATGACATACATCTCGACATTCTAGAATATATTTTCTTCCCTTTCGACACCGTAATTCGAATCACAACATTCAACGTTTCCTTTTTCTGCATCAGACTAAATCAAAATTCCTTCAATAACCACCGCAACAGACTGATCCAATTATTCAAAATAACTTCACTGAGTTCCAAAAGATGTCATGTACTTATCCTCATCCAAATCTGAATGTAACTCAACCTCAATTCGATTATACTGAAGACATATTCACCTACTAGTTAATCTATCACATTGTTAATCATTTGAAGTGGATGTTTAACATCAATCACTACTTAAATCAGTTATCGGTAATCCACATACAATTTCGTAATAATTTCTTTCCTCCACCCTAATAACACTGGAGCTTCCGAAGTGATACACTTGGTCTCACAAATTCCTTTCAAAAAACCTTCTAATCATCTCTTTTCAACTCTGTTAATTCAGACGCCGGCATCCCGTATGGTACTATAGAAACAATTTTGATACGGAACCCAAGATCAAAAGTAAAACTTCATTTTCCATTCCACATCACCACGTGACAAATAAATCACTTCCAGTTGTTTTAACAATTTTTAAAACAAATTTCGTCACGTTAGATTTCTATCGCTTCAAACGGAACTCAAAACAACCAAAAATGCTAAACAATTTTAGCAGTAATTGGTTACTCAATCCCAGTAACCGGTTACCACTGAACCAGAGTAAAAAAATCATACTTTTATGTTACAAAAACCACTTATTTTGTACTCAAACATCCATAACCTCCACATACTTCATGGTTCATGTTCCTAATTATAGTTCCTATTTACACACATCATCGTCAACATTCTAAATCACAAAGTAAACACATTAAAGCATTCAATTATTCAATTATATCGCATCAATTCCATCACTGACACGTCAAATACATCACAACAATTTCAACACCGACATCGACACCCAATCATACCAAAACATCAATATTCCAATTCTTTTCATAATACTACTAATATCTTTGGGTTCTGATTCTGTCTCTTGATTCACAAATAACCAACAACATTAACAACATTAACAACATTAAACAAACACTTAAATGATTCCAACAACAAAATTCTCCGCAATTCATTACTCCAAAATTACTCAGAACAATGACAGCACACATAATGATACTCAACAATAACAACTTCACGATCAACATGCAGTGCCGAAAACATTATAACCACTTGAAATCCACCTTCTAAGAGTTATCTTACTTTCTTAGATATTGTCCTCAGGGGATCATCAAGAAATTACATACCTCTTGTACATCCCTAGCCGTCATATTGCTCTATATCCTCTGAGAAACAACCTTTAACAATTCTCTGTTTCCCTCAAAGACACCTCTACTTGACCAACGAACAAGAAACTTGAATTCGTATAACCTTCAGGAATGAGAGTCTGCATCGACTTGCCAAAACACCTCATAATCACTTGGTTTAATTCCAGATAGTTCACCCCAAAGATAACATTAAGTCAATCCAACATCCCTTTCTAACGACAAGTAGAAATTGCCCCCGGAAAGACATCAGAACTCACTGATAATTGGCATATCATTAGCCATAACATTTCCTTTCCCTTCTAGAGATGCGAACAACATGATTACTTGATTATTCCCTCTCAAGGATCCTTCGACGGACCTCTAGGCATAATTCTCAAATTCATACTTCCTTTGAAATCAGAAAAATAACTCAGTAGAAGTAACATCTGCACCCATGCAATTCACGTTATACTAAACCAACTATTCACACCTGAACCATCTCATAGAGTTTCTCCCCCACTCATTTCAATCCCAGTTCTGCAAACAAGTGATTAGAACAACAAGAAAGTACCAATAGTATTTCGATAGTCGACCACCGGTATTTGCCCAGTTTCTTCGTTCGCGGTCATCCAGCTTCATCTCTTCTTCTTTTATCGGTGAGTTTATGTTCCTCTATTGTTTCATGTCTTAGTGTTTTCGTTTTTTGCCTTTTAGATATGCATGCGATTAGGATTTAGGGTCCCGTTAGGGAGGAGGTCGTTAGAGACTCTAGGTGACAGACGTTGTTCTTGTGGCGCATGGCTGCTGGAGCCACCGTGTGGCTTCCTCGGGGAGCTTGAATTGTGTGATAGGTGATTCGTTATGGTTTAAGATTCTCTTCAATTTGTGCCAGTTAGAGTTCCTCAGGGGATTTCTGGGCTTTTTCTGTGATTCTAGCTCGTTAGTGTGCCTTAGTGAAGAATTAGGACTTTCTCCTGCGTTTTGTGCCAGTCATCATATTTTAGCGAGGGTCCTGGTCAGGGATACGATCCTCGTCTCCCAGCACCCTTTCACTTGTCTAGCGGTGGAAGGGTGGTTTCGGCTTTGATGTCGAGCTCATCTTTTTACTCTTCTTTTCAGGTGCTATGGCTGACGATGTGCAGGTTGTTATTTCGAGCGAGTCTATAGAGTCCTCCGGGAGCTCTTCGAGCGAGACTAGTGGTAGCTCATCGAGTATTTTGGAAATCTTCAGGGAGCAGCAGAACTAGACCGATCAACAGATGGGGGAGCCTGATGTAGGGGCAACCTATTTCTTCCTCGAGATGACAAGGACCCTCGAGATTGGGTAGTGAAAGACCCTTGGGAGTGGCGGTCATATTTTTATGAGCATGGAGAAGACATTTTTACCGATGTTTACACCCACGAGAAGGGGGGTTGGGAGGAGTGATCGTTGTACATCCCTGGGAAAGACAGCAGGATCTGCTCGAGATATGATAGGAGGCGGATTCCTATGTAAGATATAGTCTTCCGGAAGATGGGTCTCCTCCTTCCTTTTTCTGACTTTGAAGTGGCCATTTACTGGCATCTGCACGTGGATCCCTCCCATTTGCACCCAAACGGGATTGCGTTTGTGCGGGAGTTCCAGATAGTGTGTGACTATCTGAAGATAGAGGCCATAATCCATTTTTTTCTATTGTTTTCAAATCCAGAGTAGCTGGAATGACGGACGGTGGGGATGGGTCTCCCTTAAATAGGGAAACCTGAAGTTATTCAAGTCCTACTTGGAGTCCGTGCGCCATTTTAAGCACAAGTACATCTTTGTGCAGCCCACCTCGACGAAGGCATTGCTGAATGTTTTTAAGAGCCGGTCGTTGCTCAACGAGAATGGGACTCCTCGTATAAACGAGCTGGGGGAGCCTACCGCAACGCTAGTCACCAGGTTCTCGTTCCAATGGACCAGCAGGAATTTCGAGAAGGAGTTGGGCTCCTATGTTTGGAGAGAGAGGGAGCTTTGGGATGAGGACCTGTCTAGGTTCACCACTCTGACTTTGTTTGTAGCTCAAATTCCTCTGGTCCAGCGAGTCGGTCGGGGAGGCAGGCCAGTGTTGGATAGAAACGGGGAGCCCGTGTTCGAGCTGGGTCTCATAAACGCCTGGGAGCTCCTTGGGAGCGAGGATCCCGTTAGATATCTGGGTACAAATTTTCTTTTTCCAGTATGTGGTCGTCATTTGTTTGACCTATCGTTTTACTGACTCTTCTCTTTTTTTTTAACAGAAAATATGAATCCTGCTCAGGAACGTCTGACCAAGACACTTGCTGCTCGAGCGAGAAAGGCCAAGAAGGATGCACAGACTAGCACGAGGCCAGTTCCTACTCCTATATCAGGTGGATCATCCTCGACTCTGACCACAGGTTCTTTGTCTCCATCTACTGTTTCCTCGAAGGAGAAGAGGCCTCGACCTAAGGGGAGCGTTGACCTTACCGGGGAGACGGGAAAAAGGACTTATGATCTGCCTCCTTGCTAGCTGGAGAGGTCCTTTTTCAAGAGCGTGACTCTTCATCTTCCTATGGCTGAATCTCTTCTTCTCGAGGGAAAGAGTCGTCTAGAAAAGAGGGTGACGTTGGCCCAAGACGCGGGTGGTTTGATGCGGATCTTGGAGATGGATGTTGCATATACCGAGGGGAGTTCATCCCAGGAGATGGAAATTAAGAACCTATGGTCCAAGTTGGCAGCGACCGAGAAGGCCTTGGTCGATAAAGACAAATCCCTAAGGTCGACCGAGTCATAGTCAAGGAAGTTATCCGAGGAGTGTAGCGCTCTTATACTCAAGAGCGAGAGTCTCGAGGAGAAGGTGGTGGCCTTGACTGCCAAACTTTCACTTACTCAGTGTTGTACCCCAAAATTTGCCCTCCCATATTTTTCAAGAAATTGCCAAGCCAAGCTTCAAAGTTCCCCAAGGGTTGCACAGTGCAAGAGCTTCCTAAGCAGTCAAAATTAGGGTTTTGCTTCTGATCAAGAAAATGAAGTTTCAAAGGGCCCAATCAAGTCTCACATGCTTATAAATATGGTCAAGCACCTACATGTCAAGTTTCAAGACTTTCAGCACAAAATTGCACAGTCAAAACCCTAAATTGCACTACAGTCAACTGTAGGGGCAAAATGGTCATTTGGCAGTCAAAAGTTCAAATTTTTGGTCAACATATCGTTTTGAAGCCACAAACATCATTTGATCAATGCTTGATCATGATTCTCAAAAATTTGGCTCAAAAATCATCAAGATGCAAAAGTTTCTATTTTTGGACAGTTGAAAAAGTCAACTGAAATTGACCAGGGCATAACTTTCACATGGTTCATCAGAAAAATTCCACCCAAAGCTCATTTTGAAGAGAAAGACATTTCCTGCAACTCATCTTCATACTTCAAGTCCAAGAAATGCTCTCACAAAAAGTTATCAATTTCAACATTATAGGTCATTTTCAAAAGTCAACAAAAGGGGACTTTAAGTCAAAGGCCATAACTTGAGATTGGTAAATCAAAATGACATGGGACCAAAGACATTGTTTAGAGGACTTCAAGATCTTTCTAAAATGTCCAAGAACATGAGCAAAGCTTAAAAATTGAGCAAGTTATGCATTGGAGAAGTTGGGAAATTTTTGTGAAATGGCCAAAATCATTTACCCTTGAAATCTCATTTTTGACAAAAGGGGCCCACTTTTTCCACTTGAATTAACTTGACCATGCTTCCCACGTGTCCCATCTTTTACTTCAGATTTCTTTATTAATTTTTTCATTTTTTTTTGATTTTTATTGGATTTAATTAGTTTTAAATCTTTTAAAATCAAAAGAAATTCAAAAATTGATTTAAGAGGGATATTTTGGCTTTGACTAGCCTTGAAACACCATTATGTGCCTACCAATTTTCGTGCTAAGGCTTAATCAAGGCAAAAATTCAAAAATGAAGCAAAATTGGAAAGTTGATAATGGTGGTTTATGAGAAAATCAAAACCATCAAAGCAAGGTGTTATTGACCATAACTCCCATCCAAACATATTGCTAGGGTATATACAAATGATCAGGACAAGATTTTACACTCCAAGCTGCGCAGAATACACCATTACAACATTGAAAAAATTCTCTAAAAAGTCAAAACTGTAAACCACTCTCCAGGTGGATTCAAGACACAAAACCGATTCCAAAAGCTTCCTTGGCAATCCCTGAACGCATTCCAATCCCAAACATCCATCAACACGCCAAGAACTGGTAGTTTGAACTCAAACTGCATCAAGAAAATTCCATTATCGTACATCATGATTCAAGCATGTTTACAGCATTTTTTCCATTGATTCTTATTCCTCATTTGTTTTTGAGACTAACCATGATGTTTAATTGAACTATTATGCTGTATATGAGGTTCTACCATGCGCGATTTCTAGGTTTTTCAGAGCTTGGATTTAGGGATTCTTAATAGAGGAAAAATTGGGATCCCAAACCACCACCACTCAGACCAGAAAGCTTGGACGAAGAAGATGCAATGCTCGCGCCAAATTTATGTTTAGAGATGGGCTATTCGCTATTTTTCAATAGCCTGCCTAAACCCACGCCATAAAAACCGTTGCTATTGTGTTTTGTTTTACAGGGTGAGGAAGAAGACGATGTGCTGTCAACCCATGATACGCTGTTTTTAAATTTCGCGCGCTTCAGTCACTAATGCGTTGTTTCTTTTTTTATTATTTGTTTGTCTAACATATGTAACACGCGTTCAGTGGCTCAGCTGGCAAATGCTTGTGGCTTCAACATCCAAGACCTGGGTTCGAGTCCCAGGTCTGTGCAATTTCAATATTATTTTTCATTAACTAATCCCATGCAGCGCTTAATGTTTGGATATACTATGTGCCTCCTAATCAAGTATGACACGTCCCCCTGGAGATCAATCCAAAGGCATAGAATTGATGCACACCCTGAACCCTAGTCAAAAGAGCCACATGGCGCCTGGAAAGTCAACAAATTCTGAAGGTCATTGGGCCAGATTTGCTTGGACAATACCTCCACTTTAGGGCCTGAACCCCCCCCCCCTGGTTTGCAATTTCCCTTTTTTATTTATTTTGTTTTCAATTCTTATTTTATTTATTTTATTGTTTTAATTTAATAAATTATTTTTACAAATTATAAAATACACCAAAAAATCAGAAAAAGTAAAAAATAATAAAATATTTTATTTTAAGTATTTTCATAAATAAATTCGCATGTAATTAATTTAGATTTAATTTTAGGTAATTTAATTCTTTTTTCATAATAAACCAAAAAATAACAAAAATAGGTCTTTAATACTTTTTTCCCTTTTTTTAATTAATTGAATATTTTGTCATTAATCATTAATTTTTGTAAATAAATTTCATAATTAATTTAGTTTAAAGTCTAGGTTTCAACTTTAAGGCATTTTCTTTAATAAATTAAAAACCATTAAAATTAGAATTAATTACTTGACTTTTAATTAGTTTAAATTTTCTTTAATTGTCATAAATCAAAAAAACAAAAAAAAGCAACTTCTTTCTTTTTATTTAATTTAATTATTCCATTAATTTTAATTCCTTAAAGGGTTCAACGCCCTCGCATTCGGTCGTATTTTCCTTTTTTCGCGCGTTTTATTTATTTTGATGTAAATGTAATGTAATTGTACCAAAGCCATGTAATAGCTATTAGACATTTATTTTTTGCAATTTATTTTAAATCAGGTTCGGTTTAATTTTGGCGATGTGAACCCGCGCCATTTGTAATAATTTAGATTTATTTTCCCGCAAATATTTTAACTGTTAACAATAACATGAAAGAATGAATGCCCAAGAATAAAATCGAATCGTAGATCACCAATGCATGACAAGACAAACAATAAACTGAAAATGACACACAATTCACACACCACCCCTAGGGTACGCTTCACTGTTGCCTTTCCCCTCGAAAGGTGATCGTCGAGTAGAGGATGTCTTAGTAAGTCCTCATGATCCGGGAACCTGGCATGAGGGTAGCTTCTAAGGTGTCTTCCCATTGCTCTGGTGATCACCATGTCCCTACAAACTCGAATTGACCCGAACACCTCCAACGGTGGTGCTACCTACCTCTCAATGGTGGGATGGCACTACCTAAAGGACAATTACACAGCTTTATTCCTTAGGGTAGGTAGATTCTCATAGATACTTGCTCATCTCAAAAACAAATCAAAATACTTTTTCACACCTTACACTTTTCAAAAAGCTTTCAAAGCAAATTTTTCAAACACTCTGACGTACGAGTCGAACTGAAATTTTTCAAAGAAACTTTTTAAAACCCACATTGAAAAGCAAACAAACCTTTTTGAAAACACATTGAGCAAGTATCTAAGAGCCCATGGATAACCATGGATAGAAAGGGTGCTAGCACCTTCCCTTTCTATAATCTACCTCTCGAACCGAGAGCAATCTCTTTAAGGAATTTTTCTGTACTTTTGTCCTTTCCATTTGGAGAAAATAAAAGACGGTGGCGACTCTTGCTTACCGCGACATTTCGCGAAACCAGCTTTAAAACAGTCAGTTCCAGATCCACCGATCACAGAACTGGCGACTCTGCTGGGGAAACTTTATAAAGTGAGGTGTACCTTAGGGCTAGTTCATAACTGTGTTTTCAATTGTTTTCCTTGTCTGCTTTAAAATTGTGGGTTGCATCGGAGTTTCATAGATCCTAACCCGGATCTGGGGATACCCTGTTTAGGTAGCATAAGCTGTGAGGGACCTGTCCGGCGTAGACCGACATGGGTGAAGCAGTGGCTACGTTGGTGTGGCACCTTGGTCTGTACCAATATCCCTTGTGTCGTAACGAGGAGAATATGGGTCTTCCAAGGAGTCATTAAGCACCAACAGACCTTAGAACCTTAATTGACACAACTTGGCCTTTAGAACAGTAGCAGTATGCTACGCCCATTGAGGCTAAACTCTCGTGATGGTTCTGGCTGCAAGAAAAGATTGCGATGCTGGAGTTATGACCGATTGAGGGTAGTCAATGATATTGGGATCCTCTAAGAACCCGGTTACTTTTGATTAGGACAGGTATGAACCAACAAACTGAAAGAGGGTAGTACCTAGACCTCATGCTGGCCTAAACTTTAAGGGTTTGCTTTGTGTGACTTGTGTGCCTTACCATGTTTGCCTTTGTATCTATTTGTGGTGTGCTTTATCATAGCATCATAACATCATGAGCATTGCATACATCCTGCATAAGGACTGACCATTTCAAAGACAAGAGGGTTTCATCTTTGCTCTATTTTGTAGGACACCATGATGCCTGTGCGAAGGAATACTATCCGGTTCAACTTTGTTCACTCACCTGAGTTGCTTGAAGAGTTGGTTAGCAAAATTCCAAATACCACCTCCTTCATCCAGAGGCATGGTTCTCTTCTCAGTTTAGTCACTGCAAAGCAGGACCAACAGTTGATGAGTGTTCTGACCCAGTTCTATGACCCTCAGTACCAGTGCTTCACCTTTCAAGACTTCCAGCTGGTCCCTACCCTGGAAGAGTTCTCTAATTTACTTGGTATCCCTATCTTGGATCAGACTCCTTTCACTGGCTGGGAAAAGACCCTCAGGCTTGAGGATGTTGCTGCAGCTCTTCCCTTGACACATCAGGAAGTAACAGACAATTGGGTAACTAGAAGCGGGGTTAAGGGTTTCTTGGCCAAATTTCTGGTGGGTAAAGCTAACAGTTTCTGGAATGACCTGGACTTTAGGGCATATGAAGACATCTTGGCTCTCTTAATCTATGGGTTAGTCTTGTTTCCCAATCCTGACAACTTCGTCAATGTCACTGCTATAAGGATCTTTATCTCTCAGAATCCTGTACCCACTCTCTTGGGTGACATCTTGCAACAACTTCATGCTCGTACTACCCGAAGACGAGGAACTCTATGGTGTTGTATCCCTTTGTTGGTGAGGTGGTTTATTTCGCACCTCCCTAAGTTCGTACTGAAGAACCAGGGAGGAAAAGGATGGGCTCACAGGTTAATGTCTCTCACCGATAAAGACGTCATTTGGACCTGCAGAGGTTTAGATGAGATAGCTGTTATTGATCGATGCGGAGAATACCCTAATGTTCCTCTTATTGGTACTCAAGGAGGGATCTCTTACAATCCATGCCTAGCACTCCGTCAGTTTGGAAGAGCAAGAAGAGCAGGGCCCCATGAGATGTTGGTGCCTCACATCAGTTTTGAGTTTCAGGCGGATAGTGATGAGCTGCGTCGTAAGTTCATCAAGGCTTGGGACAAAGTTCATAAAGCTGACCCACAAGAGTTAGGGCCAAAGACTTCTTTACCTAGGGAAGCCTACTACAAATGGGTTCGCATCCGTGCTCAGAAGTTAGGTATGCCGTATGATGCTGTCAGACCTGTCATTCTTGAGTCTTCTGACAAAGATGGTGTTCCTCCAACTGTCCTCCCTCCTCAGGTACCCACTGATTACGAGACGTTGAAGAGATCTTGGTCGCAACTGCGAGAAGAACGGGATTCTTACCGGGAAAAGTTCAACGAGCAGGAATTAAAGATCCAGAAGCTGACAAAGCAATTGGAGAATGAGCGAGCCCTGAATGCCTACATCCGTACTGAGAAGAGGAGACCATGGGATCAATAAGGAGCTCTGGATGTTCTTTTTACAGTTTTATTCCCCTTTTCAGTATTTCCTTTCATGTAACGCCTAAGGGCAACCTGTTGAACAATTTAAGCTGCAAAATTGAATCTAATGAAGTGTGTTCCTTTTTGTTTACAAAGTTGATTCCTGATTGTCTTTGAAAACATAATTCATACGCATCTCATTCATCATATGCATCGCCAGTACTCTTCTTTTCAGGTTGCTTACCGTTCTTCGCTGTTTATTTCAGCATCATGAACCCTGAATCATCAACTGAGGCATCTATCAAGGCTCTGCAGGCGCAAAACGCCCAATTTCAGGAGCTGATCAAGGGCTTGGATCAGGGTCAACAAGAGTTGAAGACCATGCTTCTGAAGAAGACTAAGAAGAAGAGGAGGACTGTGCTATTTAACACTGGGCGCAGACTCGGGAACACCTTGCAAAATGAGGCTGAGAGGACTACTCCATCTGTGGGGGAAGGTAGTCACCAAGAAAGGGAAGTCCCTACTCCTGTGGGCTCTGATACTGAAACAGACTTCAACGATGAGCAGTACCCTCCTGCTGAAGACCGGTACAAGCAGCTGGAGGACAGATTAAAAGCTATGGAAGTTCAGCGTGTGCCTGGACTGGATTTCGGAGACTTGGGGTTATCTACTGGGGTGGTGATTCCACACAAGTTCAAGGCACCCGCCTTTGTGAAGTATGACGGGGCTTCCTGTCCCAAGATGCACCTCCGTTCTTATGTAAGAAAGATCCAGCCTTACACAGCAGACAAGAACCTTTGGATCCACTTCTTCCAGGAGAGTCTTTCAGGGACTCACCTCGAATGGTTCTATCAGCTGGATGGAATCAGCATTCATAACTGGGAGGATCTGGCCACTGCTTTTTACAAGCAGTATCAATATAATTCCGACCTCGCTCCTACGCGTACCCAACTCCAGGGTATGTCGCTAGGGTCGGGTGAAGGTTTTAAGGAGTACGCCCAGAAATGGAGAGATCTGGCTGGCAGGGTGCAGCCACCATTGACAGACCGGGAGCTGGTGGATATGTTCTTGGGGACCCTATCTGGTCCATTTTTCAATCATCTCATTGGTAATTCCTCTGCTGGGTTTACTGATCTGATCCTGACTGGTGAAAGGATCGAGGCCGGTATAAAATCGGGGAAGATACAGAAGGTTGCCTCCTCCAGTGCTGAAAAGAAACCCTTCAAGAAGGAGGCTAGTGCTGTATATAGCTCCCGGAGACCAGAGCGACCTGAACGCCGCCAATCTGTCAGCGCGGTAATGATTGCTAAGCCTGCTGCCGCTCCCCGGCAAAACAACCCTCAGAAGGTGGAAATACCCCGGAGAGAATTCACCCGCTTAAACATGACTTTATCTCAGATCCTGCCACAGTTGCTATCCACCAATTTGGTGACTGTCAGGGAGGCGCCGAAGTTTCCAAATACTGCATCCCCCAAGTACAACCCGAATGCTCGTTGTGCTTACCATTCAGATAGCCCGGGGCACTCTACTGATGACTGTTGGGCGTTAAAGAACAAGCTGCAGGACCTTATTGACGCCAAGGAGGTACAGTTTGAGGCATCTGACAAGCCTAATGTAGTGACAGCTCCCCTGCCTGCTCATGGAGTTAATGCTATCGGGGATGAAGAGGAAGTTGATGAAGCTGAGTTTGATAGCTGGATCTACCCGGCAACCGACAGTGGACTCAACAATTGGAGCGCAAAGGACAACTTATCTGTTTCTTTTGTTACTAAGTAATGAATTCCTATGTTTTTGGTATTTGTAATAAACAATAAGAAACTGTATGGCCCGGTGTCTTACCCGGGGCACCGTGGTTTTGTTTATGAGGGCTTTTGTTTGTCACTGTCATATATCATAAATAAAAGCATTGGACGTTTTTCACATTTCAAATTTTGCGCTCCTTTTCTTTCCTTTCTTTATATATTGCAAAACAGCTGTATTTACACACACACTCACTCATACAGGTTTCAATCCACTCTGGATCTCACTGGTAACGACTCTGCTACTGCCAGTTATGACTTTGAAAATCCGATCAACTTAGCCGAAGAGGAAGGTGAAGATGATTGCGAAGTGCCTGGCGAACTTGCAAGACTGTTACAACAGGAAGAGAGGGCAATTCAACCCCATGAAGAGCCAGTGGAAACAATAAACTTGGGTACTGAAGAAGACAAGAAAGAGGTAAAGATTGGTGCCAACCTAGAGCTCAGCGTGAAGCAACGGTTGACTAAAATGCTGCATGATTATATGGAGATCTTTGCCTGGTCCTACGAAGATATGCCCGGATTAGATACCGATATTGTGGTCCATCACTTGCCAACTAAGGAAGACTGTCCTCCGGTTAAGCAAAAGGTCCGCCGTATGCGTCCAGAGATGTCTGAGAAGATTAAAGCCGAGGTTATGAAGCAATTTGATGCCGGATTTCTTGCAGTGACTTCTTACCCTCAGTGGGTTGCTAATGTGGTGCCGGTACCAAAGAAAGATGGAAAGGTCAGAATGTGTGTTGACTACAGGGATCTGAACAGGGCCATCCCCAAAGATGACTTCCCTCTACCTCACATTGATGTCCTTGTTGATAACACAGCTCAGCATAAGGTGTTCTCTTTCATGGATGGTTTCTCAGGTTACAATCAGATCAAGATGGCACCTGAAGACATGGAAAAGACTAGATTTGTTACTCAGTGGGGCACCTTCTGCTACAAGGTCATGCCTTTTGGACTAAAGAACGCTGGGGCAACCTACCAACGTGCCATGGTTGCTTTATTTCATGACATGATCCATCATGAGATAGAAGTGTATGTTGATGACATGATCGCAAGGTCCCAGACTGAGGAAGAACACCTGGATCATCTGCAGAAACTGTTTGACCGTCTAAAGTTGTACAAGCTGAGGTTGAACCCGAACAAGTTCACCTTCGGGGTAAGAACTGGGAAGTTGCTAGGCTTCGTTGTGAGCGATAAGGGTATTCAAGTGGACCCTGCTAAGGTCAAAGCTATTCAAGAGATGCCAGTTCCTAGAACAGAGAAGGAAGTCAGAGGCTTTTTAGGACGCCTGAATTACATTGCTCGATTCATCTCACACCTGACTGCTACCTGTGAGCCAATCTTCAAACTACTGAAGAAAGATCAGGTAGTACGTTGGAACGATGAATGTCAGGCTGCTTTCGACAGAATCAAAGAGTATCTCCAAGAACCACCCATCCTTATGCCACCGGTTGAAGGGAGACCTCTGATACTTTACCTGACAGTACTTGATAACTCAATGGGGTGTGTGCTGGGGCAGCATGACGAGTCTGGCGGAAAAGAGCATGCCATTTATTACCTTAGCAAAAAGTTTACCGACTGTGAGACCCGATACTCACTGCTCGAGAAAACTTGCTGCGCTTTGGTATGGGCTGCTCGCCGGCTGAGACAGTATATGCTGACTCACACCACCTTATTGATCTCAAAGATGGATCCTATAAAGTACATATTCGAAAAGCCTGCTCTGTCTGGGAGGATTGCAAGATGGCAAATGATCTTGACAGAATATGACATTCAGTATACGACCCAGAAAGCCATCAAGGGAAGTGTATTGGCAGACCACTTGGCACATCAGGCCGTAGATGACTATCAGTCAATGAACTTCGAGTTTCCGGATGAAAGTATCATGATTGTGACTGATTGTGAAGTACCTGGACCGGATGAAGGACCTGAACCAGGATCCCGATGGTCTATGCACTTTGATGGAGCCTCCAATGCTTTGGGTAACGGTATTGGCGCTATAATCATATCCCCTCAAGGCACTCATACTCCACTCACTGCCCGGCTATGTTTCAACTGCACCAACAACATGGCGGAGTATGAGGCGTGCATCATGGGACTCAAAGCTGCGATTGACTTAAGGATTAAGTTTCTGAGTGTCTTCGGAGATTCTGCCCTCGTGATCAACCAGATCAAAGGAGAGTGGGATACGAAGCATCCGAATCTTATCCCTTACAAAGAATGTGTGTTGACAATGATCCCCCACTTCACAGAAATAACTTTTGAACACTTCCCACGAGAAGAGAATCAGTTGGCGGACACGTTAGCTACAATGTCTTCTATGTTCAAGGTTAAATGGGATAATGAGGCTCCCCGGATCATCATCTGGAAATTGGACGAACTGACATACTGTTGCGATCTCGAGACTGAATTGGTAACTGAGAAGCCTTGGTACCATGAGGTAAAGAGATATCTGGAAGCTCAGGAGTATCCTGAAGGTGCATCTGTCAATGATAAAAAGTTTCTAAGAAGGTTCGCGGCAAAGTTCTTCCTTAGTAACGGCATCTTGTACAAGCGAAACCATGATTCAACCTTACTGCGTTGTGTGGATAAGACTGAAGCAGAAAGGATCATGGAAGAGCTGCATGAAGGGACCTTTGGTACACATTCCAGTGGACACACTATGGCTAAAAAGATCCTTCGGGCAGGATATTACTGGTCCACAATGGAAGCTGACTATTACCAACATTCCAGGACATGCCATAAGTGCCAGATTTATGCAGACAAGGTGCACGTTCCTCCAGTTCCCCTGAATGTCTTGACAGCACCTTGGCCGTTTGCAATGTGGGGCATAGACATGATCGGTGAGATCAGACCTACGGCATCTAACGGGCATCGCTTCATCCTTGTAGCGATTGATTACTTTACAAAGTGGGTTGAAGCAGCTTCCTACGCTACAGTAACCAAGAATGTTGTGGCACGGTTCATTCGGCATAACCTGATCTGCCGATACGGCGTCCCTGAGAGAATCATTACAGACAACGGTACCAATCTGAACAACAAGATGATCGCTGAGCTCTGCGAACAGTTCAAAATACAGCACCACAATTCATCTCCTTACAGGCCGAAGATGAATGGGGCTGTAGAAGCAGCAAATAAAAACATCAAGAAAATCGTGCAGAAAATGACAGTGACTTATAAAGACTGGCACGAGATGTTACCGTTCGCTCTACATGGGTACCGTACCTCAGCTAGGACGTCAACCGGGGCAACTCCTTTCTCTCTGGTTTATGGCATGGAGGCAGTCTTACCAATCGAAGTGCAGATACCCTCTCTCCGGATAATGAAGGATGCAAATCTGAACGAAGATGATTGGATCCAGACACGACTTGATCAGCTCAACCTCATTGATGAAAAGAGACTTGCTGCTATCTGCCATGGTCAGACGTATCAGAAACGAATGATCAGGGCATTTAACAAAAAGGTCAGACCACAGGAATATCGAGTTGGGGATCTGGTAATCAAGCGAATCATCCTTCCTCAGAGTGATCCAAGGGGCAAATGGACCCCTACGTACGAAGGGCCATTTGTGGTTAAGCATGTGTTCTCAGGAGGAGCAATGATATTAACCAATATGGATGGTGACGACCTTCCTCACCCCGCCAATGCAGACATAATAAAAAGATACTACGCATAAAAAGACCCGCTAGGCTGACACGCCTAGGCAAAAATTAGGGCTTCCCGGCGAACCAAAAGGGTTCGGGCAAAATGAAGGGATGAAATAAAAAAAAATCTGTACACCCGGCAAGTCGAAAACCTGAAAAGGCGGCTTGGGCAAAAATGGGTATCCCGGTGGACTGAAAACCCGAAAGGACGGTCCAGGCAAAAATTAGGGATAAAGCGTAATACTATGTCTCATTGATCACCTTGCATCCAGAATCCGGTATCTACACCAAGTTCAGACGGCATCGATCAGTCAGCTTCACCTTCAACCAAGGTCATCAAGAGATGAGACGCTCGGAGATATAACGGCAATAGCAGAGTTGAAACCCAGCGGGATCATTCATTTCACACAGCTGTTTTATTTTCTTTTGTACAAAATTTGTATAAACTCTTTTGCTCGGCGGCGTTCTCTTACTAGGACGTCAGCCTCCTGTATACAAAACGCCTATTTACAGGCCACTCAAAAATCAATACAAATATACTTTTCAGTTAAAATGTGCCAATTGTTTTTCTTTTTCTGTTTTGTTTTGCGAAGAACGTCCAAGTTTCAATTTGTGATATATGCATTGACAATAGCTTGCTAACTCATGAGTATTTGCATACAAAACAAAGGATTAATTACAGGTGACATTAGAAACAGGGGCAATAAGGAGTTGTCTAAGCAATCTAATTGTTTTATCCTCCAAAGTACCAAGGTAGGTTCAGCTAAAGAACATAACCAGGCATCTTAAATTCCCCAGAGAGTGAGCCAGCAAGCAGTATACTCTCCTCAAACAAAGCAGTTATCAACCTTAAGGAAGTTGGGTATCCTCCCGCAGATCTCAGCATTCCCCAGCAGCATATATTCTTAACAAGCATCCCCGGCAGTCTTGGTCTAAAGATTGTTCCCCGGCGACATACAAGCATTCAAAGGGATCACTTCCCCCGCAGTTCAATACTTCCCCAGGAGAATCCAATCCAATTCCCCAGGAAAGTTGGAACTCATCTCCCCAAGCAGCAAGCTTATCCCCAGTAGATTCTGGAAGCTTGTCCCCCGCAAAGCACGAACGCGTCGTCCGGCTTTATTTAAAGAGTTATTTCCTTAACAGGATATAACTGGGTTATCCTCAGCCAAAAGCCACGAAAAGAGCGTCGTCGACAAAGTCTTCCTATCCCCAGCAAATTACTATCAACATTCAGCAAGGCACCCCTCTCCCCACAGAGTATTGCTTCCCAGCATGGTCGCTAGAGTATCTCTTCTCCCCGCAGAATCTTCCATTTGTCAAGTTTATTCCGCAACGGAGTTATCTTCTCCTACCGGTATTCTTGCAACTATCATCCCCAGCGGAAGCGAAATCTATTCTTCAACGTCAGCCCAGGATATGACTTCCCGGCACCCGTCAAGGATTTACTTTCCTAGACGAAAGCATACATTCCTAAACATCACATACATCATTATAGCATGCATAGACGCATTATATCATGCAAATCTCATTTATGTTGAGAACATCATTGCTTGATCCATATCATGCATTGCATATGACTGACCCTTACCTTTCAGGAAAGATGCAGTTGAGATTCTCAATCATATTTCAAGACCTTGTCCGGTTCAGTTAAGTCGACCCTAAGATTTTCCTGATGCTTATCCAGTCAAAGGCCTTCTCTGGTTCAGTCAGATCGACCCTAAGATCTCCCTGATGCTTATCCAGTTGAAGATGTTTCAAGACCTAGACCGGTTCAGTTAAATCGACCCTAAGATTTTCCTGATGCTTATCCAGTCAAAGGCCTTCTCTGGTTCTGTCAGATCGACCCTAAGATCTCCCTGATGCTTATCCAGTTGAAGATATTCCAAGACCTTGTCCGGTTCAGTTAAATCGACCCTAAGATTTTCCTGATGCTTATCCAGTCAAAGGCCTTCTCTTGGTTCAGTAAGATCGACCCTAAGATCTCCCTGATGCTTATCCAGTTGAAGATATTTCAAGACCTTGCCCGGTTCAGTTAAATCGACCCTAAGATTTTCCTGATGCTTATCCAGTCAAAGGCCTTCTCTTGGTTCAGTAAGATCGACCCTAAGATCTCCCTGATGCTTATCCATTTGAAGATATTTCAAGACCTAGACCGGTTCAGTTAAATCGACCCTAAGATTTTCCTGATGCTTATCCAGTCAAAGGCCTTCTCTTGGTTCAGTCAGATCGACCCTAAGATCTCCCTGATTCTTATCCCAGTAGAAGACACCCAAGATTTTTCTCAACGAGCGTTGTTGAAGTTAAAGTCGCCCAAGATTCTCTTATCATTCATGCTAAGGCAGTAACCATCCCTGGTTCATTCATCATCTTGTGAAGCTCCAGATTCAACTCCTGTGACCAATCAGGACATACATCTATACCAAGCATCTAAAATCAGCTCCTGCAGCGTGTCAGGTACTCATTTGTTCTTTTGCAGGCATACAGGTTCTCGCTAAGGAATCTCCTACGCGATCAACATCCAGATGGCATCTATAAGCCCATCATCCTATTCATCAACCTCTAAATGGCATCTATAAGCCCATTTCCATCACACCGCTACTATGTGAGCGCAAATTTCTGGGCACTTTAGTGTTCAATCATCTTCCACCTTCGGATTACGAAAGGCACGACAGCCAATCTACATCCTCAGGTCTAAGAAGATTGAACAGGGGCAACTGTTGTACCCCAAAATTTTCCCTCCCATATTTTTCAAGAAATTGCCAAGCCAAGCTTCAAAGTTCCCCAAGGGTTGCACAGTGCAAGAGCTTCCTAAGCAGTCAAAATTAGGGTTTTGCTTCTGATCAAGAAAATGAAGTTTCAAAGGGCCCAATCAAGTCTCACATGCTTATAAATATGGTCAAGCACCTACATGTCAAGTTTCAAGACTTTCAGCACAAAATTGCACAGTCAAAACCCTAAATTGCACTACAGTCAACTGTAGGGGCAAAATGGTCATTTGGCAGTTAAAAGTTCAAATTTTTGGTCAACATATCGTTTTGAAGCCACAAACATCATTTGATCAATGCTTGATCATGATTCTCAAAAATTTGGCTCAAAAATCATCAAGATGCAAAAGTTTCTATTTTTGGACAGCTGAAAAAGTCAACTGAAATTGACCAGGGCATAACTTTCACATGGTTCATCAGAAAAATTCCACCCAAATCTCATTTTGAAGAGAAAGACATTTCCTACAACTCATCTTCATACTTCAAGTCCAAGAAATGCTCTCACAAAAAGTTATCAATTTCAACATTATAGGTCATTTTCAAAAGTCAACAAAAGGGGACTTTAAGTCAAAGGCCATAACTTGAGATTGGTAAATAAAAATGACATGGGACCAAAGACATTGTTTAGAGGACTTCAAGACCTTTCTAAAATGTCCAAGAACATGAGCAAAGCTTAAAAATTGAGCAAGTTATGCATTGGAGAAGTTGGGAAATTTTTGTGAAATGGCCAAAATCATTTACCCTTGAAATCTCATTTTTGACAAAAGGGGCCCACTTTTTCCACTTGAATTAACTTGACCATGCTTCCCACGTGTCCCATCTTTTACTTCAGATTTCTTTATTAATTTTTTCATTTTTTTTGATTTTTATTGGATTTAATTAGTTTTAAATCTTTTAAAATCAAAAGAAATTCAAAAATTGATTTAAGAGGGATATTTTGGCTTTGACTAGCCTTGAAACACCATTATGTGCCTACCAATTTTCGTGCTAAGGCTTAATCAAGGCAAAAATTCAAAAATGAAGCAAAATTGGAAAGTTGATAATGGTGGTTTATGAGAAAATCAAAACCATCAAAGCAAGGTGTTATTGACCATAACTCCCATCCAAACATATTGCTAGGGTATATACAAATGATCAGGACAAGATTTTACACTCCAAGCTGCGCAGAATACACCATTACAACATTGAAAAAATTCTCTAAAAAGTCAAAACTGTAAACCACTCTCCAGGTGGATTCAAGACACAAAACCGATTCCAAAAGCTTCCTTGGCAATCCCTGAACGCATTCCAATCCCAAACATCCATCAACACGCCAAGAACTGGTAGTTTGAACTCAAACTGCATCAAGAAAATTCCATTATCGTACATCATGATTCAAGCATGTTTACAGCATTTTTTCCATTGATTCTTATTCCTCATTTGTTTTTGAGACTAACCATGATGTTTAATTGAACTATTATGCTGTATATGAGGTTCTACCATGCGCGATTTCTAGGTTTTTCAGAGCTTGGATTTAGGGATTCTTAATAGAGGAAAAATTGGGATCCCAAACCACCACCACTCAGACCAGAAAGCTTGGACGAAGAAGATGCAATGCTCGCGCCAAATTTATGTTTAGAGATGGGCTATTCGCTATTTTTCAATAGCCTGCCTAAACCCACGCCATAAAAACCGTTGCTATTGTGTTTTGTTTTACAGGGTGAGGAAGAAGACGATATGCTGTCAACCCATGATACGCTGTTTTTAAATTTCGCGCGCTTCAGTCACTAATGCGTTGTTTCTTTTTTTATTATTTGTTTGTCTAACATATGTAACACGCGTTCAGTGGCTCAGCTGGCAAATGCTTGTGGCTTCAACATCCAAGACCTGGGTTCGAGTCCCAGGTCTGTGCAATTTCAATATTATTTTTCATTAACTAATCCCATGCAGCGCTTAATGTTTGGATATACTATGTGCCTCCTAATCAAGTATGACACGTCCCCCTGGAGATCAATCCAAAGGCATAGAATTGATGCACACCCTGAACCCTAGTCAAAAGAGCCACATGGCGCCTGGAAAGTCAACAAATTCTGAAGGTCATTGGGCCAGATTTGCTTGGACAATACCTCCACTTTAGGGCCTGAACCCCCCCTGGTTTGCAATTTCCCTTTTTTATTTATTTTGTTTTCAATTCTTATTTTATTTATTTTATTGTTTTAATTTAATAAATTATTTTTACAAATTATAAAATACACAAAAAATCAGAAAAAGTAAAAAATAATAAAATATTTTATTTTAAGTATTTTCATAAATAAATTCGCATGTAATTAATTTAGATTTAATTTTAGGTAATTTAATTCTTTTTTCATAATAAACCAAAAAATAACAAAAATAGGTCTTTAATACTTTTTTCCCTTTTTTTAATTAATTGAATATTTTGTCATTAATCATTAATTTTTGTAAATAAATTTCATAATTAATTTAGTTTAAAGTCTAGGTTTCAACTTTAAGGCATTTTCTTTAATAAATTAAAAACCATTAAAATTAGAATTAATTACTTGACTTTTAATTAGTTTAAATTTTCTTTAATTGTCATAAATCAAAAAAACAAAAAAAAGCAACTTCTTTCTTTTTATTTAATTTAATTATTCCATTAATTTTAATTCCTTAAAGGGTTCAACGCCCTCGCATTCGGTCGTATTTTCCTTTTTTCGCGCGTTTTATTTATTTTGATGTAAATGTAATGTAATTGTACCAAAGCCATGTAATAGCTATTAGACATTTATTTTTTGCAATTTATTTTAAATCGGGTTCGGTTTAATTTTGGCGATGTGAACCCGCGCCATTTGTAATAATTTAGATTTATTTTCCCGCAAATATTTTAACTGTTAACAATAACATGAAAGAATGAATGCCCAAGAATAAAATCGAATCGTAGATCACCAATGCATGACAAGACAAACAATAAACTGAAAATGACACACAATTCACACACCACCCCTAGGGTACGCTTCACTGTTGCCTTGCCCCTCAAAAGGTGATCGTCGAGTAGAGGATGTCTTAGTAAGTCCTCATGATCCGGGAACCTGGCATGAGGGTAGCTTCTAAGGTGTCTTCCCATTGCTCTGGTGATCACCATGTCCCTACAAACTCGAATTGACCCGAACACCTCCAACGGTGGTGCTACCTACCTCTCAATGGTGGGATGGCACTACCTAAAGGACAATTACACAACTTTATTCCTTAGGGTAGGTAGATTCTCATAGATACTTGCTCATCTCAAAAACAAATCAAAATACTTTTTCACACCTTACACTTTTCAAAAAGCTTTCAAAGCAAATTTTTCAAACACTCTGACGTACGAGTCGAACTGAAATTTTTCAAAGAAACTTTTTAAAACCCACATTGAAAAGCAAACAAACCTTTTTGAAAACACATTGAGCAAGTATCTAAGAGCCCATGGATAACCATGGATAGAAAGGGTGCTAGCACCTTCCCTTTCTATAATCTACCTCCCGAACCGAGAGCAATCTCTTTAAGGAATTTTTCTGTGCTTTTGTCCTTTCCATTTGGAGAAAATAAAAGACGGTGGCGACTCTTGCTTACCACGACATTTCGCGAAACCAGCTTTAAAACAGTCAGTTCCAGATCCACCGATCACACTCAGGACGAGCCAGAGGATACCAAGGACCTGAAGACTCGGGTAGAGTTAATAGTCCATTTACAGCTTACAGTGGATGATGCTCAGGCCGCTTCTGAGGGGAGCTTCGACAACATGGTGAATCAGATGCGTGTGTTAAATCCAGGTGTTGATCTCAATACTTCGGGCGTGGGGGTCAACTACTACGTGGCTGACAGACAGATTCTAGTCCCCGACTACCTGAGGGATATTATCGATCAACCGGCTGGGGATCCTGCTCAATTGTTGCATATCGTTGAAGGTGAAGTGGAGGGGTGATTATGCAATTGTTTCAGCCTGTGTGTCGTTTTGTAATATTTTTTATTTCCTGGGTTGTTGCCTGTTTATGTAATATTCGCACAATTTCAGCCCAAGTGGTCGCTTTATTTATTTTCCGGTCATTGGTCGTTTTGCTTTGAATATTTAACTTGTGTTATTTGCATGTTTGTTGACAAGTTAGCCCGATTAGGACATTTATATTTTGCAGAGTTTGTATCGGGGGTATGCTTGTTTTTGTGTTCGTCGGTGTAGGGGAACTGATCAAACCTTCGGGGAAAATGCCGGGCGAGGGCCAGAATCCAGGCCTCGTTTCGAGGGACCCAAGTTCGGCGGCGTGAACTTCCCATTGCAAGTTGGGCATTCTACCGTCGTGGCACAAAGGCTGTGAAGCTAGGTCGAGTTATCCACGTAGGGCTGAGGGTACGCTCGTCAATAGAGCGGAGCCTCGCCCCTTCTAAATATTTTGGGTGCTACGCTTGTGCCTAGGCGCACTCACGTGGTCATACTCAAGCGAGTATGTCTTGTCGACCGAACCTGCCAACTGCTCAGTGTTTTTAACTGTAGTGTTGTTTTATCTTTTCATCCTTCTATGATCGAGCAAGCTGTTCCCCTTGTAAGTTCTCCAAGTAATACTTTCTGGTTCCCGTTTTGGCATAGACACGATAAGGACCTTCCCAATTCGCCACGAGCTTGCCCTTGCGAGATTCCTTGCAATTTCTCTTCAAGACATGGCTGTCGACCTCAAACTCTCGACTTATCACCTTGGCATTGTAGCGCATGGCTATTTTTAATTTGAGCAAGGCCTATCGCAGGGACGCTCCAGTTCTGATTTCTTCCACCAGATCCAGTTCTTCTCTGAGGGTGACATCGTTTATCTTCTCGTCGATAGGTGCCTCGTTCTGTCTGGAAGGTTCCTCGATATCAACGGGGATAACGACCTTCGTCTCGTATGCTAACCGTAATGCAGACTCCCCAGTAGACGAATGAGTGGTCGTTCGATAGGCCCAGAGCATGCTGTGTAGCTCTTCGACCCATCATTTCTTGGTTTCGTCAAACCTTCGCTTGAGGCCTCTGAGTATCACCCTGTTAGAAGCCTCGGCCTGGCCGTTGGTCTGGGGGTGCTCGGCGGAGGCGAAATATTGGGTCGTGCCAAGTTTAACGACGAATTCATGGAAGGTGTGGTATGTGAACTGGGTCCCATTATCGGTGACTATCGCTTATGGGATGCCAAAACGAGCCAAAATATTTCTTTTGTAGAAGCGAAGGACGTTCTGGACAGTGATTTTGGCCAAGGCTTTGGCTTCTATCCACTTGGTGAAGTAGTCGACCGCTACTATCAGATATTTGTTCTGATTGGTTCCGACCACGAATAGGCCGAGGAGGTCTAGTCCCTACTTGGAGAAGGGCCAGGGAGAGGAGAGGGATTTGAGCTTGCTAGGAGGAGCTAAATGCATGTCCCTGTGTCTTTGGAGTTTGTCGCATTTATTCACGTATTCTCTTGCATCGTGCTGCATGGTGGGCCAGTAGTATCTCACCCGTAAGGCTTTCCTTGCGAGGGATCTTCCGCCCAAATGCTGACTGTCGATGCCCTCGTGGATTTCGAGTAGTATGTGTTCCACTGTACTTCGATCGACACACTTGAGGAGTGGGATAGAAAATCCTCTTCTGTAAAGTTTGCTCTCGACTAATATGTATGAGCAGGCTCTTCGTCTAATAATGGCTGACTCTTTCGGGTCGTCAGAGAGTTTGCCTTTAGTGAGGTAGTCGTGTACAAGAGTCATCCAACAATCGCTGTCTCCGATGGCGAATACTCCTAGGATGGCATATGGTTTCTGGGTGCTCGGCCGAGGGAGTACCTCTTGTATTATAGATTTATTTCCTCCCTTCTTCTGTGTGCTCGCCAATTTGGATAAAATGTCTGCGTGGGAATTATGCTCGCGGGGAACATGTTGAACATCCACTGAACTGAATTTCTTCTTTGCCTCCTGGACCAGAGCCCAATGTTCGACGAGTTGGTCATTTTGACGTGATATTCACCCTGAACTTGCGAGGCGACCAACTGAGAGTCGGTGAAGATTTTTACTTCCTCGGCTCCCAGTTCTTCGGCTAGCCGTAAGCCTGCGAGGAATACCTCGTATTCGGCTTAATTGTTAGAGATCGAAAAAGACAGGGCGAGGGAAACTTCGACCAGGGTCCCTTCCTTGTTCTCTAGTATTATTCCTGTGCCGCTTCCGGTCGCACTAGAGGCACCGTCGACGAAGATCATCCAGCGGCGTGAACCTTCCAGATCTCAAGGCAAGGTCATTACTATTATTGTAATTACCCCCTTCTGACTCAATCTTTTTCCATATTCATTCATTAGTTTTGCATTTAATTCCAAACTATCAAAAACAACCATTAGAATTTAAATGCATATGTCCTAGAATTCTCTAATTAATCGTGCAAGTAACATTTTTAGAAGATTAACGCTTATTTACCAAAAATTTCGATAAATACATGATGAATTTTTTAACTTGATCTGTTGGTTTTATGTTTTGTCTTATAAATAGTTGAAAAATTGGTCATCATAATACATATGTGTGATACGGTGGGAGAACTGACTTGATATTTTGTGTTTGTGTTTGCAAATGTTGCAGTTTAGCAAGAGTCGCCACCGACTTTTCTTTTATCCAAAAGGAAAGGTGAAAAAGCACAGGAAAGACCTTTAGAGATGTTTATCTTGGGTTCGGGGGGTAGATTATGAAAAGGGAAGGTATTAGCACCCTTTTCATCCATGGTTTTCCATGGGCTCTTAGTTACTTGCTAGATCACTTGCTTTTGTTTGAATGTATGCTTGTGGTGGTGATTTTTGAAAGTATTTTGAAAATGGAACTTCGTAATGGTTCTCGTTTCTATAAGAACGCCTACAAAGTGTTTGTTTCTAAAATAGTTAAAAAGTGTGTTTGTGAGATGTGTTTTTGAAAGTATTTTGAAAATGGAACTTCGTAATGGTTCTCGTTTCTATAAGAACGCCTACAAAGTGTTTGTTTCAAAAATAGTTCAAAAGTGAGAGTGTGGGTAAGAATGTTTTTGTTGTGAGCAAGCGAGTAACTAAGAGCGAATCTACCTACTCGAAAGGTCTTAAATGTGCTTTTACTCCTCATTTAGATGTGGATGTCTTACCATTGATTTGGTAAGAAGCCCCATCGTTGGATGTGAAGGGACGAGTGCATGACGTTTTTGTATAGTCATAGAAGGCAACATATGAGACGTTTTAGCAATGTCGTTTAAGGGACTAGATCGTTTACCGAAGGCAACATCGAGGGTCATCGAGGGACTACGATCTTTTATCGAGGGTCTTTTGCTAAAACGCCCATGTTCGAGGGACATGACTATTTTCCGATAGGTAACAAGTGGAATTACCCTAAGGGTGCAAGTGTGCAAATGTGTGTTTGATTTACATGAATTTAGTCTTTGATTATAGTGGCCTATTTGTTGTTTTTATTTTGCCATACACACCTAATTACTAGCATTTGTACAAAAGTAATAAAAAGTGCAAAAAATAAATCCTACACTATTACAACCATATTGAAAGGCAAGAAAATGTAAAGGCAAAAACAAAATAAAAGAAAGTAAAATGAGATCTTCGACCCAGGCAGTAGCACCCTTCGACTCAAATCTTCATGGTCCCTTTCGAATCGGCCTTTTTGTTTCCTTCGACTGCAGGAGTGTTAGCCAATAACCTTTGACTCACCCTTCTTGTTATTTCTTTTGACAGGCTTTAGGAATCAGCATGTTGTGCCTTTCGATTGGGTTGGCAGTCAGTGTATGGCGAAGCCTTCTGGTTCTGCCTTGTTGCCTTGTTCGACTGGAGGTTGAAATCAGTGAGGGAATGCCTTTCGACTGAGCCTGGAATCAGTGAAGGCAAGCTTTTCGTCTGGGCCTAGAAATCAACATGGTTTTCCTCCTAGTTGTCTCTTTCGCTTGACCTGGAGAAAGAGGGTAGAAGCCAAAAGCTTCATTTCCTATTTCCTGTTTCCTGTTTCTTTCATTTAAAGCATTAAATGGCAACATGGCCTGAGGCCATGCTAGTATTTGTCTTTCAAACAGTTTAATAGTTAAAGTTAGTTCAGGTAAACAGAAAGCAAAATGAAAGGGTTAACTTTTAAAAAAACATGTTAAAAGGGTGGAAACGAAAGGAACAATGGTATATACATGCTTGAAACGAACGAAAAGATTATTTACATGTTATGCCATGAAATGAAAGGTTCAAGGGTAAGTGTGACTTACCTTGATGGAGGCTTTGAATGGGTGTGGGACCTTGAGTGGAGGCCCAGGTTTCTGGATTTGAAAGAGGGGGCCAATAATTGTGCTTGGAATGCTGGATTCGAAGGAAGGAAAGAAACAAGTCTTATGTTTCTTTCCAAACTGGATTCGAAGGATACTGAAGAGTACTTGTTCTTCATAATCGAAGGAAGTAAGTATGTGATTCTGGGTTTATTCTCACAAGTGTTGAAGGGACTTGAGAGATTTATTGTGTTTGAGAAAATTTGGGAGATTCGTTCCTCTGTTCCAAAGATCCTCTCTTGCCTTTGCAAAAGATTCCTCTATTTATAGAGAAAGAATGGACATGTTGCCCAAAGCCAGCCTTGCAAAGAAATGATAAAATAATGTAACGTGAAAGTACATGTGGGGGGCCTATTGGCAGTTGGGGTGCAGAAGATGTGACTTATGCTTTTGGACTTGCTTGTGCTCAGACCAAAATCAGGTTGAAAGCTGATTTTGTGACTAAAGTACTCTCTATGAAAAGAAAGAGTATGTAGCCTTTAACCAAGAATAGTAGTATCTAAAAGACAAAGTTTAAAACCCTCGTACAAGCCTCTGATTATGTAAAGATTTGGAAGTAACATAGCCTGTCAAACGAGATTTGGTCTTGAGTCGAATGCAAGAGTGAGATCGAAGCACATCTGTTCGAAGGAAGCTTTTGCCTCAGTAGAAGCTTTTGGTCGAAACAAGCTAATGCCCTGTCGAAGCTTGTATCAAAGAAAACATATTGCCAAATCAAAAGCTCATGCTCGAAGGAAGCATATTTCCCAATCGAAGCATGTGGATCGAAACAAACATAAAGGGAGTCATTGCCTTTTAGCGTGAGGGAAGTTCCTGGATTTTGAGTCGAAGGGTGTTCTTTCAAGGGAAGCAAGAACTTAGTCAAATCTTGTATAAAGATATCTCTTTGCTCAAACGAAGTTTATGAGAGGCAAAGTCTGCAAGAGGTCCTTGGTGCAAGTGGATTCGAAGGAGGTTTCAAATCCAAACGAAGGATGTACCCAAGTTGCATTCGAAGGAGGTTTCAAATCCAAACGAATGATGTACCTAAACTTGCATTCGAAGGAGGCTTATAGTCAGTCGAAGGGTGCTGAATTGAAGGAGACCTGTTTTCCTCCAAATTTGTCAAAATGTTATTTTTATCTGTTTTCTCCATTTTTGACAGTTTCCTTTTAATTTTGGTATTGGAAAATCCCAATGCACTTGTTCAAGCTTGGACCTTGAAATCCTTGTAATAAAAAGCCTTGAGAATTGAGAGGGCAAATTTTGGGGTACAACAGTTGCCCCTGTTCAATATTCTTAAGCCTGAAGAGTTAGATTGGCGAGTTTTGCCATTCGTGACTCGAAGGTGAAAGATGATTGAACACTAGAGTGCCCAGAAATTTTCACTCAAAGATGTATGGTGAATGGGATTATAGATGCCATTTGGAGGAATGTAGGTAAACACTGGAAGAAGTATTAGCACAAATTTGTTGTTGATTCGTACTAAACTTGTTGTTTTTCATGCTATGATGTATGAGTGTGAAACGTGTGTTTTCACCCGGGAAAATAAATCCCTGACTCAAATATCAGCTATTATCTAGTCGGATCCAGGCTTCACAGTTGTTGAGGATGAAGTAATCGGTTGCTATCTGGTCGAATTCAGGCTCCACAATGTCTTCAATTGGAATGGAAATCAGAGAGATCTTAGCGTCGATCTGACTGAACCAGAGAAGGTCTTGGATTAACTTTGACTGGATAAGAATCAGAAAAATCTTAGAATCGATTTAACTGAACCAGAAGAAAGTCTTGGAATATCTTCAACAAGAATAAGAATCCGGGAGATCTTAGCGTCGATCTGACTGAACCAGAGAAGGTATTGGATTAACTTTGACTGGATATGAATCAGAAAAATCTTAGAATCGATTTAACTGAACCAGATGAAAGTCTTGGAATATCTTCAACTGGAATAAGAATCAGGGAGATCTTAGCGTCGATCTGACTGAACCAGAGAAGGTCTTGGATTAACTTTGACTGGATAAGAATCATAAAAATCTTAGAATCGATTTAACTGAACCAAACGAAAGTCTTGGAATATCTTCAACTGGAATAAGAATCAGGGAGATCTTAGCATCGATCTGACTGAACCAGAGAAGGTCTTGGATTAACTTTGACTGGATAAGAATCAGAAAAATCTTAGAATCAATTTAACTGAACTGGACGAAAGTCTTGGAATATCTTCAACGGGAATAAGAATCAGGGAGATCTTAGCATCGATCTGACTGAACCAGATAAGGTCTTGGATTAACTTTGACTGGATAAGAATCAGAAAAATCTTAGAATCGATTTAACTGAACCAGACGAAAGTCTTGGAATATCTTCAACTGGAATAAGAATCAGGGAGATCTTAGCGTCGATCTGACTGAACCAAAGAAGGTCTTGGATTAACCTTGACTAGATAAGAATCAGAAAAATCTTAGAATCGATTTAACTGAACCAGACGAAATTCTTGGAATATCTTCAACTGGAATAAGAATCAGGGAGATCTTAGCGTCGATCTGACTGAACCAGAGAAGGTCTTGGATTAACTTTGACTGGATAGGAATCAGAAAAATCTTAGAATCGATTTAACTGAACCAGACGAAAGTCTTGGAATATCTTCAACTGGAATAAGAATCAGGGAGATCTTAGCGTTGATCTGACTGAACCCGAGATGGTTTTGGATTAACTTTGACTGGATAACAATCATAAAAATCTTAGAATCGATTTAACTGAACCAGACGAAAGTCTTGGAATATCTTCAACTGGAATAAGAATCAGGGAGATCTTAGCAGCGATCTGACTGAACCAGAGAAGGTCTTGGATTCACTTTGACTGGATAAGAATCAGAAAAATCTTAGAATCGATTTAACTGAACCAGACGAAAGTCTTAGAATATCTTCAACTGGAATAAGAATCAGGGAGATCTTAGCGTCGATCTGACAGAGAAGGTCTTGGATTAACTTTGACTGGATAAGAATCAGAAAAATCTTAGAATTGATTCAACTGAACCAGACGAAAGTCTTGGAATATCTTCAACTGGAATAAGAATCAGGGAGATCTTAGCATCGATCTGACTGAACCAGAGAAGGTCTTGGATTAACTTTGACTGGATAAGAATCAGAAAAATCTTAGAATCGATTTAACTGAACCAGATGAAAGTCTTGGAATATCTTCAACTGGAATAAGAATCAGGGAGATCTTAGCGTCGATCTGACTGAACCAGAGAAGGTCTTGGATTAACTTTGACTGGATAGGAATCAAAAAAATCTTAGAATCGATTTAACTGAACCAGACGAAAGTCTTGGAATATCTTTAACTGGAATAAGAATCAGGGAGATCTTAGCGTCGACCTGACTGAACCAGAAAAGGTCTTGGATTAACTTTGACTGGATAAGAATCAGAAAAATCTTAGAATTGATTTAATTGAAGCAGACGAAAGTCTTGGAATATCTTCAACTGGAATAAGAATCAGGGAGATCTTAGCGTCGATCTGACTGAACCAGAGAAGGTATTGGATTAACTTTGACTGGATAGGAATCAAAAAAATCTTAGAATCGATTTAACTGAACCAGACGAAAGTCTTGGAATATCTTCAACTAGAATAAGAATCAGGGAGATCTTAGCGTCAATCTGACTGAACCAGAGAAGGTCTTGGATTAACTTTGACTGGATAAGAATTAGAAAAATCTTAGAATCGATTTAACTGAACCAGACGAAAGTCTTGGAATATCTTCAACTGGAATAAGAATCAGGGAGATCTTAGCGTTGATCTGACTGAACCAGAGAAGGTCTTGTGAGGGCATCTTTCTGAGGAATCTACTGAAATAGCCCTTCATTAGACGCAGTGTTTGAGAGGACTACCAGTTCATATAAGTAGTCAACGGTGTTTATTGATGTGTCTTTCCTGAAAAGGTAAAGAGTTAGTCATATGCAATGTCATGATGTATGAAATGCATAATGTCATGATATTCTCAAAATAAATAAGATTGTGTCGTATGCCCTAATCATGTATGTAAATAGGAGGTATAAAATGTGAAATGTTTATGAATGTATTTTTGTCTGGGAAAATAAATCCTTGATAGATGTCGGGGAACCGTTAAATCCTGGACTGCTGTTGAAGAGTTGGCGTGTCTTCAAACTTTGCTTAGAATGTTTCCATTGGGGATTCCTGTTTTGTTGTTTGAGGAGAAATCCGCTGGGGGATATTGAAAACTTTGTGGGGAGCATGTTTATTCTTGCTTGGTAAAAGAGTTTAGAAGTCTTAGTCGTTCGTTTCTCTACTGGGGAGTCGAAGTTGAATTGATATCTGGTCGGGTCCAGGTTTCGCAGTAACTTGTTGGGGAGTGTAAAGTAGTCTATTGGGGAAGAGGAGTTGTGGTCCTTTGATTTGTAGTAGTCGGAAAGGCTACCTCAAGCTGGGGAATCATGTCGTTTGTTGGGTAAATAAACCATGTCGTCAGTCTGCTAGAGAGGTGATGAACTCGTTGGGGAAGTCCTCGAGGATTCTTGAAGTTTTCCCAGCTGGGGGAAGGTTTTTAGAGATTAAACTCTTGTTGGGGAATAATCCTATGAGAAATATTTTGGGAAGATTTGTCACTGCCCCTAGTAGCGAGTGCTTGTGGCACTGCCTGGAAATGTTTGACTGTATGTAACCCTTTGTCGGGATTGACGTTCAATTCCCCCAGTGACGGAGATGGGGACTTTCCCCTGGTTACCCTGCATTTCTTGAGAGGTTTCCTGGAATTTTGACTGGACTACCCTAGTTGTGCTGGATAGTGACATGTCATGTCCCCTTGTTGATAGGAGATTTGTTGTTGGAAGTGTCGTCCTTCTTGAATTGATTTTGTTCACTGAGAGAGCTTTCGTTCATCAGATATTCGTTGTGTGAATTTCTCTGCTGTCAAACAAATAGCCATATGTAAACAGTGATATTCAAGTAATGCAAAGTTTATGTTTGTCTTGAAGTTTTGAAAAATGCGTTTTCAGCAAGTAAAGAAGTTTTGTAAGAAAAATTCAAACTCAAGATTTAGAGTAAAGCCTTACAGGAGTCAGGATACCTTTTGTAACAGTATGCTTTCGAACTAACCCAAGCTTCAATTAGGACTTTTGAAGGGTTGTAACGTGGCTTGGTTCACGGTTTAAGAAACAAAGGATAAAGGCTCAAATGTATTTGTACCCACCCGTTCTTCGTGATGTTCTTCAATCCTAAGCTCAGTTAATTGTGGGTTTGAACTCCAATTGAGTCTGGGATGACGTTTTGGTGATGGTTCAAACAAGTTAAGTTTGTTGGAAGGAAGTCATTTTTGCAACATTTTTTCACGTTGTTGAGGATTTGTAGTGACCTCTTTCTTTTGATTTGTTATCCCTAATTTTTGCCTGACTGTTCCTGTTTTGAGATTACAGTCAGCGGGATGCCCCAGTTTTCTTAAGTCTCCTTTGTAGGTTTTGACTTAATGATCTTTTATTTTTTGAGAGATAATAACTTCCTATGTGATAGGGAATCATCACCGTCTTTTGATTCTAGGGGAATGTTTCTTGACGTCATTCGTTGTATTACGAGATGAGAGTTTGCGGCTAAACGCGCGTTTGAATTAACTGAGAGACTACCCTGCCCTAGGTTTTGATTAAAGATTTCAATTTGTGTTAAAATAGAAAACTTCTACTTCTTTGGCTCGAAGGGGTTGACTAGGGATTATCTTTCTTATAACTCCAGTGTTTAGGATTTGAAAGAATGTCTGTACATCGTCAGCAAGGCCTGTTCAAAAGCATACTGTATGAGATTATGACATTGTTTTCGTCATCCTCCCTCTAAAGGCTTGTAACTTTTAGCAAGAGTTGAATGTCATAAAGTGAGTAAAAAGCATAGTTTAAATGTAATGAAAATGAGTGAATCAAATCAAGACAGACATATGCAATGCATTAATGAAACAAAGTTTGACATTAATAGATAATTGTTTGAACAAGCAAAAGAAATTACAACTGAAAATTCAAATGAAACAGGAGCCTCTTTGCCTGAACTTATCACTTTAGGCAGAAGAATTCAGTCTGGCCATCTTGTGTGAACTCCAGTATTCCTCCATCAATCAGATCTTGAATTTTATTTCTCAACGCCCAACAATAATTTGTATGATGCCCAGGACCATCGGAATGATAGGCACACCTGGCATCGGGATTGTAGCTGGGAGAAAAAGTTTTGGGATTTGGATGAGGTCTTATTGGTGTAATCAGATTCATCCTCAGCATGTGTTGAAAAGCTTGGGATAGTGGTATGTTGATGTTGGTAAACTGTCTTTTGGGCTCGCTTTGCCTTTGCTGATTTTCTGGTTGATGTTGACGAAGTCGTTGTTGGGCTCGTGACGTGGAAGAAAAGTGAGAAGGTCTTCTCTCCCTTAAACCGACTTCTTGTCTTATGGGAGGCTGAATGGTGGCTTGATCCCCAATTCTCAGCTCTTTTTGTCCTTGAGCCAAGTTTTGGATAAGAGCCATCTGGCCCACCAGTTGTCCCATCATCTGGACTTTCATTATGGCTATTTCAGTTTGTAGCCTTTCCAACTGGTCATCTTTGTTGCCCTCAGGATTCCCCATGGCCATGCCCTTAGTTAGGAGAGCTTTCACTTCTTCTTGCCCCTTGGATAGGTTCAAGAACATTTCTCGGAGTTGAGCGTTTTGAGCCTGGATATCTTTGATAGTCTGCTCTAGAGCCATCTCTACTGAAATAAATAGTAGGAAGATAAGGAGACATGTATGGGAGAAACATGTCATCATATGATGCATGATATGTGGATGCATGTTTTCAAGGATCTCGCAGGGCAAACACAAGAAAAAGCTAGAGATTAAATTTTGATCAACATCTTTGATTGGAGAACTTTGTATCGGTGGATGTCCTTCCACGAGAATTAAGCTCACTGTGTCAAGTGGGTCATATCCCTTGACTCAAGTTGTTTGTACTTGATCTTTGACGGTGTTTGGTAAGAAGAAAATAAATCCTCTTGCCCCTGGGTAGACGTCTGGTTCAACGTGGCCCTGCATTAAAGACCCTCGAGATCCTTGAAATGGTTATTGAAAATGCTATGGTATGATGTTATGATGTTATACACAAGTATGCGAAGTAAACAAGCTTATACAAATAATCATGTACACGCAAATCAGACAAGTCCTTAGGTTTAGGCTTGCATGGGGTTTGTAGGTAAGTACCCTCTTGAAGTTTAGTTGGCTCAACCTGTCCTAGTAATAGTAATCGGGTTCTAAGGAGCTCAATATCACTGGATTGTTTCCTTGGTCATTGTTTTAGCTCAAGCCTCTTTAATGGCGACCGAAATATCCCAAGAAACCAACCCTTAATGAGTGTAGTATCGAGTATCTACCAACTTCGAACTGCACCAAAGCCAGTCATCTCACTACATCCTAAAAGGCCAAGTTGGTCAAGTAAAGGGTTCTAGAAGTTCATTAGTGCTTCATGACATCACTCAGCGGCCCCGTATTCTCTTTGATTGACTCAAAGGCTACCGGTACCCACAAATATGTCATACTAACATAGCTATTTCTTAGACCATGTCAGTATACCCCGTATAGTTTCCACAACGTATTGCTATTTACCTATAATGTTTCCCAAATCCAGGTAGAGGATTCAAACCTAAACAAAGAAACATAATGTAAAGCATACAAATCAAACAATGTAAGCAAGTAAATGTGATCTATCCCTAAGGTAACCCCACTTTTATAAATTTTCCCCAGCAGAGTCGCCAGTTCTGTGATACGGTGGGAGAACTGACTTGATGTTTTGTATTTGTGTTTGCAAATGTTGCGGTTTAGCAAGAGTCACCACCGACTTTTCTTTTATCCAAAAGGAAAGGTGAAAAAGCACAAGAAAGACCTTTAGAGATGTTTCTCTTGGGTTCAGGGGGTAGATTATGAAAAGGGAAGGTATTAGCACCCTTTTCATCCATGGTTTTCCATGGGCTCTTAGTTACTTGCTAGATCACTTGCTTTTGTTTGAATGTGTGCTTGTGGTGGTGATTTTTGAAAGTATTTTGAAAATGGAACTTCGTAATGGTTCTCGTTTCTATAAGAACGCCTAAAAAGTGTTTGTTTCGAAAATAGTTCAAAAGTGTGTTTGTGAGATGTGTTTTTGAAAGTATTTTGAAAATGGAACTTCGTAATGGTTCTCGTTTCTATAAGAACGCCTACAAAGTGTTTGTTTCGAAAATAGTTCAAAAGTGAGAGTGTGGGTAAAAATGTTTTTGTTGTGAGTAAGCGAGTAACTAAGAGCGAATCTACCTATTCGAAAGGTCTTAAATGTGCTTTTCCTCCTCCTTTAGATGTAGCTGTCTTACCATTGATTTGGTAAGAAGCCCCATCGTTGGATGTGAAGGGACGGGCGCGGGACGTTTTTGTATTGTCATAGAAGGCAACATATGAGACGTTTTAGCAATGTCGTTTTAGGGACTAGATCGTTTACCGAAGGCAACATCGAGGGTCATCGAGGGACTACGATCTTTTATCGAGGGTCTTTTGCTAAAACGCCCATGTTCGAGGGACATGACTATTTTCCGATAGGCAATAAGTGGAATTACCCTAAAGGTGGAAGTGTGCAAATGTGTGTTTGATTTGCATGCATTTAGTCTTTGATTAGAGTGGCCTATTTGTTGTTTTTATTTTTCCATGCATACCTAATTACTAGCATTTGTACAAAAGTAATAAAAAGTGCAAAAAATAAATCCTACATTATTACAACCATATTGAAAGGCAAGAAATTGTAAAGGCAAAAATAAAATAAAATAAAGGAAAATGAGCTCTT
This sequence comes from Vicia faba, assembly GCA_948472305.1. Lineage (NCBI taxonomy): Eukaryota > Viridiplantae > Streptophyta > Magnoliopsida > Fabales > Fabaceae > Vicia > Vicia faba. Next base: position 218,690,740 of record OX451741.1, read on the forward strand.
CGACCCAGGCAGTAGCACCCTTCGACTCAAATCTTCATGGTCCCTTTCGAATCTGCCTTTTTGTTTCCTTCGACTGCAGGAATGTTAGCCAATAACCTTTGACTCACCCTTCTTGCTATTTCTTTTGACAGGCTTTAGGAATCAACATGTTGTGCCTTTCGATTGGTCTGGCAGTCAGTGTATGGCGAAGCCTTCTGGTTCTGCCTTGTTGCCTTATTCGACTGGAGGTTGAAAGCAGTGAGGGAATGCCTTTCGACTGAGCCTGGAATTAGTGAAGGCATGCTTTTCGTCTGGGCCTAGAAATCAACATGGTTTTCCTCCTGGTTGTCTCTTTCGCTTGACCTGGAGAAAGAGGGTAGAAGCCAGAAGCTTCGTTTCCTATTTCCTGTTTCCTGTTTCTTTCATTTAAAGCATTAAATGGCAACATGGCCTGAGGCCATGCTAGTATTTATCTTTCAAACAGTTTAATAGTTAAAGCTAGTTCAGGTAAACAGAAAGAAAAACGAAAGGGTTAACTTTAAAAAAAAACATGTTAAAAGGGTGGAAACAAAAGGAACAATGGTATATACATGCTTGAAACGAACGAAAAGATTATTTACATGTTATGCCATGAAATGAAAGGTTCAAGGGTAAGAGTGACTTAGCTTGATGGAGGCTTTGAATGGGTGTGGGACCTTGAGTGGAGGCCCAAGTTTCTGGATTTGAAAGAGGGGGCCAACAGCTGTGCTTGGAATGTTGGATTTTAAGGAAGGAAAGAAACAAGTCTTATGTTTCTTTCCAAACTGGATTCGAAGGATACTGAAGAGTACTTGTTCTTTAGAATCTAAGGAAGTAAGTATGTGATTCTGGGTTTGTTCTCATAAGTGTTGAAGGGACTTGAGAGATTTGTTGTGTTTGAGAAAATTTGGGAGATTCGTTCCTCTGGTCCATAGATCCTCTCTTGCCTTTGCAAAAAATTCCTCTATTTATAGAGAAATAATGGACATGTTGTCCAAAGCCAGCCTTGCAAAGAAATGATAAAATAATGTAACGTGAAAGTACATGTGGGGGGCCTGTTGGCAGTTGGAGTGCAAAAGATGTGACTTATGCTTCCGACCTTGCTTGTGCTCAGACCAAAATCAGGTTGAAAGCTGATTTTGTGACTAAAGTACTCTCTATGAAAAGAAAGAGTATGTAGCCTTTAACCAAGAATAATAGTATATAAAAGACAAAGTTTAAAACCCTCGTACAAGCCTCTGATTATGTAAAGATTTGGAAGTAACATAGCCTGGTAAACGAGATTTGGTCTTGAGTCGAATGCAAGAGTGAGATCTAAGCACATTTGTTTGAAGGAAGCCTTTGCCTCAGTCGAAGCTTGTGGTCGAAACAAGCTAATGCCCTGTCAAAGCTTGTATCAAAGAAAACATATTGCCAAATCGAAAGCTCATGCTCGAAGGAAGCATATTGCCCAATCGAAGCATGTGGATCGAAACAAACATAAAGGGAGTCATTGCCTTTTAGCGTGAGGGAAGTTTCTGGCTTTTGAGTCGAAGGGTGTTCTTTCAAGGGAAGCAAGAACTTAGTCAAATCTTGTATAAAGATATCTCTTTGCTCAAACGAAGTTTGTGAGAGGAAAAGTCTGCAAGAGGTCCTTGGTGCAAGTGGATTCGAAGGAGGTTTCAAATCCAAACGAAGGATGTACCCAAGTTGCATTCGAATGAAGTTTCAAATCCAAACGAAGGATGTACCTAAACTTGCATTCGAATGAGGCTTAGATTCAGTCGAAGGGTGCTAAATTGAAGGAGACCTGTTTTCCTCCAAATTTGTCAAAATGCTATTTTTATCTGTTTTCTCCGTTTTTGACAGTTTCCTTTTAATTTTGGTATTGGAAAATCCCAATACACTTGTTCAAGCTTGAACCTTGAAATCCTTGTAAGAAAAAGCCTTGAGAATTGAGAGGGAAAATTTTGAGGTACAACAATATGTTTGTCATTTTAAAAAACAGGGAAATTGTTGAACAACTGGTTTAAAAGAATAATGATCTCCAATTTTAATTTTGATGATAAGATGTAAGATAATAAAATAAATTAATCTCTATTATTTTATGCGAAGAAAGCTAGTAAAAACTCTCTAATTAACTTGTATTCAAGAAGAATATGAAAAACTATTTATATATATATGACTATCTAGACTCAAGATGTATTTATCAACATATCATTTCGTAAAATGATCGACAAGAGATGTATGAATACATGAGGTAAATCATCAATTGAATGCAGTTTTAAAAGTTTGTCTTTTGATATGAATCTATGATTGATGCTTTATCAAGTCAGTTCTTCTCTATCCTCTAATCAACACTTTTTTTCCTTTCAAAGTATTACATTTAAATTGAAAATCAGCTAGCATAGTACACACAGTTCAATGGTACAAATAATGTTCGGCAATTTATGTGTTCAGTATAAAAGATTGCATTGAATTACTTTGACATGTAGTACATTTGTTAGCAACGTCTCTAATATCAACAAATATCTCCTATAATGATCTCATTAAGTGATTCTTTATATCAAGAATTTCATTAAAGTGAAATGTATCTTTTGAACATAGTGTCATCCTTTTAGAAGTGAACTTTGTCGATAACCTTTATGAACAAATTTTTGATAACAAGTGATACAAATTAGAATGAAAAAAATAAAAATAAAAACATTCAAACATCAAGTGATATATATTTTATACACTTCTCATAAGTGAAAACACTTGTATTGATTTAAATCTTGTTTACATTCTTGAAAAAGGAATAAAAGGGTAACACTGGGCTCAAACTCAGGTCCCAAAGGTTAACAAGCGTGCGCTTTACCACTGGGGTGGAAATACATCTGTTAATATTGACAAAACAATAAATATGTAACATAAATCAATTCCTGAATGAACTTCATCTTCAACCTCCAACCATGGATCCTGTAACTCACTCATTTCTCATCCATTCACAAAACTTCCAACATCAAACTTGTTAGAAATTTCCTCACGGTTCTGAATATGTAAATAACTTAAGCTAATTCTCAAAGATGAGCATGAATTCCTAAAAGTACCAAATTCTGACCTAAATATTTCAGCAAGTTCAAACTCAAAACTCTCCTAGCTCAATCAAAATAAATGAAATATATGGACATGTACAGCTTCAGGGCAATGATGTCTATATTTTATCTTCACAAATGCAAGTCCAACAATGCCTAAATGAGAAGATAGAAGTTCAAGAAAAATACCTCAAAACTGGAAATCGTGAAATGAGTTTGAGCTTGATTCAAGGTGCTGCAATGATCAGGTTAGCTTCCTTGAGTATCTAGGAAGCTAATGCAATGCTTAGCTTGAGTTGACAGTGGCTGAAATGGCCTAGAGAAGTCAAGTTGCAGACCCCTGTTTTTGGTTATAGAGGATGATGGAAATGGATCTACAGTTCTGGAATAAGGACGGGGATGAGTTATATTTGATATGTAGGAGCTTTCGGAAGTGAAAGGCCAAGAAATGCACGAGGGAAATGGATGTTTGATATGTAAAGTCAGAACTTGCACAACAATGGTGTTTTAAGGCAATTTCTGGCTAGAGGGAGTTTGGGAGTGTTTCCAATCGTGCCTTTTCTTGTAATAGACTTGTGTATATGTATGGAAAAGGTTTTTGATCAAATAAACTCAAGACTTCTGAGTTTTAGCCTTTTGGCTCTATAACTTACTTTTGAAGAAAAGTAAAAAGACAAATCTCCAAGTATTGTACAACCATGTTCTAAGTTCCAAGAGACCTTAGACACGTTGCTTTTGGTTTATAGGGGTTGTGTGTGCAGAAAGAACAAGTTAGAAGCTCAAGACAAGTTGACTTTGTGATTAAAGCAACTTTTCAAGAATGGAATGGTAACTTTGTGCCATAAATGGAAATGCAACTTGGATAATGGCTCAAATACTTGAACAATGGTTTTATCAGTTGTGTAAGAATTTAGTTATGAAGTGACAAACAAGTTTGAGGCCTGCAAAGCAAATATTATGCAGCCTAAAATGGATTTGGTTCATGTGTTCATCAAGAAATGACTTGTAATTTAAGTTTCAAAACCCTAACTTATTGCCTTCGATTCTCCTTGCTCAAGTATGATCTTAATGAGTTATTGGACATCTTGGAAACTTGTAACATCCTCTAAAATCTATATGTTGGACATTATTAAAAATTCATCTTGGAACTATGTGAAAAATTGTCATGAAGTTAGGTCAAAATCCTGCCTAAACTAGGGCAAAATTTCACTAAGTTTTCAAATTTCATGAACATGTATTCACAAAATCATAACTTGAATACATGCATTTATAGAAGAAGTTGTTTTCTACAATGTTTTTTATCTCATTGAGATCTACAATTTTCATGTTGGAAGTTTCCTTTTAATCATCTTGCATCATGGTGAAATTTTGGCTCAAAGATAGGAAAAAAATATGAATTTTCCAACACTTGGAAAATTTTCTAAGTTTAGAAGTTTTGAATTTTCAAAATGAAATCTTGAATTTTTAATTTCTTGATGAACAAGTTTCTTATTTTGACATGTTTTGATGAATTGTGATCTTTGATACTTGATTTTGACCAAAAAGTCAAAGTTTGACTTTTCAGTGTACAGTTGACTTTTGATCAGTTGACTGAAAATCAACTATCAATCAATTGATCTTGAGGAATGTTTTGAGCTATGCCATTAGGTCAAAATTATGCATTTGAATCCTTGAGATCATAACTTAAACCAATCAATCAATTGCTAGGTCAAAAATCAGAAATTGCACCTTCTCAGTCAAAACCCTAATTTTGACCATTTTGCCCTTTTGATGATCTGATCATATTTCTTGTGGAATTGTGGTCCAAACTTGATCAAATGACATATATGAGTTCATGATGTTGATATGGACCAAAAATTATGAAGTTTGAATGTAAATTGACCACAGTTGACTTTTCCCCCCAATATAGTTGATTTTAGGTCAACTGATCAATTGACTGAGCAAAAATGTGATCCAAGACTTGAAACTTGACATGAGAAATATTTAAGGTCCAAAATGATCCATGAAAGTCATATGGGGCATTAAAATTCCATTTTTCCTTGTTCAATCTCAAACCCTAATTTGTAGTCATCAGTGCTTGAGGAGGTGTCTTGAGCTGATCAACCCTTGTGCAGTCTTGAACCCAAGGAGATCTTGTGGGAGATTACTTGATAAATGAGAGGGAAAATTTTGGGGTACAACAGCTGCCTATGTTCAATCTTCTTAAACCTGAAGAGTTAGATTGGCAGATCTGTCATTCGTGACTTGAAGGTGGAAGATGATTGAACACTAGAGTGCCCAGAAATTTGCACTCGAAGATGGATTGTGAATGGGGTTATAGATGCCATTTGGAGGAATGATGGTAAATATTGGAAAAGTATCAGCATAAATCTTTGGTCAATTTATACCAAAACTTGATGTTTTACCTGTAGAAGAAAGGGTTAGTTAAATGCAGATGTATGCATGATGTTCACAAGATGAATGGGATCATGTTAAATGCGTTTTGTATGTATGTGCTATGATGTATTAATGTGAGATGTATGTTTGTCTTGGAAAATAAATCCCTGACTACTGTTGAGGAATTTTAGGAAGCTGAATCCCAGATTGTTGTTGGGGATGAAGAGTATACATATCTCCAAACATTGTTGAAAAGATGTTTCCGCTAGGGAATATCTCTTAAATGTCAGTTGTTATCTGGTCGGATCCATGATTCACAACTTTCTGAGGATGAGAAAGTCAACTGCTATCTGGTCGGATCCAGGCTTCACGGTAACTTACTGGGGGAGGATAAATTAACTGTTATCTGGTCGGATCCAAGCTTCACAATAAACTTAAAGTGGTAACTACCATCTGGTCGGGTCCAGGCTTCATGGTTTTTGAAAGGTTATACTATTATCTAGTCGGGCCCAGGCTTCATAGTGTCTTGCTGAGAATTGTAGCTAATTGTTATCTGGTCGGGTCTAGGCTTTACAATAATTTGTTGGGGATAAGGAAGTTAAATGTTATCTTGTCGGATTCTAGGCTTTGCAGTAACTTGCTAGAAAGGATGAAGTAGTACTGATATCTGGTCGGATCCAGGATTTACAGATTTTGAGGTGGATGAAGTTAATTTTTATCTGGTCGGGTCCAGGATGCACAATAAATTTGTTTGAAAAGATAGAGTTGAACTAATTTATGGTCGGGTCCAGGGTTTACAGTAACTTGCTTGGGGAACTTAGTTGTTATCTGGTCGGATTCCAGGTTTCACAACAAACTTCTGGGGGGAAATTGATATTTGGTCAGATTCAGGCTTCATAATAACTTTCTTGAGATGATGAAGCTGAAAACTGATATCTAGTCGGATCCAAGCTTTACAGTAACTTGTTGGGATAGAGGCAAACTCTACTGGGGAAAAAAAGTTAAACCTTGGTATGGTTGAGTCTAGGTTCTTCAATATCTTTGAAGAGTGAAAATATTATCTGGTCGGGTCCAGGCTTTAAAGTACTTTGGAGAAGTTACACTATTATTTGGTTGGGTCCAGGCTTTGCAGTGTTTTGAATGAATGAAGTTGACTGTTATCTGGTCGGGTCCAGGCTTCACAACAACTTTGTTGATGACTTTACTGGGGATTAGGGGTTGTGTCCATATGATTTTTAATAGCCTGAAAAGTAAACTCAAACTGGAGAGGATAAACTTAGTTGGGGAAGACAGGCTTAGCTGGGGAGGATAGACTCCATTTGGGGATAACAACCTCAGCTGGGGAGGATATGCTTAGCTGGGGAAAATAGATTATATCGGGGAAATATAAACTTCGTTGGGGAGTTATGCTATCTCGTTGTTTGTTGGGGAAATAAACCTTGTTGGGGAAATAAACATTGTTGATGAACTGCTGAAGAGGTGAGTTCTTCTTCTTGTAAGATCAACTTAGCTGGGAGATAAAGCTGCCAAGGAATTGGGACTTTGGCTGGAGATAAATCTGGGAAAAGAAACTTTATGGGTAACTCTGTTGAGGATTGGTTTATTGTAGTCATCTTATGGGGATAATTCTAATTAAATAACTCTGTGGGGATATTCCATATACATTAAAGAGATGCCTGTTACTTCTTAGCAGGACACATGTGCCAAATAGTTTTAATTATGTTCATATGCATATGTTCGTTCAATTTTAGTTATTGGACAAGTTTGCATTCAAAACAAAAAACAGAAATTTTGCACTTCAAAATATATTTGTATTGATATTTTGCCTATGAATACGCGTTTTTTGTACAAAGAGACGGAGATCCTAGTAAGAGGAAATCTTCGATAGGAAAACAAAGATTGAAAACAAAAACAAATAGCCATGTGGAAATGATCTCATTGCACTCTAACTCCATTATTTCCCCAATGTCTTCGAATGCCTCTTGCCATTGCCAAGAGTTAATTGGATTGATCTTGGACCGTTTGAACTCGGACCTTGATGATAAAGTTGATTGTGGTGATTTCATGGGACATAGTCATATGCTTTCAATCCTTAACTTTTTCCTGGGCCGCCTTTTTGGGTTTTCATCCCACCAGGATACCCATTTTTTCCCAAGTCGCCCTTTCGAGTTTTCAACTTGTCGGGTGTACAATCTTTTGCATATATCCCTAATTTTTGCCCAAACCTTTTGGTTTGCCGGGATGCCCTTATCTTGCCTAGGTGTATCAACCTAGCGGGTCTCTTATGCTTAGTATTTTTTAACTATGTCCGCGTTTATAGGATGTGGGAAGTCTTTACCATCCATGGTAGTCAGCATCATGGCACTTCCAGAGAATACTCTCTTGACAACAAATGGCCCTTCATAGGTGGGAGTCCATTTGCCCCTGGGGTCGCCTTGTGGAAAAATGATGCGCTTTATCACCAAGCTGCCAGCTTGATATACTCGAGGCTTGATCTTTTTGTTGAAAGCCTTGATCATACGTTTTTGGTATGTTTTACCATTACAAACAGCAGCCCGTCATTTTTCATCGATCAAGTTCAGCTAATCCAACCTCGTCTGAATCCACTCGTCTTCGCCTAAGCCTGCCTCATTCATAATCCTTAGTGAGGGAATCTGAACTTCCATTGGAAAAACAGCTTCCATGCCATAGACTAGAGAAAAGGGAGTTGCCTCAATTGATGTTCTGGATGAAGTACGGTAGCCATGTAGAGCAAACGGTAACATCTCATGCCAGTCCTTATAGGTTACTACCATCTTCTGCACAATCTTCTTAATGTTTTTGTTGGCCGCTTCGACTGCGCCATTCATTTTTGGTCTATAAGGAGAAGAATTGTGATGCTTGATCTTGAACTGAATGCAAAGTTCAGTAATCATAGCATTGTTGAGGTTAGTCCCATTGTCGGTGATGATCCTTTCGGGGATACCATAGCGGAAGATGAGGTTATGTTTGATGAATCTGGCTACCATATTCTTGGTGACTGAGGAAAACAAGGCGGCTTCGACCCATTTGGTGAAATAATCAATAGCGACCAGAATGAAGCGGTGTCCATTGGAAGCGGTTGGCTTGATTTCTCCAATCATGTCAATACGCCACATTGCAAATGGCCACGGAGCGATCATGATGTTCAAAGGGGTATGAGGCATATGGACCTTGTCAGCATAGATTTGACATTTGTGACAAGTTCTTAAATGTTGATGGCAATCAGTCTCCATCATTGACCAATAGTAGCCAGCTCTCAGGATTTTCTTAGCCATCATATGTTTGCTTGAGTGAGTACCAAAGATACCATCGTGCATGTCTTCCATGATTTCCTTTGCCTTCTTCTTGTCCATACATCAGAGTAGAGTAGAGTCATCGTTGCGTTTATACAACATTTCGTTACTTAGGAAGAATTTGGCTGCAAATCTTCGTAAGAACTTTCTGTTATTGATAGATTCTCCCTCGGGATACTCTTGTGCTTCAAGGTATCTCATCACCTCATGGTACCATGGCTTTTCTGCGTCAGTGTCAAGCTCACAGCAATGCGCAGGTTCGTCGAATCTCTCAATTGTAATCATATAGGCTTCGTTGTCCCATCTGACCTTGAACATTGAAGACATGGTTTCCAAGGCGTCAGCCAACTGATTTTCTTCCCTAGGAAAATGCTCAAAGGTGATATCTTCGAAGTAGGGAATTAGGGATAGCACAAGTTCCTTGTAAGGGATTAGATTAGGGTGTTTATTCTCCCAATCTCCTTTTACTTGGCTAATCACTAGAGCGGAATCCCCAAATACATTCAAATTGATCCTCAAGTCAATGGCAGCTTTCAAACCCAAAATGCACGCTTCGTATTCAGCCATGTTGTTCGTGCAATTGAAGCAAAGTCTGGCAGTGAAAGGAGTGTGGCAACCTTCAGGAGAGATGATCATAACACCAATTCTGTTACCTAAGGCGTTAGAAGCCCCATCGAAGACCATAGTCCATCGGTATCCTTGTCCAGGTCCGTCATACGGTCCAGGTTTCACACAGTCGGTTACTAGCATGATGTTCTCATCATGGAAGTCGAAGTTCATGGACTTATAATCATACACTGCTTGATGGGCCAAATGATCTGCTAGTATGCTTCCTTTGATGGCCTTTTGCATAATGTATTAAATGTAGTACTCAGTCAAGATCATTTTCCACCTAGCTATTCGTCTGGAAAGGGCAGGTTTCTCAAAGATGTACTTGATTGGGTCCATCTTAGAAATCAACAGTGTGACATGTTTTCTCGAGCAGTGAATATCTGGTTTCACAGTCGGTAAACTTTTTGCTTAGGTAATAAATAGCGTTCTCTTTTCGACCAGACTCGTCATGTTGGCCCAAAACACACCCCATAGAGTTCTCTAGTACTGTTAAGTACATGATCAAGGGTCTTCCTTCAACTGGAGGCATGAGAATAGGAGGTTCTTGTAGATATTCTTTGATTTTTTCGAAGGCAACTTGGAATTCATCATTCAATCTGGCTACCTAATCTTTCTTCAAGAGTTTGAAGATTGGCTCACAAGTAGCAGTCAAGTGAGATATGAAGCGGGCGATGTAATTGAGACGACCCAAGAATCCTCTAACTTCTTTTTCAGAATGAGGGACTGGCATTTCTTGGATGGCCTTCACCTTGGCAGGATCAACTTTAATGCCTTTATTGCTGACAACAAAACCTAGAAGCTTTCCAGATCGTACTCCAAATGTGCACTTGTTAGGGTTCAACCTCAACTTGTACTTTTTCAGCCTCTCGAATAGTTTGTACATGTGATCGAGATGTTCCTCTTCAGTTTGAGATCTGGCAATCATATCATCCACATATACCTCTATTTCATGATGAATCATGTCATGAAACAAAGCTACCATAGCTCTTTGATATGTTGCCTCTGCATTCTTTAATGCGAACGACATGACCTTGTAGAAAAAGGTTCGCCATTACGTAACGAAAGTAGTCTTCTCCATGTCTTCGGGACCCATCCTTATCTGATTATAGCCAGAGAAGCCGTCCATGAAAGAGAAGACTTTATGCTGAGCAGTATTATCAACCAAGATGTCAATGTGTTGTAGAGGGAAGTCATCCTTAGGGCTTGCCCTATTCAGATCCCTATAGTCTACGCACATGCGAACTTTTCCGTCTTTCTTTGGTACTGGCACGACATTGGCAATCCATTGGGGGTAGGATGTCACAGCTAGGAACCTTGCATCAAATTGTTTCATTACTTCAGCTTTGATCTTCTCAGACATATCATGCCTCATGCGACGAACCTTTTATTTGACAGGAGGACAATCTTCTTTTTTCGGCAGACGATGAACTACGATGTCGGTATCCAACCCTGGCATATTTTCATAAGACCAAGAAAATACTCCCACATAATCATGCAACATCTGAACCAACCTGCTCTTGACATTGTCTTCTAAGTTATCACCGATCTTAACCTCTCTCTTGTCTGTCTCGGTACCCAGATTGATGACTTCAACGGAATCTTTTTGCGGTTGAATAGCTTTTTCCTCTTATAGTAGAAGTCTGGCTAGTTCTCCTGGTATTTCACAATCTTCCTCGCCTTCGTCTTCGGCTTGGTTAATTGGACATTCGAAGTCATAGTCGGCAATAGTAGAGTCATTGGCAATGAGATCCAGAGTGGATGAGGACCTGCAAGAGTGTGTGTGTGTGTGTGTGTGTGTGCGCATGTAAGATACATGGCTATTTTGAAAAATGTATTTGAAGGAAAATAAAGATAATGAACAACAAAGATTTGAATGCAAAAAGAGTCCAATGATTTGTATTTAATGATCATATGATTATATGAACATAAATAAAACCCTTGAAAAATGGACCATAGTGCCCCGGGCCAGGCACATGGCTTAAAAGTCATTGTTAAATATTACAAACAAAATGTTCTTGAATTGAAAGAAAATAAATAAACAAGTAGATTACTCCTCAATGAAGGAGATAGGCACAAAGTCCTTTGCATGCCAATTCTCCAGCTTCGTTGTAGTTGGATACACCCAATCTTCAAATGCAGCTTCTTCATCTGAATCACCCACAACATTAACTTCATGGCTTCTAATACGGAGAGGTGGCTTTCCTGCACGAGCACGCCTCACTTCCTTCTGAGCTTTGATGGTGAAGCCCAAACCAAACTTGTCCGCTTTGAAGGCGATATCGAGAAGTTTCCCCCAAGTATCACAGCTTACTTCTTCAATTGTAGCACGAGCATCTTTGATCGAAACCATCTTTGGCACGGCTTTAACGGCTTTGGACTCATCAGAGGAACCTTTGGTAGCAGCAAGCATCGGTGGCATGACTTTAAAGGCTTTACACGGGGTCTCAATGAATTCTCCATCCATCTCTACGTATTTGAACGAGTTAAGGTGGCTTACCATAAACTCTTCCTCTCCACATACGGTGACAATTCTTCCCTTGACTGGATATTTGAGTTTCTGATGGAGACTTGAGGTTATTGCCCAGCTTTATGGATCCAGGGGCAACCCAACAAAAAATAATAGGCAGGATGGATATCCATGATGTAGAAGGTGGAGTTGAAGATTTGGGAGCCCACCTTGATTGGAAGATCTACTTCTCCATGAACAACCCTTTTTGATCCATCGAAGGCCCTCACGATGATATCACTTGGCCTCAAGACTAAACCTTCACAGTCTAGACGGTCTAACGCCCCCTTGTGTAGTACATTTAGAGAAGAACCAGTGTCGACTAGAACATGTGCTAAGGTAGTCCCTTTGCACTCGACGAAAACACGTAGAACTTTATTGTGGTTCTTCCCAAGCGGTGTTAGGTCAGCATCTGAAAATCCAAAGTCATTATCAACCATCAGGCTAGCCGCGCAATTCTCAAATTAATCTGTTGTGGTCTGATGGGGGACATGAACCTTTTTCAGGAATTTGATTAATGTCTGAGCATGGGCATCGGAACAGAGCAACAATGACAACATTGAAATTTTAGAAGGGGTTTTCCCCAACTATTCCACAATCTTGAAGTCGCTCCTTTTTATGATCCTCAAGATCTCGTCCATCTCACGAGCGGAGGGTTCTCCATCAGCAACGTCCTTTGTGGGTATTTCAGTTACGACAGGCTCAACAACCTTCTCTTTCCCTCTTGTATCGGTACTTGGCTTGGCAGTAGTAATGCAGACGGGTGCCTTTGTAACAAATGGTGGCGAGATATTGGGTGAAAAGATTCTCCCAGTTCGAGTTACCTTACTTGGTCCAGCTATGTTACCAACATCATCATCTTTTTCTTCTTCGATCCAAGCGTCTTGTTTTATCCCATGATAAAACACCTCGGCACCATAGTTCCATGGCACTGCCTTGTTGGAAGAATAGGGAATTGGTCCGGGATTGGTAATTATTAAGGGAGAAACAGTGGGTTCATTTGAAATCCTAATAGGACCTTTGGAGGAGATCCTAAGAGGTTTGCTTGAGATGGTTATTATGGAGAGATATTCACATTTATCAATCAGACTTTTGGCAAGCGGGGTCTTCTCAAATAGGATCTCGTGGCTATCCATCAGGCGTTGAATTCCTTCCTTCAGCCCTTCGCATCCATTGAGTTGTCTTGTACAACACACACAATCTTTTACATAGCTAGGGTAGATCCCAACTTTCAACAGATTCTTTTTAATGATATTCAGTGGAGTAGTCAATTCTTCGACAGAAGCAACGAAAATTGTATCTTCAACAACATTAACACCCATGTCATGCTTCGGCATGGGCGCGGTGATTACATTCGGAGTTGGAGGAGGATCAAACTCAATACTCTTGTTATCGATTAAATCCTGGATTTTGTTCTTCAAGGCTCAACATTGGTCAGTCTCATGCTCAGGGCTACTTGAGTGTTAAGCACATTTAGCATTCGGATTATACTTTGGTGAAGAGGTATTAGGATTGGCAGGAGGATCGCGCAATGTCACCAAATTACCCTTCAGCAAGTGTTGTAAGGCTTGATATAATGACATGCTGTGATCGGTGGATCTAGAACTGAGTGTTTAACGCTGGTTCGCGAAATGTCGCGGAAGCAAGAGTCGCCACCGTCTTTTATTTTCTCCAAATGGAAAGGACAAAAGCACAGAAAAATTCCTTAAAGAGATTGCTCTCGGTTCGGGAGGTAGGTTATAGAAAGGGAAGGTATTAGCACCTTTTCTATCCATGGTTATCCATGGGCTCTTAGATACTTGCTCATTTGTGTTTTCAAAAATGGTTTGTTTGCTTTTCAATTGTGGGTTTTAAAAAAGTTTCTTTGAAAATTCCAGTTCGACTCTTGTATCGGTCCTCAAGAGTGTTTGAAAAGTTGCTTTCGAAAGCTTTTTGAAAAGGTGTCGGTGTGAAAAGTATTTTTGATTTATTTTGAAATTAGAGCAAGTATCTAGAGTCGTCTACCTACCCTAAGGAATTCGTCTGTGTAAATGTCCTTTAAAGTAATGCCATCCCACCATTGAGAGATAGGTAGCACCACCGTTGGAGGTGTTCGGGTCAATTCGAGGTTCGGGACATAGTGATCACCAGAGCAATGGGAAGACACCTTAGAAGCTACCCTCATGCCAGGTTCCCGGATCATGAGGACTTACTAAGACATCCTCTACTCGACGATCACTTTTCGAGGCAAGGCAACAGTGAGGCGTACCCTAGGGGTGGTGTGTGATTCGTGTGTCATGTTCATTTATTTTTGTCTTGTTATGAGTGAGCTACGCGTTTGTTTTTATTTTTGTCATTCATTCTTGCATGCATTTATTTAACAGTTAAAAAATTGCGGAAATTAAAGTTCCTAAACTATTACAAAAGGCGCGGGTCCACATCGTCGAAATTTCCAGGACCCGATTTGACAGAAAGTAAATAAATAAAGTAAAGTGCGAAAGATAAATATTTACATGGCTTTGGGAGAGGTACATAAAAATTATAAGAAACGAAATAAAACGCGCGAATTGAAATAAGATTGGAAACGAGGGCGTTGGACCCTTTTAAATGAAATTAAATTAAATTATTAAATTAATTAAAATTAAAATGAAAGGAAGTTATTTTTGGTATTTTTGGGATTTATTAATTTTTATGAGAAAGATTAATTAAAATAAAACATTAACCCTAATTCTATAACTTTTATTTATTAAGAAAAAATATTAAAGTTAAACCTAAATTAACCTAATTATTTACATGCAATTTTGATTTATAAAAATAAATAATATTTAATTATTAATAATGGTGAAAAAAAGAATAAAAGTAATTAAAATAATTAAACCTAATTTCTACAAATTTTTGAGTTAATTAAGAAAATGCTTGAATTAAACCTAATTTAATAGCTAAAATTAATGAACACTATTTATTTACAAAAAAATATATTAATTAAATAAAATACTTATTTTTGTCCTTTTTCTGATTTTTATATTGTTTATTATATTTTTTATGAAAATATTTAAATTAAAAGAATTAATTAAAAAGAACAATAATTGAAATAAATAAAGAAATAATGAAAGGAATATTGTAAACCTAGGGGGGTTTTGTCCCCATTTGGGAGGTTTTGTTAGCATTGCTGGCCCAATTACTCTTTGGCCTGGTTGACTTCTTGGCTGGCGTGTGGATGTATTGACTCATGTCCACTATGTTCCTCAAACCATGGCCTTTTGATTGATCTTGGTGTATGCGTGGCAATCTGGACCAAGGGGTGTATGATGGACTCCTTGTGTTGAAACTGCATAGGAATACATTTAAAGGAAAAATATAAGGAAAGGGAGGGGGACCTGGGATCGAACCCAGGTCCTATTGATTACCAAACGCTTTCTCCACCACTAGGTCATTCACACGCTTCTGATTATGTAATAACTAATAAATAATATAACATAAAGACAATGGTTAGTGGGAAAGTTAGCGCGAAAATTCAAATGGTGCAATCAGATCCTTACACATCAGCGTCTTCTTCCTTCGTTTTGTTTTTCCTGAAAATACAAGAAGGTTAGCGGGGTTTTTTAACCCCCCCCCCCCCCCCAAAATATGCCCTATTCAATAATAGCGATTAAGCCATCTTTGAGTATAAATTAGGCGCGAGGGTGCTATTCAGATCGTCCAAACACGCTGAGTATGGTCATGGTATCATGGTGATCCAATTTTATAGCGTTCAGAAACGCCCAATTCAAAGCTTGCAAAACCCTAGCCTGTATCAATGGTGGAATCGCGTATAGCACATGAAAACTCAATTGAATTATACAGTTAGCTCCAGAATTAGACAATGAACATGAATCAAATATTAAAAATTGCTAAAGATGCATGAATCGAGATGCAAGAATGTCAAATATTTTCTGTACAGGTCACCATCGTTCTCACGTTTCTTGGTGTTAAAGCTTATGGTTTTGATTCCAATTCCTTCCTTGAAGTCTCAGCAAGCCAATGGAATAGTTGTTTGATCTTGAAAAGCCCTAAAATCTAGTTTTCAGTTTTCAATTTTTAGGCAAAAAACTCAAGTGTGGTTCTTGGTCTATGGCGCAGCTGGGACCTTCCAAGGAGTAGGGTTAGCATATGTATATATGTGTGAGTGATTTAGGTCAAAGGAAACAAATCAAAACCTTTGCATTCATGATTTTCAAGATTTGATTTTTAAGGATCTTTTCAAATATTTTTTCATGCCTATTTGGTACAAATCATGGCCAATCACTTCAATTCCTTCCATATCTGATCATGCACGAAATTTTAAACCTATTCCATGCACAAAAAGATTTGATTGCATTGGTTTGGTATTTTTCATGTATTTTAATTAATTAAATGAATTATTAATAATAAAAAATCCAAATAAATAAATAAAAATGATAAAAAAACTTCCCTTTGGGCCACATGGTCGTGCACATGCCTTGGATGATGAATTGTGGAAGAAAAAGAGGCCTATTAGCATTTTTAGGTCATTTGAATCAATGTTGACTTTTCAAAATATCCAAAAATTTCCCAACTTCCACAAGGCATATCTTGCTCAATTTTTAAGCTTTGCTCATGTTCTTGGACATTTTGGAAAGTTCTTTGAGTCCTCTAACCAATTCCTTTGGTCCCATGTCATTTTGATTTACCAATCTCAAGTTATGGCCTTTGACTTAAAGTCCCTTTTTGTTGACTTTTGAAAATGACCTATAATGTTGAAATTGATAACTTTTTGTGAGAGCCTTTCTTGGACTTTAAGTATGAAGAGGAGTTGTAGAAATGTCTTTATCTTCAAAATGAGATTTGGATGGAATTTTTCTGATAATCCATGTGAAAGTTATGTCTTGGTCAAGTTACAGTTGACTTTTTCAACTGTCCAAATATGGAAACTTTTGCATCTTGATGATTTTTTAGCCAAGCTTTGAGAATCATGATCAAGAATTGATCAAATGATGTTTGTGGCTTCAAAATGAGATATTGATCAAAAATTTGGACTTTTGACTGTCAAATGACCATTTTGCCCCTACAGTTGACTGTAGTGCAATTAGGGTTTTTGACTGTGCAATTTTTTGCTGAAAGTCTTGAAACTTGATATGAGGATGCTTGACCATGTTTGTAGGCATGTGGGACTTGATTGGGCCCTTGGAAACTTCATCTTCTTTGTCAGAACCAAAACCCTAATTTTTGACTGTTAGGAGGCCCTTGAACTGTGCAACCCTTGAGGAGATTTTGAAGCTTGCTCTTTGCAATTCTTGAAGAATATGGGAGGGAAAATTTTGGGGTACAACAGTTGCCCCTGTTCAATCTTCTTAGACCTGAGGATGCAGATTGGCTGACGTGCCTTTCGTAATCTGAAGGTAGAAGATGATTGAACACTAGAGTGCCCAGAAATTTACGCTCACATTGTAGTGTGATGTGGGGAATGGGCTTATAGATGCCATTTGGAGATTGTTGAATAGGATGATGGGCTTATAGATGCCATGCTAAGAAATGAATGAAGGTGGATGGGCTTATAGATGCCATCTGGATGTTGATCGCGTAAGAGATTCCTTAGCGAGAACCTGCGTACCTGCACAAGAAAAAATGATTACCTGGCCTGTTACAGGAGCTGGTCTTCAAACTCTTTGTATAGATGTATCCTGACTGGTTACAGGAGATGAATCTGGAGCTTCAAATGGTGATGAATGAACCAGGGATGGTTACTATCTCAACAGGAACGGTGAGAGAACCTCAGATGACTTTAACCTCATCAGCAATCGTTGAGAAAATCTTGGGATGATTACTACCTCTGCAGTATCGGGGAGAGAACCATAGGCGACTACAACCTCAACAGCAATCATTGAGAGAATCTTGGATAACTTCAACCTCAACAGCAATCGTTGAGAGAAACTTGGGATGATTACTACCTCCGCAGTATCGGGGAGAGAACCATAGGCGACTACAACCTCAATAGCAATCATTGAGAGAATCTTGGATAACTTCAACCTCAACAGCAATCGTTGAGAGAATCTTGGGATGATTACTACCTCCGCAGTATCGGGGAGAGAACCATAGGCGACTACAACCTCAATAGCAATCATTGAGAGAATCTTGGATAACTTCAACCTCAACAGCAATCGTCGAGAGAATCTTGGGATGATTACTACCTCCGCAGTATCGGGGAGAGAACCATAGGCGACTACAACCTCAATAGCAATCATTGAGAGAATCTTGGATAACTTCAACCTCAACAGCAATCGTTGAGAGAATCTTGGGATGATTACTACCTCCGCAGTATCGGGGAGAGAACCACAGGCGACTACAACCTCAACAGCAATCATTGAGAGAATCTTGGATAACTTCAACCTCAACAGCAATCGTTGAGAGAATCTTGGGATGATTACTACCTCCGCAGTATCGGGGAGAGAACCACAGGCGACTACAACCTCAACAGCAATCATTGAGAGAATCTTGGATAACTTCTACTGAGTCTTTATCAGGGAAATCTGTTAGGGGTCGATTTAGCTGGACTAGAGAAGGCCTTGGACTGGATAAGAAACAGAAAATCTTAGGGTCGATTAACTGAACCGGTCTAGGTCTTGAAATCTTCAACTGGAATAAGTGTCAGAACGTCGCCATGCCTGGGTCACATCCGAACCATATCTGGAAGGAAATCTGGAAGAAGTATCAGAACGTCGCCATATCTGGGTCACATCTGAACTATATCTAGAAGGAAATCTGGAAGAAGTATCAGAACGTCGCCATATCTGGTTCACATCTGAACTATATCTAGAAGGAAATCTGGAAGAAGTATCAGAACGTTGCCATATCTGGTTCACATCTGAACTATATCTAGAAGGAAATCTGGAAGAAGTATCAGAATGTCGCCATATCTGGTTCACATCTGAACTATATCTAGAAGGAAATCTGGAAGCAGTATCAGAATGTCGCCATGTCTGGTTCACATCTGAACTATATCTAGAAGGAAATCTGGAAGCAGTATCAGAATGTCGCCATATCTGGTTCACATCTGAACTATATCTAGAAGGAAATCTGGAATCAGTATCAGAACGTCGCCATATCTTGTTCACATCTGAACTATATCTAGAAAGGGTTGCGATAGTTGATAGTAATCATCTTTGTATTGACCTTTCCTGAAAGGTAAAGCATCAGTTGTATGCAAGGTCATGATGCATGAACTACATGATTTCAAAATGTCCTCAAAATTAATGAGATTCGTGTAGTATGATGCATATGCATGCTATAATGTATGAAGATGTAATGTTCATGAATGTATTTTTGTCTACGAAAATAAATCCTTGACGGGTGCCGGGAAGTCATATCCTGGGCTGATATTGAAGAATAGATTTTTGCCTCCGCTGGGGATGATAGTTGCAAGCATACCGGTAGGAGAAGATAACTCTGTTGGGGAATAAACTTGGCGAATGGATTACTCTGCGGGGAGAAAAGTACTCTAATGATCTTGCTGGGAAACAATACTCTGTGGGGAGATAGATACTTTGCTGAAATGTTGATGGTAACTTCGCTGGGGATACCACTGTTCTTTTGGAAGTGTTAATAGACTTCGCTGGGGATAAGGAGACTTTGTCGGGGACGATCTTTTCGTGGCTTTTGGCTGAGGATAACCCAGTTATATCCTGGTAAGGAAATAACTCTTTGAATAAAGCCGGGAGACGCGTTCGTGCTCTGCGAGGATAAGCTTCCAGAATCTACTGGGGATAAGCTTACTGCTTGGGGAGATGAATTCCAAATTTCCTGGGGAACTAGATTGGACTCTCTGGGAGGAAGTTTTGAGATGTATTGGAAGTAACTCCACTGAATGTTTGGTATACCGCCGGGGAACAATCTTTAGACCAAGACTGCCGGGGATGCCTGTTAAGAGTGCATATATGCTGCTGGGGAATGTTGAGATCTGCTGGAGGATACCCAACTTCCTTAAGGTTTGATTGTATAGATTTATTTGGAGAGAGTATTGCTGACTTGCTGGCTCACTCTCTGGGGAATTGAGATATCTGGTTATGTTCTCCAGCTGAACCTACCTTGGTACTTTGGAGGATAGAACAATTAGATTGCTTGGGCAACTCATTATTGCCCCTGTTTCTGAGGTGGGAGAGGAAGACCTGTGAGGTGCTGATAGTTGTTGATGGACAAACTCTTCTTCTGATAGGCCAGTGACAAGATGCCAGGACATAGTCGTACGCTTTTTATCCCTAACTTTTGCCTGGACCGCCCTTTCGGGTTTTCAGTCCATCGGGATACCCATTTTTGCCCAAGCCGCCTTTTCAGGTTTTCGACTTGCCGGGTGTACAGATTTTTTCATTTCATCCCTTATTTTTGCCCGAACCCTTTTGGTTCATCGGGAAGCCCTTATTTTTGCCTAGGTATGTCAACCTAGCGGGTCTTTGATTTTGCGTAGTATTCTTTTCGACTATGTCCACGCTCTCAGGATGTAGGGAGTTGCCCCTGTCAAATGTGTTTTGTCATACAAGATTTGTTGCTGGAATTCCCAAAATGATTTAGGCGGAGATTTGCCCCAGGCTGGTTGGCCTTTTGAGAGATTCTCCGAATCTTGACTTAACTGCCCCATATGATGGACAATAGTCATGTCATGCCCCTTGATTAGAGGTACTTCTGTTCGTTAGGCATTCGTCGTGCGAACTTCTATGTTGTTCAAACAAAAAGTCATATGCAAACAAAGTTATGTTAAAAATGCAAAGCCTATGTTTGTCTTGAAGATTTTGAAAATGCATTCTTTTTTCATAAAACAAATGAATGTTTGTAAAACGTGATGTCAACTCCGTATTTACCGTAAGCCTTAAGGAGTCAGGATACCTTTCGTAACAGTATGCTTTCGAACTAACCCATGCTTCAGCTAGGACTTTTAAGGGTTATAACGTGGCTTGGTTCACGGTTTAAGAAACAAAGGATAGAGGCTCAAATTATTTGTACCCACCCACTCTTCATGATGTTCTCCAAACCTAAACTCAGTTGATCATACGTTAGACCTTGTTTGAGTCTTTGCTCTGATTTTCCGGTGATGGTTCAGATATTGATGATTTATTTGGAATAGGCAGTCATTTCCTTTTTTTTTGTTAAGGGTTTGTAGGACCTCTTTCTTGTCTGATTTTTTGTTATCCCTTTCTTTTTTTCCTGAACTGTTTCCTTTTTTGGAATTACAGTCAGCGGGATACCCCAGTTTTGTAAGTCTCCTTCATGGGTTTTGACTTAATGGGTTTTTTATTTTTTGAGATAATGACTGCCTTTCTTTATTGATTATTCGGAACCATCACTGTCTTTCTTCGTTTTGTAAGGACTTCTTCGGTGCCATTCGTTATGCACTTGGATCAACTGAGAGACTACCCTGCCCCAGGTTATGATTAAGGGTTTTAAATTTCGAAAAGAAAAACTCCTACTTCTTTGGCTCAGAGGGGTTGACGAGGGATTATCATCCTTATAACTCCAGTGTCTAGGGATTGAAACAATGCCTGTACCTCATCAGCGGGGTCTGTTCAAAAGCATACTGTAGATTATGGTATCGTTTTCGTCATCCTCCCTCAAGAGGCTTAGAATTATTATTTAAGAGTTGATCATCAGAAAAAATATGAAAATAATTTGCATTTAGTGAATACGAATATATTGTTTCAGAACAGACATATGCGATGCATTAATGAAATAACAACGTTTGATATGAATGGAATGCTTGAACAATCAAAAGAAAATTACAACTTGAAAGATTCTAATGAACAAAAATTTCTCAATCCTAGCCATGTTTTGACAAGAGAGCGATGATCACATTGGGAGTCTCGGCGGGCTCGAACTTGATCTCTTTAGCATCGATCATGTTCTGAATCTTGTACTTCAGTGCCCAACAATCCTCAGTATCGTGCCCCGGGCTACCAGAATGGTAAGCGCACCTTGCTTCTGGGTTGTAATTTGGAGAGGAAGTCTTTGGATTTGCAGGAGGGTTGATCACCGCAATCAGGTTCATCCTTAACATGTTCTGCAAAGCTCGTGACCATGACATGTTGATGTAGGTGAATTGTCTCTTAGGCTCGTCCGACCTGTTCTGATCAACCCGCTGTTCTTGGCGCGGTCGTTGTTGGACCTGAGAAGTAGTAGCAACTCGGAGAGGTCTATTCATTAGACCCGACCTTTGCCTTCTTGGAAGCTGTTCTATGACCTGGTCCCTGATTTGGGCTGGTTGCTTCATGCCTTGAGGAAGTTGGCTGATCATGGCTCTCAGCTCTCCTTGCTCCTGAGCTAAACCTTGAATGAGGGCCCTTTGCCCCAGCATCTGGGTTTTCAATGTGTCTACCTCAGCTTGTAGACGTTTCAGCTGTTCGTCCTTGTCATCTTCAGGACTCTTTCTGATCAGATTCCCCATGAGGAGTGTCCTCAACTCTTCCTGCCCCTTGGATAGGCCTAGGAAGATTTCCCTGAACTGAGTCTCTTGAGCGTGAAGGTCCTGGTGATCTTGTTGTGAAGCCATTGCTGAAATAAACAGCGAGAAAGGTAAGTGACCTGCAACAAGGATACCTGTTATGCAATGATGAGTATGACATGCATGTAATGTTTTCAAGGACCTCGCGGGGTAAACAAGAAAATTTGTTAGCATTTGGATCCGGTAGCTTGATTGAAAGAACCTCATATTTGTTGAGAGTCTTTCTTCCAAGGGTCAAAGGCTCACCATATCAAGTGGGTCATAGCCCCTGACTCAAGTCATCAACCTTATTTTGCTTTCCAACAACCTTGTCTAGGGGAACCTTCTTCAGGAGTCAAAGCTCACCATATCAAGTGGGTCATAGCCTCTGACAACTTTGGCTAGAGGAAAATAAATCCTCTTTGCCCTTTGCTAGATGTTTGATTCATCATGACCTGCATCACAAGCCCTTGAGATCCTTGAAATGGGTTAGGATGTATGCAATGGTATGATGTCATGATGCATGGGGTAATATGAATAAACTCTGTTATGAGCCCTTATTAAGGACTATAAACAGAAACCTGCAAGAAACTCAAGTAAAACCTGTCATGAGTCCCAGTTAAGGACAAAAAAAACAAAACCTGCAAGAAACTCGGTAAACCCTGTTATGAGTCCTAATTAAGGACTGCAAACCAAAACCTGTAAGAAACTTAGTATACCCTGTTATGAGTCCCTATTAAGGACTATAAACAAAACCTGCAAGAAACTCAAGTGTCAGATAACAATCATGCAAATAGTCAAGTAGGAAGGCACACAAGTCACACAAGACAAGTCCTTAGGGTTTAAGGCCAGCATGGGGTCGGGGTATTACCCTCTTGAAGTTGGTGGGCTCAACCTGTCCTATTAGAAGTAATCGGGTTCTAAGGGTCCCAATATCACGGGATTGCTTTCATTGGTCATCGTTTCGATTTAGCCACTGAACTGGCGACCGAAATATTCCAGGAAAGCAACCCTCAATTGAGTGTAGTATCGAGTATCAACCAACCTCGGACTGCACCAAAGTCAGTTATCTCACTATCTTAAAGAGGCCAAGATAGTTCAATTAAGGTTCCTAAGGTCTGTTGATGCTTTACGACACCACGCGGAGGCCCCGTACTCTCCTTGACTGAACTCAAGGGTTACCGGTACACACCAAAGTGCCACATCAACGTAGCAGACTATTTCATCCATGTCGGTATACCCCGCACAGTTCCCTCACAGCCTTGTTGCTACTTTCTGAGAAGGTATCCCCAGATCCGGGTTAGGATCTATAGAACTCCCAAGACAGTCCCACAATAATAAAGCAAGCAAGTCAATACAATTGAAAACACAGTTATGAACTACCCTAAGGTACACCTCACTTTAAAAATAATCCCCAGCAGAGTCGCCAGTTCTGTGATCGGTGGATCTGGAACTTACTGTTTAACGCTGGTTCGCGAAATGTCGCGGAAGCAAGAGTCGCCACCGTCTTTTATTTTCTCCAAATGGAAAGGACAAAAGCACAGAAAAATTCCTTAAAGAGATTGCTCTCGGTTCGGGAGGTAGGTTATAGAAAGGGAAGGTATTAGCACCCTTTCTATCCATGGTTATCCATGGGCTCTTAGATACTTGCTCATTTGTGTTTTCAAAAATGGTTTGTTTGCTTTTCAATTGTGGGTTTTAAAAAAGTTTCTTTGAAAATTCCAGTTCGACTCTTGTATCGGTCCTCAAGAGTGTTTGAAAAGTTGCTTTCGAAAGCTTTTTGAAAAGGTGTCGGTGTGAAAAGTATTTTTGATTTATTTTGAAATTAGAGCAAGTATCTAGAGTCGTCTACCTACCCTAAGGAATTCGTCTGTGTAAATGTCCTTTAAAGTAATGCCATCCCACCATTGAGAGATAGGTAGCACCACTGTTGGAGGTGTTCGGGTCAATTCGAGGTTCGGGACATAGTGATCACCAAAGCAATGGGAAGACACCTTAGAAGCTACCCTCATGCCAGGTTCCCGGATCATGAGGACTTACTAAGACATCCTCTACTCGACGATCACTTTTCGAGGCAAGGCAACAGTGAGGCGTACCCTAGGGGTGGTGTGTGATTCGTGTGTCATGTTCATTTATTTTTGTCTTGTTATGAGTGAGCTACGCGTTTGTTTTTATTTTTGTCATTCATTCTTGCATGCATTTATTTAACAGTTAAAAAATTGCGGAAATTAAAGTTCCTAAACTATTACAAAAGGCGCGGGTCCACATCGCCGAAATTTCCAGGACCCGATTTGACAGAAAGTAAATAAATAAAGTAAAGTGCGAAAGATAAATATTTACATGGCTTTGGGAGAGGTACATAAAAATTATAAGAAACGAAATAAAACGCGCGAATTGAAATAAGATTGGAAACGAGGGCGTTGGACCCTTTTAAATGAAATTAAATTAAATTATTAAATTAATTAAAATTAAAATGAAAGGAAGTTATTTTTGGTATTTTTGGGATTTATGAATTTTTATGAGAAAGATTAATTAAAATAAAACATTAACCCTAATTCTATAACTTTTATTTATTAAGAAAAAATATTAAAGTTAAACCTAAATTAACCTAATTATTTACATGCAATTTTGATTTATAAAAATAAATAATATTTAATTATTAATAATGGTGAAAAAAAGAATAAAAGTAATTAAAATAATTAAACCTAATTTCTACAAATTTTTGAGTTAATTAAGAAAATGCTTGAATTAAACCTAATTTAATAGCTAAAATTAATGAACACTATTTATTTACAAAAAAATATATTAATTAAATAAAATACTTATTTTTGTCCTTTTTCTGATTTTTATATTGTTTATTATATTTTTTATGAAAATATTTAAATTAAAAGAATTAATTAAAAAGAACAACAATTGAAATAAATAAAGAAATAATGAAAGGAATATTGCAAACCTAGGGGGGTTCTGTCCCCATTTGGGAGGTTTTGTTAGCATTGCTGGCCCAATTACTCTTTGGCCTGGTTGACTTCTTGGCTGGCGTGTGGATGCATTGACTCATGTCCACTATGTTCCTCAAACCATGGCCTTTTGATTGATCTTGGTGTATGCGTGGCAATCTGGACCAAGGGGTGTATGATGGACTCCTTGTGTTGAAACTGCATAGGAATACATTTAAAGGAAAAATATAAGGAAAGGGAGGGGGACCTGGGATCGAACCCAGGTCCTATTGATTACCAAACGCTTTCTCCACCACTAGGCCATTCACACGCTTCTGATTATGTAATAACTAATAAATAATATAACATAAAGACAATGGTTAGTGGGAAAGTTAGCGCGAAAATTCAAATGGTGCAATCAGATCCTTACACATCAGCGTCTTCTTCCTTCGTTTTGTTTTTCCTGAAAATACAAGAAGGTTAAACCCCCCCCCCCCCCCCCAAATATGCCCTATTCAATAATAGCGATTAAGCCATCTTTGAGTATAAATTAGGCGCGAGGGTGCTATTCAGATCGTCCAAACACGCTGAGTATGGTCATGGTATCAAGGTGATCCAATTTTACAGCGTTCAGAAACGCCCAATTCAAAGCTTGCAAAACCCTAGCCTGTATCAATGGTGGAATCGCGTATAGCACATGAAAACTCAATTGAATTATACAGTTAGCTCCAGAATTAGACAATGAACATGAATCAAATATTAAAAATTGCTAAAGATGCATGAATCGAGATGCAAGAATGTCAAATATTTTCTGTACAGGTCACCATCGTTCTCACGTTTCTTGGTGTTAAAGCTTATGGTTTTGATTCCAATTCCTTCCTTGAAGTCTCAGCAAGCCAATGGAATAGTTGTTTGATCTTGAAAATCCCTAAAATCTAGTTTTCAGTTTTCAATTTTTAGGCAAAAAACTCAAGTGTGGTTCTTGGTCTATGGCGCAGCTGGGACCTTCCAAGGAGTAGGGTTAGCA
Organism: Vicia faba; assembly: GCA_948472305.1. Lineage (NCBI taxonomy): Eukaryota > Viridiplantae > Streptophyta > Magnoliopsida > Fabales > Fabaceae > Vicia > Vicia faba. The sequence continues at coordinate 218,716,999 of OX451741.1, forward strand.
TATGTATATATGTGTGAGTGATTTAGGTCAAAGGAAACAAATCAAAACCTTTGCATTCATGATTTTCAAGATTTGATTTTTAAGGATCTTTTCAAATATTTTTTCATGCCTATTTGGTACAAATCATGGCCAATCACTTCAATTCCTTCCATATCTGATCATGCACGAAATTTTAAACCTATTCCATGCACAAAAAGATTTGATTGCATTGGTTTGGTATTTTTCATGTATTTTAATTAATTAAATGAATTATTAATAATAAAAAATCCAAATAAATAAATAAAAATGATAAAAAAACTTCCCTTTGGGCCACATGGTCGTTCACATGCCTTGGATGATGAATTGTGGAAGAAAAAGAGGCCCATTATCATTTTTAGGTCATTTGAATCAATGTTGACTTTTTAAAATATCCAAAAATTTCCCAACTTCCACAAGGCATATCTTGCTCAATTTTTAAGCTTTGCTCATGTTCTTTGACATTTTGGAAAGGTCTTTGAGTCCTCTAACCAATGCCTTGGGTTCCATGTCATTTTTATTTACCAATCTCAAGTTATGGCCTTTGACTTAAAGTCCCTTTTTGTTGACTTTTGAAAATGACCTATAATGTTGAAATTGATAACTTTTTGTGAGAGCCTTTCTTGGACTTTAAGTATGAAGAGGAGTTGTAGGAAATGTCTTTATCTTCAAAATGAGCTTTGGATGGAATTTTTCTGATAATCCATGTGAAAGTTATGTCTTGGTCAAGTTACAGTTGACTTTTTCAACTGTCCAAATATGGAAACTTTTGCATCTTGATGATTTTTGAGCCAAGCTTTGAGAATCATGATCAAGAATTGATCAAATGATGTTTGTTACTTCAAAATGAGATATTGATAAAAAATTTGGACTTTTGACTGTCAAATGACCATTTTGCCCCTACAGTTGACTGTAGTGCAATTAGGGTTTTTGACTGTGCAATTTTGTGCTGAAAGTCTTGAAACTTGATATGAGGATTCTTGACCATGTTTGTAGGCATGTGGGACTTGATTGGACCCTTGGAAACTTCATCTTCTTTTTCAGAACCAAAACCCTAATTTTTGACTGTTAGGAGGCCCTTGAACTGTGCAACCCTTGAGGAGATTTTGAAGCTTGCTCTTTGCAATTCTTGAAGAATATGGGAGGGAAAATTTTGGGGTACAACACATGCCTAACCTCGTAAATTGTCTTCTTGGAGTTTCAAAATGTTGGTGATTAGCAGATGGTCTTTGAGTAGGAGTTGGATTGGAGATTCGGACAGCATTAATAGACGGATGATCATTCTTCTTGGTACGGGTCATTGCCCCGTACATAACATTGATTTCCTTCTTTGCAGCAAAAGGTTTCTTTATAGGATTTGAAGTGGAGGCAGATGCCATGGGGATCTTTCTGCTTTTGATGTCACTTTCAACTCTTTCACCCGTCAAGATTAGCTCGGTGAAACCAGAAGAAGAGCAGCCAACCAATAGATTAAAGAATGGACCAGATAAAGTGCCCAAAAACATGTCAATGTGCTCCCTATCAGTCAAAGGTGGTTGAACCCTACTGACGAGATCTCTCCACTTTTGTGCATATTATTTGAATCCTTCATTCTTCCCTATGGTCATATCTTGCAACTGAACTCTTGTTGGCGCCAAGTCGGCGTTATACTGGTACTGATGGTAGAAGGCGGTAGCTAAGTCTTCCCAAGTGTTGATGCAGGAACCATCTAACTGATAAAACCATTCTAACTGTGTCCCGACCAAGCTTTCTTGGAAAAAGTGAACCCAGAGTTTCTTATCAGCGGTGTGCGGCTGTATCTTGCGCACATAAGATTTCAGGTGGAGTTTTGGACAAGAAACTCCATCGTATTTTGCAAAGACCTCTATTTTGAATTTGTGGGGAATAACAACCCCATCGATCAAACCCAAATCATCAAAATCTAAACCGGGGACGGCTTGGATCTCGACGGCCTCCAATTTGTCTTCTAATTGCTTATACTTGACATCGGCGGGTGGATACTGCTCATCAAAATATTCATCATCAGACGCTTGATCATTAATACAGTCAGCCTGGGTACTCTTAACCTCACCAATCTGGTTCTCGTCTTCTTCAGATGAGTCTTCCACTACCGGGATCTGACGAACTGACTCTTTAAACCTTCTACCCATGTCGACCAGGGCTCTCTTCTTGGGTTTCTTCTTAACTTCCAGGAATGCCATCATATCTTGCTGCCCCTTGGCTAGGGCCATTAGTGTCTCTTAGAATTGAGATTTTTGTTCCTGAAGATCTTTCACATTTTTCTCTAGATCCATCTTGCTGAAATAAACAGCAGAAAGATAAGGAAACCTGTTGTATGAAAACCTGTCATGTTATGATGCATGGAATGTATATGCAAATGATTTCAAGGATTAATGAGATTTAAATTTGTATAGACAAAAGAAATGAACAAACGTCAATTTTCATTAATTAGTTTGAAAAGATTACAACATGCTCCTTAAGCTTATAAAATAACTCTCTAAGATAGAAAGACCGAGCGCATCCTCTTAGGTGCAATATAGGTGTTCACGCTTTGCTCCTCATGCAGCTGCTTTGTAAGATCCAAGACTCTCTTCTCACTAGCGTAGAATTGAGCTTCGAAGGTATCTCGTTCCTCCTTTAGCTGAATCCAACCCTTTTGCAAGTCTTCAAGAGAGGTTGGCATGTCGAGATGGAGGACAGTGTACGAGACATCTCCTTCAACCATAGGTTCCATGATAACTAGTAAGATTGAGGGATAAGGCATCTCAAGTTTCTGAGCACGAACTCGTACCCACCTAAGATAAGGCTCAAGGGGAATGGAATTATTGTGTCCCAGCGTCTTGTTATCCACCCTGTTTACCATCCTTTAAGCTCGTATAAACCTCTGGCGGTAACCTTGATCATCACTCTCGTAGTCGAATACCACTCCTTGGATGAGCATCTCATGTGGACCATCGCTTCGGGCATATCCTAACTAGCATAAGGCTAAACTGGGGTTGTAAGTTATACCTACTCTAATTCCACCAAAGGGACATTAGGGAACTCCCCATAACAATCGATGATAGTGACGTCCTCCCAACATGGTAGGCACCAGATTACGAGACATGAATATTTTGACATCATTGACATCAATGAGTTGATCAGGGTTTAGGAACAAAACCATCCCATAGATGAGAAGGGCCAAGATTTCTTCAAAATCTTGTAAGACCAAAGAGTTCTAATAGTCTTGAGCTTTCTCAAACAAGAACTTTGCTAAGAAACCCTTGACACCACTCCTTGTTTCCCAATTAGTTGTGATATCAGGTTGTTGTAAGTGTAGTGCTCTGGAAATATCTTTAGGTCTTGGATCTCTTTCTATACCATTGAAAGGTAGTTGATTGAGAATGGGAATCCTCAAGAGTTGAGAGAATTCTTCTAGAGTTGGCACAATTTGATAATCAGGAAAAGTGAAGCGATGGTGTAGAGGATCAAAGAACTGGAACAGTACCTTCATTATATCTTCATTTGTGCTAGAGGTAACCAAGTTTAGGAGGCAACCATGCCTTTCGGTGAATGAAGAGTTCTCAGGGACCCTTGATGCTAGCTCTTTGAGTTGAGAAGGAATTCTTACGAGATTGACTTGAATGGTTTTCCTGTGAATAGAAGCCATGTCCTACAAAACAGAACAAAGATAAATCCCAATAATCCTTGAAATGGTTAGTGAGAATGAGTATGATGTTATGATGTTTATGATGTTATGTACAAGTAAGCATGTACAAACAAGACAAACAAGTCCTTAGGTTTAGGCTTGCATGGAGTCTTATAGATAAGTATCCTCTTGAAGTTTAGTTGGCTCAAAACCTGTCCTAGAAATAGTAACCAGGTTCTAAGGGATATCAATATCACTGATCTTTCTTGTTGGGCATGGTTTCAGCGCGAGCCTCTTTAATGACGACCGAAATATCCCAAGAAGTCTGATCTCAATGAGTGTAGTATCGAGTATCAATCAACTTCAGACTGCACCAAAGCCGGTTATCTCACTACTTCCTAATGGCCAAAGTTGGTCAAGTAAAGGTTCTAAAGTCATTTAGTTCTTCATGACACCACACAACAGCCTCGTATTCTCCTTGAGTATTCAAGGGCTACCGGTACCCACAAATGTGTCACACTAACGTAGCTATTGCTTAGACCATATCGGTATACCCTGCATAATTTCCATAATTTATTACTACTTACCTATAAGATATCCCAAATCTGGGTAGAGGATTAGAACAAGCCCAAACAAGGAACCAAAATGTAAAGAAAACAAATCAAAAAATGAAAGAAAAAAAAGGTGATCTAGCCCTAAGGTAACCCCACTTTTAAGTATTCCCCAGTAGAGTCGCCATTTCTGTAATACGGTGGGAGAACTGACTTGGTATGTTTTGTGTTTTATCGCAATTTTCGCGGTTAGCAAGAGTCGCCATCGACTTTTCTTTTATCCAAAAGGAAAGGCTGAAAAGAACGGGAAAGACCTTTGAGATTGTTTCTTGAGTTCGGGGTGTAGATTATGAAAAGGGAAGGTATTAGCATCCTTTTCATCTATAGTTATCTATGGGCTCTTAGTTTCTATCTAGTTCACTTGCTTTTGTTTGAAAATATGCTTTGTGTGGTTTTTGAAAGTATTTTGAAAAGGTGCCTTCGTTTAGGCAAACTTTGTAATAGTTCTCATTCGTAAGAACGTATACAAAGTGTTGATCTTTTGAAATGTTTCATGTTTGGAAAATGTTTTGAAAGTGTTTTGGAAGGTATTTTTGAAAGTGTTTGGTGTTTGTTTTGAAAATAAGCAAGAGTGTTTGATTTGAAATTGAGCAAGCAACTAGGAACAATCTACCAACTCAAAAGTCTTAGTTCATTTCTTCCTTTCCTTTGATATTGCTATCTTACCATTGATTGGTAATAAGCCTTATCTTTGGATGTAAGGGGATGGGCGTGGGTCATCGTATAGCCATGATAGCAATGTTGCGAGATATCTTAGTATTTCTCTTTGAGGGACTAAGATCATTTTTTGAAAGGCAACATTGATAGCGTCATCGAGGGACTATGATCTCGTATTTTTTATTACTTTGCTAAGATATCCCACATGCATAACATGGCCATTTTGGTAAGGCAACAAAGTGGAATTAGCCTAAGGGTGAAAGTGTGCAAATGTGTTTGATTTACATGCTTGTTTATCTTGAATTAGGGTTTGCTATTTGTTAGTTTTAGTCTTTCCATACAAATCCTAATTACTAAAATTTATATAAAGGGATAAATTGTGGAAAGTAAAATTACTAAGTTATTACATCATTAGGGGAGGGGGTATACAAATTTACAAATGGGGATTTTGCAAGAAAATTAAACCTAATTAACTATTACAAACATATTGAATAAATGTACAATAATTGAATAAATAATAATGTAAGAATATAAATGGACAAAGAAATGATTTTTGTTTGATTTTTATGAAAGGGTTTTAATCTTGACTTAATTAAGAAAATGATTAATTAAAAATAAACAAAATTAAATTTAAACTAATTAGGAAATAAATTAAGTTAAAAATGATTTTTAGGGTTTTTATGAAAAAAATGTTTTAAGTTAATAAAAATAAAATGAAAATTAATAATTAAAAGAAACTTAAGTTCTAAGTTAATTTTAATTAAGAAAATAAAATAATATAATAATTAAACCTAATTATCTAAATATTAATTATTACAAAAAGAAATTAAATTTATTAAGAAAATATTTTTAGTCTTTTTATTTTATAAAGAAAAATAAAATGTATAAGCATTTTTTAAATATGTAAATAAATAAAAAAATTATTTTTTGGATTTTTTATTAATAAAAATAATAATAATGATAATAATAGTAATAATAAAAATAATAAATAAAATATGAAATAAAAAAAAATAAAATGAGGAAAATGAAATAATAAATAAAATAATGGGCCAGGGGTGCACAAGTAGCCAGGGGGTTAGAAGAAAGTAAAAAAGTGGAAAACCCAAAGGGGGAGGCCCAGCGCTGCAAGCTGAAACAAAAAAGGATGAAAAAATATTGAAAAATGAATAAAAGGGTACCACTGGGGCTCGAACACAGGTCTCAAAGGTTAACAGGAAGGCGCTTTACCACTAGAGTGGCTATACATCCGTTAATATTGACAAAACAATAAATATGTAACATAAATCAAGTCCTGAATGAACTTCATCTTCAACCTCCGACCATGGATCTTTGTAACTCACTCATTTCTCGTCCATTCATAAAACTTCCAACATTAAACTTGTTAGAAATTTCTTCACGATTCTGAATATGTAAATAACTTAAGCTAATTCTCAAATATGAGCATGAATTTTTAAAAGTACCAAATTCTGACGTGAATATGTAAGTACATAATTCTCAAAGATGTCTATATTTTATCTTCACAAATGCAAGTCTAACAATGCCTAAATGAGAAGATAGAAGTTCAAGAAAAATACCTCAAAACTTAAAATCGTGAAATGAGTTTGAGCTTGATTCAAGGTGCTTGAATGATCAGGTTAGCTTCCTTGAGTCTCTAGGAAGTTAATGCAATGCTTAGCTTGAGTTGCCAGTGGCTGAAATGTCCTGGAGAAGTCAAGTTGCAGACCCCTGTTTTTTGTTATGGAGGATGATGGAAATGGAGTTACAGTTCTGAAATAAGGATGGGGATGAGTTATATTTGATATGTAGGAGTTTTAGAAGTGAAAGGCCAAGAAATGCACGAGGGAAATGGAAGTTTGATATGTAAAGTAAGAACTTGCACAACAATGGTGTTTTGAGGCAATTTCTGGCTAGATGGAGTTTGGGAGTGTTTCTAATCGTGCCTTTGCTTGCAATAGACTTGTGTATATGTATGGAAAAAGTTTTTGTTCAAATGCACTCAAGACTTCTGAGTTTTAGCCTTTTGGCTCTATAACTTACTTTTGAAGAAAAGTGAAAAGACAAATCTCCAAGTATTGTACAAGCATTTTTTGAGTTCCAAGAGGCCTTAGACACATTGATTTTGGTTTATATGGGTTGTGTGTGCAGAAAGAACAAGTTAGAAGCTCAAGACAAGTTGACTTTGTGATTAAATCAACTTTTCAAGAATGGAATGGTAACTTTGTACCATAAATGGAAATGCAACTTGGATAATGGCTCAAATGCTTGGACAATGGTTCTATCAATTGTGTAAGCATTTAATTATAGAGTGACAAACAAGTTTGAGGCATGCAAAGCAAATATTATGCATCCTAAAATGGATTTGGTTCATGTGTTCATCAAGAAATGACTTGTAATTCAAGTTTTAAAACCCTAACTTCTTGCCTCCGATTCTCCTTGATCAAGTATGGTCTTAATGAGTACTTGGATATTTTGGAAAGCTTGTAACATTCTATACAACCTCTATGTTGGACATTTTTGAAAATTCATCTTGTAACTATGTGAAAAATTGTCATGAAGTTAGGTCAAAATTCTGCCTAAACTAGGGAAAAATTTCACTAAGTTTCCAAGTTTCATGAACATGTATTCACAAAATCATAACTTGAAATTCATGAATTTCTATAAGAAGTTGTGTTCTATAATTTTTTAGATCTCATTGAGATCTACAATTTTCATTTTGGAAGTTTCCTTTGAATCATCTTGCATCATGGTGAAATTTTGGCTCAAAGTTAGGAAAAAATATGAATTTTCCAACACTTAGAAAAATTTCTAAGTTTAGAAATTTTAACTTTTCAAAATGAAATCTTAACTTTTTGATCTCTTTATGAACAAGTTTCATATTTTGACACGTTTTGATGAATTGTGATCTTTGATACTTGATTTTGACCAAAAAGTCAAAGTTTGATTTTTCAGTGTACAGTTGACTGAAAATCAACTATCAATCAATTGATTTTGAGCCATGCCATTAGGTAAAAATGATGCATTTGAATCCTTAAGATCATAAATTAAACCAATCAATCAATTTCTAGGACAAAAATCAGAAATTGCACCTTCTTAGTTAAAATCTTAATTTTGACCATTTTACCCTTTTGATGATCTGATCAAATTTATTGTGGAATTATGATCCAAACTTGATCAAATGACATATGTGAGTTCAGGATGTTGATATGGACCAAAAATTATGAAGTTTGACTGTAAATTGATCACAATTGACTGTTTTCCCAATACAGTTGATTTTAGGTCAACTGATCAATTGATTGAGCAAAAATATGATCCAAGAATTGAAACTTGACATGGGAAATCTTGAGGGTCCAAAATGATCCATGAAAGTCATATGGGGCATTAAAAGTCCATTTTTCCTTGTGCAATCTCAAACCCTAATTTGCAGTCATCAATGCTTTAGGAGGTGTCTTGAGCTGATCAACCCTTGTGCAGTCTTGAACCCAAGGAGATCTTGTGGGAGATTACTTGATAAATGAGAGGGAAAATTTTGGGGTACAACACATGGGTACTCAACAGGTAGCTCAGGTTCAATAGGTACAAAAGTTAGTTTGTGAAATTTGTAGTGGAACACACATTACTGTGCAATGTCTTGCAACTTCATAATAAATTGAGGAGATATAATTCATGAAGCAGAACAACCCATATTTTAACACGCATAATTATGGGTGGAAGAATCATCCTAACTTCTTTTGAAAATATTAGCAGCAACAAGCTCCTCAGAAGGCATAATGGGAGGTGGCTATTAAAAAGATGGCTTCCCACACCTCTCAATTTCAAGAAGAGACAAGGAACAATCACAGGAATACCACAACTGCAATAAAAGATTTGGAAGTTCAAATGGAACTTCATAACAATTATCTCTACAAGCACAAGGAAATAAAAAAACTCATGAGAATGTTAATGTTGTCACCAAAAGGAATGAGAAAGTTGCTAAAGGAAAAAAAGAGGAGGTAAAATTTGATGATCATATCATAGAAGTAGAGTTGGAAGTGAGAGAGAACAAGAAAAAACAGGAAGAAGTGGTATCACCTGTGAAGCCAACTTAAGAGAATACTAAACTAATGGTGAAGTTTTTGTATCCCTCTCGCGTGGAAAAGAAGGACACAAAAGAGAAAGACTTTGATAAATTTGTCAAATTGTTCAAAAAGCTGGAGATCAACATATTTTTCTTTGAAGCACTCGAGAAAATACCCTTGTATCAGAAATTCATGAATGATGTACTATTAAAAAAGAGACCAACATAATATAGACATGTACCCGTTGATGACAAATTATGTGCAATCATGCCCGAGAGAAGAATCCCTATCAAGCAGAAGGATTCAGAGTCCGTTGCAATACCGTGCATAATAAAAGACCAAAAATTCAAGAGGGTTCTAATTGATTCTGGTTCTAGTGTGAGCTTAATGCCACTATCTGTCTTCAGAAAGCTTGGTATTGAAAAGATAAGTTGGAGTGGGACAAAATTAAAATTTGTTGATCACACCATCAAGAAGTCATACGGGATAGCAGAAGATGTATTGGTGCAATTTGACAATTTTGTCTTTCCAGTTGATTTCCAAATCATGGATATTCTTGAAGATGAAGAGAATCCTATCATTCTTGGTCGACCATTTCTACTGACTAGTCAGTGCAATTTTGATATCAAGACAGGTAATCTGACATTAAAATCGTTTGATGAGGAGATAACCTTAAAGGTATTGGAAATAAAGAAGCAAGGTGCAGGTGGAAGAAATAAATCTTCAGTTGGTATGATTAAAGTAGAAGGAGAAAGCAAAAGTTCAAAATCACTCTCAGAAGAAGTCTCAGGCATAATCTCTCAGGTGGAATTAATAAAAATTCTCAAGCTTAGTCTATAAGTAAAGAAGAGAAAGAAGAAGGAACATCGAGGTGATAATATGGAAGTTGGAAGTCACCTGAAGCACAAGTGGGTCATACTTTTGATCTAAATAAGTTATGGGTTGTGGAAATACCAAGCAACAAGGCGTAGAAGAGGAAGTACCCCTCATAATAAAGGGAATGAACCATTGAGTCATGCAACGTTAAATGAAGTGCTTTGTGGGAGGCAACCCACGCTTTTACTGACTTATTTTTTCTTTTTGTTGTTTGTTTTGTTTGCAGGTAATAAAAAAGGGGCCTTTGAAGTGAAGGTTAGGATGCGGCAGTATGAGTCACCCTTCTCAATCTTGTTCTGAAATATTGAGGTCAATGTTTAGTTCAAGTTTGGGGGGAGGGGGGAGGGGGGACTTACTGCTTTGCTTTGCGGCTTATTTGTTCGTGTTATGTTATGTTCTGTGTAAATCCAATAGTTGTTCCTGCCCAAATTTTGATCGAATTTTTTTTTCATAAGAGCTTGTATTTCAAAGAGATCGAAATAGTATATAAAGATAAAAGGATGATTGTTTGAGGGTAGGAAGTTTGGAATAACGCAACAGTGATACGAGTCTAATGTGTAGATTTGTACATAGTGCTTGAATCCTGAGAAGTACTCCTTGAGTAATCTATCTTTATAGTCTGGCATAATATAGATTCACATGCATGTATGATTGGTTGAGAAATAAATAAATGTGACACAAAATGATGAAAAGATGGTAAAAGGAAATTGACTCGCTAAGTTGGGTAGCCTTCCCCCGGTTCTTCAGCCCAAAGGGGGTTGATCCCCAAACGTCGTCCAAAAGGACAATATATAAACTGAAAAGTTTTGAAAATTTCATCTGAAATTAAAAAGTAGCAAAAGTTTCTTATTTGGGTCTAAACAAAAAATTTCTTGATTATTCTTGTGCGTGTGATGATAATCAAAATTTTCATTGCCTTAATTTGACTGCCCGAATGAAAAAGGAGGAAAATCGGAAAAAGACTTAAGTACAAAACATAGTTAGAGAGGTATCCGAAGAGGAAGCTCAAGATTAAAAGGTTCTTACACAAACTCCTTGTGTCATGTGAACATTGGACGGACTACCTTTTGATCAATATGAACAGATGTCTCACATATGAGTACCAGTATGCTGTGAACATCAGACGAACTACCTTTTGATCAATATGAACAGACTACCTTTTGACGCTTGAGGTCAAGCAACAATTTAAGTTTGGGGAGTTTGATCAGTGGTTTTTACATAATTATTTACCATTGATTTCAGTTACCTTTTCTTTTTATTGTCGAGTGTTTTATTTAATTTTACGACTTTTTATGCGTTGCTTGTGTGTTTTACTGTTTTCAGGTTCAAAGGAATAAATCGGGACAAAGTAGTGCAAAACTTGGAGTTTCGAAAGAAATGCAAAAATCACATTTCAGGAGGTTTGACACGGGTGGCCGTGTTACCTGACACGAGTCGTGTCAAGAGGAAGGCCTAGATGCGTTAAAGAAGAATGGAAGTCGGGGGTGCAACACGGGCGGCTGTGTTGCCCCTCTTAGGACTTAAAAAATGAAAATTGGGAGTTTGGGGGCCAACATGAACGATCATGTTTCATGACACGGGCCGTGTTGGCCAGTGACGCCGATTTCTTGACTTTTTTCTATTTTATCAATATGTTAAGTTGTGAGGGAGTTTTGGGTACTTCCAACCGACCTAAGTGAGTTTTTACTATTTAGATGAGTTTCTGCGATGAATTAAGGGACTTTTTTCCAACGAAGAAGAGTTTACACGATAGAAGATTGGAGAGATCAAGGTCATTGGAGAGTGGAAGATTCTCATGAGTGGAAGCAATTGAAGATCGAAGTTATCCAAATACCTAATGTCTAGTTTTTATCTTGAAATTATTTTGAACAATATGAATAACTAAGGTTGTCCCTGATTTGACTCTGTAATGACTTTGAGTTTCATGTTGCAATGACAAGTTTTTTTTTAATAATTAATTTATTCTCTTGATGTTCTTAACGCTTTTTCTTTCGGACAAATTGAAATTGATGTATGATTTCTGATTAGGCTGGACCACCTTTGGTAATGCTTTCATGAGAATATATTATAAAAGATATCACCTAGAACTAGGGATATCCTATAGTAACCAGATTGTTCTTGATTTCATTATTCTTAATTTCATTCGTATATTTCTATGGACATAAGACTTAGGATGAATGGTTAAAGGTTTTCTCATTAAGGACTTAGGAACAAGCACCCTTAAAAACTAGTAATTTATTGTGTAAAATATGTTATTGCAATGTTAATTCAGAGGAGTTACAAGGTAAATCACACACCTTCTCTAGCAGGTTACTCTTATTTGTAAAATTCAATCTAAGTTCTTGTTCACTTTTCTGTGTCACTATTTTTACAAAAAACAAATCAAATCCAACCATATTTTTTGTTTAATTGAACCACACATTAAACTCGGTACTTATATGCAGTCCTCGAGATCGATATCCGAGAAATTTTTCTATCATTACTACATTTATGAATTAATACACTTGCTAATTTACCATCAATTATGTAATTGAATTTTTCATTGGAGGTGATGGTAACCATGGATATGAGAGAGAAAGAAGATGAATGTGTTAGGGTTTGAGAGGGGAAACAGAGAGGGAAGAAACAAAACAGAAGTGACAGAGAGAGAGAGAAATGGAAGTGAGAAATAAAAGGGTTTGAATTGTAATGAAAAGTAGATGAATAGGTTTAGACGGTCCATGTTATTTTACCTGGCTAAAGAACTGCTTCTATTAATGGGAAACTTGAGAAATTGGTACCACTTAGAAGAATGATAACAGTTGATTGGTTGAAATAAAATTTAATTTAACAAATTATAATTAAGGGTATTTGTTAGTGCAATTTAATTTCAAGAAAAGATTAATTTAGGATGTTTAGTGGCATGTAATATTATTAGTTAGATAGTTAATTATAAAAATATAAATATTATTTTTATTAAAATTGATAATTTATAAATATCAAAATTTTATTTACATCAATATATAAATATATACAAACATTATTGGTAAGGATTAAATTTTAAACTTATCATTTATATTTATTTAATTCAAATAACACATAATAATTGAGGTGGTAACTAACCAAAATACAAACATTATAAACTATAAATAAAATTATATACTTAGATGTAATTGTTACTCTAACACGTAATGACAAAAGTTATCAATGCATTTCATTTATTAATAACATAAATGAATAAAATTTAAGCTTTAATTTTATTTATTTAGGCTGTGTTTTTACTTAATTAATCAACACAATATTTTATTTGATTATTTCTGGACCTTCACACCTCATTTGGAAAAATCAAGCACCACCAAAGGTTCAAAGCATGATATGTGATATCTTTTTTTAAATGTGTTAAATGATTATTCTTATCCTAGCAAGCTGCTTAAGAATACAAAACTGCACTTCCTCACATTAAACAAGCTACTTCATGTGACAAGTGGATTAAGCCACCAACTGGAATATTTAAATGTAATGTGGATGCATTCTTTGTCTACAAACAACAAAGCGAGAATTTGTATTTGTCTCGATCCTATCTTATTTTCTATTCCTTCTTATGAAGGAGGGGTTTAGTATTGGTCTAAGCTCTAAAGACTAATAGGTTTGGTATTTGTATTGAATTATTTATTAATAATAAAAAATATTTTTTTATTATGTTTGTTATTCTAAAATAATAAATTCTCTAGAATAGTTTGTCTATTTAATAAAATATTAAGTATGACTTAATCATGAAATTTCATTAAACATAAGAATATTATTCTTAAAGTATTTGTAGTCAAGCTTTATTGTGAAGTGAGATAACATTAAAGCATTGAGATTATTATGAAGATAGATTGATAATCACACGTCATGGATCATGGATAAGAAGTTATCAAATTTTGACATAAGTATGAATATTATGATAATATTTATACTGGATTGACTTGCTATGAGAATACTACATATAATGTTATGTAAGGTGTCATAAATTATTTTCATGGTGATAATGGTGTATACCACCTGTGATACGGTGGCAGAACCAACTGTTATACTGGTTTTGCGTTTTGTATTCGCAAATTTGCGGTAAGCAAGAGTCGCCACCGACTTTTCTTTTATCTAACAAAGGAAAGGGTGAAAAGAACAGAAAATGCATTTTTCGAGATTTTCTGAATAAGGGGGATAGATTATGGAAAGGGAAGATATTAGCACCCTTTCCATCTGTGGTTTTCCACGGGCTCTTAGGTACTTGCTCATTTTGAAAATTGTTTTTGTGTTTGTGTGTTTTGAAAAGTTTGTTTGCTTTATGATAACTCTTGTATCAGTCCTCAAGAGTGTTGATAAAACATTTTTGAAAAGAGTTTTGAAAGTGTGGTGTGAAAAAGTTTGTTTTGAGCAAGTACTTAACAACTATCTACCTACTCGAAAAAGACTGTTCTTTTCCTCCTTTCCTTTAGATAGTGTTATCCTACTATTAGTAAGTATGTAGCCCTATCATTGGATGTTGAGGAACTATCGAAGGGACATGTACGGTCAGTAAGGCAACTGGGCAAGAACTCTTAGTAATTGTCCTAAAGTTCTAACATCACTTTTTTAACCGAGGCAACAGTCGAAAGGGTCATCGAGGGACTTGTGATCTCTTGAACTCAAGGACAGTCACTAAAAATTCTCACGTTTCGAGAATTGTGACCGTTTCGAAAGCAACCAAAATGGGAAATACCCTAGGGGTGAGCATGTGCAAGTGTATTGATTCAGTCCATTTATCTTGCAATTTTAGGGTGATCTAATCGTTTTAATTTACAGTCTTTTTCATGCAATCCTATTAATCTAAACAGTTAATAATAGTGCAAGAATTTAAAAGACATAAATTAAATCTAGCTATTACAAGGCCTCGGGGAAGGGGATACATAACTAAAACTGGGGAGTGCGGAAATTTAAAAGCAGTAATAAATTCTAAGTTAAACTATTACAAACTGTATACAGATACAATAAACTGGACAATAATAAAACAGAAAATGATGAGTGAGCAGAGATTAAAACAAGAATAAGTTAAAAAACCTAAAAATCTAATTGATTTAAAAATATTTTTTTATTTTTATTGAGAAAAGGATGTGAAGTGATTAACCCTAATCTAATTAGTTTTAAATTAATCAAAATGATTAAATTAATTAATTTGCCCAAAAAGTTAAATTTAATTAGAAAAAACCTACGTCTATTTTTTTGTGATTTTCTGATTTTATCATAAAAAATAAAATTGGTTTCAAAAAATAAATATAAAACTATTAAATAAATAAATCTAAAATAAAGAAGAAAAAAAAGAAAAGGGGTCTGGTGTTATGAAGCAGACTGGGGGGTGCACGCTGAAAATTTGCTAGGCCCATCCAAAACAAGCCTAAACCTCTACGTGCTTCAGTGTCGCTAGCTCCTTGAGGGTCTAGTGTGGGTGCTCAAATCTGGGATATTGGATCTGATGCTGTGATGTGTTGATGGTGATGATCTGGTGACACATGGTGTACACGCTTGGACCTGGGGTATTGGACCTGCAAGAAACATGCTTAGAAAAATAAAATAGATGACCTAGGTATCGAACCCAGGTCCTTTTCGTTGCAGCACATCTTTCTCACCAACCTGGTCGAAAGATTTCCATTCATTGGTACAAACGAAACAACAATATTACGTTAGAAACAAAAACACAATATTGACTTAAATATCGAGTCCGCGCGCTCAGTGGACCCCTATGGTATTTACCCATCGAAGATAAACTAAAGCTATAAGAATCGAAGATAATCTCATATCATGCCCCAACAATGGCACGATCTCAATCCTGCATCTTTGCTCACATGTAACACACTCAAACAAACATGAACATTAGCAGCAACATGTATATATGTTCGACATGGATTTAAATCATGTTTAACAAGTTTGAGATCAAAGACGAAATTACTAACAAAGGGATTTTATGAGGGGTGCTTCTGCGTGAATCCCAGGAACACGATTTAGGTGTTAGTTTGGACGGAGGCTGCTTGCAAAATCAGCTTTGAGTTTGACAATCTTTGGAAATTTTGTGCAACTTTCTAAGGCTTCTTGGAGGCAGGTTGCGCATCCCCTTTTAGGCTAGAATTTTTCTGTATAAATATTAAGTCACATTAGGTTAACAAATATCGAGGGGTACCAATGCTTTCAAAAAAATATATTTGATTTCCAAACTTTCCATTTTTGAAGATTTCTTTCTACTCTTGGCTTGCACGTTTCTCTTTGCCATGTGACAACTTTCATGAGTTGTCTTGGGCCTCCAATATGATGGAAATCGAAAGCTGACACGCCCCTGCAGATGAATTTTCTCTCTTCGAAGGCTTTGAACTTGACCAATCGAAGCATTATCTTATTGACTATTCGAAGTGTTGTTCTGCTCTCATCGATGGCTTTGAACTTGATTCGAATGGCTCATATTCTCAACATCAAAGTTTCTTCGATTAGCCCCTAAAAGTTATTCTTCTTGATGGCGCTGAGTCTTGATTCAAATTGCTCAAGGCTCCCCTCAGCAGAGCTTCTTCGCTTGAGCCATGGTTTGTATGGATTCGAATGGCCCATCATCAGAATTTCTGGAAATCTGTCAGTTCTTGCTCTTTTTTATCTCATTTTCTCTAACTTGGATAATCATAATATCACCCTGTTGATATGCCAATCGAAACATCACTTGGTTAACATGCCTATCAAAAGGCACTTTGTACGCTCTAACGAAAAACAACCTTATTTAAGATGCCCGTCGAAGTTGCCTTGTTGGAGATGCCCATCGAAAGGCCATATGCCAATCGAAGGACCTTTTGTAGATGACAATCGAAGGACCTTTTGCAGATGCCAATCGAAGGACCTTTTGCAGATGCCAATCAAAAGACCTTTTGCAGATGCCAATCGAAGGACCTTTTGTAGATACCAATCGAAGGACCTTTTGCAGATTCTAATCGAAAGACCTTTTACAGATTCCAATCGAAGGACCTTTTATAGATTCCAATTGAAGGGAACTTTGTAGATGCCAATCGAAGGACCTTTTGCAGATGCCAATTGAAGGACCTTTTGCAAATGCTAATCGAAGGACCTTTTGCAGATGATGATCGAAAGGTCTTTTGCATATGCCAATCGAAGGACCTTTTGTAGATGCCAATCTAAGGGCACTTAACCATCATTCAAAAAATTTCCTTTTCTTTAGGCAAAGTTTTGTAACCACCTATGCAAGAGAAAATCTTGGAAAAACATGAGAGTGCAAATTTTGGGGTTCAACAGCTGCCCCTGTTCAATCTTCTTAAACCTGAGGATGTAGATTGGCTTGTCTGCCTTTCGTGATCTGAAGGTGGAAGATGATTGAACACTAGAGTGCCCATAAATTTGCACTTGTATGAAGTAGCACTGTTGGTGGATAATATCGGGAATGGGCTTATAGATGCCATTTGGAAAAGATGACAGAAGAATGTCGGAGATGGGCTTAAAGATACCATCTAGAGAAAATGACGAAGATTTATTGGAGATGGGCTTAAAGACGCCATCTAGAGAACATGCTGATTTCATGAGATCTTCCTTTGTGGGGATTCTTGTTCCTGTCGTTTGAGGAGGACTCTGCTGGGGAATGTTGGTCTCTGTTTTGGGAAATAGAGTTTAGGAGCTTTAGTTGTTAGTTACTCTACTGGGGAATTACCTCATGACTGGAGAGATGAAAGCGAGTTGTTATTCAGTCGAGATCCAGGCTTCACAGCGACTTGCTGGGGCTAATAAGATTGACTGCTATTTGTTGTACCATAATTTTTACCCCTAAGATCCCTTCATCATACCATATTAATTCAATCACAACAAGATCACATTAGGGCTTTTGGTTCTCCTCCATATCTTTAGCTTTGCTCTTTGAGAGATCACCAAGCACCTCGAATTGTTTTTCTTTTATGATTATGCGTGTTTTGTTTTGACTTTCTTTCTAATTAACAAAATAAAACTTTGGTTTGTCTTACTTGTTAATAATGTAGGTAAAGGCAATGTGGCTTAGCAAGTTCATCCATAAGTTCATGAGTTTATTTGCATACCCTAGTCATTAAAGCTTGAGAAATTCAAACCTCACCACTGAATTTATTTTGGAATAAATGGCATGACAAGGTTCATTTTGTTTCACCACATTTCAAAGTTATCAAGATTGATTCAAAAGTACAAGGGGTTGATTGAAGAAGTTGTCATGGTTTGACAAGGCCTTGTTCCCATTGGTTACAAGTGCATATTTCTCTCAATTCTCAAGATATGGAAGTGTTTTTGATTGCTATGAGTTCTCATTATTATCCTCAACAACTTCTATCTACAAAGCAAAAGTGTTGGTACAATAAGTTTGTTCAAAATTGTCAAAGTTCCTCAAAGCATTTTCTTGATCTAGGAGCTAGGGTTTTGAACTTCAAAGAAGTATATCTTGCTCATCTTTTTGTATTTTTGAGTGATTCCAAAGACATCCTTCTCTATAAATGGTTATCAACAAATCACTTCAAAAGTTTCAAGGATTTTTCATGTGGAAGAAACTTGATGTTGAAGAAACATTACAAGTCCTCTAGATGAACCCCCAATTTCTCATATGTGACTTCAAATGATCATAACTTGGTCAATTTTTATCACCTTGAGCCCACTTTTTTTCCATATTTATCTTGAGGATATGAAATTTATGCCTTATTTTATGTGAAAAGTGATAAAATGCATGGAAGATTCCCTAAGGATACAAAAGATTATAAGTCATTTCATGATTTTTTGCCAACTTCAACAATTCATAACTCTCTCAATTTTTGGAGATTTTGAATGGTTCAAGTATAAAAATGTCATTCAAGAGGTCTATTTAATTCCATATTTTTTGGTAAAGATCAAATTCCAAGTGTAAGGCCATGTTTGGATGCAAAACATTATAGGTCACTTTTGAAGAAAAATTAGAAATATTTCTAAGTATGGAAAGTCAACCCTTTTTCCCCAACCTTGACTCATTTCAATTTTCAGCTCAAACATCCATTTGATTCCATTATTTTTCCATTGCAAAGCTTGTAATCTCATCTTTCTAAAGCATCAAGAATCATGCCTTAAGACCCCTTGAGCTGAGAATGTCATTGGATTGAACTTGGTAACTTGGAACTGAAGTTTATTCATAAGTCAGAATTTGAAATTCATGTTTTGGCTTCTAAACATCAAATTAGCATGCGTTTTTTATCTAAACATGTTTAACCAAGTTTCCAAAGTGAATTAGAGCCTTAAAGCGTAAGGATTAGATGAGTTTTGATGAAAAACAGATCACATCTTGCTCGTGTATCAGGTTCACACGATTTCCCTCCAAACTTCATCATTTCACACGCTTGAACATTCCATTTGATTTCTTATAAATAGAGGGTCACCCCTCATTCATTTCCTCAAGCTTTGAGAGCCAAATACACTCTGTCAAAACCTCACACGAACTTCAAATTTTTGAAATCAGTTTCTGAGGTTCAAGCTTTTTCTTCCAAAATTCTTTTCACATTCATCATCCTTCAACATCATACAAACTCTCCAGCACTTAAACCAAGCAAAACGAGCCATAATTCAAGCTACAGAAGTCCAGTTTTAGAGCTTCTTTCTTGAGCTTCGAAAAGGTAGAATTCTCCACCATTTAGATTCAAATAAAGCACTAACCCATTCTACTATTTCTCCTGATTCTTGTGCTTCTTATAATTTTTAAATCCATTGAGAATTGAGAGAGAAATCTCAAATTGAAGGTGCTCACTATTTTCTGGGTTTTTGATTCATATCTCTTTGCATACCTTATATAAATTTGGCGCGATGGTGGTGTTAGGATCGTCTTGAAGAGACGAATCCAATACTACTAGTCTGGGATCCTAATTTTTCCATTTGAAGGATCTCACAAAATCTCCATTGCAGGGTGTCTGGAGGTTGAAGACGATGACATCTCTCATCTCAGCCAATGATAGCGTGCCAGACGTTTTAATTTCATTGGTTTCCTTTTTTCTGATCTTATGCGTATCTCACTAAGGTCAATATCAAGCACAACGCATATGGTCCATTGGATCAGCTTACTAACGCGTTTTGACTATGATCTGATGGCCCATATCTTTTTGGTTTTATTTTATTTTCTGATTTTATATTTTAATTGGTTTAATTTTCAAAAATTCATAACTCTTTTATTTTTTATCCAAAAATTGTGAAAAAATTCACAAAAATACTATGAATTATTTCTAATCTCATGACTATTTTTTCACATTTTTATTTTGACATTTGATATTTTTTATATTTTTTTTGCATTATTTGCTTCCTTTTAATTACTTTAAAAATATTTTCTGACATTTTTTAATTCTAAAAAAATTCATAAATATCATTTTACATATTTCTGACTTTTTGAAAATTTTATGGAATTTTATATTGATATTTACTATTTTTTATCTATTTTCTATTTGTTTGAGAAATTTTAATTAGTTTAAAAATAGTTTCTGACTTTAAAAAATTATCAAAAATTTTACAAAAATATTTGAGTTCATCTCTGATTTTTCTATGGTCTTACTTATTATTTATTGATTAATTTGAACATGGTTGATATTTTTCTCTTTTATTTTCTATTTTAAAACATTTTAAAACCCTTTTTAATGTATATAATAAATGTATTATTATTTTGTGATTATTTTCTGGCTGATCTTGGATTGAATTTTTGATCATGAACTTTGTTAACATCATTGGAATCATGGTGTTGAGTTTAACTCTATAAAAATGGATGGATGATTTTAATAATAGTTTGATTAAAATTTAATTCAAATGTGGTTTGTATATTTTCCCTCACCCTTCTTCATCTCATCCCTTTCTTATTGCACTAAGTGTTATTGGAGCATTATCTCTATATCATGTCTCAAAACAAATGGTGCATAGATTGCTATTGACCGACCTCAAAATAGGTGCGATTTCTATATAAGTCCACTTACGATTGCTTAACATAGCGCTAAATTTTGTCCCGATTCGAATAAATGATCATTCGTGGCCCAAACCTCTGTTTGCAAGCCCAAGTATGTTAATTTGATCTCTTTGATCCAATAACCTTGAGACTAATTGTGTGGAGGCTTTGGTTCTACCAATCCTCTGATGGATCTACATCACTTTTGGTCAACGCGGATCACTTAAACATCATTGATCATTAAATGGTACTTGTGAGAATTCCAAATGGATGATATACTTGACAAAAAGCAAATTCAACTTGTTGTGTGAAGGCTTTGGTTCTACCAATCCTCTAATGAGTTTCAAATGCAAGTTTCAAGATGGTCATCCAACTAACCACTAATTACTAATAATTGATTTTAGCTTGTGTTTTTATTATATGCCCTTTTATTTTATGCACCATTTACTTTTAGCATTTACATTTCATGCTATTTTCGTCTTTGCTCATTTGAGCATTTACTTTCTTGTCATTTTTATTTTTTTTGCTCACTTGAGTTTGTCTTTCTCTCAAGAGGTCTAGTATCTCTGCTCGCTTGGTTTCAATCCAAAGAATGGGAATTCTATCTTGACTCATAATGTCAAGTATTAGCTTCTTGTTGGTTAGATGGTTCTTATCCCTAGATATTACCTTAAGTTTAGGATAGTCTCTTCTTCTCCTCTCATCTTCTTTAATTTCAAAAATCCTCTCCCTCCTTTTGAAAACTCTTCTTGTTTCTAAACTTGAATCACTTTCATAATAAACTTGGACCTAGGTCCATGTATTTTCAAAACCTTCTCATAAATAAATTCCAATCAATTTAATAATACCTTGACCTTTTTTGTGAGAAGACTAAAAGTCAATCAATCTCATTTCAAACCATTTTGTCACTTTGGCTTTTTATTTTAAAACTTTTCTAAAAAGATTAGACTCTTGTCAATCCTTGTAGTGATGCAAACAACTATACTTCTACAATATATAGTGAAGCGAGATATTTTCCACTTGGGTTTTTAGTGAGGATTTGTTGATTCTAAAATCCAAGCCATATCCTCCACATTAAGATGATGCAAATTCTCCTTTCTCATAATTGTGGGTAGTAAATATGTTTTTCACAAGGACAATGACGATGATGTCTTATCTCATAAAATTAACCAACGCACTTGTGTTTTAATTTTTTTGAAGGTGAACTACGTGTACCCTGATCCCCTAATACATAAAAAATATATTTCTTTCTTACCTCCACCATCTATTTTACATACAACATTTTATAGCCAAAATATACATATTTTTCAAATAGGTTCCTGCGGAGTACCGTAGATGTTTAGGGTGCTAATACCTTCCCTTTGCATAACCAACCCCCTTACCTAGAATATTTCCCCCTCTTTTTTGGGTTATTCACTATTTTCCCATTCCTTTGGAAACAATAAAGTACGATGGCGATTTTTTATTTTTGATATGTACAAGTCTAGTCAATCCAATGGTTTAGTCTTAAACATTTCTACCGCTACAGAAAAAAATTGCGACTTCACTGGGGAAAGATTGACCTCTTGCTGGTCCATCCCTAAGTGGGTTGAGCCTATCTTTTTTTATATATGTATATGTGCTATTGTTGTTTATGTGTTATATGGTGTATATATGTTTGTCTGGACTTCCCTGGTTTTCAGGGTGCTTGGTGATTACTTATAAGTTCTATACCCAGACTTGGGAAAACTTTAAGATAGGACGGGCGGTATAGTCATGTTAACTTTGAGGGAGTAATCCCAAAAAAGGAGGAATAAGATCCCCCAATCAGTGGAGGCCCCTTTGACTGTAGTGTCGTTTACCAAGTAATTGGGAAGACGTGCTACTTTTGACCTGGGAGCCTGCTGAAGCTGAGGACCGTAGAATACCTAACCCATCTTGGCCTTTTAGGTGTAGTGCGGAAGCTATGTTGGAGTAATTCGGAAATAGTTGTCATTCGATACTATGCTCGGACGAGTTTTTCTTGAGAATATTACTAATTACCGAGTTAATCGGGAAGTTGGTAATATCTGAAGGAAGGATGTAGACTCTGGGAACATTTAGAACCTTGTTCGGCAGGTGATATCTTTTAGACCATACCTTATGGGTAGTACCTTCGACCTCATGCTCGTGACGTTGAACTTATGAACCCTATGTTTGTGTTCTTGTGTGTGATTGTTGCATCATGCATCCATGCACTCATAAGCATCTTTTGAAAAAATATCATTTCAAGGGACTTGAAAGTTGACCATTTATAAATATCTCAGGTACCTTTTGACCATGGATTCTGGAAAAGGAAAGACCGGGAAATACAGTTTCAAAGATCCCAAGGTAGATGAGTTGATCAGTCTAATTCCCGAGATTGAGTGTTCTGCAGATTTTCAGAAGAAGTATGGATCAATTATTCCTCTCATGAAGCTTAGGATGAAGGAGGGTATTCTCTCGACCTTGGTCTAGTTCTATGATCTGATGTATCATTGCTTTTACTTTCCCTGACTATCAGTTGATGCCTACACTGGAGGAGTATTCTTATCTGTTGGATTTACCTGTTATCGATCGTGTTCCTTTTACTGGTTTGGAGGGTGAGCCAAAATCACACGAGATTGCTGCTTTGATCCATTTGGGTAAGTCTGAGGTTGAAGCCCATATGACTCCTAAAGGAGGGATTAGAGGATTACCAGCTCATTTCTTATTGGAGAAAGCTCACTACTTTTCTAGGATAAAGAGTACAGTCGCTTTTGAGGCTATCTTTGCTCTACTTGCTTACGAGTTGTTCTTATTTCCTAATGTGGACAAGTTTGTTGACATTAATGTTATCAGGATCTTCATGATTGGAAACCCAGTTCCTACATTGTTGGGTGATGCTTACTACTATATTCATCTTCATAATTATTATCATGGGGGATGATTATCTGTTGCACGCCTCTGTTGTACCGGTGGTTTGTTTCTCATATGCCTCAGTCTGATGCTTTTTGGGATGTCAGGAAGGAACCCCGTTGGGCTCCTAAGATCATGGAACTTACTCACTCGGATATTGATTGGTATCATTGGGCTTACCAGGATGTAGAGATTATCAAGAGTTGTGGTAGTTTCCCCAATGTACCTCTTCTTGGTACAAATGGAGGAATTAACTACAACCTTGTTCTTGCACGACGACAACTTGATTATCCGATGAGGGATAAACCAAATAGTATTCATTTGAGCAGTTTCTTCATGAAAGAAGGAGAAAACCATAAGGAAGCTAGGGAGCAGATTGTGAAGGCCTGGCGTCACATTCACAGGAAGAGTAGGAAAGACTTGGGACCTAAGGGGATGTTTCTTTGGAGCCTTATCTTCAGTGGGTCCAAATGATCGTTATTCAGTTGAAGATGTCGTATTCCCGTGAAGCACCTATGCCTAATTTGTTTGTAAAGACCACTCCTCCCTTATTGGATGATATAGAAGAGCTACAACTTGCTTTGGACAGGATGCAGCATGAAAAGGACGCTTGGAAGAATAAGTGCCAAACTTTAGATATTTCCTATAGAGCAGACTTGAAGGAGAAAGACGACTTGATTGAGATTCTTGAAAACCGGGCTGTAGAGATGATGGAGAGCTAAGGGGATTTATTTTCTCCTAAGCCTCAATTAGATGCTATTTTCTCACTTCCTGATTCAGGTGATTGGAAGGAGGTTGCCACCAGATATGCGGAAGAAACCCAGAGGTTGAAGGCTCAGATTTCCAGGCTTACAGGGAAGCGCCAGCGTATAGAGTGATCTCCATCAACTTTGCTTCTTAGGGTTCTAGACTTTATTTTCATCTTGTACTTGGGATTGTTGAAACTTTTAATCCATTTTGGAGTTATTATAATAAAAAATTTCAGTATTTAAAATATGTTATTACTTTGATATTTGGAATGTGTCTATAAATCTTTAAGTCCCTTGAAATATTAATAATAAAATAAATCATGTGCATTGCACATTGTGATACGGTGGGAGAACTGACTTGAGGTTTTGCGTTTGTTTTTGCACTTGTTCGGTTTAGCAAGAGTCGCCACCGACTTTTTATTTTATCCTAAGGAAAGGTCAAAAAGCACAGGAAAGACCTTTGAGATGTTTTCATGGGTTCGGGGGGTAGATTATGAAAAGGGAAGGTGCTAGCACCCTTTTTATCCATGGTTATCCATGGGCTCTTAGTTACTTATTTTAGATCACTTTCCTTTGCTTTTCATTTGTTTGAAATGGTGCTTTGTGTGTGTGGTTTTGAAAATGTTTTGAAAAAGAGGCCTTGTCTAGGCAACCATTGTAACAATTCTTTACTCGAATGTTTTACAAAGGTGTTTGTCTTTTTGAAAAGATGTTTCAATATTTTTTTTTAAAAGTTGTTTTAGGAAGTTGTGTTGTGATGTGTGTTTGAAAATGGCAAGTGTGTTTTGCAAGTTTGATCAAGTAACTAAGAGTTTGTCTACCCTATTTTACTCAAAGGTCTTTCTTATGTTTTTAACCCTTTTAACAGTGTTGTTTCACCATTGTATTTGGTGCACAACCTTGCGTTAGGATGTTAACGGGACAGGCGCGGGTCATCGTATAGACCATGAATGCAATAGTGTCAAGTGTCTTTGGCAATTTTCTTGATGGACTATGATCATTTTGTTTAGGCAACTTCGATAGCGTCATCGAGGGACTATGATCATTTTTTTGTTTTTTTGTTTTGCCAAAGTACTTGACATGTAAACATGACCCATTTTTGAAGGCAACAAGCGGGATTACCCTAGAGGTGCAAGTGTGCATTGTGTATTGATTTTCATGCATTTATCTTGTATTAGGTCATCTAGCGGTTGATTTTGAATCTTCGCATACAAACCCTAATTACTATACAGTATATAGAAAGCGATAAATTACGGGAATTTAAAGTCTAAGCTATTACAAATAAATATCCGGGGATGGGGGTACAAATGTTTACAAATGGGGATGAGTCTTATCAGGATAGTAGTGTCCAAATATTATTTACAACCAAATCGAATCGTTGCATTCTCAATATAAAATATAACAATGTATAAGAATAAAAGAGAATCAAAAGTATTGTACCATGCACATGATTATTTGCAAGTGATCAAAAGGGTAACCTAATGTATTTATTAAGTATTATTATTATTTTTGTATTTTTATTAATGTTAATTATAAATAAAAAGGGTTTTAAAGAGAAAAGTATTTAATTCAAAACAAACTAATTATTTATGTATTTTTTAAAATGTAATAAACATTAAAAATATTTTTGTACAAAAGTTTAATATTCTATTTTTATTTAACCAAAGAAAATAGGAATTAGATTATATAAAATAAGAAAATAAGGTAAGAAAAAAGTATTAATTTGTATAAAGGGTTAAGAAAATAAAATAGGCCTTAGGGGAATGTTGGGCCCAAAATGCCAAATAAAAATGGATTAAAACCAAAAAAGGGGGGTGCACACGCCTGAATCGTTGGGCCTAAGGGGTTTGTTCAAAGGGGCAGGCCCAAACATTTGACAAGCTTTTTTTGTTAGGGTTTGAAATGCTTTGTTTCAGAACAAGGTTTACAGAGTTTTGAACGGCGCCGCTTCTCCACCTTTCTTCGTCCTCTTCATCGTTTCTCAAACAGGACTACTGATTAAACTCTCTCCTCGCCTCAGGCCACTAGGCGCCACCTCCACTCTCCTCTCTCCATGGTTGCTCAGGCGGTGATGAAAAAAAGGTATTGATTTCTGTTTTTCATGTTTTAGGGTTTTAAAAACTTATCTCTTGCATGTTATTAATCTTGGACACGTTTTGATCTTTTTGTGTTATTTGTGTTTGTGTGAGTGTGATACGGTGGGAGAACTGACTAGTGTTTTGCGTTTGTTTTCGCACTTGTGCGGTTGAGCAAGAGTCGCCACCGACTTTTTATTTTATCCTAAAGGAAAGGTTAAAAAAGCACAGCAAAAACCTTTAGAGATATTTCGTGGGTTCGGGGGGTAGATTATGAAAAGGGAAGGTATTAGCATCCTTTTCATCCATGGTTATCCATGGGCTCTTAGTTACTTGGTTTTTTAGATCACTTGCCTTGATTTTCGATTGCTTGAAAATGGTGTGTGTGTGAGTGCTTTTGAAAATGTTTTGGAAGAAGATGCCTTGTCTTAGGCTAACCTTGCAACAATTCTTTACTCGAATATTTTACAAAGGCGTGTATCTTTTCGAAAAGATGTTTCAAAATGTTTTGAGAGTTTGTTTGAAAAGTGTCGTGGATTGTGGTTTTTGAAAAGAAGGCAAGTGTTTTTGCAAGTCGATCTCAAGTAACTAAGAGTTTTGTCTACCCTATTGTACTCAAAGGTTTTTGTTATGTTTTAACCCCTTTTAACAATTTTGTTCCACCATTGGATTTGGTGGACAATCTTGCGTTTAGGAAGTTTATTCGGGACGGGCGCGGGTCATCGTATGGACCATGAATGCAATGGTGCCAAGTGTCTTTGGCAATTTGCTTTGAAGGGACTATGATCATTCCGTTTAGGCAACATTTTGAGGGACTTATGATCATTTTGATTTGGTTTTGCCAAAGATACTCGACGTGCAAGCATGGCCCATTTTGGAAGGCAACATGTGGGATTACCCTAGAGGGTGCAAGTGTGATTGTGTGTTAATTTCATGTATTTGTCTTGTATTAGGTTATCTAGCGTTTGATTTTATGTACATACAAACCCTAGGTCTAACCATGGTATAATTGGAAAACTGTAAATTGCGGAAATGTAAAATCTACGCTATTACAAGATTAGTATCTGGGAGTGGGGGTACAAATTTATGAATGGGGATGAGACTTAGGGTATCCAATAAGTTACAACCAAATCGAATTTGCGATCAAATGTAAATAACGAATATCAATAAGATAAACAAATGTATAGGAACAATGTGAATGTATTGTGTAAGTGATTATTTACATGTGCGATAATGTGAAATTGATGTGTATTAGGTATTGTTATTTATTTATTTTGACCTAAAGAAAAATTAAACGTCTATTTAATGATCTTGTATTTCTTTTAATATGTACAAAAGAAAATATTTTAATTAAATGTTCAAGTTCTAATTAAATTATGTGTAAAATGATGTTTTAAGAAAAGAAAATATTTCTAAATCTTAATTATGTGTACAAAAAGTATTTTTCATGTGTTATGTACAAAAGAATATTTTAAAGAAAAAAGGTATTATTAATTTTAATTAATATTGTATGATATGTACAAATTAAATGAAAAGTGTTTTTAATATTTATTATAAACAAGTTAAATGACAATTAATTTCAATATTTGTTATGGTGCAATAAAATATATTTTATTATTTATGTGCAAAATATGTTTCAATTAATTAAATATCAAGAAATGAATTATGTATGTTTTTTAAAAAAATGTATTTAATTGTTATGTACAAATTAAATAAAAAGAAAGGTATTGTCTTTTTAAGAAGAATTTAATGTTCTATGTATAAAAAAGAAAAAAATAGAGAAAATGTAAGTTATTTATGGATCAAAATATGTAGAAATAATATTAGTAAAAAAAAAGGGTTTATGTTAGTTAACTTCTCAAAAAATGATGTGTTAAAAAACAGTTAAATGAGAGCAATGGACCTTAAGCCTGTAGAATGGGGCGAGGCCCACGACGCTGAAACAAGCTTTAGGGTTTCGTTTGTATTTTCATTTGGATGCTCAGGGTTAGGTGAGGCAGAAGCGCCGCTCGTCATTCATCCTCGTCGCCTTTGTTCGTCTTTCTCATGCCCAAATGCTCCTGAGTCTCGCTCGCTCAGGCCACCAACGCCATCAACACCTTCTCTCCAAGGTTAAGCGCGTGACGATTCATCCAAGGTTTAAATTTCGTTTTTTATCTCTTTGGTTTTTAGGGTTTCAATAATTGTCTTGCATGCTTAGCTTTGTGTCATGGATTCTGATTATTCGTTCTTTTTGTTTGAGGGACGAGGAGAAAGATAAAACGAGTTACCTTCGTTGGAGGAGGTGATTAGGAGGCGTTTGGAGGGCCTTTGACGATGGAGGGACGGTGAAGACGCTAGCTTGCTTTGAGACCCTGGTATCTTTGTATATTTCTTTTGTTTATTGGGTTTAATGATGAGTTGCACTGAAAAACCCTCTTAAAAAGATTCACTTCTTTATCTCTTCTCTTTGCCTTTGAACTGCTGGTTGCCTTAAACGCTTGCTTTTGAATGTGTTTGAATATGCTTGCTTCTGTATCTTCTTTGTTGCCTAATGATGAATCTAGGATTCTGAAGGACTCGTGGGGTTGGGAATTGGTATGCTTTGATGTTTGTTGCTCCTGAACGAACTTTCTCTCTTCTTCTCCTATTGCTTCCTAAAGGCCGATGATGGATGCCTTCTGAGATTGATACCTTCTGAGATTGATGCCTTTGGAATGTTTTATTGCCCAATGATGTGTGTTTACTGAGGGCCTAGGGTTGGTTGGTTCTGTTTGTGTGGGTTATGTCTGAATTGAATGGTCTTGGCCAGGTTTTGGTATTAGGCTTGAGATTCGAGTTTGGGTAAGGATGATGCAGGTTATTGGTTCTTTTGTAGTGCAGTTTTGTGGTTAGGCTTCAGGTTTCAGTTTGCTTCAGCAGGTTTTTTATGGTGGTTGATGTTTTGGTTCAGGCCATTAGCATTTTTGTTTCAGGTTTTGAGGTTGTGTGTTTGTAATGGTTCAGCAGGTTTGAGGTTGGCCTCCTTTTGGTTTGCTTCAGCATGTTGATATGTTGAGGCCTTGGCAAGTTATGCTGTGGGATTTTGTATCAGTTCTGGCTTTTAGCTTTCAGGCCATTTACAGGTTAACTGGCCTTTCGGCTTCTTGCTTTAGGCTGGCTTTTATGCTGGTTTTTGAGGATTTTTGATGTTTAGGCTTTTTTGATATCAGGTTCTGAGTTTTGAGATGTGTTTATGGTTTTTTTGTTTTGTTGGTTTTGGACAGTTATGATGCTGAGGCAGTTTGTATCTCAGTTTTGTATATCTTTTCTTCCTATCTATCCTGCCTAAGCCTAAAGCATGAACCCTGCTTCTTATCTCTCTTCTCTCTTAGTACAGTTGGATATTTTAATATGCTTTTTTCCTGTACTTTTTCTGAAAGTGGCCATTCTGATGGGAAATGATGAAAAAAGTTTGCTTGCATATCATGCTTTCCTCTGCATATTTGATCTCTTCTTTGACAGCTTTTGTACTTTTTTGTCTTCTTTGATATCCTTGTGCAGTAACTTGACAGCTTTGGTATTTGACAGAAAGTTGTACTTTGATTTTTTAGTTTGGTTGAACTTGAACTATGCAGTTTGACATTTTGAATTTATGCATTTGACATTTTGCATTCATGATTTAAATGAATAAAATTCCTCCCTCTTTGTGAACCGGGAGAAATCCCGTGATTTGCAGCGAGGGTTAACTGATCCCAGTCAGTGGCCCTTAATGATGACTGCAAACTTTATCCGTCTTTTCGATTTAACTGCTTTTTGACTTTTCTCTTTTCTTTTGCAGGTGAAAAATTGGATGGAGAGGAATAAAGTGAAGCATGAAGAATTAGAAATAAATAGGATAGTTTTTATTTTCAATTTAATTATTGTAAACCATTATTATTTTAAATACTTCGTAAATAAATACTTGTATCCGAATAATAATTGTAACAAATATTAAATATGAAATAAAAATTCTTATTGATTCATTTAATTCTTTTCAAATCCTTTTCAATTATTTACTTATTATTCATGGTTCCTTAAATTAAAATAAATGAAGGTTAAATTTCAGATATTTAATCCTTAGAACAATAAATAATCAGTTAAACATTGATTCTTCGTCGGTCAAAATAAATGAATTTGAAGTCTCCATCATTCAAAGCAACGCACAGTCGAACACAAAAACTGATCAGACGCAATCCTTTCTTATTGATTTCTTACCAAGCACTGTAGATCCAAACTGCATATTTCTTTTGACTGGCTCAAACAAAACAACATGAATTCAACCCAACTGCCTCTTCTACTGATTAAGTCAAAACAATGCGAATTCAACCTAAACCTTGGAATAACTTGCGAAGTGCCGTGAAATTTTAATCTTTCTGAGAATATGCCCATAAAACCTTAATTCCTGATTAAATGCCAATGAACATTCGCCTGATCAAAATTGAGCCAGAACCAACCACAACCCTAAGCCAATTGTGTGAAACAATCCAGAGCCCTAAAAATCAATAAAACCCTAGTTTTTGTTTTGACTGACGAGAAAAGTCCGTTTGTCCGATTCTTGAGCCAATCTAAAAAATCAGGAAATGCCTGAAGCTGAGATTTATTGTGGAAAAATGCGAGGGCAAATTTTGGGGTACAACAGTTGCCCCTGTTCAATCTTCTTGGACCTGAAGAGTTAGATTGGCAAGCTTGCCTTTCGCGACTTGAAGGTAAAAGAAGATTGGACACTAAAGTACCCAGAAAATTTTCACTTGACGATGTGATGGTAGAGGTGAATGGGTTTACAGATGCCATTTGGTGATGGGCTTAAAGATGCCATCTGGTGCGATAGAATTTTGTCAGGGGATGGGCTTAGAGATGCCATCTGAGAATGGGCTTAAAGATGCCATCTGGTGACTGCTGGTAGGAGGATGGGCTTATAGATGCCATTTGGACATGTTGAACTGTATGTCAAAAGTGAGTGGACAAGTATCAGAAGGCCACCCATGTTTTGGAACATCTCTGAATTAGGGGTCCGAATAAGCAACAGATTGACGTCCATGTCTGGAGAATCCGTAAACTATTTCAGGAGTTGAGATTATGTGAGCAATAGAGCGGCATCCGTTGTTGGGGAGCGTCCGTAAACTATTTTCAAAAGTTGAGAAGAGTCTGAACAAGTCGGTAGATTGACATCCGTTGTAGGGGAGAATCTGTAAATTGTTTTCAGAAGTCTTGAAGTTGAAGAGGAAACGGTGTAGGGTTTCCTGATGATGCGTTTGAATGGATCCGGAATAAGTATCAGAACGTCGCCGTGTCCGGGTCACATCTGAACTATTTCTGGATGGATCTCGGAAGATGATCTGTGTCTGTCGACTGCTCTTACCTGAAAAGGTAAAGGGTTAGTTGTATGCAATGTTATGATGCATGATGCAACGTATGTGACATCAATGTTTATGATATGAATGTGATGAATGTGCATGTAAGCTGATGAGCTAATCTTGCTGAGGACAAATGAATCTGAGATGGCTGAAGATAAAAGCATCTTGACTGCTGCCAGGGAAAATAAATCCTTGGCTGCTGCTGGGGAAGAGAATTCCTGATGACCTCTACTGGGGAATTCCAAATTAATAGACTCATGCTGGGGAGGCCAGATTGAGAATCTTCAGCTTGATGGGAAGTAACTCTGGTGACTTCACTGGGGAATTCCAAATTTGTCCTCCCAAAACTCTGTGGGGAGAAGGTTCAATGGTCTGGCTCCGCTGGGGATTGATAATTTGAAGTTTTAGCTTTGCTGGAGATAATGGAGCTTGACTCTGAGTGGAGTTAGCTTCTGGAAGAATCTGAACAAGCGACAGGTCAACATCCGTTTACTTGGAGAACCTGTAAACTGTTTTCAGAAATCTTGAGATTGAATAAGCAATAGAGCCGCATCCGTTGTTGGGAAGCGTCCGTAAACTGTTTTCAAAGGTTGCATCTGAACAAGTTGATAGATTAACATCCGTTGTTGGGAAGAATCCATAAACTGTTTTCAGAAGTCTTGAAGAAGAATCTGAACAAGTGATAGGTTAACATCCGTTTACTTGGAGAACCGTGAACTGTTTTCAGAAATCTTGAAGTTGAATCAGCAATAGAGCCGCATCCGTTGTTGGGAAGCGTCCGTAAACTGTTTTCAAAGGTTGCATCTGAACAAGTTGATAGATTAACATCCGTTGTTGGGAAGAATCCATAAACTGTTTTCAGAAGTCTTGAAGAAGAATCTGAACAAGTGATAGGTTAACATCCGTTTACTTGGAGAACCCGTGAACTGTTTTCAGAAATCTTGAAGTTGAATCAGCAATAGAGCCGCATCCGTTGTTGGGAAGCGTCCGTAAACTAATTTCAAAGGTTGAGATGAGTCTGAACAAGTCGGTAGATTGACATCCGTTGTTGGGAAGAATTCGTAAACTGTTTTTAGACGTCTTGAAGAGGAACCGGTGTAGGGTTTCCTGATGATGAGCTTGCGTAAAACTGCATCGGTTTTTGAACACTTTTGACATTCGAATGCCCCAAGTGGTGATGTAGATAAATTCCTGGCTTATTACAGGTGTTGGTCTACAATCGGTCATTCACAGATGTTTCCTGGGTTGTTACAGGTGTTGATCTGGAATTCTTCAGACATGCCCTGGCTGGATACAGGAGTCGAATCTGGAATTATGATAGTTGACTTGTGGAACACTTTTGACATTCGAATGCCCCAAGTGGTGAAGAAGGAGTCTTGAATCAGATTACTCTGCATATTGAGAGATTTCTTGAAATCTTGACTGGACTGCCACAGGTTAATTAAATTTTGAAAGATCTGTTGGACCTTGACTGGACTGCCCCAGGTTAATTGAATTGTTGACATGCCATGCCCCTTGTTGATAGGAGATTTGATGGAAGTGTCATCCTCTTGAAATGATTTTGACTTACTGAGAGAGTTTTCGTTCCTCCGAACATTCGCTGTATGAATTTCTTCGCTGTCAAACAAAAAGGTCAAATGCAGACAGTGATATTCGTATAATGCAAAGTTTATGTTTGTCTCGAAGTTTTGAAAAATGCGTCTTTTAGCAGAAAACTTTTCATAAGACAAGTCAACACAAGATTTAGAGTAAATCCCTACAGGAGTCAGGATACCTTTTGTAACAGTACGCTTTCGAACTAACCCATGCTTCAATTAGGACTTTTGAAGGGTTGTAACGTGGCCTGGTTCACGGTTTAAGAAACAAAGGATAAAGGCTCAAAGTATATTTGTACCCACCCGCTCTTCGTGATGTTCTCCAATTCCTAAGCTCAGATAATTATGCATCACACTCTGTTTTGCGTTTGGAACGACTTTTGGGCGATGGTTCACCGGTTTGAATTTGGGGAGACAGTCATCATCTCCTTTTCTTTTTCAACATTTTTTCATGTTGTTGAGGATTTTGTAAGGACCTCACTATTTTGATTTTGATTTGTTATCCCTAACTTTTGCCTGACTGTTACCGTTTTCCGGGATTACTGTCAGCGGGATGCCCCAACTTTCTTAAGCCTCCTTTATAGGTTTTGGCTCAATGGGCTTTTCTCTTTTGAGAGATTGACTGTCTATGTGATAGGGAACCACCCCTGTCTTTTGATTCCGAAGGAATGCTTTCTTTTTCGACGTCGTTCGTTGTATTACGAACTGAGAGTTTGCGACTTCAATGCGCATTTTCTTTTGAATTAACCGAGAGACTACCCTGCCCCAGGTTTATATCAAGGGTTTTGATTGTTTAGAACAGAAAACTCCTACTCCTTTGGCTCGAAGGGGTTGACTAGGGATTAACTTCCTTATAACTCCAGTGTTTGGGAATTGAAAGAAATGCATGTACATCATCAGCAAGGTCTATTCAAAAGCATACTGTATAAGATCACGATATTGTTTCATCATCCTCCCTCTAAAGGCTTGTAGCTTTTTATCAAGAGTCAAATATCATAAAGAAAAGCATAAGAGTAGTGAAACGAATGGATGGATTCAAGACAAACATATGCAATGCATTAATGAAAACAGAGTTTAACATCAACAGATAATTGTTTGACAGCAAAAGAAATTACAACTTTGAAAATTCAAAAAGAAGCAAAAGTCTTTCAGCTCGAGCTTCGTCACTTCAAGTGGAGAACCCTTTAACGGAAGATTTTCATCTCGCCGTCTGGCATGAATTCCAGCACCCCAATGTCGATCAGATCTTGAATCTTGTTCTTCAAGGCCCAACAGTCGTTGGTGTCGTGTCCCGGGCTGTAGGAGTGGTAAACACAGAATGCATCGGGATGATAGTGAGGAGAGGAGGTATTGGGCTTCTGAGGAGGGTCCTTCAAGGTAAGCAAGTTGACCTCCATCAGACGCTTCAGTATGAAGAAAGATGGTATTTCAGTCTCCGTGAACTGTCTTCCCGACTTTTCTTGTTTACGCCGATTACCCCGTTGACACTGGCGAGGTTGTTGATGGGCTTGTGACCCTGAGGCAAGCAAAGGAGCTTTCCCCTTGTCTTCTTGAGTGGATGGAGGCTGAGCGGTGCCTTGCTCTTCGACCTCAGATGCTTGCCCCAGTTGGTTGTTTGGAAGCAGTTGGCGGACAAGAACTCTGAGTTCCTCTTGTCTTTGGGATAGGTCTTGGATGAGAGCCATCTGGCCCACCAACTGTCCCATCACTTGAGTCCTCAAGGTGGTTATATCAAACTGCAGCTCCGCAAGCTAGTCACTCCTGGCATTGTTGGAATTCCCCAAGCCCTTGGTGAGGAGAGCTTTCATCTCTTCTTGCCCCAGAGACAAGTTCAGGAACATCTCCTGCAGCTGAGCAGTCTGGTCTTGGATGTCTTTGACAGACCTTTCTAGAGCCATCTCTTGCTGAAATAAACAGCAGGAGAGTAAGGAAACCTGAAAAAGGAAAGACGGTCAAGATGCAATGCATGATATGTGGATGCATGCTTTCAAGGATCTCTTGGGGTAAACACAAGAAAATGTTAGAGGTTGAACTTCGCTCTTGGATTGGAGATCTCTGCACCGGTGGACGTCCTTCCACGAGAATCAAGCTCACCATGTCGAGTGGGTCATAGCCACTGATTCAAGTTGTTGTACTTGATCTTTGATTGCATTGGTTAGAGGAGAAACCTCTTGCCCCTTGATAGATGTCTGGTTCAACGTAACCCTGAATCAAAAGAACCCTTGAGATCCTTGAAATGGTTATTGAAAATGCTATGGTATGATGTCATGATGTTATGTACATGTATGCAAAAGGCAAGTGAGTGTATATACAGGCAAACATATTCACACAAAGCAAACAAGTCCTTAGGTTTAGGCTTGCATGAGGTTCAGGTAAGTACCCTCTTGAAGTTAGTTGGCTCATCCTGTCCTAAAATAGAAACCGGGTTCTAAGGAGCTCAATATCATTGGATTGTTTTCTGTGTTCATTGTTTCGGTTTAGCCACTTACTGGCGACCAAAATATTCCGAGAAAACAATCCTCAAATGAGTGTAGTATCGAGGATCTACCAACTTCGGACTGCACCAAAGTCGGTCATCTCACTACCCCTAAAAAGGCTAAGATGGTCAATTATGGTTCTAAGAATTCGTTAGTGCTTCATGACATCACACAGCGGCCCCGTACTCTCCTTGACTACTCAAGGGTTACCGGTACTCACAAATATGTCACACTAACATAGCTTACTGCTTCAACCGTGTCGGTATACCCCGCACAGTTCCCTCGCAGTTTTTTTGCTATTTACCTAAGGTGCCCCAAATCCGGGTGGAGGATTTACAACAAACCCAAACAAGAACCCAAAAGATAAAGCAATCAAGTCAATCAAAGCAAAAAAGTAAAGGTGATCTAGACCCTAAGGTAACCCCACTTTAAAATTCTCCCCAGCAGAGTCGCCAGTTCTGTGATACGGTGTGAGAACTGACTAGTGTTTTGCGTTTGTTTTCGCACTTGTGCGGTTGAGCAAGAGTCGCCACCGAATTTTTATTTTATCCTAAAGGAAAGGTTAAAAAAGCACAGCAAAAACCTTTAGAGATATTTCGTGGGTTCGGGGGGTAGATTATGAAAAGGGAAGGTATTAGCACCCTTTTCATCCATGGTTATCCATGGGCTCTTAGTTACTTGGTTTTTTAGATCACTTGCCTTGATTTTCGATTGCTTGAAAATGGTGTGTGTGTGTGAGTGCTTTTGAAAATGTTTTGGAAGAAGATGCCTTGTCTTAGGCTAACCTTGCAACAATTCTTTACTCGAATATTTTACAAAGGCGTGTATCTTTTCGAAAAGATGTTTCAAAATGTTTTGAGAGTTTGTTTGAAAAGTGTCGTGGATTGTGGTTTTTGAAAAGAAGGCAAGTGTTTTTGCAAGTCGATCTCAAGTAACTAAGAGTTTTGTCTACCCTATTGTACTCAAAGGTTTTTGTTATGTTTTAACCCCTTTTAACAATTTTGTTCCACCATTGGATTTGGTGGACAATCTTGCGTTTAGGAAGTTTATTCGGGACGGGCGCGGGTCATCGTATGGACCATGAATGCAATGGTGCCAAGTGTCTTTGGCAATTTGCTTTGAAGGGACTATGATCATTTCGTTTAGGCAACATTTTGAGGGACTTATGATCATTTTGATTTGGTTTTGCCAAAGATACTCGACGTGCAAGCATGGCCCATTTTAGAAGGCAACATGTGGGATTACCCTAGAGGGTGCAAGTGTGATTGTGTGTTAATTTCATGTATTTGTCTTGTATTAGGTTATCTAGCGTTTGATTTTATGTACATACAAACCCTAGGTCTAACCATGGTATAATTGGAAAACTGTAAATTGCGGAAATGTAAAATCTACGTTATTACAAGATTAGTATCTGGGAGTGGGGGTACAAATTTATGAATGGGGATGAGACTTAGGGTATCCAATAAGTTACAACCTGTGATCGGTGGATCTGGAACTGACTGTTTAACGCTGGTTCGCGAAATGTCGCGGAAGCAAGAGTCGCCACCGTCTTTTATTTTCTCCAAATGGAAAGGACAAAAGCACAGAAAAATTCCTTATAGAGATTGCTCTCGGTTCGGGAGGTAGGTTATAGAAAGGGAAGGTGTTAGCACCCTTTCTATCCATGGTTATCCATGGGCTCTTAGATACTTGCTCAATGTGTTTTCAAAAGTGTTTGTTTGCTTTTCAATGTGGGTTAAAAAAGTTTCTTTGAAAAATTTCAGTTCGACTCGTACGTCAGAGTGTTTGAAAAATTTGCTTTGAAAGCTTTTGAAAATGTGTTGGTGTGAAAAGATTTCAGTTTGCTTTGAAGAGAGCAAGTATCCATGAGTCGTCTACCTACCCTAAGGAATTCGTCTGTGTAAATGTCCTTTAAAGTAGTGCCATCCCACCATTGAGAGGTAGGTAGCACCACCGTTGGAGGTGTTCGGGTCAATTCGGGTTTGTAGGGACATGGTGATCACCAGAGCAATGGGAAGACACCTTAGAAGCTACCCTCATGCCAGGTTCCCGGATCACGAGGACTTACTAAGACATCCTCTACTCGACGATCACCTTTCGAGGCAA
The DNA here is from genome assembly GCA_948472305.1 of Vicia faba. NCBI lineage: Eukaryota > Viridiplantae > Streptophyta > Magnoliopsida > Fabales > Fabaceae > Vicia > Vicia faba. The sequence continues at coordinate 218,755,028 of OX451741.1, forward strand.
GGCAACAGTGAGGCGTACCCTAGGGGTGGTGTGTGCGAATTGTGTGTCGTTTTCATTTGCATTTGTCTTGTCATGTTTATCAGTGTTCTGCGCTTGATTTTATTTAAGTCCATTCATTCTTGCATGCTTTGTTTAACAGTTAAAAGTTGCGGGAAAAGTAAATCTAAGACTATTACAAATGGCGCGGGTCCACATCGCCAAAATTAAACCGGACCCGATTTGACGGAAAGTAAATAAAGCAAAAGAAATAAAAGTGCGAGAAGTTTAAGTTACAACGCTTTGGGAGAGATACATAATGAATTAAGCGAAATAAAATAAATGTGCGAATTAAATAAATTACGAACGAGGGCGTTGGACCCTTTTGCAAATTAAATTAATTAATAATTAAAATTAAGATTAAATGAAAATGTTTTTTTTGGTATTTTGTGTTTTTTAAGATTTAATGGAAAAAAGGGAATTAATTATAATTAAAATAAAATGTCAAACCCTAATTCTAATTATTTTTAGTTATTATGAAAATGTTAAATTAACCTAAATTAAACCCTAAATTCTTTTATGTACAATTTAATTATGAAAATAAAATAAGTAATATTATTATTATGACCAAAAGAAAAATTAAAAAAAGGAATAAAATTCATTAAACCTAAATTCTATATTTTTTATATTTTTATGAAAAGAATTAAAGTTGCAACCTAAATTAATACTAAGTTAATTTACATGTTAATTTATTTATGAAAATATTAGAAATAAAAATTATTTACTATATTTTATCTTTTCTGATTTTTGGCATTTTTGTATTTTACTAAAAAAATAATCAATTAATTTATAACAATAAAGCAAATAAAAATAACAATTGAAAAATAAAATATAAAGAAAAATAGAGAAGCAAACCAGGGGGGGGGGTTCAGGCCCCAATTGTGAGGTGTTGGCCTTAGAATTCTGGCCCATTTGCCTTTGAAATTCGCTGACTTTTCCAAGCATTTTATGGCACATTGACTAGGGTTGAGGGTGTCCATCAATCCTATGCCTTTGATCTGAATATGATAGACACGTGGACGCTTGGTGGTGATGGAACATGGTGTGCCTTAATGCTAGCGCTACATAGGAATTTGTATTGAAAAATAATATTGGAAATTGTACAGACCTGGGACTCGAACCCAGGTCTTGGATGTTGAAGCCTTCAACGTTTGCCAGCTGAGCTACACATGCATTCAATTAATATACAAACGAATAAATAATAAAAAGAAAGACCAACGCGTAGTGGAGAGAAACGCGCGAAATTTAAATCAACGAATCATGTGTGGACAACACGTCATCTTCTCCACCATCCCTGTAAAACAACAGCAGAGGCAACGGTTTTCTGGGCGTGGCTTAAGATAGGCTATTGAAAAATAGCGAATAGCTCCTCAACGCTCATAAATTGAGCGCGAGGGTAGATTTCTCTCCGTCTCCATGTGCTGAGTCTAATGATCATGATTATGAGGCTTAATTTTGCCTTATTGCAAAAGCCCCAAATTCGAGCTCTGAAAACCCTAGGAAGTAAACATGGTAAAAACGTGTACATGGCATAAAAATACAATCAAACGCATTGGTCAGCATCAGAACATCATAAGGAATAAGAATCTATGATTAGAATGCCATGAGAATGCCTCAAACCAAAAACACGATTGTCACTTTTTCTCTGTACAGGAGAGGTTCTTATTACCAATTCTTTGCGTGTTGATGGATGTTTGGGATTGAGAATCGTTCAGTGAGGCTTCAGGATGCTGATAGAGCAAGAATTATCCTTTGAATCGCCCTAAAAAGTAGTTTTCAGTATTGAACTTTTTGGCCAAAATTCCAAGTTTTTTGAGAGCTTTTCTGCGCAGCCTTCAGTGTGTGGGCATTAGGTTTTGACTCAGCACTTATGAGGGAAGGGAATTAGGTCATTAGCTGGCCTTGATCCATGCCCATGAGAGAATTAGTCTTAGGTCTTTCACCATTAACAAACTTTCCCTTTTTTAAGCAAAACCAAGATTTGGTGTACAACCTAACCCTAGCATGAGTTTGTGAGCTGGCACATGATATATGGAAGCTATTCCAATTCAAATGACACTATTCCATTGATTTTTAAATTTTATTTGAATTTTTAAAGATTTAAAATGAATTAAATTATCAAAAATTAAATAAAATAGAAAAATCAATGTTTGATCTTGAAATTAATCATGGGACACGTGTGTGGCATGACACGGCTGAATCAAGTGGAAGAAAGTGGGCCCTTTTGTCAAAAATTGAAGTTTCAAGGATAGTTGACTTTTGCCATTTCACAAAAATTTCCCAACTTCTCCAATGCATAACTTTCTCAATTTTTAAGCTTTTCTCATGTTCTTGGACATTTTGGAAAGGTCTTTGAGTCCTTTAACCAATGCCTTTGGTCCCATGTCATTTTGATTTTCCAATCTCAAGTTATGGCCTTTGACTTAAAGTCCCTTTTTGTTGACTTTTGAAAATGACCTATAATGTTGAAATTGATAACTTTTTGTGAGAGAATTTCTTGGACTTGAAGTATGAAGATGAGTTGTAGGAAATGTCTTTCTCTTCAAAATGAGCTTTGGATGGAATTTTTCTGATAATCCATGTGAAAGTTATGCCCTGGTCAATTTCAGTTGACTTTTTCAACTGTCCAAATATAGTAACTTTTGCATCTTTGATGATTTCTGAGCCAAATTTTGAGAATCATGATCAAGCATTGATCAAATGATGTTTGTGGCTTCAAAATGATATGTTGACCAAAAATTTGAACTTTTGACTGTCAAATGACCATTTTGCCCCTACAGTTGACTGTAGTGCAATTTAGGGTTTTGACTGTGCAATTTTGAGCTGAATGCCTTGAAACTTGATATGAGGATGCTTGACCATGTTTGTAAGCATATGAGACTTGATTGGGCCTTTGAACCCTTCCTTTTCTTGATCAGACTCAAAACCCTAATTTTGACTGTTTAGGAGGCCCTTGCACTGTGCAACCCTTGGGGAATTTTGTGACTTGGCTTGGCAATTTCTTGAAGAATATGGGAGGGCAAATTTTGGGGTATAACAGTTGCCCCTGTTCAATCTTCTTAGACCTGAGGATGCAGATTGGCGGACGTGCCTTTCGTAATCCGAGGGTAGAAGATGATTGGACACTAGAGTGCCCAGAAATTTGCGCTCACATGTTAGCAATGAAGGGGGAATGGGCTTATAGATGCCATCTGGATGTTTGATTGCGTAAGAGATTCCTTGGCGAGAACCTGTATACCTGCAAAACAGAAAATGAGTACCTGACACGTTGCAGGAGCTGATTTTTAGATGCCTGGTATAGATGTGTCCTGACTGGTTACAGGAGCTGAGTCTGGAGCTTCAAACAGCGATGAAAGAACCAGGGATGGTTACTACCTTAGCATGAATGGTAAGAGAACCTTGGGCGACTTTAACTTCAACAACGCTCGTTGAGAAAAATCTTGGGTGTCTTTAACTTCAACAACGCTTGTTGAGAAAAATCTTGGGTGTCTTCTACTGGAATAAGAATCAGGGAGATCTTAGGGTCGATCTGACTGAACCAGAGAGGCCTTTGACTGGGTAAGAATCAGGAAAATCTTAGGGTCGATTTAACTGAACCGGACAAGGTCTTGAAACATCTTCAACTGGATAAGCATCAGGGAGATCTTAGGGTCGATCTGACTGAACCAAGAGAAGGCCTTTGACTGGATAAGCATCAGGAAAATCTTAGGGTCGATTTAACTGAACCGGACAAGGTCTTGAAACATCTTCAGCTGGATAAGCATCAGGGAGATCTTAGGGTCGATCTGACTGAACCAGAGAAGGCCTTTGACTGGATAAGCATCAGGAAAATCTTAGGGTCGATTTAACTGAACCGGACAAGGTCTTGAAATATCTTCAACTGGATAAGCATCAGGGAGATCTTAGGGTCGATCTGACTGAACCAGAGAAGGCCTTTGACTGGATAAGCATCAGGAAAATCTTAGGGTCGATTTAACTGAACCGGACAAGGTCTTGAAACATCTTCAGCTGGATAAGCATCATGGAGATCTTAGGGTCGATCTGACTGAACCAGAGAAGGCCTTTGACTGGATAAGCATCAGGAAAATCTTAGGGTCGATTTAACTGAACCGGACAAGGTCTTGAAATATCTTCAACTGGATAAGCATCAGGGAGATCTTAGGGTCGATCTGACTGAACCAGAGAAGGCCTTTGACTGGATAAGCATCAGGAAAATCTTAGGGTCGATTTAACTGAACCGGACAAGGTCTTGAAATATCTTCAACTGGATAAGCATCAGGGAGATCTTAGGGTCGATCTGACTGAACCAGAGAAGGTCTTGGAATATCTTCAACTGGAATAAGTGTCAGAACGTCGCCATATCTGGTTTACATCTGGACTATATCTGGAAGGAAATCTGGAAGCAGTATCAGAACGTCACCATATCTGGTTTACATCTGAAACTATATCTAGAAGGATATCTGGAAGCAGCATCAGAACGTCGCCATCTCTGGGTCATATCTGAAACTATATCTAGAAGGAACTCTGGAAGCAGCATCAGAACGTCACCATATCTGGGTCATATCTGAAACTATATCTAGAAGGATATCTGGAAGCAGTATCAGAACGTCACCATCATCTGGGTCATATCTGAAACTATATCTAGAAGGATATCTGGAAGCAGTATCAGAACGTCACCATATCTGGGTCATATCTGAAACTATATCTAGAAAGAATTGCGTTAGTTGATAGTAATCATTTTTGTATTGATCTTTTTCCTGAAAAGGCAAAACATAATTGTATGCAAAATCATGATGCATGAACTGTATGTCTTCAAAATTAATGAGATTCGTGCCATATGATGCATATACATGCTACAATGTACGAAGATATGATGTTTATGACTGTATTTTTGTCTAAGAAAATAAATCCTTGACGGGTGCCGGGAAGTCGTATCCTGGGCTGATGTTGAAGAATAGTTTTTTTGCCTCCGCTGGGGATGATAGTTGCAAGTATACCGGTGGGAGAAGATAACTCCGTTGGGGAATAAACTTGGAAAATGACGGATTCTGCGGGGAGAAAAGATACTCTAGTGACCATGCTGAGAAGCAATACCCTGTGGGAAGAGGGATGCCTTGCTGAGTGTAGATAATAATTTGCTGGGGATACCCTTGTTGTATAGGAAGTGTTGATGGACTTCGCTGGGGTAAGAAGACTTCGTCGAGGACGCTCTTTCCGTGGCTTTTGGCTGAGGATAACCCAGTTATATCCTGTTAAGGAAATAACTCTTTGAATAAAGCCGGGAGACGCGTTCGTGTTCTGCGAGGGGATAAGCTTCCAGAATCTACTGGGGATAAGCTTATTGCTTGGGGATATGGATTCCAATTTTTCTTGGGGAAACTGGATTGGACTCTCTCGGGGGAGTATTGAACTGTATTGGTTATGTTCTTCAACGGAACTTAACCTGATGCCTTGAAGGATAGAACAATCAGACTGCTTAGACCACTCTTCATTGCCCCTGTTTCTATGGGGGAGGAAGACCTATGAGGTGCTGATTGTTGTTGACGGGCGAACCTTCTTCTGGTAGGCAGGTGACAAGATGGCAGGACATAGTCGTACGCTTTGATCCCTAATTTTTTTGCTTGGACCGCCCTTTCGGGTTTTCAGTCCACCGGGATACCCATTTTTGCTCAAGCCGCCTTTTCAGGTTTTCGACTTGCCGGGTGTACAGATTTTTTTATTTCATCCCTTCATTTTGCCCGAACCCTTTTGGTTCGCCGGGAAGCCCTTATTTTTGCCTAGGTGTGTCAACCTAGCGGGTCTTTGATTTTGCGTAGTATTTTTCGACTATGTCCACGCTCTTAGAATGCAGGTAGGTGCCCCTGGCTGCTTGTGTTGCCATATTACCAGAAGGTGTCTGATTGTGCAAGATTCGTTGCTGGAGTGCCCCAAGTGACTCAGGCAGAGATTTGCCCCAGGCTTTTTGGCATTTTGAGATATTCTCTGGATCTTGACTTAACTGCCCCAGATGGTAGACCATGATCATGCCGTGCCCCTTGATTGGAGATACTCTTGTTCATTAGACTTTCGTCATGCGAATTTCTATGCTGTTCAAACAAAAAGTCATATGCAAACAAAGTTATGTTAAAAATGCAAAGCTTATGTCTGTCTCGAAGATTTTGAAAATGCATTCTTTTTCATAAAACAAGTAAATGTTTGTAAAAACATGATGTCAACTCCGTATTTACCGTAGGCCTTAAGGAGTCAGGATACCTTTCGTAACAGTATGCTTTCAAACTAACCCATGCTTCAGCTAGGACTTTTAAGGGTTATAACGTGGCCTGGTTCACAGTTTAAGAAACAAAGGATAAAGGCTCAAATTATTTGTACCCACCCGCTCTTCGTGATGTTCTCCAAACCTAAACTCAGTTGATCATACGTTAGACCTAGTTTGAGTCTTTGTTCTGATTTTCCAGTGATGGTTCGGATATTGATGATTTATTCTGAATAGGCAGTCATCATTTTTGTCGAGGGTTTGTGGGACCTCTTTCTTTTTGATTTTGTTATCCCTATTTTTTGCCTGAACTGTTTCCTTTTTTGGAATTACAGTCAGCGGGATGCCCCAGTTTTGTAAGTCTTCTTCGTTGGCTTTGACTTTTTGGGCTTTTCATTTATGATTTTTTGTTGATAATGACTGCCTGTCCTTATGATTATTCGGAACCATCACTGTCTTTCTTCGTTTTGTAAGGATCTCTTTTTGGTGCCATTCGTTATGCACTCGGATCAACTGAGAGACTACCCTGCCCCAGGTTATGATTGAGGGTTTTGATTTTCGAAAATAAAAACTCCTACTTCTTTGGCTCAGAGGTGTTGACGAGGGATTATCATCCTTATAACTCCAGTGTTTAGGGATTGAAACAATGCCTGTACCTCACCAGTGGGGTCTGTTCAAAAGCATACTGTAGCGATCGTGGTATCGTTTTCGTCATCCTCCCTCAAGAGGCTCAGAATTATTTAACCAAGAGTTGATCATCAGAAAAAATATGAAAAGAATTTTGAATATAATGAAAACAATTGTATTAATTCCCAAAACAGACGTATGCGATGCATTAATAGAATAAAAGAGTTTGCTATGACAGTAATTGTTTGTATAAGCAAAGATAAATACAACTCAAAAATTCAAATAAACAAAGGCTTCAACGATTGGGTAACGGAGCAGTGATTATGTTCGGAGTCTCTAGCACTTCAAACTGAATCTCTCCGGCGTCAATCATATCTTGGATCTTGTTCTTGAGAGGCCAGCAGTTGTCTGTAGTATGTCCCGGGCTATCAGAATGATACGCGCACCTATCATTGGGATGATAGTTGGGAGCAGAAGTGTTCGGATTCCGGAGAGGAGCCCTTAAGGTGATCAGCCCTGCCTTCAACATTTGTTGCAGTGCTTGATCCAGCGACATGTTGAGTTTGGTATACTGTCGTTTCTCCTTTCGCTGTTGCCCCTGTCCTTGTTGAGCAGGTCCAGGATTGGAGATCTGGATTGCCCCTACCTCATGACGGCTCTTTTTACCGTGCACAACATTGGATTCTTTCTTTCCCTGATGAGGCTTTTTATCAGAAGGGGCAGCCTCTTGAATCTTCCCAGACCGGATACCTGCTTCTATTCGCTCTCCAGTCAAGATAAGATCTGTGAATCCAGCAGACGAATTCCCAATTAGGTGGTTGTAGAATGGACCAGACAGGGTCCCCAAGAACATATCGACAAGTTCCCGATCAGTCAGAGGTGGTTGTACTCTTCCAGCAAGATCCCTCCATTTCTGCGCATATTCTTTAAAACCTTCACTTGATCCTAACGACATACCCTGGAGTTGGGTACGCGTAGGGGCAAGGTCGGCATTATATTGATACTGCTTGTAGAAAGCAGTAGCCAACTCCTCCCAGTTACGAACTTTGGTCCCATCTAGCTGATAGAACCATTCGAGATGAGTCCCTGAAAGACTCTCCTGGAAGAAGTGGATCCATAAATTCTTGTCCACCGTATATGGTTGAATCTTCCGAACATAGGACCTTAGATGCAGCTTGGGGCAAGACGCCCCGTCATACTTAGTAAAGGATGGTGCTTTGAACTTCCGAGGAATAACCACACCAGTTGACAAACCCAAATCTCCAAGATCCAGCCCAGGTACCTGTTGGATCTCCATAGCATTCAGCCTATCCTCCAACTGTTTGTACTTGTCCTTAGCCGGAGGGTACTGTTCGTCGTCGAAATCTGTTTCATTGTCAGAGACCTCTGGACTGGGCACCTCTCTCTCATGGTGACTGCTTTCCCTCACAGATGGGGTTGTCCTCTCAGTTTCAATTTGCGGTGTATTCCCAGATCTGCGTCTAGGGCTGAACAAAACAGTCCTCTTCTTCTTCTTGTCCTTCTTCAAGAGCAAAGCCTTCAGATCTTGCTGCCCTTGGGTCAAATTCATTATCAACCCTTGGAATTGGGCGTTTTGAGCCTGGAGGTCCTTGATAGCCTGCTCGGCTGATGATTCAGGATTCATGACGATCGGCTGAAATAAACAGCGGAGAAAGGTAAGCAACCTGTCAAAGGGATACCTGCAATGCAATGAGATGTATGACATGCATGTAATGTTTTCAAGGACCTCGCGGGGTAAACAGAGAACTTGTTAGAGTTGGAAACTGGTAACTTGATTGAAAGAACTTCATGTTGTTGAGAGTCCTTCCTCAAGGGTCAAAGGCTCACCATATCCAGTGGGTCATAGCCCCTGACAACCTTGGCTAGAGGAAAATAAATCCTCCTTGCCCCTTGCTGGGATAGTTGGTTCATCATGACCTGCATCACAAGCCCTTGAGATCCTTGAAATGGGTTAGGATGTATGCAATGGTATGATGTCATGCTATGCATGGGGTGATGTAGGTAAACCCTGTTATGAGTCCCAATTAAGGACTATAAACAGACCCTACAAGAAACTCAGTATACTTTGTTATGAGTCCCAATTAAGGACTATAAACAAAACCTGCAAGACTTAGTAATCCTGTTATGAGTCCCTGTTAAGGACTATAAACAAAACCTGCAAGAAATTTGGTACACCCTGTCATGAGTCCTAGTTAAGGACTATAAACAAAACCTGCAAGAAATTTGGTAAACCTTGTCATGAGTCCTAGTTAAGGACTATAAACAAAACCTGCAAATAGTTCATGTGTCAGCTAACAAGCATGCAAGTAGGCAAGTACAAAGGCACACAAGTCACACAAAAGAGTCCTTAGGGTTTAGGCCAGCATGAGGTCCAGGTATTACCCTCTTGAAGTTGGTGGGTTCAACCTGTCCTAATCAAAGTAACCGGGTTCTAAGGTTCCCAATATCACGGGATTGCTTTCATTGTTCATCGTTTCGATTTAGCCACTGAACTGGCGACCGAAATATTCCAGGAAAGCAACCCTCAATTGAGTGTAGTATCGAGTATCAACCAACCTCTGACTGCACCAAGGTCAGTTATCTCACTACCCTAAAGAGGCCAAGATAGTTCAATTAAGGTTCCTAAGGTCTGTTGATGCTTCACGACACCACGCGGAGGCCCCGTACTCTCCTTGACTGAACTCAAGGGTTACCGGTACACACCAAAGTGCCACATCAACGTAGCAGACTGTTTCAACCATGTCGGTATACCCCGCACAGTTCCCTCACAGCCTTGTTGCTACTTTCTAAGAAAGGTATCCCCAGATCCGGGTTAGGATCTATAGAACTCCCAAGCAACCCACAATAATAAAGAAAGCAAAGAAGACAATTGAAAACATAGTTATGACCTAGCCCTAAGGTATACCTCACTTTAAGTTTATTTCCCCAGCAGAGTCGCCAGTTCTGTGATCGGTGGATCTGGAACTGACTGTTTAACGCTGGTTCGCGAAATGTCGCGGAAGCAAGAGTCGCCACCGTCTTTTATTTTCTCCAAATGGAAAGGACAAAAGCACAAAAAAATTCCTTATAGAGATTGCTCTCGGTTCGGGAGGTAGGTTATAGAAAGGGAAGGTGTTAGCACCCTTTCTATCCATGGTTATCCATGGGCTCTTAGATACTTGCTCAATGTGTTTTCAAAAGTGTTTGTTTGCTTTTCAATGTGGGTTAAAAAAGTTTCTTTGAAAAATTTCAGTTCGACTCGTACGTCAGAGTGTTTGAAAAATTTGCTTTGAAAGCTTTTGAAAATGTGTTGGTGTGAAAAGATTTCAGTTTGCTTTGAAGAGAGCAAGTATCCATGAGTCGTCTACCTACCCTAAGGAATTCGTCTGTGTAAATGTCCTTTAAAGTAGTGCCATCCCACCATTGAGAGGTAGGTAGCACCACCGTTGGAGGTGTTCGGGTCAATTCGGGTTTGTAGGGACATGGTGATCACCAGAGCAATGGGAAGACACCTTAGAAGCTACCCTCATGCCAGGTTCCCGGATCACGAGGACTTACTAAGACATCCTCTACTCGACGATCACCTTTCGAGGCAAGGCAACAGTGAGGCGTACCCTAGGGGTGGTGTGTGCGAATTGTGTGTCGTTTTCATTTGCATTTGTCTTGTCATGTTTATCAGTGTTCTGCGCTTGATTTTATTTAAGTCCATTCATTCTTGCATGCTTTGTTTAACAGTTAAAAGTTGCGGGAAAAGTAAATCTAAGACTATTACAAATGGCGCGGGTCCACATCGCCAAAATTAAACCGGACCCGATTTGACGGAAAGTAAATAAAGCAAAAGAAATAAAAGTGCGAGAAGTTTAAGTTACAACGCTTTGGGAGAGATACATAATGAATTAAGCGAAATAAAATAAATGTGCGAATTAAATAAATTACGAACGAGGGCGTTGGACCCTTTTGCAAATTAAATTAATTAATAATTAAAATTAAGATTAAATGAAAATGTTTTTTTTTGGTATTTTGTGTTTTTTAAGATTTAATGGAAAAAAAGGGAATTAATTATAATTAAAATAAAATGTCAAACCCTAATTCTAATTATTTTTAGTTATTATGAAAATGTTAAATTAACCTAAATTAAACCCTAAATTCTTTTATGTACAATTTAATTATGAAAATAAAATAAGTAATATTATTATTATGACCAAAAGAAAAATTAAAAAAAGGAATAAAATTCATTAAACCTAAATTCTATATTTTTTATATTTTTATGAAAAGAATTAAAGTTGCAACCTAAATTAATACTAAGTTAATTTACATGTTAATTTATTTATGAAAATATTAGAAATAAAAATTATTTACTATATTTTATCTTTTCTGATTTTTGGCATTTTTGTATTTTATAAAAAAAATAATCAATTAATTTATAACAATAAAGCAAATAAAAATAACAATTGAAAAATAAAATATAAAGAAAAATAGAGAAGCAAACCAGGGGGGGGATTCAGGCCCCAATTGTGAGGTGTTGGCCTTAGAATTCTGGCCCATTTGCCTTTGAAATTTGCTGACTTTTCCAAGCATTTTATGGCACATTGACTAGGGTTGAGGGTGTCCATCAATCCTATGCCTTTGATCTGAATATGATAGACACGTGGACGCTTGGTGGTGATGGAACATGGTGTGCCTTAATGCTAGCGCTACATAGGAATTTGTATTGAAAAATAATATTGGAAATTGTACAGACCTGGGACTCGAACCCAGGTCTTGGATGTTGAAGCCTTCAACGTTTGCCAGCTGAGCTACACATGCATTCAATTAATATACAAACGAATAAATAATAAAAAGAAAGACCAACGCGTAGTGGAGAGAAACGCGCGAAATTTAAATCAACGAATCATGTGTGGACAGCACGTCATCTTCTCCACCATCCCTGTAAAACAACAGCAGAGGCAACGGTTTTCTGGGAGTGGCTTAAGATAGGCTATTGAAAAATAGCGAATAGCTCCTCAACGCTCATAAATTGAGCGCGAGGGTAGATTTCTCTCCGTCTCCATGTGCTGAGTCTAATGATCATGATTATGAGGCTTAATTTTGCCTTATTGCAAAAGCCCCAAATTCGAGCTCTGAAAACCCTAGGAAGTAAACATGGTAAAAACGTGTACATGGCATAAAAATACAATCAAACGCATTGGTCAGCATCAGAACATCATAAGGAATAAGAATCTATGATTAGAATGCCATGAGAATGCCTCAAACCAAAAACACGATTGTCACTTTTTCTCTGTACAGGAGAGGTTCTTATTACCAATTCTTTGCGTGTTGATGGATGTTTGGGATTGAGAATCGTTCAGTGAGGCTTCAGGATGCTGATAGAGCAAGAATTATCCTTTGAATCGCCCTAAAAAGTAGTTTTCAGTATTGAACTTTTTGGCCAAATTCCAAGTTTTTTGAGAGCTTTTCTGCGCAGCCTTCAGTGTGTGGGCATTAGGTTTTGACTCAGCACTTATGAGGGAAGGGAATTAGGTCATTAGCTGGCCTTGATCCATGCCCATGAGAGAATTAGTCTTAGGTCTTTCACCATTAACAAACTTTCCCTTTTTTAAGCAAAAACAAGATTTGGTGTACAACCTAACCCTAGCATGAGTTTGTGAGCTGGCACATGATATATGGAAGCTATTCCAATTCAAATGACACTATTCCATTGATTTTTAAATTTTATTTGAATTTTTAAAGATTTAAAATGAATTAAATTATCAAAAATTAAATAAAATAGAAAAATCAATGTTTGATCTTGAAATTAATCATGGGACACGTGTGTGGCATGACAAGGCTGAATCAAGTGGAAGAAAGTGGGCCCTTTTGTCAAAAATTTAAGTTTCAAGGATAGTTGACTTTTGCCATTTCACAAAAATTTCCCAACTTCTCCAATGCATAACTTGCTCAATTTTTAAGCTTTTCTCATGTTCTTGGACATTTTGGAAAGGTCTTTGAGTCCTTTAACCAATGCCTTTGGTCCCATGTCATTTTGATTTTCCAATCTCAAGTTTTGGCCTTTGACTTAAAGTCCGTTTTTGTTGACTTTTGAAAATGACCTATAATGTTGAAATTGATAACTTTTTGTGAGAGCATTTCTTGGACTTGAAGTATGAAGATGAGTTGTAGGAAATGTCTTTCTCTTCAAAATGAGCTTTGGATGGAATTTTTCTGATAATCCATGTGAAAGTTATGCCCTGGTCAATTTCAGTTGACTTTTTCAGCTGTCCAAATATAGTAACTTTTGCATCTTTGATGATTTCTGAGCCAAATTTTGAGAATCATGATCAAGCATTGATCAAATGATGTTTGTGGCTTCAAAATGATATGTTGACCAAAAATTTGAACTTTTGACTGTCAAATGACCATTTTGCCCCTACAGTTGACTGTAGTGCAATTTAGGGTTTTGACTGTGCAATTTTGAGCTGAATGCCTTGAAACTTGATATGAGGATGCTTGACCATGTTTGTAAGCATATGAGACTTGATTGGGCCTTTGAACACTTCCTTTTCTTGATCAGACTCAAAACCCTAATTTTGACTGTTTAGGAGGCCCTTGCACTGTGCAACCCTTGGGGAATTTTGTGACTTGGCTTGGCAATTTCTTGAAGAATATGGGAGGGCAAATTTTGGGGTATAACACAACCAAATCGAATTTGCGATCAAATGTAAATAACGAATATCAATAAGATAAACAAATGTATAGGAACAATGTGAATGTATTGTGTAAGTGATTATTTACATGTGCGATAATGTGAAATTGATGTGTATTAGGTATTGTTATTTATTTATTTTGACCTAAAGAAAAATTAAACGTCTATTTAATGATCTTGTATTTCTTTTAATATGTACAAAAGAAAATATTTTAATTAAATGTTCAAGTTCTAATTAAATTGTGTGTAAAATGATGTTTTAAGAAAAGAAAATATTTCTAAATCTTAATTATGTGTACAAAAAGTATTTTTCATGTGTTATGTATAAAAGAATATTTTAAAGAAAAAAGGTATTATTAATTTTAATTAATATTGTATGATATGTACAAATTAAATGAAAAGTGTTTTTAATATTTATTATAAACAAGTTAAATGACAATTAATTTCAATATTTGTTATGGTGCAATAAAATATATTTTATTATTTATGTGCAAAATATGTTTCAATTAATTAAATATCAAGAAATGAATTATGTATGTTTTTTAAAAAAATGTATTTAATTGTTATGTACAAATTAAATAAAAAGAAAGGTATTGTCTTTTTAAGAAGAATTTAATGTTCTATGTATAAAAAAGAAAAAAATAGAGAAAATGTAAGTTATTTATGGATCAAAATATGTAGAAATAATATTAGTAAAAAAAAAAGGGTTTATGTTAGTTAACTTCTCAAAAAATGATGTGTTAAAAAACAGTTAAATGAGAGCAATGGGCCTTAAGCCTGTAGAATGGGGCGAGGCCCACGACGCTGAAACAAGCTTTAGGGTTTCGTTTGTATTTTCATTTGGATGCTCAGGGTTAGGTGAGGCAGAAGCGCCGCTCGTCATTCATCCTCGTCGCCTTTGTTCGTCTTTCTCATGCCCAAATGCTCCTGAGTCTCGCTCGCTCAGGCCACCAACGCCATCAACACCTTCTCTCCAAGGTTAAGCGCGTGACGATTCATCCAAGGTTTAAATTTCGTTTTTTATCTCTTTGGTTTTTAGGGTTTCAATAATTGTCTTGCATGCTTAGCTTTGTGTCATGGATTCTGATTATTCGTTCTTTTTGTTTGAGGGACGAGGAGAAAGATAAAACGAGTTACCTTCGTTGGAGGAGGTGATTAGGAGGCGTTTGGAGGGCCTTTAACGATGGAGGGACGGTGAAGACGCTAGCTTGCTTTGAGACCCTGGTATCTTTGTATATTTCTTTTGTTTATTGGGTTTAATGATGAGTTGCACTGAAAAACCCTCTTAAAAAGATTCACTTCTTTATCTCTTCTCTTTGCCTTTGAACTGCTGGTTGCCTTAAACGCTTGCTTTTGAATGTGTTTGAATATGCTTGCTTCTGTATCTTCTTTGTTGCCTAATGATGAATCTAGGATTCTGAAGGACTCGTGGGGTTGGGAATTGGTATGCTTTGATGTTTGTTGCTCCTGAACGAACTTTCTCTCTTCTTCTCCTATTGCTTCCTAAAGGCCGATGATGGATACCTTCTGAGATTGATACCTTCTGAGATTGATGCCTTTGGAATGTTTTATTGCCCAATGATGTGTGTTTACTAAGGGCCTAGGGTTGGTTGGTTCTGTTTGTGTGGGTTATGTCTGAATTGAATGGTCTTGGCCAGGTTTTGGTATTAGGCTTGAGATTCGAGTTTGGGTAAGGATGATGCAGGTTATTGGTTCTTTTGTAGTGCAGTTTTGTGGTTAGGCTTCAGGTTTCAGTTTGCTTCAGCAGGTTTTTTATGGTGGTTGATGTTTTGGTTCAGGCCATTAGCATTTTTGTTTCAGGTTTTGAGGTTGTGTGTTTGTAATGGTTCAGCAGGTTTGAGGTTGGCCTCCTTTTGGTTTGCTTCAGCGGGTTGATATGTTGAGGCCTTGGCAAGTTATGCTGTGGGATTTTGTATCAGTTCTGGCTTTTAGCTTTCAGGCCATTTGCAGGTTAACTGGCCTTTCGGCTTCTTGCTTTAGGCTGGATTTTATGCTGGTTTTTGAGGATTTTTGATGTTTAGGCTTTTTTGATATCAGGTTCTGAGTTTTGAGATGTGTTTATGGTTTTTTTGTTTTGTTGGTTTTGGACAGTTATGATGCTGAGGCAGTTTGTATCTCAGTTTTGTATATCTTTTCTTCCTATATATCCTGCCTAAGCCTAAAGCCTGAACCCTGCTTCTTATCTCTCTTCTCTCTTAGTACAGTTGGATATTTTAATATGCTTCTTTCCTGTACTTTTTCTGAAAGTGGCCATTCTGATGGGAAATGATGAAAAAAGTTTGCTTGCATATCATGCTTTCCTCTGCATATTTGATCTCTTCTTTGACAGCTTTTGTACTTTTTTGTCTTCTTTGATATCCTTGTGCAGTAACTTGACAGCTTTGGTATTTGACAGAAAGTTGTACTTTGATTTTTTAGTTTGGTTGAACTTGAACTATGCAGTTTGACATTTTGAATTTATGCATTTGACATTTTGCATTCATGATTTAAATGAATAAAATTTCTCCCTCTTTGTGAACCGGGAGAAATCCCGTGATTTGCAGAGAGGGTTAACTGATCCCAGTCAGTGGCCCTTAATGATGACTGCAAACTTTATCCGTCTTTTCGATTTAACTGCTTTTTGACTTTTCTCTTTTCTTTTGCAGGTGAAAAATTGGATGGAGAGGAATAAAGTGAAGCATGAAGAATTAGAAATAAATAGGATAGTTTTTATTTTCAATTTAATTATTGTAAACCATTATTATTTTAAATACTTCGTAAATAAATACTTGTATCCGAATAATAATTGTAACAAATATTAAATATGAAATAAAAATTCTTATTGATTCATTTAATTCTTTTCAAATCCTTTTCAATTATTTACTTATTATTCATGGTTCCTTAAATTAAAATAAATGAAGGTTAAATTTCAGATATTTAATCCTTAGAACAATAAATAATCAGTTAAACATTGATTCTTCGTCGGTCAAAATAAATGAACTTGAAGTCTCCATCATTCAAAGCAACGCACAGTCGAATACAAAAACTGATCAGACGCAATCCTTTCTTATCGATTTCTTACCAAGCACTGTAGATCCAAACTGCATATTTCTTTTGACTGGCTCAAACAAAACAACATGAATTCAACCCAACTGCCTCTTTTACTGATTAAGTCAAAACAATGCGAATTCAACCTAAACCTTGGAATAACTTGCGAAGTGCCGTGGAATTTTAATCTTTATGAGAATATGCCCATAAAACCTTAATTCCTGATTAAATGCCAATGAACATTCGCCTGATCAAAATTGAGCCAGAACCAACCACAACCCTAAGCCAATTGTGTGAAACAATCCAGAGCCCTAAAAATCAATAAAACCCTAGTTTTTGTTTTGACTGACGAGAAAAGTCCGTTTGTCCGATTCTTGAGCCAATCTAAAAAATCAGGAAATGCCTGAAGCTGAGATTTATTGTGGAAAAATGCGAGGGAAAATTTTGGGGTACAACAGTGAGGTGTTAGAAAAAAGGAGATAGGAAATAATACCTTTGTTCTGCTTTTGGAGAGGAGACGGGGAGTTTGGACATGAGGCGCTCTAGGGTGGCCAAGGCGGGGAGGCTGTGATGCTAAGAGCTTGCTGGCTTGTCTGGTATTCCGTATCTTTTGCTTCTTGATGTTTTATGATGATGCTATAGTCTGAAAACCCTTGTAATAGTCGCTTCTGAGTTCTCTCTTTTGCTTACCTGAATGCTTGCCTCTGAGTATTTGAATGCTTGTTCTTTGATTCTGATGTTTTTGATGATTATTCTGTGATGAACTTTGCTTTGGAGTTTCCCTCTCTTTGGACTTGATTTGCTTTCAATGATGAATTTGATTCTGAGATACTTGTGCTTCTGAGTTGCTTTCTTCTGAGTTGCTTATTTGCTTCTGAGTTGCTTGTTTGTTTGATCCTGTGATGAACTTCTTGTTCTGAGGATGCTAGTGTTGTTTGGATATTTGGATTTGCTTGAGTTTGGATTTGAAATGAAGGCAGGTTGAAGGCTATGCAGGCTTGGACACTGAGTTTGTTCAGGTTTATTGTTTGTGTAGTTTTTGAGAGGCTTCGAGGCTTGTGCTTCCAGTTTTGTTTGGTGATTTTAAACAGGCTTATTGTGCAGTTTGTTATGCTTGAAGGCACGCTTATTGTGTAGTTAGGTTTATTTCTGGTTGCAGATGGGTGCAGTTTTTGAACTTGTTAGTTTGTTGTGTAGGCTGTATGTTTTGTGTAGTTTTTGACAGGGCTAAAGGAAGGCTTGCAAGTTTGCTTGCTTTTAGGTTTGTTTCTGGTTTGAGGCAGTTTGAAACAGGCTTGAGGCAAGCAGGTTTCTGGATACTGAGTTTGTTCAGGTTTTAGGCAGGCTGGAGCTTATGCAGGCTTGGAGGAAAACAGGCCTCAAGGCTTGCTTTTTGGTTACAGGCATGGAAGTTTGCTTGCTTGGTAAGGCTTTTAGGCTTTGGCTTGAAGCAGTTTCTATAACAGGTTTGAGGCAGGCTGCAAGGCTTGAGGCAAGCTTTGGTTTGCTTGCTTCTGTAACAGGTTTTGAGGGCTTATGTTATGGTTACAGCTTTGTGTTATATTTTTCTATGTGTTCTGCCCCCCTTGAACTGTTGGATATCTTGTTATATTTATCTATCTCTAAGCCTGCCTAAGAAACTGTAAGCCTGCTACTTTTTTACTCTCTTTCTCTCTCTCTCCAGAAAGCATATCTTTGCTTAGAATATCTTTCTTTTCTGAAAAGGTTTTGGCCTGGAAAATGATGAATAAAAATGCTTGCTTGCAACTTTAGCTTTCCTCTGCATTCTGTACTTTTCTTCCAGATTTTCTGCATTGCTTTTGATATCTTTTGGTATCTTCTTTGACAACTTTTGACAGTTTTGAACTCTTCTTGACAGTTTTTGACAGCTTAGTTTGGTTGACAATTTTTGACAGCTTAGTTTGGTTGACAATTTTGTTTGCCTTTGTGCATTGTGCAACTTGTTTGTTCAGTTTGCAATTTGGTTTGCCTCTTTGGTTGACAGTTTGAATTTATGCAGCTTTGTATTTAATTAATTCATATGCTTGCAAACAATTTTACTTTCCTCTTTGTGAACCAAGAAGAGAATCTTCTTGTGATTTGAAAAGAGGATGAACAAAATATGATGAAAATCAAAACAATCTGATTCCGGCCAACAACCTTCAATGATGAACTTTTAATTATCTGTCTGAGAATGCCTTTTTAATCCATACTGTATTGACTTCTCCTTTTCTGGCTTTGCAGGTAAATATCAGTTGAGCAAAGGATGCAACAGTAGAAGATGAAAACTTCAAGAGATTTAGGATATAGTTTTATTTTATTTCTAATCATTTGTAATAACATTATTGTAAACACTGTAAATAAATTTACAGTATTCAAATAATATTTGTAACAAACAATTGAAAATGAATAAAAAATATTTTTTGTCAGATAATTCTTGATTTCTTCTGCACTTGTTTATTTAATTACTTAAATTTCTTGAATTATAATAATTGGAAATTATCCCAATAATTTTAACTTAGAAATTATAAATAATCAACAAACGTTCGGCGTTCCAAATAACCAAAAGCATTGCACAGTTAAACAAACAAACGTCCATACGCCTTTCACTTCACTGATTAAACCAACACTTTAAACTCTCAATCAGAAGCCTCGGCTTCTATCCCAGATGTTTAGACTTTGAGAAACAAACATGAATCTTGAACAAGCGTCAAAACCATGTGACAGTCAAATGAAATGTTGTGGATTCAAAATGTTCTGAGAATGCTCGTGAAAACCCTAATTATTTACTGTCAAAGAAACGTCCGCCTGATCAAAACCCTGAGCCAAACTCAACCAAATCAATAGAAACCCTAATAATTTGTTTGACTGATTCAAAAGTTAATGGAAACCCTAATTTTGTTTGACTGATAAGAAAAGTCTGTTTGACTGATTCTTGAGCCAATCTGAAAAAATCAGGAAACCCGAAGCTGTGATTTCTCGTGAAAAAGGGAGGGCAAATTTTGGGGTACAACAGTTTCCCCTGTTCAATCTTCTTGAACCTGAAGAGTTAGATTGGCAGGTTTGCCTTTCGCGACTCGAGGGTAAAAGGAGATTGGACACTAGAGTGCCCGAAAAATTTGCACTCGTTAAAACGTAGTTTGAGGGAATGGGCTTAAAGATGCCATTTAGAGATGGGCTTAAAGATGCCATCTGGAAATTGTTGGTAGGAGGATGGGCTTATAGATTCCATCTGGAGATGTAACAGAATCTTGTCGGGGGATGGGCTTAGAGATGCCATCCAAGAATGTTTGTTGAACTGTATGTCGTTGGTGAGTGGGTGAGTATCAGAAAGGTATCCATGTTTGGAACGTCTCTGAACTGGGGGTCTGAATAAGCAATAGATTGACATCCATGTTTGGAGAATCCGTAAACTGTTTTCAGAAGTCTTGGATCTGAACAAGCGATGGTTTAACATCCGTATCTGGAGAACCCGTAATCTGTTTTCAGAAGTCTTGAAGTTGAATAAACATGAGTTGGTCGAGTAGATATTTGTCCTGTCTGGTTTCAGGTATTAATCTCCAACCTGAGAAAGAAAGATAGTTTTCCTGGCTCGTTACAGGTATTGATCTTCAATCCCTCATCCACAGATGGTTTTCCTGGCTTGCTACAGGTATTGATCTGGAACTTGAAAAGGTCGATGGTAGCCATCTGTTGATTGACCTTTTTCTGGAAAAGGTAAAACGTTAGTTGTATGCAATGTCATGATGTATGAAATGCATAATGCAATATATGAATGTAATGAATGCGCATGTAAGCTGAGTAGCTGTCTTGCTGAGGATAGATGAATCCTGGATAGCTGGAGATAATAGAATCTTGACTGCTGCCGGGGAAAGTGAATCTTTGACTACTGCAGGGGATTGCAAGAATCTTTTGATTGCTGCAGGTATTAATCTGGAATCTTGAAAAGGTTGGTCGGTGAGATAGTTGTCCTAGCTTGTTTCGGGTATTAATCTCTGACCTGAGAAAGAAAGATAGTTTTCCTGGCTTGTTACAGGTGTTAATCTTCAATCTCTTTACGTAGATAGTTTTCCTGGCTTGCTACAGGTATTGGGATGTCGGGAATGGGCTTACAGATGCCATTTGGAGATATGATGGATAGTTGATGGAGATGGGCTTAAAGATGCCATCCAGAAATGGTTGTTGAATTTGTTTGAGCTGGTCAAGTAAATAGTTGTCCTGGCTGGTTTCAGGTGTTAATCTCTGACCTGAGAAAGAAAGATAGTTTTCTTGGCTTGTTACAGGTATTGATCTTCAATCCCTCGTCCACAGATGGTTTTCCTGGCTTGCTACAGGTATTGATCTGGAACTTGAAAAGGTTGGTCGGTGAGATAGTTGTCCTGGCTGGTTTCAGGTATTAATCTCTGACCTGAGAAAGAAAGATAGTTTTCTTGGATTGCTACAGGTATTAATCTTCAATCTCTTCATGTAGATAGTTTTCCTGGCTGGTTTCAGGTATTAATCTACAATCAGTCGTCCACAGATAGTTTTCCTGGCTTGCTACAGGTATTAATCTAGAACTTGAAAAGGTTGGTCGATGAGATAGTTGTCCTGGCTGGTTTCAGGTATTAATCTCTGACCTGAGAAAGAAAGATAGTTTTCCTGGCTTGCTACAGGTATTAATCTTCAATCTCTTCATGTAGATAGTTTTCTTGGCTGGTTTCAGGTATTAATCTACAATCAGTCGTCCACAGATAGTTTTCCTGGCTTGCTACAGGTATTAATCTGGAACTTGAAAAGGTTGGTCGATGAGATAGTTGTCCTGGCTGGTTTCAGGTATTAATATCTGACCAGAGAAAGAAAGATAGTTTTCCTGGCTTGCTACAGGTATTAATCTTCAATCTCTTCATGTAGATAATTTCCTGGCTGGTTCCAGGTATTAATCTACAATCAGTCGTCCACAGATAGTTTTCCTGGCTTGCTACAGGTATTAATCTGGAACTTGAAAAGGTTGGTCGATGAGATAGTTGTCCTGGCTGGTTTCATGTATTAATCTCTGACCTGAGAAAGAAATATAGTTTTCTTGGCTTGCTACAGGTATTAATCTTCAATCTCTTCATGTAGATAATTTCCTGGCTTGCTACAGGTATTAATCCACAATCAGTCGTCCACAGATATTTTCCTGGCTTGCTACAGGTATTAAACTGGGATCTGAAAAGGTTACAGAATGGAAACTGTGTCTGGAGCATATCTGGACCGTATCTTCCAACAGGTGATGAAGGAATTTTTGATGATGACCGCAACTTCCAGAAGGAAATTTTGAACGCTCTTGAATTCCAGCAGGTGATGAAGGAATTTTTGATGATGACCGCAACTTCCAGAAGGAAATTTTGAACGCTCTTGAATTCTAGCAAGTGATGAAGGAATTTTTGATGATGACCGCAACTTCCAGAAGGAAATTTTGAACGCTCTTGAATTCCAGCAGGTGATGAAGGAATTTTTGATGATGACCGCAACTTCCAGAAGGAAATTTTGAACGCTCTTGAATTCCGGCAGGTGATGAAGGAATTTTTGATGATGACCGCAACTTCCAGAAGGAAATTTTGAACGCTCTTGAAACTTGGAATGTAATTTTGCTTTGGAGAATAAATCCTTGACAAATGTTGGGGAAATAAACCCATGACTGCAGGTCTGTTAGAGAGGTGATGAACTTCTCGAGGACGCTTGAATTTATTTTCAGAAAGATTTCGGAGAGGTTTCATCACTGCCCCTAGCACCGGATGCTTGTGATATTGCCAGAAAACTTGGACTGTTCGTAACCCTTTGATGAGATTGACGTTTAAATGCCCCAAGTGATGGTGACAGAGACTTGCCCCAGATTAATCTGTAATTGAGAGATTTGTTAAAATCTTGACTGGACTGCCCCAGGTTAATTGAACTTTGAAAGATTTGTTGAAACCTTGACTGGACTGCCCCAGGTGTGCTGGATAGTGACATGTCATGCCCCCTTGTTGATAGGAGTTTTGTTAATGTAAGTTTCATCCTTTTTGAAGTGATTTTGCTCACTGAGAGAGCTTTCGTTCATCGGATATTCATTGTGTGAATTTCTCCGCTGTCAAACAAATAGCCAAATGCAAACAATGATATTCAGGTAATGCAAAGTTTATGTTTGTCTCGAAGTTTTGAAAAATGCGTTTTTTAGCAGAAAACTTTTTATAAGACAAATTCAACACAAGATTTAGAGCAAAGCCTTACAGGAGTCAGGATACCTTTTGTAACAGTATGCTTTCGAACTAACCCATGCTTCAATTAGGACTTTTGAAGGGTTGTAACGTGGCTTGGTTCACGGTTTAAGAAACAAAGGATAAAGGCTCAAAGCATATTTGTTCCCACCCGCTCTTCATGATGTTCTTCAATCCTAAACTCAGTTAATTGTGCGTCGAACTCTATTCGAGTTTGGAACGACTATTTGGTGATGGTTCACACCAGTTGAATTTGTTGGAAGACAGTCATCATCTCCTTTTTTTTTGCAAAATTTTTCATGTTGTTGAGGATTTGTAATGACCTCGTTCTTTTGATTCGTTATCCCTAACTTTTGCCTGACTGTTCTTGTTTTCGAGATTACAGTCAGCGGGATGTCCCAGCTTTCTTAAGCCTCCTTTGTAGGTTTTGGCTTAGTGGGCTTTTCTCTTTTGAGAGATTGACTGCCTATGAGATAAGGAACCATCACTGTCTTTTGGTTCCAGATGAATGTTTTCGATGTTATTCGTTGTATTACGAACTGAGAGTTTACGACTTCAATGCACATCTTTTCTTTTGATTAACTGAGAGACTACCCTGCCCCAGGTTTAAATCAAAGGTTACAATTTGTGTTTAAAACAGAAAACTCCTACTTCTTTGGCTCAAAGGGGTTGACTAGGGATTATCTTCCTTATGACTCCAGTGTTTAGGATTTGAAAGAATGCCTGTACATCATCAGCAAGGTCTGTTCAAAAGCATATTGTATGAGATTATGGCATTGTTTCGTCATCCTCCCTCTAAAGGCTTGTAACTTTTTATCAAGAGTTAAATATCATAAAGAAAGTAGAAAGCATAGTTTAAGAATGGTGAAAACGAATGGATGAATTCAAGACAAACATATGCAATGCATTAATGAAACAGAGTTTGACATCAACAGTTAATTGTTTGAATAACAAAAGAAATTACAACTTGAAAATTCAAATGAAACAAAGATGCTTTCAATGATTCGTCAAAGGAGCAGTGATCATGCTAGAGTCTCTGGAGGTTCGAACTCGATCTCTTTGGCATCAATCATGTCTTGGACCTTGTTCTTCAAAGCCCAACAGTTGTTTGTGTCATGCCTTGGGCTACCACAATGATAAGCACATCTTGCATCCAGGTTGTAGTTTGGAGAAGAAGTCTTAGGGTTCGGATGAGGAGCCTTTAATGTAATCAGCTCTTTCTTCAACATGTGTTGTAGCGCTTGAGCTAGTGACATGTTGATCCTAGTATATTGTCTTTTAGGCGCGACCTCCTTACGCTGGTGCCCCTGTCTTTGTTGAGTAGGATTAGAGATCAAGATTGCTCCTACGTGTTGGTCACGGTGACTCTTTTGACTGTTCACAGCATTAGACTCTTTCTTTCCATTGTAGGGAATTTTCTAAGCATCAGAGGGTGTAGCTCCTTGGATCTTTCCACTTTTGATGCCAGCTTCGACCCTTTCGCTGGTCAGTATTAGCTCGGTGAACCCGACTGAGGAGCTTCCAATTAAGTGATTGAAGAGAGGCCCTGTCAAAGTTCCCATGAAGATGTCAATCAGCTCTCTGTCAGTTAAAGGGGGTTGCACCCTACCAGCCAGATCTCTCCACTTTTGAGCGTATCCTTTGAAGTTCTCGTCAGAACCCATGGTCATGTTCTGCAATTGCACACGAGTTGGTGCAAGATCAGCATTGTACTGATACTGCTTATAAAAAGCAACAGCTAAATCCCCCCAGGTGTGGATGTGAGAACTCTCCAATTGATAGAACCACTCGAGTTGAGCCCCTACCAGGCTTTCTTGGAAGAAATGGATCCAAAGCTTTGGATCAGTTGTGTATGGTTGAATCTTGCAGGCATAAGATTTTAAGTGCATCTTAGGGCAAGAGACTCCATCGTACATGGCAAAGGTAGGGACCTTGAACTTTGGTGGGATGACCAATCCAGAAACTAAACCCATGTCTCATAAATCCAAGCCAGGTATTTGTTGAATCTCCATAGCATTGAGGCGATCCTCCAACTGTTTGTACTTGTCATCAGCGGGAGGATATTATTCTTCGGAGTAGTCAGCTTCAACATCATTGATCTCCAAATTGTGGCCTTCTTCAAGACTGACCCCTATGCTGGGTGGAGTTGAAAGGTCTAGGGTTTTAGGTCTTCTTCTCAAGTTCAGGATGCTCGCTGCCTTCTTGGACTTCTTCTTCTTGTCTTTGAGAAGGAGAGCTTTCAGATCCTCTTGCCCTTTACCCATAGCCAGAAGCATTTGTTGGAATTGAGTGTTTTGAGCTTGGAGATCTTTCACCGTTTGTTCCATATCCATCTTACTGAAATAAACAGTAGGAAGATAAGGAGACTTATAGGAGAAACCTGTTATGCAATGATATGTATGATATATGTATGCAATGTTTTCAAGGATCTCTTGGGGTAAACACAAGAGAATGTTAGAGGTTGAACTTCGATCAACATCTCTGATTGGAGAACCTTGTAAGAGTGGATGTCTTTCCACGAGAATCAAGCTCACCATGTCAAGTGGGTCATAGCCCCTGATTCAAGTTGTTGCACTTGATCTTTGACAGCATTTGTTTAGAGGGGAACCCTCTTGCCCTTTGGTAGACGTCTGGTTCAACGTGACCCTGCATCAAAAGACCCTCGAGATCCTTGAAATGGTTATTGAAAATGCTATGGTATGATGTTATGATGTTATGTACATGTATGCAAAAACAAGTAAGTGTATATACAGGTAATCATATTCACACAAAGCAAACAAGTCCTTAGGTTTAGGCTTGCATGGGGTTTGTAGGTAAGTACCCTCTTGAAGTTAGTTGGCTCATCCTGTCCTAAAATAGAAACCGGGTTCTAAGGAGCTCAATATCACTGGATTATTTTCTGTGTTCATTGTTTTGGTTTAGCCACTTAACTGGCGACCAAAATATTCCAAGAAAACAATCCTCAATGAGTGTAGTATCGAGTATCTACCAACTTCGGACTGCACCAAAGTCGGTCATCTCACTACCCCTAAAAAGGCTAAGATGGTCAAGTAAGGTTCTAGAGTTTGTTAGTGCTTCATGACATCGCTCAGCGGGCCCGTATTCTCCTTGACTACTCAATGGCTACCGGTACTCACAAATATGTCACACTAACATAGCTACTGCTTCAACCATGTCGGTATACCCCGCACAGTTCCCTTACAGTTTATTGCTATTTACCTAAAAAGGTGCCCCCAAATCCGGGTGTGGGATTAAACAAACCCAAACAAGGAACCCAAAAAGTAAAGCAATCAAAGCAAATAAAGTAAGCATGTAAAGGTGATTTAAAACCCTAAGGTAACCCCACTTTCAGAAGAAATCCTCAGTAGAGTCGCCAGTTTTGTGATACGGTGGGAGAACTGACTTGAGGTTTTGCGTTTGTTTTCGCACTTGTTTGGTTTAGCAAGAGTCGCCACCGACTTTTTATTTTATCCTAAGGAAAGGTCAAAAAGCACAGGAAAGACCTTTGAGATGTTTTCGTGGGTTCGGGTGTAGATTATGAAAAGGGAAGGTGCTAGCACCCTTTTCATCCATGGTTATCCATGGGCTCTTAGTTACTTGTTTTAGATCACTTGCCTTTGCTTTTCATTTGTTTGAAATGGTGCTTTGTGTGTGTGGTTTTGAAAATGTTTTGAAAAAGATGCCTTGTCTAGGCAACCATTGTAACAATTCTTTACTCGAATGTTTTACAAAGGTGTTTGTCTTTTTGAAAAGATGTTTCAATGTTTTTTTTTTAAAGTTGTTTTTGGAAGTTGTGTTGTGATGTGTGTTTGAAAATGTCAAGTGTGTTTTGCAAGTTTGATCAAGTAACTAAGAGTTTGTCTACCCTATTTTACTCAAAGGTCTTTCTTATGTTTTTAACCCTTTTAACAGTGTTGTTTCACCATTGTATTTGGTGAACAACCTTGCGTTAGGATGTTAACGGGACAGGTGTGGGTCATCGTATAGACCATGAATGCAATAGTGTCAAGTGTATTTGGCAATTTTCTTGAGGGACTATGATCATTTTGTTTAAGCAACTTCGATAGCGTCATCGAGGGACTATGATCATTTGTTTGTTTTTTTGTTTTGCCAAAGTACTTGACATGCAAACATGGCCCATTTTTGAAGGCAACAAACGGAATTACCCTAGAGGTGCAAGTGTGCATTGTGTATTGATTTTCATGCATTTATCTTGTATTAGGTCATCTAGCGGTTGATTTTGAATCTTCGCATACAAACCCTAATTACTATACAGTATATAGAAAGCGATAAATTGCGGGAATTTAAAGTCTAAGCTATTACAAATAAGTATCCGGGGATGGGGGTACAAATGTTTACAAATGGGGATGAGTCTTATCAGGATAGTAGTGTCCAAATATTATTTACAACCAAATCGAATCGTTGCATTCTCAATATAAAATATAACAATGTATAAGAATAAAAGAGAATCAAAAGTATTGTACCATGCACATGATTATTTGCAAGTGATCAAAAGGTTAACCTAATGTATTTATTAAGTATTATTATTATTTTTGTGTTTTTATTAATGTTAATTATAAATAAAAAGGGTTTTAAAGAGAAAAGTATTTAATTCAAAACAAACTAATTATTTATGTATTTTTTAAAATGTAATAAACATAAAAAATATTTTTGTACAAAAGTTTAATATTCTATTTTTATTTAACCAAAGAAAATAGGAATTAGATTATATAAAATAAGAAAATAAGGTAAGAAAAAAGTATTAATTTGTATAAAGGGTTAAGAAAATAAAATGGGCCTTAGGGGAATGCTGGGCCCAAAATGCCAAATAAAAATGGATTAAAACCAAAAAAGGGGGGTGCACACGCCTGAATCGTTGGGCCTAAGGGGTTTGTTCAAAGGGGAAGGCCCAAACATTTGACAAGCTTTTTTTGTTAGGGTTTGAAATGCTTTGTTTCAGAACAAGGTTTACAGAGTTTTGAACGGCGCCGCTTCTCCACCTTTCTTCGTCCTCTTCATCGTTTCTCAAACATGACCACTGATTAAACTCTCTCCTCGCCTCAGGCCACTAGGCGCCACCTCCACTCTCCTCTCTCCATGGTTGCTCAGGCGGTGATGAAAAAAAGGTATTGATTTCTGTTTTTCATGTTTTAGGGTTTAAAAAACTTATCTCTTGCATGTTATTAATCTTGGACACGTTTTTATCTTTATGTGTTATTTGTGTTTGTGTGAGGTGTTAGAAAAAAGGAGAGAGGAAATAATACCTTTGTTCTGCTTTTGGAGAGGAGACGGGGAGTTTGGACAGGAGGCGCTCTAGGGTGGCCAAGGCGGGGAGGCTGTGATGCTGAGAGCTTGTTGGCTTGTCTGGTATTCTGTATCTTTTGCTTCTTGATGTTTTATGATGATGCTATAGTCTGAAAACCCTTGTAATAGTTGCTTCTGAGTTCTCTCTTTTGCTTACCTGAATGCTTGCCTCTGAGTATTTGAATGCTTGTTCTTTGATTCTGATGTTTTTGATGATTATTCTGTGATGAACTTTGCTTTGGAGTTTCCCTCTCTTTGGACTTGATTTGCTTTCAATGATGAATTTGATTCTGAGATACTTGTGCTTCTGAGTTGCTTTCTTCTGAGTTGCTTATTTGCTTCTGAGTTGCTTGTTTGTTTGATCCTGTGATGAACTTCTTGTTCTGAGGATGCTAGTGTTGTTTGGATATTTGGATTTGCTTGAGTTTGGATTTGACATGAAGGCAGGTTGAAGGCTATGCAGGCTTGGACACTGAGTTTTTTCAGGTTTATTGTTTGTATAGTTTTTGAGAGGCTTCGAGGCTTGTGCTTCCAGTTTTGTTTGGTGATTTTAAACAGGCTTATTGTGTAGTTTGTTATGCTTGAAGGCAGGCTTATTGTGCAGTTAGATTTATTTCTGGTTGCAGATGGGTGCAGTTTTTGAACTTGTTAGTTTGTTGTGTAGGCTGTATGTTTTGTGTAGTTTTTGACAGGGCTAAAGGCAGGCTTGCAAGTTTGCTTGCTTTTAGGTTTGTTTCTGGTTTGAGGCAGTTTGAAACAGGCTTGAGGCAAGCAGGTTTCTGGATACTGAGTTTGTTCAGGTTTTAGGCAGGCTGGAGCTTATGCAAGCTTGGAGGAAAACAGGCCTCAAGGCTTGCTTTTTGGTTACAGGCCTGGAAGTTTGCTTGCTTGGTAAGGCTTTTAGGCTTTGGCTTGAAGCAGTTTCTGTAACAGGTTTGAGGCAGGCTGCAAGGCTTGAGGCAAGCTTTGGTTTGCTTGCTTCTGTAACAGGTTTTGAGGGCTTATGTTATGGTTACAGCTTTGTGTTATATTTTTCTATGTGTTCTGCCCCCCTTGAACTGTTGGATATATTGTTATAGTTATCTATCTCTAAGCCTGCCTAAGAAACTGTAAGCCTGCTACTTTTTCACTCTCTTTCTCTCTCTCCAGAAAGCATATCTTTGCTTAGAATATCTTTCTTTTCTGAAAAGGTTTTGGCCTGGAAAATGATGAATAAAAATGCTTGCTTGCAACTTTAGCTTTCCTCTGCATTCTGTACTTTTCTTCCAGATTTTCTGCATTGTTTTTGATATCTTTTGGTATCTTCTTTGACAGCTTTTGACAGTTTTGAACTCTTCTTGACAGTTTTTGACAGCTTAGTTTGGTTGACAATTTTTGACAGCTTAGTTTGGTTGACAGTTTTGTTTGCCTTTGTGCATTGTGCAACTTGTTTGTTCAGTTTGCAATTTGGTTTGCCTCTTTGGTTGACAGTTTGAATTTATGCAGCTTTGTATTTAATTAATTCATATGCTTGCAAACAATTTTGCTTTCCTCTTTGTGAACCAAGAAGAGAATCTTCTTGTGATTTGCAAAGAGGATGAGCAAAATATGATGAAAATCAAAACAATCTGATTCCGGACAACAACCTTTAATGATGAACTTTTAATTATCTGTCTGAGAATGCCTTTTTAATCCATACTGTATTGACTTCTCCTTTTCTGGCTTTGCAGGTAAATATCAGTTGAGCAAAGGATGCAATAGTAGAAGATGAAAACTTCAAGAGATTTAGGATATAGTTTTATTTTATTTCTAATCATTTGTAATAACATTATTGTAAACACTGTAAATAAATTTACAGTATTCAAATAATATTTGTAACAAACAATTGAAAATGAATAAAAAATATTTTTTGTCAGATAATTCTTGATTTCTTCTGCACTTGTTTATTTAATTACTTAAATTTATTGAATTATAATAATTGGAAATTATCCCAATAATTTTAACTTAGAAATTATAAATAATCAACAAACATTCGGCGTTCCAAATAACCAAAAGCATTGCACAGTTAAACAAACAAACGTCCATACGCCTTTCACTTCACTGATTAAACCAACACTTCAAACTCTCAATCAGAAGCCTCAGCTTCTATCCTAGATGTTTAGACTTTGAGAAGCAAACATGAATCTTGAACAAGCGTTAAAACCATGTGACAGTCAAATGAAATGTTGTGGATTCAAAATCTTCTGAGAATGCTCGTGAAAACCCTAATTATTTACTGTCAAAGAAACGTCCGACTGATCAAAACCCTGAGCCAAACTCAACCAAATCAATAGAAACCCTAATAATTTGTTTGACTGATTCAAAAGTTAATGGAAACCCTAATTTTGTTTGACTGATAAGAAAAGTCTGTTTGACCGATTCTTGAGCCTATCTGAAAAAATCAGGAAACCCGAAGCTGTGATTTCTCGTGAAAAAGGGAGGGCAAATTTTGGGGTACAACACACATCATGCATCATATTGCACATATTTCTTGAATTTCTTTGCATATCCATGTGTCTTACCAAGATTCTTTACTTTGTTCAGCAGTTTGTCTCACCACGACAACACTCGAGCTAATTTCATAAGGAAGATGGACAACTTAGAACAACAGAATCGCGAGCTTCATGAGGAAGTTTCTGCTTTGAAGGTCGGCATGGAAAATCTTACTGCTCTAATGGAATCTCTGGTGGCTGCTCAGAATCATCCACCGAGTGTTTAACCTCAACAAGCAAGGGTTACTACTGAAGCTCTGACTGTTCTTGTTTCTGCTACTCCAACTGTTGCTCAAAATCGCATGCCTCAAGGTTATCCATGGGGAATGCCAGAGAACTTTGCGCCTGAAGGTTTCAATCTTGGTCCTCAAGGTACTCCAGTTGTTCATACTACTGTTACTCCTGCACCTCATGTGGTGCATGTTGCTCCTACTCCACCTCCTTCGGTGAATATGGTTCCATTTGCTAATGACGATATGTGTCATCCTTTTCCTCCACCAAGTGAAGAATTGGGTCTCTATAATAGAATGAATGATTTTCAAGAACAGTTTGGCAAGATGCTGAGGGAGATGAAGGCCCTCAGGGGAAAGGAATTATTCGGGCAGAATGTGAATGATTTGTGCTTGGTCTCGAATTTAAGATACCTACGAAGTTTAAAGTCCCGAAATTCGAAAAGTACAACAGAAACACTTGTCCTCGTGCTCATCTTGTGATGTATGTAAGAAGAATGTCTATCCATACTGATGATCAGCATCTGCTGATTCACTTTTTTCAGGATAGTTTGACTGGTGTTGCATTGAAATGGTATATGAGTTTGGACAACGTCAATCTCCATACTTTCAATGACTTGGGAGAAGCATTTATCAGACAATACAAATACAATTTGAACATGGCGCCTGACTGTGATCAACTCAGGGCCATGGTCCAGAAAGACAGGGAATCATTCAAAGAATATGCACAGAGATGGCATGAGGTAGCCACCCAAGTGATTCCTCCCATGGAAGAGAAGGAGATGACTAAGATTTTCTTGAAGACTCTGGGTGTTTCTACTACGAGAGGATGGTAGTGAGTGCGCCAAGTGACTTTACTGAAATGGTGGGCATGGGTATCCATTTAGAAGAGGATGTAAGAGAGGGCCGTTTAACAAAAGGTGAAAGTTCTAGAAGTGAGAAAAAGCCATCATATGGGTTTACCAAGAAGAAGGAAGGATATACAAATGTTGTTATGCAAGAGAGGAGGGTTAAAACTCCTAGAAGAAATTATCAGCGTCATCAATAAGTCGCATCAGTAACTCCAGTTGTTGGTGTAGCTCCAACTACTGTTGCTTATCAAAGACCATCCCATCAGGGGAATCAAGGGTATAATCAGAGAATGGAGAGTTATGACCTTATTCCTATGAGTTATACAAAATTACTTGGTTCAGAAGAAGTTGGTTCAGACCCGACCACCTCCCGGTGTACCATCACCATTGCCTTAGTATTACAAAGCAGACCAAACATGTGCTTTTCATCAGGGAGCACCAGGGCATAATGTTGAGAACTGCTATCCTTTGAAGACTGAAGTACATAAATTGGTGAAGTCTGGTATCTTATCTTTCAAGGATGTTGGACCTAATGTGAAAGACAATCCTCAACCCAAACATGGAGGAGCAAATGTTGTGAATATGGTGGTCGGTTGTCCAGGCGACTTCCAGAATTTTGATATTAATCTGGTTAGAGGAGATTTGGTGAAAATGCATGCAGACCTCTGTGAATTTAGCTACTATACGCATGACCATGCCGTTTGTGCTATTTGCAGTACAGATATACAGGGTTGTAATAAGATAAAGGCTGATTTGTAGAAGATGATGGATGAGGGCCTCATCCACATAACCAGACCTAGGGCAGAGTATGAAGAGGAAGTAAACATGGTTTCTAGATGTCCTGGGGAGTTTAGAATCTTTGATGTGGAATATATGAATGAGGATATTGTACAGTTGCACGCTACTTTCTGCCACATGGCTAGTCAGATAGAACATCAGTATGGATTTTGCCAAATTTGCTGCCGGGACTCCCGAGGATGTTCATTGTTAGGAAAGGTGTTCAGTTATTGTTGGATAATGGAACTATCAAGGTTACAGTTCAAAGGGATGATTACCATGAAGTTGATATGATTGAGGTTTGTTTGGCTGAAGAAGAGTCGGATGATGAGTATGCCTCTGTGAATGAGTTCTTCTCCTCAGATGCAGATTTATTTTCCAGGGATGACTCTGTAATGACTGATTGTGTTGAAGAGGGAGTAAATGTTATTGTGCCTTGCTTTGGTGCACCCACCCCTTTTGAAATTGAATATCATGGCAAGCCATCTATTACTCCATTGGTGATTAGTTTGTCGGGTCTTGTCCCCTACAAGTCACATAAGGTTGTACCCTGCAAATATAATG
This sequence comes from Vicia faba, assembly GCA_948472305.1. Lineage (NCBI taxonomy): Eukaryota > Viridiplantae > Streptophyta > Magnoliopsida > Fabales > Fabaceae > Vicia > Vicia faba. The sequence continues at coordinate 218,788,131 of OX451741.1, forward strand.
CTACAATTTTAGAGGATGGTGTGGAATTTCCCATCCAGCCAATGCCTAATGTTGGAAATATTGCTGAGACTAGCAGAGTGACCCGTAACGGTCGTGTATTTGCACCAATTGTTCGTGGAAATGATAATGCTGGAAAGAAAATTGTTGAAGATGTTGAACCCAAGAAGGCTGCAGGTGAATCTAGTGGAGCTACGGTAGAAAAGGAGGTGGACCATATTTTGAAGATAATCAAGATGAGCGATTACATAATTGTAGATCATCTACTGTAGACTCCTTCGAAAATATCTATCTTGGCTTTATTGATGAACTCCTCTGCTCACATAGAATCTTTGATAAGGGTATTGACCAAGATTTTGTAGAAAGTGATATGCCTATAGACCAGTTCAACAATGTAGTATGGAACATTACATCATGTAATAACCTGAGTTTCTACGATGATGAATTGCCCGATGAAGGAAGGAATCACAATTTGGCGCTCCACATCTCTATGAACTGCAATAATGATTCATTATCCAACGTGCTGATTAATAATGGATTCGCATTGAACGTTATACCGAGGAGCACGCTTATGAAGTTGAAATATCAAGGAACGCCCATGCTCCTAAGTGGCATTATTGTGAAAGCGTTTGACGGATCAAGGAAGTCTTTTATTAGTGAAGTGGACTTGCCTATTCATATATGCCCACATTTGTTTCAGATTACATTCCAGGTCATGGATATTGTACCCGCTTATAACTGCTTGCTGGGACGGACGTGGATACATGAGGAAGGGGCTGTCACTTCGACTTTACACCAGAAGATGAAGTTTGTACGTGAAGGAAAAGTGGTAATTATAAATGGAGAACAGGCATTATTGATATCTCATTTGTCCTCTTTCAACATTGTCGAGGCGGATGAAGCTGTTGTTGGAACCCAGTTCCAAGCTTTATCCATTGATAACATAAGAGGAAATGAGAATTATATGGTTTCGCTTAGGGATGCAAAGCAGGTGGTGCATAATATCCATAGTGAAGTATAAGGATAGATTGTTGATCCACCTGTAAATAAGAATAGAGCTGGCTTGGGGTTCTCCGTGAAGAATGATAAAGGTAAGAGCATGAAGCCGAAGTCTGCTACAGGCAAGTATTAAGACATCTTCTGTAGCGGGGCTTATCTTCATCCAACTGTTTCTGGGATTAATGCCATCGTGGAAGATGAAACAGAGCCAGAAATTCCAAATTATGTGACGCACAAAGTTAAGGTTCAGAACTGGATCACCATTGATGTTCCCTCTTGCATACATGTTTCAAAGTAATTTGTTTGTGTTAATATTTTTGAAAAGCTTTCACTATGCCCAAGGTGAAAGTATTGATATTGTATGGGCTCATCGTTTGCTGTGAATTTTTAAAATCAATAATAAAAGTTGTCTTTGTTTACCAAATTGTGTCTTTATTTTCTGCTTTTTCTTGGAAAATGGTAATCAGAAAAAACCTTTCAAAATAAACGATAAACTGAAATTCAATCTGCATGATCACTTAGTATATGTGTCAGTTTCTAAAAGCAATCATAAATCATATGTGCAGATTAATTAAAAAACCTGTTGAATACAATGACCTTGCACCCTCTCCCAACTTTGAATGTCCTGTGTATGGGGCCGAAGAAGAAGACTATGATGAGATTCCGGAAGAGGTCTCACGGTTTCTTGAGCGCGAGGAGAATTCCATTCATCCATATAAAGAGGCTTTGGAAGTAATCAATTTGGGTTCAGAAGAAGATCCGAAGGAAGTCAAGATTGGAGCATTATTGCATCCTGATGTGAAGAGCAGGTTGATTGAGATGTTGAAAGAATATGTGGATATTTTTTCTTGGTCTTACCAAAATATTCCTGGTCTAGATACATATATTATAGAGCACCATTTGCCGCTGAAGCCAGAGTGTCCTCCAATCAAACAGAAGTTGTGAAGAACTCACCCAGATATGGCAGTGAAGATCAAAGAAGAAGCTCTAAAGCAGATTAATGCCGGTTTTCTTGTAACATCAGTGTACCCTCAGTGGATTTCCAATATTTTCCCAGTACCAAAGAAAGACGAAAAAGTTCGCATGTGCGTAGATTACAGATATCTAAATAAAGCTAGTCCAAAAGATGATTTTCCATTGCCACGCATTGATATGTTAGTGGATAGCACAGAAAAATTCAAAGTTTTCTCGTTCAAGGACGGATTTTCCGGGTATAATCAAATAAGGATGGCTCCTGAGGACATGGAAAAAACAACGTTTATCACACCCTGGGGAACATTCTGTTACAGAGTGATGCCCTTCGGATTGAAGAACGCTGGTGCAACGTACCAGAGGGCTATGACAACCTTATTCCATGATCTGATGCACAAGGAAATTGAGGTATATGTTGATGATATGGTTTCTAAATCCCAGACTGAAGAAGGGCATGTAAAAGATTTGTTGAAGTTGTTTCAGCATTTGAGGAAGTATCGTCTCTGCTTGAAACCAAATAAATGTACCTTCGATGTTCAGTCAGGGAAATTGTTGGGTTTCATTATTAGCCAGAGAGGGATTGAAGTTGACCCCGATAAAGCTAAAGCAATTCAAGAAATGCCAGCGCCAAGAACTGAAAATCAAGTTAGAGGGTTCCTTGGGCGTCTGAATTATATTTCCAGATTCATTTCCCACATGACAGCAACATATGAACCAATCTTTAAGTTTTTAAAGAAAGATCAAGGTTGTGTGTGGACGAATGACTGCCAAAGGGAATTTGAAAGTATTAAGGAATATCTTCTTGAACCTCATATCTTGCTCCCTCCTGTTGAAGGAAGACCACTGATTATGTATCTGACAATGTTAGATAATTCCATGGATTGTATTATGGGACAACAAGATGAAACAGGGAAGAAAGAGTATGCCATTTATTATCTCAGTAAATTTTTTACTAATTGTGATTCGCGGTATTCCATGCTGGAAAAGACATGTTGTGCTCTGGCCTAGGCGGAAAAACGTTTGCGGCAATATATGTTGAATCACACAACTTGGTTGATATCCAAAATGGATCCAATCAAGTACATTTTTGAAAAGCCTTCTCTTACTGGGAGAATTTCCCACTGGCAGATGTTGTTATCTGAATATGATATCGAATACTGCACTCAAAAAGCTATTAAAAGCAGCGTGTTGGAAGATTATCTTGCTCACCAACCAGTTGATGATTATCAGTATGTGAAGTATGATTTCCCTGATGAGGATGTGATGTTTTTGAAAGTGAAAGATTGTGATGAACCAGTGCCTGAGGAAGGTCCTGATCATGAATCTCGCTGGAGTATGATATTTGATGGAGCTGTGAATGCTTATGGTAAAGGAATTGGTGTTGTGATTGTCACTCCACATGGATCACACATCCCTTTTACTGCAAGGTTGACATTTGTTTATACTAATAATATGGCAGAATATGAGGCTTGCATCATGGGTATCGAGGAAGCTATTGATCTCAGAATTATAATTCTAGATGTGTATGGCGATTGAGATTTGGTAATAAATCAGATTAAAGGAGAGTGGGATACTTGTCACCCCGACTTGATCCCTTACAAAGATTATGCTAGAAGATTGTTACCCTTCTTTAATAAAGTTGAATTCCATCACATCCCCAGAGACGAAAATCAAATGCCAGATGCTATGGAAACTATGTCTTCTATGTATCAAGTGAATACTTGGAATGATATACCTTGAATTATGGTTCGGCGACTGGATAGGCCCACTCATGTGTTTACAACAGAGGAGGTAGAAGATGAGAAACCTTGGTATTATGATATCAAGCATTTTCTCCAGACTCATGAATACCCGATTGGTGTATCGAATGAAGATAGAAAGACATTAAGAAGAATTGTTGACAGCTTCTTCCTCAGTGAAAATGTGTTTTACAAGAGAAATTATGACATGGTCTTGCTCAGATGCGTGATAGACACGAAGCAAACAAGTGGAGGGTGGCGACCAAGCCTTTGGCGGTGTAGTGCTTCATTTTGAGATGCACGGTAGAAGGGACTGCAATGAGTTCGACGAGAGTGGGTCACCAAAAAATGCACTAGTAGAGAGATGGGCAATCTACCACCAAGAATTGGGTCTTGATGGCTCTAGCCATTACCCCTCTCCCGAATGTGGCGATCAGCTCGACATATCCCCAGGGTTTCATGCTGGCTCCATTGAAGCCTTGGAGATCAGATCCCACGTAAGGGGTTAAGGGGCTCTCGTTCAGCTGCAAGGTAGTGAACAACTGAGCGTACATGATGTCCACCGAGTTGCCTTGGTCGACCAAAATGTGACGCACGTTAAAATTATCCATACGAGCTCTCACGAGTAGTGGGATGCTCGAATTCGGGGTCCGGTCCAATAATTCATCTCTGTAGAAGGCGAGGGGATGAGAGCCTCCTCGAAATTTATCGAGCGTGGTGTCCATATCTGAGTTAGCTTCGATGAGTTGATCGAATCTCTTCTTCATCGACCTAATTGTGTGCCTGTTGAATCCTCCGTCGGAGATGACCATGGTTGTGGGGAAGGATTCCCAAGGGCTATAGAAGGAGAATTACAGAGGGATGTTCTCCATGTCTGGATAATAGAAATCTTCCGGCCGTGAAATGCTTATGGCAATCGCAATGGCGTCGAGTTCGGGGGATTTCTTCCCTTCCTCGACGTTCTTGGTTTCTGGTGCTTTGTCACGGGCACCCTCTTTCTTTTTATATTGCTTGAGGTGCTTGTCTTTGATCAGTATTTTGATTGCATCCTTGAGATGAATGCAATTCTCTGTGTTATGCCCGTGACTCTTGTGGAACCTACAATATATGCTCTTGTCGGTTCCCGGTTTGGATGATGTTTGTCGGGGGAAGCGCACCCCGGCTTGCTTGAATTCAGAATTGGCGCATTCAAAAAGAATACGCTCCCTTGATGTAAATAGAGTGGTGTAGTCATGTAAACAATCGGCTGGCCCCTTGTAGTATTTGGAATCGCGAGACTAATATTCCCGCTTCTTCTCTCCCCGACGGGATATCGAGGGCTCGTCGCTCTTTGAGGATTTGGCACTCTCTCGGTGCCTAGATTCCCTGGCGCTGTTGGCCGCTTCCTTCTCCTCGTACTATATGTACGTCTGGGCCTTGAGGAGGAGGGATTTGAGCGTGGTCGGTGTCTCTATGCCTACATCTTTGGCAAAGTCACTACAGGGACAGAGCCCACGCTCGAGGAAGTACTTCTTCATGTTGTCCATCATTGAGACTTGGACGGCTTACTTGTTGAAGCATTCAATATATGCCGCAGAGACATCTCCCTGCCCTGTATGATTACTTCGAGTGAAGCCTCCGATTTTGGGTATCGGAGGGAGGCAGTGAAATGCCTCGAAAATATCCTCCTGATCTGCTTCCATAAGGTGATGTATTCATCGGGGAGGCTCTTGTACCACGACATCGCCCCCTTCCTGAGAGTGATTTGGAATAGTCTGCATTTGATGGCTCCTCTGGCTCCTCGGTAGTCGAGGAGAGCGTCGATATTCTCGATATGCTCGTCAAGGTCTGTTGTTCCGTCGTAAGTTCCCAATGGAGGTGGCTTCTCCAAGATGACAGGGAGTGAAGCCTCAGTAATCTCCCTCGATAGCGGGCCATGGGGCTCGTTATCCTCGCTATCTAGAGATGGAGAAGAAGAGTGATATTTTCTTCCCTGTCGATCGTCACTGTCTCGTCGGAGGGAGGGGCTCCTCCATTTCTGCTTTGGCTCGGGTGAAGGCAGTCGAGAGCGGTCGATTTTATGGTTGTCTTTCCTCTTCTTGAAAGAAGGGGAGTCTTGGTCTCTTGCAGGAGGTGTGAGGTTGCGTTTCTTGAAGAAAGAAACGTTGCGCCTCTCTTTTCTGGGTGGTGGGCCACGCCTTGGTGGCGATATACTGGGGGAGTTTCATCGTTGGGTCCTCCGAGGAGGAGATCTTGATCGCCTATTCTCCCAAGCCCCTATCCTTTGATTTTGTTGTAGGATTAGGGAGTTGGTCTGATTGATAGCAGCGAGTAGTGCTGCCATGATCGGGTCGGTGTTAAGAGGGATGGGAACTGGTTGCATGACTTCTGGAAGTTCCTCAGTGGAATTCTTGGGTCGTCCCTTGTCCAAGAATTGGCCGTCACTGCATTGGGCGTCAGTGGAATCTGGAGACGCGGTATGTCCGTCTCGGAAACCCAATTTTTCCTCGAGGTGAGGATGTTCCTGACTTCCGTCGGCTTTATGAGTAGGGGAAATAATAGTATTTCCGGGCTGATGAAGATCATCATGGTCGGCCATGATTATTGAGAGAAATCTAGAAAAGTTGTTTTGATCTTAGGTTTCGAGGAAAGAAAGATGGGGATAGAAGATTCCCACAGACGAAGCCACTAATCTTACCGGTTGATCAGAACCTGAGAAGTGGTCGGAAGATGATCTGTAGTCGGGCTATGATGTCGAAGAGAGAAAAAGGGGTTGTACCGGAAAGGCACTATGACGATCAAGTAAGAGTGGGAACAAGGAGATACAAGCAAAGTATTAGGTGGTGAATAGTGAATATTCGATACCTGGCCCTCACAGGTGTGAGGGTATATATAATGCCCCTTGTGCATGGCCATTGGTTCCTGATTTCACGCCTAGATATGAGGGTCCGTGAAATCAGGTAACTTCCAGGACTTGGTCAAACTGGGTAGATGTGCCCGTAACTAGTCGTTGGTTCCGAGGAGGGGGTCAGTTATAGGAATCTTTCTGGTCGGTTCCTGGTGGCCTGCACGATATTGATGTCGGGAAGGCTGAGAGGATACTCGTTGATCATCCTGGGCCATTGCTGGTTCGGGAGGGCAAATGGCTGGCATTGCCCGACAGGTAGCGGGAAATCCGGGTCGTGGTCGTGTGGGCCGTACCAAAAGAAATGTCTTAGGCTGAGTCTAGTCAAGCTGTCGGGCCAGTCAAGAACACTTACATAAAACCTCCAAAAATTTAAGACGATCATGTACATCGTATGGTGTATTATCACGTTACTAAATGAATATATAAAATTATTTATAAAAATTTATTATACAAAATTAAGGTTAAACTCATTTTGAAGATTTGTAAATACTTACTAATTGAAGAAATAGAATAAATAAGGATAGGTTCCTTAGGTTGTTTTTATCTCAAGATCTTGAGGGGAATGTTGGCCAGATTGGTAGATGAGTTGGTGACACCTTAGTATAGGACTTCAGGTGGAAGAGATCATTCTTTGTGCATAAGGAATCAATAGTTGTTGATATTCTCTCCAGTGTTTGAGGGCATATTTTTACAATGGACAAAGATAAGTGGCTTTGGAATCTCTAAAAGGATGGTGTTTACTCGGTGTCTTCTGCTTATCACTTTATTTTGACTTCTTACAGCTAAACGTCCTCCGATTGCATTCAGATTATTCCCAATTTTGGGGTAGTTGAGAACCATCTAAAGTAATTTTGTTCTCCTCTCAACTTATCCTTAATAGGTTCCTCTAGAAATAACTTATTTAAGAGAAAGACGGTTGTTAGCCTGGTCTTGCTTTGTGTCTCTTTCGTGGAATTTCAGTCAAGACATCATCTCACTTATTAGTCACTTGTAACTTGATTAGTACAATCTGACATATGAATTCATTTGATTGAGTTGGCAGATTGTTCATCCTAGGGACCTAGGTACTCTTTTTTAAAAGTTTCATCTTTTTAGGTTGTAGAGCAAACTCTAGAGGGAATCTTTGTATTATGTGGCATGCGATAGTTTGGTGTATTTGAAGGATTAAGGATGAGATCATGTTTTCTGGATTTCATCAAACATGAAAGGTAAGGAGGAGAAAAGTATATTTTTGAACTTTGGAAATGATTTTTGGGGAGATCCGTTGAAAATACTTAGACATTTATAAAATGACTTCATAACTCTATCCTTAACTTTAACCAATAGCAAAGTAAGAAATATGGTCATATTGTGAGTGTGAGTGCTCCTTTCTTTTTCTCGTAGTCTCTTATCGTAGTTCTTATGGCTTGAGATCAAGCTCATTCTTCATTGTAGTGTAATTTTGAAGGCAAATTTCTTTGAAATTTGAGTCGTGGTGGTTTTTGTTGTTTTTCATGTTTATATTTATTTGTCTTTAGTTTGTTTTCTTGAATTTTTGGATGTAGCTTTCATGTATTTTTTATGAGTAAAACGAAAGTAAGGATACATTTTTAACATATAGGTAAAAATACTTCTATAATATAAAAATACGCATTAGAACTTGTCATAAAAATTTAAAGGTTAGTGATATATAAATAAAATTTTATGGTAAATTATACAATATATATATATATATATATATATATATATATATATATATATATATATATATATATATATATATATATATATATATATATATATATATATATATATATATATATATTGAGAAATATATATATATATATATATATATATATATATTGAGAAATGAAAAATTATTATTAAAGTGACACTAGTGCCAACTTTACAATTATTTCCTAGTAGATTTTAACTCTATCTTTTACAACTGTGATAACACCTGACTTAAAATATAAACTTTACGACATACAAATAAAATCATATGTTTATAAAGAACATTCACAAACATAATTAACACACTTCGTAATAAATGGAAAAAACATATCTGGACAATCAGAGTCGTAAACGCAGGACATGTGGACTGCAATGTCAAATAAAAAAGATTTGATATTATTAAAATGTAATAAAACATTAAAATAAAATTGGCAATGAATTAATGATGAGAAAAATATCTTACCACCATCAGATACATCAAGAGATAAAGAAATAAATATGATCAAAACATAAGCGAACATGAGAATTTGAGCCATGTGATTTTTCTATGGCAAGTAACTAATGCGATTTATTTATCACTTTATAAACAAAAATGTCTTAATTTGTTAATTTCTATTAAATAATATTTACACTTAAGAGATGCAAAAAGGTATTTATAAATTTAAAATTAATGTTAAATGTCTCTAACCAATATATTACTTTTATCTCTTTAACTCACTCAATAGATCACTTAACTTTTTAAAAAATCTGAAATAAAAATCTAGATGATCATCGCAATTCATATATTTTTTTAAATATAAGGCTCGACAATAGTAAGAGACTTGAGAAAGACAATTTAGAAGATTTAATTTGCCACCCTCTAAGTGTACCGAGCACTATTTAATTATAGTGATTTTACTATTATGCATCCTCATGTAAATATTAGATTCTTTTTAAAATTATATTGAGTTATCGAAAATTTTGAAACAATATTATAAATGTATTAAATTTTACCATTTTTACCATAACGAATGTGATATTGCTGAAAATTTGAAATTTTCTGTCACAAGCACCATCATATAGGAAATTTTAAAATTTTTGATATTTATCAAAATATTTCAAAAATATGGAATTTCTGATATATAGTCAGAATGTTATTTTCACTATTTTTTTCATTATTTTTTCAAATAACTAAATTGATAAAAAAAAATTATCCAATAAAATATATACATATAAAACATGTATTACATTTTAGAATACTAAACAAATTATGACGACTTTCTAACTTCATCTTTTTTATGGTGCCTAAAGCGACCAACATATGCTATTTCCCATGCTTTTGCATCTTGCTTACAATTTTGTCTCCAACGTCAGTGATGAGAGACAATAGGAAATCAGGTTATATAGGTGGAGTTAAGGCAAGAGGGAAAAATACGATGTTTGGAGGTGTGAGAAACACAATAAATGAGGAGTTTGAATTGAGTTTCTAGATTTAAAACAAATTCTTCCCAAGACAAAATAAAGAATACAAGAACAAAAACAAATAACACATATTTTTATCCTGGTTCAATGTTAACAAAATTAATCTAGTCCATCGCCAGGGTGACTTTGCCTTCTCAAACAATGACTTAATCCAATATAACTGAGCTAATTACAGATCCAACAAAGACCAACTATCAATGTTGCAATGGGAACATTTGTACCTTGTATTATTCTCTCACGTAAACCAATTTTGATCTTATCTTCTAATCTTCAAAGGCTTCTGATGGTTGATGTTAAAGCATGCTTAGAAGGATAAAAACAAGAATCTTCAAAACCTAAGTCTTCAGAGTCTTTATAACTTGTTCCCCCTTAATCTTGTCTTCAAAGTCTTCAGCACTTGGTCTTCAGAATCTTTGTCTTAAGAATCTTCATAACTTGTTCTTCAAGAACCTTATCTTCAGAGTCTTCAGAACTTGGACAAACTGAATCAGAGCTTGAGAAGTCTTCATAAGTTCTTCCAATAGAGTCACGATCAGAAGCTCTATCACTAATGTTCATTAGAACTGTTATTATAAAAGAATTCTTGAACTTGACAGAGACTTTATAAACACCGTTGGTTTCTTCCAAAGTTAGAGTTTGTTGCATTCAGAACCTGATGACATCACGGCCCTTATCTTCAAATTTAGAACCTGTTAGCAAAAGCTACACACTAGACAAATACCATTAGAATATTAAATTATTCTTGGAGATATCACATAATATTATCATTAAAACTTACGGCCAGATGCATAACTAAATCTTATTCTTACAATCTCCCTCTTTTTGATGATGGCAAAACCATGTATTTTTATGAACCGTTTATACTAGATTTAATCACATAAAACATATCCATAGTTATCTAACTAGCTCCCCCTGAATTCTATACTCCCAAAATTCACTTTAGCTTGTTCAGAGGTCCCTCTGAGCTCAAGACTTACAAAATAATTTTGAAGTATAAACAGGTGGCAAGAAAGGAGTGCTTCTCTGTTGCAGTTTCATCAGAGTCTGACTAGAAATGTCTGATTCCTCATCTTAGATATGGGCTTGCTATCAGAACATCGTGAAGTATCAGAACCGAGTTGTGGAGATCCAAGCATCAGAAACTGGTTTGTCATGAATCTTGACCTTGTTCAGAACTTCTGAACTTTTTCTGGTTTCTCATAATTCTTGACCATGTCTTTTGAATACCCTTCATAATTTCTGAAGTTTGTCTGTCTAGATAAATTCAGTGAACTCTCACAAAGTTCTTGAGTCAAACATTGGTTAGAAGGAAAAATATCAGAACATGCATGTGAATTATTCTTGAGAATAGGTATATCAAAATCATCTTACTTTCTCCACCTTTGTCAAAAATCAAAAAGATTTTAAAAAAAATAATCAAGAAGGATTAACTTTATTGATTAAAAGATAAAGTCCATAATTCTGAAATCAAAAGAAAAAAACAAAGGTAAAAACAAAAAGGATAGAGTTTTGGCTTCTCAGAAATATCTGAAGAGATCTCTTGCAATAGCTTCATAATCTCGACATTGACAGCATGTTGTTCTTCATTCCTCTGATCCTGTTGATTCAGCCGTCCTCTGTTTAGAGCCTTCTCAGTTCTTAATTCTTCCATAAATTACTGAAGCATAGTAGAAGATTCCCTAGACCCCGAAGTAGGAAGCTCCTTAACATCTGATGTAGATCATACTTCATGTTTAAAAGGAATCTCAGTCAAGGTGAGATCTTGCTGTTCAGAAGTAGTCTCTTTAGCCACAGTCACTTCCGGAGCCGAAAGCAAAAGAACTGGAAGAGGAGGTTGACGTGTAGCAATCTCAACATTTTTCTTCCTCATTGCATCTTTGAAGAAAAAGAATTAAACTAAAGAAGAGTTGGATTCCATCCACCTCTTGAAGTTATGCCAGATGGAATTTGTTGCTTCAGGATTCAATTCTTTAGTGCAAGTGGTTACCGAGAATCACAGACTATTCAGTCTCATATTCAAAATGATGCAATAAGTCATCTAAGGGAACTGGTTTGACATCAGTGCTGTGAAAGAGAGGTTTCGGGGGAATAGAGTAAGGTTCAAAAGGTTTATCTGGGATAGTCCTTCTTTGGAGAAAATAAGGCTCGAAATCAGAGTCATCTATCTCTATGATGGAAGATTCTGGGTTTAGATTTTCTAGTTGAGAAGAAGGTGAAGGAGGGATTTGGATGTTTTTGTATAGAGGGTTAAGGTCTAACTCAGTCTCTAGGATTTGTTGGAGGAGAATATTTGGTGTTTGTATTGGTTCGGTGATGGTGGTTAGAGTGAGGTTGGTTTCTAAAATAAGGTTCGAGATGGTTGTAGAAGAGAGAGTGTTAGTTGTTGTGTTATATGGAGTGGAAAGGATACACATGTAGTGGTTTCTGAAGAAGTGTCCTTAGAAATTTTTGGATTTTTGGGGGGTGGTGTAGGATCATAAGTAGTGGTTTCTTAAACATTTGGATTTTTCAGTTTGGGAGCAAACATTGTTCCAAATGTGGAAACAGGCGGTGGTAAGGGTTGAAGCGAAGTTTGAGTGGATGGATGAACATATGAATTATCAACAAATTTAGGAATAAGATTCTTAGAAGTAACACACTTACTAGAATCAACAGAAGTAGTCAACCTGGTAGCAACATAACTTATTTCTGACTTCCTTGAAGAGTCAGATTTTCTTTCTGCCTTAGAATGCCTAGAACCATCAACACTATCAGAGGATCTCTTGATGGATTTATAAGACTTTGACTTTTTGGAAGAACCCTCAACGGAATTCTTCTTGGAAGCTTTTCTTTTATTCTTCGCTTGAGACTCATAAGGATTAACAAAACCCACACCAGAAGTAGGAGGAATTCCTGGAGATCTAGAATTGTGAACAGGAAAATCTTCCACTTCTATCCTCCTGGAAGCCACTGTGTTCTTGACCAGTTCTTCAGGAGTTCCAACAATGTTAGGAATTAAGGACATATTCCTTAAAGTTTTGTCGTTGAGAGAAGTTTCGATTAACACCTCCAGCCCTCTTTGTAGATTCAACGAATCTACAAGTTTACTCTCCAACATAATATAAAAAATGAGTCTTTCCATGGAGACCCATTTTCTATATTTAGAACCATTGTCTCTAGTCTCAACAATAGTGTTCTTCAGATAGTTAAACAATATTTCTGGTAGATTAACCTTGACTCTAGCCTTGATGAAGCTAAGAAGATACTTCTGGTGAGTGTTAATGTAATCGGAAGAGTTGGTGGAGTTACATTGATAGAAACTTCCTAGAAAGATCTTAAACCAGATCCTTAAATTATTATGAAGTTTCTTAGGATGATGAGCATCCACTCCATCCTTGAAGATTCTAGCAGCATTTTCAAACATCCTCTCATAACCAGTGGGCATGTTGATACAACTTTCTCCAGTGCCATCATGTTTTGTTAGCTTGGCAATCTCTTCCTCAACAATGCATATGCTTTTCCCCATGACTTTTGAGCAAATTATCCCATTAGTAGATACAAAGGAATGTACCCAGAAATTCTTGACCAGTTCAGGATAAACTGGACCTTTCAAGCGATCAAAATCGGTTTCCCATACTTAAGTCTTCAACACAGAAGATAAATAAAACCTATTAGCTTTTAGGTTTTCAAAATCGTCAATCAATTCAGCCAGAACATTCAACTTATCACCAGAAGTAGAAAGATGAAGATCTAGGTCTTAATGAGATTGTTGAGACAATGAACCTTGATCTTGAGCAGTTGAAACTTGTTATTGTTGTTGTTGTTGTAGAAGTTGGGTGTCTGTTTGTTATTGTTGTTGAGCCATTGCAAACCCGAATATTCGATCTCTGACTGTTTGTTTGTTGATGCAAGCTCGCGTGAAGTATTCTGGGTTTCTTTGCTTTGGTTGCGCTTTTTGAGGACATTAGCGTTCGTTTGGTATTATACTGATTCCAATTTATCTTTCCTTATTTCATTGCTTTCTAGATATCATGAGAAGTAGGAAATAAAGAGCGTGCGCTCAAAGTCGCTGTTTAAAGACCTGTAGCAGGCATCCCGCATTTGTTTTCTAATTGTGTTTGTGCTTATTTTCGTGGATTGACGATAGATGATGTCACTCAATTAGAATTGAGATAACGACTTCGATCTTTTGCATTCTCCCCAGATATTTTTTACTTTCCTTTGTTGGCGATCGATGATGTCACTCAATTAGAATTGAGATGACGAATTCGATCTTTTGCATTCTCCCCTTAGGATTTTTACTTTCCTTTGTTTATGATCAATGATGTCACTCAATTAGAATTGAGACAACAACTTTGATCTTTTGCATGTTCCCTTAGGATTTCTCGATTAGGATAACTTTCGAGCTAGACAATAAGATAGTTATCCATGCATGCCAACATAGGATAGAGATTTCCCTTTCCATATTTGACATAGGGCCATCATTGTTTGATAACACTAGGTTAGAGATAGGTTAGTCTCTCTTAGATGTTTTCTTTCCATTTTGCATAATTGAATTTAAAACTAAAACTTCTTTTTCTTGGAAAATGTATAAAATATGCTGTTGCACCCCAAAATTTGCCCTCCCATATTCTTCAAGAAATTGCCAAGCCAAGTCACAAAATTCTCCAAGAATTGCACAGTCAAAGAGCCTCCTATACAGTCAAAACTAGGGTTTGTGTCCTGATCAAGAAAAGGTAGTTTTCAAAGGCCCAATCAAGTCTCACATGCCTACAAATATGGTCAAGTATCCTCATATCAAGTTTCAAGGCTTTCAGTACAAAATTGCACAGTCAAAACCCTAAATTGCACTACAGTCAACTGTAGGGGCAAAATGGTCATTTGACAGTCAAAAGTTCAAATTTTTGGTCAACATATCATTTTGAAGCCACAAACATCATTTGATCAATGCTTGATCATGATTCTCAAAATTTGGCTCAGAAATCATCAAAGATGCAAAAGTTACTATATTTGGACAGCTGAAAAAGTCAACTGAAATTGACCAGGGCATAACTTTCACATGGATTATCAGAAAAATTCCATCCAAAGCTCATTTTGAAGAGAAAGACATTTCCTACAACTCATCTTCATACTTCAAGTCCAAGAAATGCTCTTACAAAAAGTTATCAATTTCAACATTATAGGTCATTTTCAAAAGTCAACAAAAAAGGACTTTAAGTCAAAGGCCATAACTTGAGATTGGAAAATCAAAATGACATGGGACCAAAGGAATTGGTTAAAGGACTCAAAGACCTTTCCAAAATGTCCAAGAACATGAGAAAAGCTTAAAAATTGAGCAAGTTATGCCTTGTGGAAGTTGGGAAATTTTTGGATATTTTGAAAAGTCAACTTTGATCCAAATGACCTAAAATTGCTAATGGGCCCATTTTTCTTCCATGATTCATCATTCCAAGCATATGCACGACCACTTGGCCCAAAGGGAAGCATTTTCTCATTTTTTATTTATTTATTTGAATTTTTATTTATATTAATTCAATTAAATCAATTAAATATATGAAAAATGTTTAAATTAACCAAACCAATCTTTTTATACATGTTTTAAGGTCAATATTTCGTGCAAATGTAAACTAGGAAAGATTTGGTCTGATTTGAGCTAATTGATACAAAGAACACATGAAAAAAGATATGGAAGATCCTTAAGAAATCAAATATGCAAAACCATTATTGCATTGGATTTTATTGAATATTTTTGACCTAATAGCCTCAATACATAAACAGGAATCAAACCCTAATCACAACACACTGAAAGCTGCGCAAGAAAGGCCATTGGAAACTTGAAAAAATTCCTTGAAAACAAAATTCTGAAATCATTGTTGGAGGACGATTCAAGCCTTAATCTTGATTCCAATAGCTTCCTTGAAGGTCCCTGATCAGATTCCAATCATAAACTTCCACTCAAACGCCCAGAATCGGTACCAGGAACCTCAACTGTATCAAACAAATTTCATAGTCTTACATTCCATTCTATGCATCATTTGTGAAATATATTACTTGATTCATGTTCATATTGAAGTTTTAAAGCTAACCAGTACCTTTAATTGTGTTTTTACTTGCCATACACGATGATACCATGTTTGAGATTCTAGGGTTTTCAGGAGGATAAATTAGGGGTTTTGCAATAAGGCAAAATTAGAGGCTGAGACTAGGACTATTGGATTCCACGCATTGGGACGAACATGGACCAAGCCTCGCGATCAATTTATGAATCATATAGCGCTATTCGCTATTTTTTCTAAAGCCATCTAAAACCACGCGTTTAAAACCGTTGCAATAGGTTCTTGTTTCAGAAAAAAAAGAAATACGCGAGGAAGACGATGTGCTGGCAAATACTGGCTGGCTCATTTAAATCAGCGCGCGTTTTTGTGTTTTTTAGTGGCCACTAACCAATTTTTATTCTTGTTATTTATTCGTTGTTGTATGTACAAAGTGAACGTTGAGATCAGCTGGCAAGCGTGAGGTTTGACAAAGCGTATGACCTGGGTTCGAGTCCCAGGTCTGGATAAATTTCAATATTATTTTTCATTAATAATTCCTATGCAGCGTTTGTGTTGGAAACCATGATGCACCTCCAGATCTATCCATCCACGCGTCCATCAGAAGCAATCCAAGGGTGTGGAATTGATGAGCACGCTAAGCCTTAGTCAATGCACAACACGCTAGTGGCGAAAGTCAATGGATCTGAGTGCTATTGGGCCTGAATTGCTGAGCCCATACCTCCTAAATTGGGACTTCCACCCCCCCTGGTTTGCCCTCTCTATTTTTTTTATATTTTTATTTTTTCAATTGTTATTTTATTTGCTTTATTGTTATAAATTAATTAATTATTTTCCACAAAATATAAAAACTTCATAAAAATCAGAAAAAAGATAAAAACATAATAAAATATTTAATTTTCATATTTTCTTGTAAATAATTGCATGTAAATAAATTTAGTATTAAATAGATTTTAATCTTAATTCTTTTTAATAACTAAAATCCAAAAACATAGAATTAGGTTTAATAACTTTTTATTCCTTTTTAATTTTCCCTTTTACCATAATAATATTTATTATATTTATTTTTTATAATTAAAATTGTACACAATTAATTAGGGTTTCATTTAGATTTTAATTTAATATTTTCACAATAAATTTAAAAGCCATTAGAATTAGGGTTTGCATTCAATTTTCATTTAATTAATTCTTTTTCTATTAAACCTTAAAAAAACATAAAAATACCAAAAACATTCTTTTTTTTAATTTTTAATTTTAATTCCTCATTAACTTTAATATTTTGCAAAAGGGTCCAACGCCCTCCTTTCGACTTAATTGTTTTATTTCGCGCATTTACCTTATTTCGCTTAAATAATCATGTATCTCTCCCAAAGCTTTGTAACGTTTTATACTTTTCGCACTTTTATTTGCTTTATTTATTTTCTGTCAAATCGGGTCCAGTTTAATTTTGGCGATGTGGACCCGCGCCATTTGTAATAGCCTTAGATTTACTTTTTCCCGCAAATATTAACTGTTAACAAAAAAGCATGAAAGAATGTATGGCCTTAAAATAAAATCAAGCGTAGATCACAATGAACATGACAAGACAAATATCAATGAAAACGACACACGAATCGCACACACCACCCCTAGGGTACGCCTCACTGTTGCCTTGCCTCGAAAGGTGATCGTCGAGTAGAGGATGTCTTAGTAAGTCCTCATGATCCGGGAACCTGGCATGAGGGTAGCTTCTAAGGTGTCTTCCCATTGCTCTGGTGATCACCATGTCCCGAACCTCGAATTGACCCGAATACCTCCAACGGTGGTGCTACCTACCTCTCAATGGTGGGATGGCACTACTTTAAAGGATATTTACACAGACAAATTCCTTAGGGTAGGTAGGTTCTCAAGGATACTTGCTCTAATTTCAAACAAAAATACTTTTCACACCAACACATTTTCAAAAGCTTTCAAAGCAAATTTTTCAAACACTCTGACGTACGAGTCGAACTGAAATTTTTCAAAGAAACTTTTTTAAAACCCACAATTGAAAAGAAAGCAAACATTTTTGAAAACACAAATGAGCAAGTATCTAAGAGCCCATGGATAACCATGGATAGAAAGGGTGCTAACACCTTCCCTTTCTATAATCTACCTCCCGAACCGAGAGCGATCTCTATAAGGAATTTTTCTGTGCTTTTGTCCTTTCCTTGTTGGAGAAAATAAAAGACGGTGGCGACTCTTGCATCCGCGACATTTCGCGAACCAGCGTTAAACAGTCAGTTCCAGATCCACCGATCACAGAACTGGCGACTCTGCTGGGGACTATCTTATAAAGTGAGGTGTACCTTAGGGCTAGTTCATAACTGTGTTTTCAATTGTATTGATTTGCTTGCTTTACTATTGTGGGTTGCATCGGAGTTACATAGATCCTAACCCGGATCTGGGGATACCCTGTTTAGGTAGCATAAGCTGTGAGGGACCTGTCCGGCGTAGACCGACACAGGTGAAGCAGTGGCTACGTTGGTGTGGCACCTTGGTCTGTACCGATATCCCTTGTGTCGCAACGAGGAGAATATGGGTCTTCTAAGGAGCCATTAAGCACCAACAACCTTAGAACCTTAATTGACACGACTTGGCCATTAGAATTGTAGCAGTATGCTACGCCCATTGAGGCTAAACTCTCGTGATGGTTCTGGCCGCAAGAAAAGATTGTGATGCTGGAGTTATGACCGATTGAGGGTAGTCAATGATATTGGGATCCTCTAGGAACCCGGTTACTTTGATAGGACAGGTATGAACCAACTAACTGAAAGAGGGTAATACCTAGACCCCATGCTGGCCTAAACTCTAAGGGCTTCTCTTGTGTGACTTGTGTGCCTTCGTACTTGACTACTTGCATGCTTGTTACCTGACACTAGTTTCTTGCAGGTTATGTTTTAAGTCCTTAACTGGGACTCATAACAGGGTACTAAGTTTCTTGCAGGTTATGTTTTAAGTTCTTAACTAGGACTCATGACAGGTTTACTTGAGCTTCTTGCAGGTTTTGATTTGCAGTCCTTAAAAAGGGCTCATAACAGGGTTTATCCATACTACCCCATGCATCATAACATCATACCATTGCATACATCCTAACCCATTTCAAGGATCTCAAGGGCTTGTGATGCAGGTCATGGTGAATCAACTATCCCAGCAAGGGGCAAAGGGGATTTATTTTCCTCTAGCCATGATTGTCAGGGGCTATGACCCACTTGATATGGTGAGCTTTGACACTTGAAGAAGATTGCCCTAGCCAAGGATGTCAGGGGCTATGACCCACTGGATATGGTGAGCCTTTGACCCTTTGAAGAAGGACTCTCAACAACATGCAGTTCCTTCAACCAAACTACCGGACCCGAGTTCTAACAAATTTTCTTGTTTACCCCGCGAGATCCTTGAAAACATTGCATGCATGTCATACACATCATTACATAACAGGTATCTTTGTTGCAGGTCACTTACCTTTCTCGCTGTTTATTTCAGCAATGGCCTTCCAACCAGATAACCAGGACCTTCTTACTCAAGAAACTCGGTTCGGGGAAATCCTCCTGAATTTATCCAAGGGGCAGGAGGAGTTAAGGACACTTCTCATGGAGACTTTTGTCAGGAGCAGTGCTGAGGATGAAAGGCTGAAACACCTACAAGCTGAGGTGGATGCATTGAGGGTCCAGATGCTGGGGCAGGTGACTGCCATTCAAGGGTTAGCTCAAAGACAAGATGAGTTATGGTTTCTCGTTAACCAACCGCTTCAGGATAACCAGCTGGGGCAAAAGTCTAAGGGCAAAAAGCCAGTCATCATTCAACCACCCTTGAGACAAGCAGACAAGGGAAGAGCTCCTCAGATGGCTTCAGTGTCACCAATTCAGTATCAACCTCACCAGCTTCAGCCAGACAAGCCTGAAAGGCAGTTCATCAAACTCAACATGTCACCGTCTCAAGCTTTACAACAATTGTTAAGGTTGAATCTGGTGACGGTAAGGGGCCCTCCTAGGCGTCTCAATACAACCTCCCTAAAGTACAATCCTGAGGAAAGATGTGCGTACCATTCTAACAGTCCAGGACATGACACCGACGACTGCTGGGCTTTGAAGAATAAGGTTCAAGATCTGATCAATGAAAGAGCTGTGGATTTTACCCATATGGGCCAGGCTGAATGCTCCTGCCATCCCTACAAGATGCACCAGTTGAAATAACAAGCCCTGAGACTGAAAATACTTTTGTTCATTCGAATGTTCAAGTTGCAATTTTCTTTTGTTCAAAGCATTTACTCATGTTAAAACGTTGTTATTTCATTAATGCATCGCATATGTCTGTTTTGAAGCAATATATTCGTATTCACTATACGCAAATTATGTTCATATTTTTTCTGATGTCAACTCTCGTTAATTCTAAGCCTCTTGAGGGAGGATGACGAAAACGATACCATGATCGCTACAATATGCTTTTGAACAGACCCCGCTGATGAGGTACAGGCATTGTTTCAAATCCTAAACACTGGAGTTATAAGGAAGATAATCCCTCGTCAACCCCTTCGAGCCAAAGAAGTAGGAGTTTTATTTTCGAAAATCAAAACCCTTAATCATAACCTGGGGCAGGGTAGTCTCTCAGTTGATCCAAGTGCATAACGAATGGCACCAAAAAGTCTTTACAAAACGAAGAAAGACAATGATGGTTCCGAACAATCATAAGGACAGGCAGTCATGATCAAAAAAAAAAATTATTATCATAAATGAAAATCCCAAGAAGTCAAAACCTATAAAAAGGGACTTATAAAACTGGGACATCCCGCTGACTGTAATCACAAAAGAAACAGTTCAGGCAAAATTCAGGGATAGCAAAATCAAAAAGAAAGAGGTCTTACAAACCCTCAACAAAAGCAAAAATGACCGCCTATTCAGAATAAATCATCAACATCCGAATCATCACCGGAAAATCAGAGCAAAGACTCAAACAAGGTCTAACGTATGATCAACTGGGTTTAGGTTTGGAGAACATTACGAAGAGCGGGTGGGTACAAATAAAATTTGAGCCTTTATCCTTTGTTTCTTAAACCGTGAACCAAGCCACGTTATAACCCTCAAAAGTCCTAGCTGAAGCATGGGTTAGTTCGAAAGCATACTGTTACGAGAGGTATCCTGACTCCTGAAGGCCTACGGTAAATACGGAGTTGACATCACGTTTTACAAACACTCATTTGTTTTATGAGAAAAAGAATGCATTTTCAAAATCTTCAAGACAGACATAAGCTTTGCATTTTTAACATAACTTTGTTTGCATATGACTTTTTGTTTGAACAGCAGGAAAATTCGCACGATGAATACCTAGTGAACAAAAGCATTTCCAATCAAGGGGCATGGCATGACTATTGTTCATCATCTGGGGCAATTAGGTCAAGATTCAAAATCTCTCAAAAGGCCAAACAGCCTGGGGCAAATCTCCGCCTGAGTCACTTGGGGCATTTCAACAATAAATCTTGCCTGGTCGAAAATCTTCTGGTGGCACGACAAAACACTTCTAACAGGGGCAACTCCCTACTTTCTGAGAACGGACATAGTCGAAAAAATACTACGCAAAATCAAAGACCCGCTAGGTTGACATACCTAGGCAAAAATAAGGGCTTCCCGGCGAACCAAAAGGGTTCGGGCAAAAATAAGGGATGAAAATGAAAAAATCTGTACACCCGGCAAGTCGAAAACCTGAAAAGGCGGCTTGGTCAAAAATGGGTATCCCGGTGGACTGAAAACCCGAAAGGGCGGTCCAGGCAAAAGTTAGGGATTAAAGCGTACGACTATGTCCTGTCATCTCATCACTCGCCTACCAGAAGAAGGTTTGTCCATCAACAACTATCAGCACCTCACAGGTCTTCCTCTCCCACATCAGAAACAGGGGCAATAATGGGTGGTCTAAGCAACCTAATTGTTCTGTCCTCCAAGGTACCAAGGTAGGTTCAGCTAAAGAACATAACCAGATACTCTAATTCCCCAGAGAGTAAGTCAGCAGTAAGTGCATTCTTCTCCAAGCAGAGCTATCAAATCTCAAGGAAATTGAGTATCCTC
Source organism: Vicia faba (assembly GCA_948472305.1). Classification (NCBI taxonomy): domain Eukaryota; kingdom Viridiplantae; phylum Streptophyta; class Magnoliopsida; order Fabales; family Fabaceae; genus Vicia; species Vicia faba. The sequence continues at coordinate 218,810,005 of OX451741.1, forward strand.
CAGTAGATCTCAATACTCCCCCAGCAGCAGCATACATATATTCTTAACAAGCATCCCCGGCGGTCTTGGTCTAAAGATTATTCCCCGGCGGTATATCAACATTCAAAGGAATCACTTCCCCCGCAGTTCAAAACTTCCCCAGAAGAGTCCAATCCAGTTTCCCCAGGAAAGTTGGAACTCATATCCCCAAGCAGTAAGCTTATCCCCAGTAAATTCTGGAAGCTTACCCCCTCGCAGAACACGAACGCGTCGCCCGACTTTATTCAAAGAGTTATTTCCTCAATAGGATATAACTGGGTTATCCTCAGCCAAAAGCCACGGAAAGGTCGTCGTCAACGTAGTTCTTTCCTATCCCCAGCGAAGTCTATCAGCACTTCCAATACAACAAGACATCCTCAGCAAATTATTATCAACACTCAGCAAGGCATCCCTCTTCCCACAGAGTATTGCTTCCCAGCATGGTCGCTAGAGTATCTTTTCTCCCCGCAGAATCTTCCATTTGCCAAGTTTATTCCGCAACGGAGTCATCTTCTCCCACCGGTATTCTTGCAACTATCATCCCCAGCGGAAGCAAAATCAATACTTCAATATCAGCCCAGGATACGACTTCCCGGCACCCGTCAAGGATCTACTTTCTTAGACGAAAAACATATTCATAAAACATCACATACATCATTATAGCATGCATAGACGCATCGTATCATACAAATCTCATTTATGTTGAGAACATCATTGCTTGATCCATATCATGCATTGCATATGACTGACCTTTACCTTTCAGGAAAGATGCAGCTGAAATTCTCAACATATTTCAAAGCCTTCTCTAGTCCAGCTAAATCGACTCCCAACAGATTTTTCTGATAAAGACTCAGCAGAAGTTATGGTCCCCTCTCCGACAGTGCGTGAGGTGGTAATTCCTTTTTCAGATGTTTCCCTCTCCGACGTGAGTGTGAGGTGATAGTCTTCTATGGTTCCCTCTCCGACAAGTGCGTGAGGTGGTAAGTCCTTTTTCAGATGTTTCCCTCTCCGACGATGAGTGTGAGGTGATAGTCTTCTATGGTCCCCTCTCCGACAAGTGCGTGAGGTGGTAATTCCTTTTTCAGATGTTTCCCTCTCCGACGATGAGTGTGAGGTGATAGTCTTCTATGGTCCCCTCTCCGAAAAGTGCGTGAGGTGGTAATTCCTTTTTCAGATGTTTCCCTCTCCGACGGTGAGTGTGAGGTGATAGTCTCTTATGGTCCCCTCTCCGACAAGTGCGTGAGGTGGTAAATCCTTTCTCAGATGTTTCCCTCTCCGACGGCGAGTGTGAGGTGATAGTCTTCTTTGGTTCCCTCTCCGACAAGTGCGTGAGGTGGTAAGTCCTTTTTCAGATGTTTCCCTCTCCGACGATGAGTGTGAGGTGATAGTCTTCTATGGTCCCCTCTCCGACAAGTGCGTGAGGTGGTAATTCCTTTTTCAGATGTTTCCCTCTCCGACGATGAGTGTGAGGTGATAGTCTTCTATGGTCCCCTCTCCGACAAGTGCGTGAGGTGGTAATTCCTTTTTCAGATGTTTCCCTCTCCGACGGTGAGTGTGAGGTGATAGTCTCTTATGGTCCCCTCTCCGACAAGTGCGTGAGGTGGTAAATCCTTTCTCAGATGTTTCCCTCTCCGACGGCGAGTGTGAGGTGATAGTCTTCTTTGGTCCCCTCTCCGACAAGTGCGTGAGGTGGTAATTCCTTTTTCAGATGTTTCCCTCTCCGACGATGAGTGTGAGGTGATAGTCTTCTATGGTTCCCTCTCCGACGGTGTGTGAGGTGGTAAGTCCTTTTCAGATGTTTCCCTCTCCGACGATGAGTGTGAGGTGACAATTCCTTTTCCTATGATTCCCTCCCCGACGATGAGTGAGGTGATTCCCTTTCAGATTATAATTTCCTATAGTTCTCTTCCCGATATTGCAAAGATGGTAATTCCCGCTAAGATTTTTCTCAACGAGCGTCGTTGAAGTTAAAATCACCCAAGGTTCTCTTACCATTCATGCTAAGGCAGTAACCATACCTGGTTCATTCATCATCTTTTGAAGCTCCAAACTCAGCTCCTGTAACCAGTCAGGACATATCTATACCAAGCATCTGAAAACCAGCTCCTGCAACGTGTCAGGTACTTATTTGTTTCTTTTGCAGGTATACAGGCTCTCGCTAAGGAATCTCCTACGCGATCAACATCCAGATGGCATCTATAAGCCCATCATCCTATCCAGCAATCTCCAAATGGCATCTATAAGCCCATTCCCCCATCACACTACTAACATGTGAGCGTAAATTTCTGGGCACTCTAGTGTCCAATCATCTTCTACCCTCGGATTACGAAAGGCACGTCAGCCAATCTGCATCCTCAGGTCTAAGAAGATTGAACAGGGGCAACTGTTGCACCCCAAAATTTGTCCTCCCATATTCTTCAAGAAATTGCCAAGCCAAGTCACAAAATTCTCCAAGAATTGCACAGTCAAAGAGCCTCCTATACAGTCAAAACTAGGGTTTGTGTCCTGATCAAGAAAAGGTAGTTTTCAAAGGCCCAATCAAGTCTCACATGCCTACAAATATGGTCAAGTATCCTCATATCAAGTTTCAAGGCTTTCAGTACAAAATTGCACAGTCAAAACCCTAAATTGCACTACAGTCAACTGTAGGGGCAAAATGGTCATTTGACAGTCAAAAGTTCAAATTTTTGGTCAACATATCATTTTGAAGCCACAAACATCATTTGATCAATGCTTGATCATGATTCTCAAAATTTGGCTCAGAAATCATCAAAGATGCAAAAGTTACTATATTTGGACAGCTGAAAAAGTCAACTGAAATTGACCAGGGCATAACTTTCACATGGATTATCAGAAAAATTCCATCCAAAGCTCATTTTGAAGAGAAAGACATTTCCTACAACTCATCTTCATACTTCAAGTCCAAGAAATGCTCTTACAAAAAGTTATCAATTTCAACATTATAGGTCATTTTCAAAAGTCAACAAAAAAGGACTTTAAGTCAAAGGCCATAACTTGAGATTGGAAAATCAAAATGACATGGGACCAAAGGCATTGGTTAAAGGACTCAAAGACCTTTCCAAAATGTCCAAGAACATGAGAAAAGCTTAAAAATTGAGCAAGTTATGCCTTGTGGAAGTTGGGAAATTTTTGGATATTTTGAAAAGTCAACTTTGATCCAAATGACCTAAAATTGCTAATGGGCCCATTTTTCTTCCATGATTCATCATTCCAAGCATATGCACGACCACTTGGCCCAAAGGGAAGCATTTTCTCATTTTTTATTTATTTATTTGAATTTTTATTTATATTAATTCAATTAAATCAATTAAATATATGAAAAATGTTTAAATTAACCAAACCAATCTTTTTATACATGTTTTAAGGTCAATATTTCGTGCAAATGTAAACTAGGAAATATTTGGTCTGATTTGAGCTAATTGATGCAAAGAACACATGAAAAAAGATATGGAAGATCCTTAAGAAATCAAATATGCAAAACCATTATTGCATTGGATTTTATTGAATATTTTTGACCTAATAGCCTCAATACATAAACAGGAATCAAACCCTAATCACAACACACTGAAAGCTGCGCAAGAAAGGCCATTGGAAACTTGAAAAAATTCCTTGAAAACAAAATTCTGAAATCATTGTTGGAGGACGATTCAAGCCTTAATCTTGATTCCAATAGCTTCCTTGAAGGTCCCTGATCAGATTCCAATCATAAACTTCCACTCAAACGCCCAGAATCGGTACCAGGAACCTCAACTGTATCAAACAAATTTCATAGTCTTACATTCCATTCTATGCATCATTTGTGAAATATATTACTTGATTCATGTTCATATTGAAGTTTTAAAGCTAACCAGTACCTTTAATTGTGTTTTTACTTGCCATACACGATGATACCATGTTTGAGATTCTAGGGTTTTCAGGAGGATAAATTAGGGGTTTTGCAATAAGGCAAAATTAGAGGCTGAGACTAGGACTATTGGATTCCACGCATTGGGACGAACATGGACCAAGCCTCGCGATCAATTTATGAATCATATAGCGCTATTCGCTATTTTTTCTAAAGCCATCTAAAACCACGCGTTTAAAACCGTTGCAATAGGTTCTTGTTTCAGAAAAAAAAGAAATACGCGAGGAAGACGATGTGCTGGCAAATACTGGCTGGCTCATTTAAATCAGCGCGCGTTTTTGTGTTTTTTAGTGGCCACTAACCAATTTTTATTCTTGTTATTTATTCGTTGTTGTATGTACAAAGTGAACGTTGAGATCAGCTGGCAAGCGTGAGGTTTGACAAAGCGTATGACCTGGGTTCGAGTCCCAGGTCTGGATAAATTTCAATATTATTTTTCATTAATAATTCCTATGCAGCGTTTGTGTTGGAAACCATGATGCACCTCCAGATCTATCCATCCACGCGTCCATCAGAAGCAATCCAAGGGTGTGGAATTGATGAGCACGCTAAGCCTTAGTCAATGCACAACACGCTAGTGGCGAAAGTCAATGGATCTGAGTGCTATTGGGCCTGAATTGCTGAGCCCATACCTCCTAAATTGGGACTTCCACCCCCCCTGGTTTGCCCTCTCTATTTTTTTTATATTTTTATTTTTTCAATTGTTATTTTATTTGCTTTATTGTTATAAATTAATTAATTATTTTCCACAAAATATAAAAACTTCATAAAAATCAGAAAAAAGATAAAAACATAATAAAATATTTAATTTTCATATTTTCTTGTAAATAATTGCATGTAAATAAATTTAGTATTAAATAGATTTTAATCTTAATTCTTTTTAATAACTAAAATCCAAAAACATAGAATTAGGTTTAATAACTTTTTATTCCTTTTTAATTTTCCCTTTTACCATAATAATATTTATTATATTTATTTTTTATAATTAAAATTGTACACAATTAATTAGGGTTTCATTTAGATTTTAATTTAATATTTTCACAATAAATTTAAAAGCCATTAGAATTAGGGTTTGCATTCAATTTTCATTTAATTAATTCTTTTTCTATTAAACCTTAAAAAAACATAAAAATACCAAAAACATTCTTTTTTTTAATTTTTAATTTTAATTCCTCATTAACTTTAATATTTTGCAAAAGGGTCCAACGCCCTCCTTTCGACTTAATTGTTTTATTTCGCGCATTTACCTTATTTCGCTTAAATAATCATGTATCTCTCCCAAAGCTTTGTAACGTTTTATACTTTTCGCACTTTTATTTGCTTTATTTATTTTCTGTCAAATCGGGTCCAGTTTAATTTTGGCGATGTGGACCCGCGCCATTTGTAATAGCCTTAGATTTACTTTTTCCCGCAAATATTAACTGTTAACAAAAAAGCATGAAAGAATGTATGGCCTTAAAATAAAATCAAGCGTAGATCACAATGAACATGACAAGACAAATATCAATGAAAACGACACACGAATCGCACACACCACCCCTAGGGTACGCCTCACTGTTGCCTTGCCTCGAAAGGTGATCGTCGAGTAGAGGATGTCTTAGTAAGTCCTCATGATCCGGGAACCTGGCATGAGGGTAGCTTCTAAGGTGTCTTCCCATTGCTCTGGTGATCACCATGTCCCGAACCTCGAATTGACCCGAATACCTCCAACGGTGGTGCTACCTACCTCTCAATGGTGGGATGGCACTACTTTAAAGGACATTTACACAGACAAATTCCTTAGGGTAGGTAGGTTCTCAAGGATACTTGCTCTAATTTCAAACAAAAATACTTTTCACACCAACACATTTTCAAAAGCTTTCAAAGCAAATTTTTCAAACACTCTGACGTACGAGTCGAACTGAAATTTTTCAAAGAAACTTTTTTAAAACCCACAATTGAAAAGCAAGCAAACATTTTTGAAAACACAAATGAGCAAGTATCTAAGAGCCCATGGATAACCATGGATAGAAAGGGTGCTAACACCTTCCCTTTCTATAATCTACCTCCCGAACCGAGAGCGATCTCTATAAGGAATTTTTCTGTGCTTTTGTCCTTTCCTTGTTGGAGAAAATAAAAGACGGTGGCGACTCTTGCTTCCGCGACATTTCGCGAACCAGCGTTAAACAGTCAGTTCCAGATCCACCGATCACATATGCTAAACATACAAAAATCATTTTTATGGTAAAAAAATATCAACCAATTCATTTCTTTTCTCCATTTGGCTTTTCTCTTCTAAGAGCGTGTTGATTCCTTTCCACTACAGTGCGTGAGTCTCCAATTGTCGAGCAGTGGTGGGATGATTGAGTTTAGCATCGTTCATTTAAAAAATACAAACAAACAATCTCTCGGTCGTCTTCCCCTCGCGTAATCGACTCCTTTACCCAATCTCTCGGTCGCAAGATCTTGATTTCCCTCCTCCAGGTTTTCTTCGATGTTTTTCCTTTCCCTTTATGTGGGATAAATAAATACTCGGTAGCGAATTCATTAATTTTACCGCTACACTAAGAACCTTCTTTGCAGCTTTCCATGGCTTATGTGAACGAGATTGGATCCTATCAATGCTCAAATGAGTAGTCATTTTTTGTCTCGTTGTGTTGTATAATGACAACACAACTTATGGACACCAACATGAAGGGATTCTTTAAGTGAAGAAGATTCTCTACAAGTCACCAGAATTTTTAATTATGTGATTTCTCACTGCCATTGAACTAGCCATTTTCAATTTAAAAGAGCATTATCATACACGACTGTTCTCGTACTATGATCTGGACAATAAACATGTGGATTATCATACACCTTTACTTTCGCTTGATATTTGATTTCCGTTCTGTCCACAATTCATAAGAAGTTTTAAGAGATGTCTTGCTAGGAATCCTATTAAAGCAAATATACATCGGTCCTTAATCAGTACATTCACAATGCTAGTGATACATTACTATTATGTAACATTGATCTGATCATGTCTATGAGAGTACACTCTATTTTTCAACAACACCATTTTGTTGTGGCGTGTCAAGACATAATATAAAGTTCACATTTACAATGACTTTCATGAAACTTTGCAAATGAACCTAGACATTTTCCTTTCTAATAAGGTTAAAAGACAACTTGTTGGACCTTTCAAAAGTCTCAAAGAGAGATATTACTCTTTCATATTGTCCTCCGTACTGCGAGCTTCTCATTCATTAATGCTTTGAATAAATTTTATGGATTCAAACTAATCATCTTTAAACATACATCTAAGTTCACCATTGGGTAGTACCTAAATACATTTCAATAAACTATAACGATGCTAAATGAACATACTTCAATGAAATTAATCATTCTCAAAATAACATGCATGTCTATCTTTGGATACACAAGCATCAAATATGACAACAAATACATCAATTTTAGTAATAAGTCATGATTCATCTTTGAATGATCTATATATGTCTTATAACAAAATTTCATTGAACCCAAATATGTTATTCACATAGCATCCGAATCAAGTTCATTTGTATAATTTGGAATCACAAATTTTAATTAATTTGACCACTTTTGTGATTAACAAATGTGTAACTCAAATAATTTCAAATTAGACGGTACATTTTTTACTTCAAAATCAAATAATAAATAGAAGTTCATAATCAATAATAAATTGTAAACTTTTATGAATTTGACCACTTTAGTGATTAACAAATTCTAGATCCATTAATCAATATAACTATGATAGTAAATTAAACAACTGAATTAGTATAATTTGAAAATACAAACTTTAATAGATTTGAATACTTTGGTAATCAACAAATCCACACTTTAAATTTTCAAATTTAATGTACCCTTCTACCAATTACTTAACATGGCACAATTATTTATTACAATTGAATTGTGTATAATTTAAAATAAACTTTAATAAATTTGATTGTAAACATATTGATGACACACAAATATGTGATATTTCTGGCTTGATATACGTAAAATATTTCTCATATTTTAGTTTAAATTAAATTATTTTATAGGTATTATGCAGGTATTTTACTATTTTCGCAGATATACATTAAGCTGAACACTTTGGAAGAAATGAAGAAAAAGAGGTGCAAAGATAGCAAAAAGGGCCAAAGGAGAAGAAATGAGCTTAAGCCCATCAAGCATGTGAGCATGTGGCCAACCATGAAGAAGACCTTGACGATCGTCAAGGAGTATCGTCGAACGTCACACATTGAGGATGACCAAGTGACTATCATCACTTGGACGTGACGAACGTCACAAGGCCATTTTCTCCCACTTTCTTCGCATCCAACGGACAGAAGCCAATTCAAAGTAAATCCAACGATCACCTATATTATCTGATCCACTTAGTCAAAGAATGAGGAACGTAACAAAATTAATGGTCCTATTATTTCTCAAAGGAACACAAACTGTTCCTACATTTCCAAGAATGAACTGATCACACAAGACTTATAAATAGAGCCTTGGACCATACGAGAAGAGAGTTCTTCTTTTTGGCAGAAACTTTGGAGAATTTATTTTTACTCTTAGCAAATATTCTTTAAGCATTATTTTATTTCCCAGTTATTTCTATATCCCCTCCAGCATTTATTTTCATTGTACGGTTACATCTATTCCCCGATCGAAGTAAAGCCTACAGTTTGTGCAGGAGTGCTTCTATCTTCAGAATTATTACCAGGTTTATGTTTACGAATTCTTGTTGTTTTTAATCAATATAATTATGTTTATTTTCGTATGTCTCTTAAATTATTCTGTGATTTGGTCTGATATTATGTTAGGCTAGAATTCCTATACCGGTATGTAAAGTCACTTAACCAAGGGAACGAGTAACTTAGTTGGGATTATTTTTACTACAAAACTTTCTTTTCTGGCCTAAGTTACTATTTTTAAACATTAAATTGTTTTGTTACGAAAGTAAAGAACAAATAGAGGTTAGGGTCAACAAAGCGGAAGTTTGAGATCTTTTAACTGGACAGTAGTAATTAGACATTAGCTTAAAATACAGCGGAAGCACTTTAAAGTTAATTAAGATTTTATTTAGTTTTCAAAAGGTGTTTTTAACTCCTGCGGGATGGCGGAAGCGTACGTTAGGACTTAACTGCATAGCCTAGATCAACAAAACGACAGTGTGAGACGAGGGTTTTTAAACTAAATAAGTTTTACTGAAAGCTGTTTTGAAAATATAAAGACACCCAACCGGTCGCTAGTTCCCGAGGTTCGACTATTGCATACTGGTAGTTACGCTCATTGATTATTAAAAATCCAACTTAATTTAGTATTTAGTTTTCCCTACAACCTAATCAAAACATTCATTAGCTTTAGATTTGTGAAGTAACAATAGAAGATGGTAGATCGATTCATCAGTCTCTGTGGTTCGATATCTTTTAAAACTACACGATAAGACTGTGCACTTGCAGTCCGAATCATTAGATACATACAGTATAATCCCGATCAAGTTTTTGGCGCCGTTGCCGGGGACTGATTTAAGTCGATATCGCTACTCTTTTGTTACGCAGTAGAGACTAGAGCAAAAACCTCTCTATTTCTTTTCTTTTCTTTTCTTATTTGTATGCCAAACACTCGTTCGTAAGGAGAGCCGTTATACATACAAATCAACGATATAGAGCGGTATCTCAGACTTAGACGCCGCATTCAAGAGTATCATCTCTTGCATAACACTCAACCTCGTCAATCACTCGAATCTCCTATTTCTCGACCAATCGAAGAAATGGCTGCCAATCCTGCTCCGCGCCCACTCAAATCCTACGCCATTCCCTCACAAGATGAACCGCACAATAGCATTGTTGCTCCTCCAATCGAGGCTAACAACTTTGAACTGAAACCTTCTTTGTTATCTGCTGTACAACAGAACCAGTTCTCTGGTGGGTCAGTGGAAGAACCTAATCTTCATCTATCAATATTTCTACAGTACGCAGATACAATTAAGAACAATAGGGTCAGTCAAGAGGCAATAAGACTTCGTCTCTTCCCTTTTCTCTAAGAGACAGAGCCAAAGCTTGGCTCCAATCTCTACCCGCAAACTCAGTCACTACATGGGATAAGCTGAAGAAAGTCTTTCTTGCAAGGTATTTCCCGCCAAGCAAAACAGCTATGCTAAGATCTCAAATACGCGATTTTAGACAAAAGGAGAACGAATCCCTTTTCGATGCTTGGGAACGATACAAGGATCTAATGAGACTATGCCCACATCATGGCTTGGAAGAATGGTTGATTATCCATACCTTCTATAATGGTCTCCTTTACAATACAAGATTAATGATAGACGCAGCCGCAGGAGGTGCACTTATGGGCAAATCCTACACCGCTGCCTATGCTCTAATAGAAAGTATGGCCCCCACTATCAGTGGGGAAGTGAAAGAGGACAAGCAGAAAAAGGTACTGCAGAGAAAATACCGACAAAAGGAGGCATGTATGAGATAAGCGACCTAGACAATGTCCATGCTAAGGTAGATGCCCTCACCCTAAAGATAGATAATTTAACCGCAATACCTCCATCCACCGTGGCTGCTATAACTCCCAATTGCGAAATATGCGGAGTACCTGGACATTTAGTTACCGAATGTAAGATCTTGGCAGGAACTCCAACTGACCAAGTGAGTTATGCTCAAGGAAACCCTTACTCAAACACATACAACCCTGGATGGAAAAATCACCCAAATATCTCATATAAAAACCCCAATGCGTTGTATGCTCCAAACCAAGCACCTGCCGTGCCACCTGGATATCAGAAACCTCCTGCAAATGCTCCTAGTGCGCCTAGAAAATCAAACTTAGAATTGATGATGGAGAACTTCATAGCTACCCAAGTGCAAACAAACAAAGATGTCCAAAATCAAAACATACACACTAACGAGCAGATAAAACAATTAGCAAACAAAATAGATGCTTTGGCCACCCACAATAAAAATGTTAGAAACCCAAATCTCTCAAGTGGCTCAACAACAAGCACCTACAGCTGCACCGGCTGATACATTTCCCGGTCAACCACAACCTAACCCGAAGGGGCATGCTCATGCCATCATATTAAGAAGTGGAACCGAGTTAGATGGACCTCCTGACCCAAGACCATCAAATCAAAGTATGTATCAAAGGTCCGAAACACCAACTGAGAAGGAGAATCAACCAGAGAAACCAGAGGAGGATGAAGAAGATAGAGGAGGAGAGGCCAAAGAAAAAGAAAAAGAAAAACCTTATGTGCCTCCACCGCCTTATAAACCCCAGATCCCATTTCCTGGTAGATTAGCCAAACCTAAGAATGTAGGGCAATTTAAAAAATTCGTAGAACTTCTGAAACACCTTAATATAACAATCCCTTTCACAGAAGCCATAACTCAAATGCCCTCCTATGCCAAATTCCTCAAGGAAATCTTATCTAACAAGAAAAAGCTAGAAGATAACGAAACAGTCACACTTACAGCAGAATGTAGCACAATTATCCAAAACAAGATGCCTCCTAAGCTGAAAGATCCTGGAAGCTTCTCTATACCATGTCATATAGGTAAGTTTGTCATGGACAAAGCCCTATGTGATTTAGGAGCTAGTATTAGCGTTATGCCTTTATCCATATGCAACAAACTGGAAATGGGTGAACTAAGGCCAACAAATATGTCCGTTCAATTGGTGGATCGCTCTGTCAAATACCCAGTAGGAATCTTAGAAAACGTTCTTGTACGGATAGGTCAATTCTACATCCCTACAGATTTCATAATCATGGACAATAGAGAAGACGAAAGTACACCTATCATTTTAGGAAGACCATTCTTAGCCATCGCTAGAGCTATCATAGATGTAAAAAAGGGAAAACTAACCTTTGAAGTAGGTGAAGAGAAAGTCGAATTTATTATGACACAATTCTTACAAGTGCCTGCCATAGATGACACATGTTATCTGGTAGACATCGTGGACGAATGCGTAAGAGAGATTGAATGGGAACCAATACCTTGTTCTGAAACCATGAAGATTCCCACACCTCTTATATTCGAAGATAACGAATGGTGTCCCGAATACCGAGACGACAATCTGAGTGAATGCTTAGCTCTGACACCCGATCACATGCTGTTGTACCCCAAAATTTGCCCTCCCATATTCATTAAAATTTGTCAAGTCAAGGTCACAAAGTTCCCCAAGGGTTGTGCAGCTCAACTGTCTCCTAGACAGTCAAAACTAGGGTTTGAGTTCTGGTCAAGCAAATGAACTTCTCAAAGGCCCAATCAAGTCTCATATGCCTACAAATGTGGTCAAGCATCCTCATGTCAAGTTTCAAGGCATTCAATTCAAAATTGCACAGTCAAAACCCTAGATTGCACTACAGTCAACTGTAGGGGCAAAATGGTCATTTGACAGTCAAAAGTTCAAATTTTTGGTCAACATATCATTTTGAAGCCACAAACATCATTTGATCAATGCTTGATCCTGATTCTCAAAATTTGGCTCAGAAATCATCAAGGTACAAAAGTTGCTATATTTGGACAGCTGAAAAAGTCAACTGAAATTGACCAGAGCATAACTTTCACATGGATTATCAGAAAAATTCCATCCAAAGCTCATTTTGAAGAGAAGGACATTTCCTACAATTCATCTTCATGTTCCAAGTCCAAGAAATGCTCTCACAAAAAGTTATCAATTTCAACATTATAGGTCATTTTCAAAAGTCAACAAAAAGTGTCTTTAAGTCAAAGACCATAACTTGAGATTGGTAAATCAAAATGACATGGGACCAAAGGAATTGGTTAAAGGACTCAAAGACCTTTCCAAAATGTCCAAGAACATGTGAAAAGCTTAAAAATTGACCAAGTTATGCCTTGTGGAAGTTGGGAAATTTTTAGGAATTTTGAAAAGTCAACAATGATGCAAAAGGCCTAAAAATGCAAATGGGCCCATTTTTCTTCCAAGTTTCTTCATGCCAAGCCTATGCACGACCACTAGGCCCAAAGGGAAGTATTTTCATATTTTTTAATTATTTATTTGAATTTATATTAATTTATATTCATTTAAATCATTTTAATTCATGAAAAATATAACCTTAACCTAAACAAATCTTTTTATGCACATTATAAGGTCAATATTTCGTGCACAGGTTGATTAGGAAGAATTGGATTGAATTGGATATGATTTGCACAAAAACCATGTGAAAGAGATTGAAAGTATAATGGAAAAAAAATCAAATCTTCAATTCATAATGGCAAGAGATTTTTGTTGAAATTGTTGACCTAATTGCTTCCTTACAAGTACTAGAACAAGACCTAATGCCAAGAGGACTGAAGCTGCGCACAAGAAACCTTTGGCATATGGAAATTTTTGACAAAAAAACTCAAACACTGAAATCAACCTTAGAGGTCGATTGAAGCTTTAATTTTCGTTTCATCATCATCCTGAAGCATCACTGAATGCTCCTCAATCATTAACATCAACTAAAGCACAAAGAATCGTTGGTTAGAACTCAAACTGCAAAGCGATTTTCTTGAAATCATATACCACGAATCATACATCTTTTGCATTTTTTGTTTATGAATTCTTGTTTCTCATGATGTTCTAAAGCTAACCATACTAACTAATTTTATTTTTGAGCAATATACGTGAATCTGCCATGAGCGTCCTTTAGGGTTTCAGGAACTCAAAAAGGGGGTTTCCCAATACAAGTAAAATTAGGCCATCTCAATACCACCGTTGCGTTCAGTATGCCAAGACGAGGAGATTCGTGCATTCGCGAACAATTTATATCCACCCACCGTCTAATCGCTATTTTCTTGTAGGTGGTATACAACAACGCGTTAAAACCGTTGCCATATTGTTTTTATTTTCAGGCACGCGAAGAAGACAACTCCGTGGCACGCAGGGATTGGTTACATTCGAATTTGCGCGCGGTTTCAGATCACTAACCCATTTTATTTTATATTGATTATTCGTTATTATATATTAAAAGAATTCAAAGTGGCTCAGTGGCAGGTATAGAGGCGTGCAATCTCCAAGACCTGGGTTCGAACCCCAGGTCTTACAAATCTTCATATTATTTTTCCAACGAAACTCCTATGCGCTTCAGTAATGTAGGCGTATGATGTACCACCACCATCCAACCACACACGTGTCCCAAGAGATCTAATCAAGGATTCGGATTAAAGACGCACCATGGATGTGGGTCAACGTGTCACACATAATCTAAAAAGTCAATGAATTTCAAGCTTAATGGGCCAGAAATCACCAGGCCTGAACCTCCAAAATTGGGTTTATCCCCCCCCTGGTTTGCTTTCTATTTTTTATTTATTTCATCTTTTGGTTACTTCATTTTTTTGTTTAGGTTAATTAACTTATTTTTCACAAAATATAAAAAACACTCAAAAATCAGAAAAAAACATCAAAAATATAATTTCTTATAATTATTTTCATAAATAAATTAGAACGTAAATATTTAGTTTAATTAGGTTTTAGTTTTAATTCCTTTTTAATAAAAATCCAAAGAAATGTAGAATTAGGTTAATTGATAGTTTTAATGTCTTTTTAATTTTTTCTCACAATACTATTTATTTTATTATTTTATTTTTTTAATTAAAAATTGTACATAAGTGATTTAGGGTTTAATTTAGACTATATTTCAATTCTTTCATAATAAATAAAAAAATATTAGAATTAGGGTTTGCCGTTTAATTTAATTGACTTCTTTTCCTTATTAAATCTAAAAAACACAAAATATCAGAAAACATTTAATCCTTTAATTTTTAATTCTCATTAATTTTAATTGTTTGCAAAAGGGTCCAACGCCCTAGTTTTGTTTTGATTATTTTCTTTTGCGCACTTACTTTATTGCTTAATATAATTCTGTAAATCTCCCAAAGCCATGTACATTTATTTATCGCACTTTTATTGCTTTATTTATTTTCCGCTAAATCGGGTCCGGTTTAATTTTGGCGATGTGGACCCGCGCCTTTGTAATAGTTTAGGAATTTTATCTTTCCGCACTTTTTTAACTGTTAAATAAATGCATGCAAGAATGAATGACAAAAATAAAAACAAAACGTTAGATCACCAATAACCTGACAAGACAAAAATAAATGAACATGACACACAAATTCACACACCACCCCTAGGGTACGCCTCACTGTTGCCTTGCCTCGAAAGGTGATCGTCGAGTAGAGGATGTCTTAGTAAGTCCTCATGATCCAGGAACCTGGCATGAGGGTAGCTTCTAAGGTGTCTTCCCATTACTCCGGTGATCACCATGTCCCGAACTTCGAATTGACCCGAACACCTCCAATGGTGGTGCTACCTACCTCTCAATGGTGGGATGGCACTACTTTAAAGGACTCTTACACAGACGAATTCCTTAGGGTAGGTAGGTTCTTAAGGATACTTGCTCTAATCTCAAAACAAACTCAAAAAGACTTTTCACACCAACACTTTTCAAAAGCTTTCAAAGCAATTTTTTCAAACACTCTGACGTACGAGTCGAACTGAAATTTTTCAAAGAAACTTTTTAAACCCACAATTGAAAAGCAAGCAAACATTTTTGAAAACACATTGAGCAAGTATCTAAGAGCCCATGGATAACCATGGATAGAAAGGGTGCTAACACCTTCCCTTTCTATAATCTACCTCCCGAACCGAGAGCAATCTCTATAAGGAATTTTTCTGTGCTTTTGTCCTTTCCATTTGGAGAAAATAAAAGACGGTGGCGACTCTTGCTTCCGCGACATTTCGCGAACCAGCGTTAAACAGTCAGTTCCAGATCCACCGATGACACATGCCTTATCCAAGAAAACCAGCATTGGATCTTAAGCCATTACCTAAGACCCTTAGATATGAATTCCTTGACACCGAGTTAAAATGACCTGTAATTGTCAATGCAGACCTAGGACAACAAGAAACAGACAAATTATTACAAGTCTTAAGAAAATATCCATCCGCCTTGGGATACAACATTACAGATCTCAAAGGAATAAGTCCTTCCATTTGCATGCATCGTATTTTGCTGGAAAATGACTGCAAATCTTCTAGAGAACATCAACAAAGAATTAACCCAATATGGAGCACCGTAGTTAAAGATGAAGTAAAAAAACTTTTGAACGCATGAATCATATACCCAATCTCTGATAGTTAATGGGTAAGCCCAGTCCACTGTGTACCAAAGAAAGGTGGTATAACAGTAACAACAAACAAAGCAGGCGAAGCTGTAGCGGAACGAACTATAAGCGGAGCTAGAATGTGTATTGACTATAGGAAGCTAAACAAGGCCACTCGCAAGGACCATTTCCCTCTACCGTTCATCGATCAAATGCTTGAACGATTAGCTAAGCACTCTCATTACTGTTATCTAGATGGTTACTCAGGATTCTTTCAAATTCCTATTCACCCCGATGACCAAGAGAAAACAACATTCACATGTCCTTATGGAACTTTCGCCTACCGACGAATGCCGTTTGGATTATGCAACGCTCCTGCCACATTTCAGAGGTGCATGATGGCAATATTTGCTGATTTCATAGACAACATCATGGAGGTCTTTATGGATGACTTCTCTGTATGTGGAGAGAGTTTTGAAGATTGTCTGATAAATTTAGAGAAATTTTGGAGAGATGCGTAAAAGTTAACCTCGTTCTGAATTGGGAAAAGTGCCACTTTATGGTCAAACAAGGAATCGTACTAGGACACGTTGTGTCTAAAAAGGGGATTGAAGTCAATAAAGCTAAGATCGAAGTCATAAAAAACTTGCAACCCCCTAAAACAGTAAGAGAAATACGCAGTTTCTTAGGACACGCCGGTTTCTACCGATGATTCATAAAAGATTTCTCGCAAATATCAAAACCTCTAACTACCCTCCTTATGAAAGACGTTGAATTCGATTTCGATGACAAATGCCTAAAAGCATTTAACCAATTAAAAACAGCTCTTGTATCCGCACCAATCATGCAACCACCAGATTGGAGACTTCCATTTGAAATCATGTGTGATGCAAGTGATTACGCCATAGGTGCAGTCCTGGGACAACGAAGAGATAAGAAGCTTCATGCGATATACTATGCTAGTAGAACCTTGGACCCTGCACAGATGAATTACGCAACAACATAAAAAGAACTTTTAGCTGTAGTCTTTGCACTAGACAAATTTCGCTCCTACCTAGTAGGCGCAAAAATAATCATTTATACAGACCACGCAGCTATTAGATATCTCTTAACCAAGCAAGATTCGAAGCCGAGACTATTGAGATGGATTATGCTTCTACAAGAGTTCAATTTAGAAATTAAAGACAAGAAAGGTACCGAAAACATAGTAGCCGACCATTTATCCCGAATGGAAAGGCTGACACCAGAAGAAGTACCCATTAACGATGACTTCCCGTATGAACGTCTGTTAGCTCAGATGGACTTAGGAGATGCCAGCGAAGAACCACCTGAACTGAATCCAAATCAACTGCTTTTAGAACTTGACACACAAGTTGTTAGCCGTGATTCACAAGAAAGCCAAGACGAAATAAATAATGATATAAATGAAACCGTGGTCTCTGTCCGAACTAATCAAACCTTACCATGGTATGCGGATATAGCAAATTACTTGGCGGCCAAAATCCTACCCCCTGATATGACTTATCAACAGAAGAAAAAATTCTTTCACGATTTGAAACATTACTTTTGGGATGAACCTTTACTATTCAAGAGAAGTGCCGATGGTATTTTACGACGATGCGTCCCGGAAAACGAAATTGAAAACATTATTTCTCATTGTCATGATGCTCCTTACGGAGGACATGCAAGCACATCAAAGACATGTGCCAAAATTTTGCAGTCTGGTTTCTATTGGCCAAATTTATGGAAGATGTACACATAGCCATCCTTAACTGCGATCGATGCCAACGCACTGGAAACATATCCAGACGTGATGAGATGCCTCAGACTGGCATTCTACAAGTCGAAGTCTTTGATGTATGGGGAATAGACTTCATGGGACCATTTATGTCCTAATTCGGTAACAAATATATACTCGTGGCTGTAGATTACGTTTTGAAATGGATCGAAGCAATAACTTCTCCAACAAACGATACTAGAGTCGTGATTAAACTGTTCAAAAACATTATATTCCCAAGGTTTGGTGTACCCAAGCAAGTCATAAGCGACGATGGCTCCCACTTCATATCCAGAATCTTCGATAAACTCGTAACCAAATATGGGGTGAAACACCGCGTAGCAACACCATACCACCCCCAGACAAGCGGACAGGTGGAAGTCTCAAATCGAGAAATAAAACAAATATTGGAAAAAACTGTTGCCACGTCAAGAAAGGACTGGTCGGCTAAGTTACCTGAAGCATTATGGGCCTACAGGACGGCGTTCAAGACACCAATAGGTACAACACCCTTTAAACTCATCTATGGTAAGTCATGCCACCTGCCAGTGGAAATTGAACACAAAGCTTACTGGGCAATTAAAACTCTAAACCTAAGCTACATTGCGGCAGGTGAGAAAAGAATCCTCGACATAAATGAATTAGAAGAACTAAGATTAGACGCTTATGAAAATGTGAGGATCTACAAAGAAAGGACGAAAAAGTGGCACGACAAACGAATCTCAAGGAAGGAATTCAATGAAGGAGATGTTGTTCTCCTATTCAACTCTCGTCTAAAACTTTTTCTTGGGAAACTCCGTTCACGATGGTCTGGACCCTTCGAAGTGACCAAAGTTTTCCCCAGTGGTGCCATAGAGATTAAAGGAAAGTCCACAAACCCGTTCTTAGTAAATGGCCAACGTCTAAAACATTATTACAACGTTGAAAACAAGGACTACACCGCGAGCTTAACACTATTAGAGCTACCACCCGAATCAGGAAACTAATTCACGTATAAAAACATTGTCAAGCTAACGACATTAAACAAGCACTGTGTGGGAGGCAACCCACAAGTTTTTCATTTAATTTCTTTCAAATCTCTTTATACTTTTATTTTGCATTTTGATTTTTATTTTCAGATTTTTATTTTTCTTTCTTTCTCCCATTGCATATTTTATTTATTTGCATTTTTCTTTTACAAATTTTAGTACCGACTCACAGAAACTTACAAGATAAACTCATTTATGGATACTATCATCTTCGCCACGGAGGCCCAGCAGCGGAGGTATGATATTCTGGCTCAGCGCCAGATGAGCATGACTACTTATGTGCATGATCCCATGTTGACAGTTTTAGGCATCAGGGAGAGTGTATATTTCTTGTTCAACCATATAGGATGGGAAGGATTCCTTGCCCATAAATACCCTACACATCAACGCCTCACCTTAGAGTTCTTGAGCTCACTCATTTATAAACCCACCCAAGGCCTAGGGCGTAGTAGGGGATAGATGTCCTTCAGATTATTTGGCTTCACCCACCAGTTTACAGTTTGTAGTCTTGCTGAGCTGCTAGGATTCCCTAGTTCTATAGATGCCTACATGGAAACCCAGGAGGATGACTACCTTAATTTTGAACTTAACCACTTTTAGAGAGACATAGCGGGCCAATACCCTGAGGACCCTGACCACCTAGATGCAACTGAGATCCATAACCCTACAATTAGGTATTTCCACCACATATTAGCTTTCACCCTTTTTGGAAAACCTATAAATAGACTCCCAGTTTCTAGGGATGAGTTATTCATTATTTACTGTGCTTTCCAATCCAGACCCGTCATTGGTGCATCATTTATGATCGCCAACATGTTTGCTATAGCTCAGTGTACCCATGGCCCTATCTGTGTCGGCGGGCTAGTCACTATGATAGCCGAGGCCTTATCCCTACGGTCATCTTTGTCACGCCTTACGCCGTACGGCAGATACTATACCATGGATATCCATTTCTGTTTTAACATATCTTTAATTGGTAACCTCGACCCATCTCACTTTCAGCTACTAGTACGAAATGACCATGTCTATTACTTCCTCTTGCCTAGCCCTGAGAACACAAGTGTCTATACTAAGAAAAACTGGCTATATAACCTAGAAAAGATAGATGAACATGACCCTGAGAGGGAGGAGAGCGACCCGTCCACACCTACCGGTTACCATGACTATACTCCATCAGAATACCCTACACTTCCCCTTGTTACCGAAGCTGTTGACGTCCCTATGGTTAATCATGCACATGCTATCACGACACTGCAGTCAGATGTTGCTACACTCCGAGGAGAGCTCGCCACCGTTAAAGATAATATCAGCACACTACGGCGTGACTTCTTTCATTTCATGGATGTCGTCACAGAGCAGTTTGATCATATTTATCAGCATCTGCACGCTACTGCCCCACCTCCAGGAGGTCCTAGTGCTCGATAGTTTTGTTTCTGTGCCACCCCAGTGAGGACATTGTTTGTTCTCAGTATGGGGGGGGGGGGGGGGGGTTCATTATTATTCTTAATACTCATTATTATTTTATACTCATATTTTCAAATACTTTGTTACTTTCGGTTCTAAAATTTCAAATATCTATTTATCTATTCATTTCATATTTATCTTTTTATTTCAAAGCATTTATTTATTTTCATTCACAGTATTTATTTATTTTCAGTTTATACTTTACATATTCAGTTATTATTTATCTTTAATTAAATTATTTATTATTTATTCCTATCATTCCTCCAATTCTACTATGTGCCACTAAATATCCCTTGCAATACTACTCAAATTCTATTAATTAATTGATTAATCGAACCATGCTTTATTGCACACGGTCAAACAACAGACACACACGCAACATTACACCCTGACGGACGTCAGGAAGCATGTGACGAGCGTTAGCGGTTGTCCCTTTGACCCTGACGAACGTCAGAGAGCGCGTGACGAGCGGAAGAGCTTGTCTCCCACGTTTTCTCTTCCCGTGACCGTTGAACCACATTGAAACTTGCACGGAATTTTGTTTTAAAACCCCCACTACCCCATTTACTTTATTCATCCTTAACTTCCATAACCTCTCATATTCAAAATTCTCCCATAAACCTCATTCAATTTCCTACTCAATAAAACCATCTATATAAACCTTTCTCCATCCCTTAGTTTCATCACTACCAACCACCTTCCATCTCTTCATCACATAATACATTTTTCTATCAAGTTCAAAATCATGGCCGCCCAAAGGAATCCACCAAACCAACCCGAACCCGACATGCGACATCTCGTGCTCCGACAAGGAGAAGTAGGTGAACTTCAAAAGGAAAGGTACATAAAGTTCCATTGTCGAGGGCTAACATCCACGAGGTTCGTTGACAACAACTGCTTGCAAGAGTTGGGGTTGCAAACCCATATGCAAGGCTTGCTGAACAAAGTTGGCCTGAGCTTTATTAGCATGATGAACACACCAACCTACAAAGCTCTAACGTTGGAATTCTTAAGTTCCTACACCTATCACACTCGCGATGATGCCGATGCACACCTAACGGGAGCCGCTCAATTTCAGATGTTCAACCGAGAGTACACACTTAGCCATGAAATTTGAGCGACATATTTCATTTTCCCCGTGGAAATAATATGCAATATCGTATTCCCCCGGAATTGGATTGGAATGGAGTGCATACACACTATGGGAGAGAATAACCGGTGAACCAAATGTTATTCCCGAAGCACGTTACGCCTCTCACATCCATAACCCGAACATTCGCTTCTTACACCGCGTTATGGCAAACACAGTATTTAGAAGGGAAAACAACAACAAAGTCAACACTAAAGAGTTGTATGCTCTTCACTGTACCTTCTCACAAGACCTCCGTCTTAATCCCGTTACTTTAATGATGGCCCACATTCAAAACCTTGTTACAAGAGACGGGACTACGCCTTTTTGTATCGGAGGCATTGTCACCACAATCGCAGTTCAGGATTTAACTCCTACCTCTGTTGCCAGCAGTTTATATGGATATTGATAACTGTAGAGATGGCCGCCTGATCAAAATACGAGAAGCTGGAGGGTACTATCTAATGGTTAAGAATGCAAAAGTCTGTAGCGTGATCATGCCGAATCACAATCGTACTAATTTGGGCAATCCGGATAATTGGCTTTACAACCTGAACGCCCCAAAACCCAGAGAAAATGAGCAAGGAAATCAAGGTGAGGCCAACAACGCTGCCGCTGACGAAATCGAAGAAGAATTATAGCAGCAAGAGCCCCAACCACAACAAGCCAACAATCCCGCCACCATCGACGCAATCTATGCCGCAATAATGCAGCAAAACCAGCTGTCCACTCAACGCTACCAGAGCCTCGAGACGCGCCAAATTGAAATGATGACTCTCATGCAACAAATGCAGAGAAACCAAAACGACTACACTCGCAGGCATGATCAAAGTATGCTGGAATTCACCACAGGAATGATGGAAGATATGCGAGCCTTAACACTTCGTGTTGACGACTTGCATAACGTCATATCTCAGAGAGATTGAGGCGAATCTTCCAGACACGGTGAACAAGCACGTCAAAGAGCGAGGACACGTGGCCGATTCCGAAGACAAGAGGAGGAAGAATGATTGTCCAGTTTCCATTTCCCCTTTCCATCTTCTGTCAATACATTGAGGACAATGTATGATTCAAGTATGGGGGAGGAAGTATTTCCCTTTCCTAGTAATTTTTATTTTTCTTTGTAATTTCCCTTCCGTTATCTTTAATTCAATAACAATTTTTTATCAAGTTATCTATTGAAGCAATTTGTGTTGTTCTTTTAGACTCCCCTTTCTTTTTGAGCCCTATAAAAAAAATTTTGACTCACTCGGCAAGTACATAGACTGCAAAATCTTTAATTGTCAGGAATTGTGGCAAGATTAAGCGAAATTTCCACTGTCTAGACATTCTACAACCCCAGAGTATGATAGATCAGTTCAAGTACCTGTTATTCCAACACCCTGAGTTTAGTCTTTGTAGTAACCCTGAGTAGTTTATATTAGCAGTCAGCACCGTCTTAAACACAAACTACGCAGGAAGTCGATGAATATAAGTGGATGATATAATATTTCAGCAAAATGTTGCAAGGAAACACACCAATTAAATTGGACAATCCTTACCCGATCGCCTAATCCAAAGGATGTAAACCTTACAAAGTAACATGAAAAAATCATTTGGTAGATGGTTCAGGAGCATTTGGTACTGAACTCGGTAGGGAAGATTACGGTCCGATCCCCCGCATCCAACCATTGAATTGGAAAAGGTTGTCACAATACTGTGCCATAAACCTCTAAAGTTTAAAAGGATCATAACCACTAACCGACTGTTCTGCTATGTGCGTGTAAAGATAAAGTGCTTAATGTGATTGCGCTAGAATGAAAAGGGCAAAATAAGACAAATACTCGAGGTAGGCTATGATAGGACCTGTAACCAGTTTACGTAAAATAGGACTGTCTAGTGTCATTGACGTAGTAATGGAGCATGAATCGAGCCATCGATTTTCTGACAAAAGCACAACGCAGCTATATATTAGTTGATCCGAGTCATAACCGTGCATCTGATCATGTTTAGAAAAACATCATACTTAGCATTTGCTTGAGGACAAGCAAAGTTTAAGTATGAGGGAGTTTGATGACACACAAATATGTGATATTTCTGGCTTGATATACACAAAATATTTCTCATACTGTAGTTTAAATTAAATTATTTTATAGGTATTATGCAGGTATTTTACTATTTTCGCAGATATACATTAAGCTGAACACTTTGGAAGAAATGAAGAAAAAGAGGTGCAAAGATAGCAAAAAGGGCCAAAGGAGAAGAAATGAGCTTAAGCCCATCAAGCATGTGAGCACGTGGCCCACCATGAAGAAGACCTTGACGATCGTCAAGGAGTATTGCCGAACGTCACGCATTGAGGATGACCAAGTGACTATCGTCACTTGGACGTGACGAACGTCACAAGGCCATTTTCTCCCACTTTCTTCGCATCCAACGGACAGAAGCTAATTCAAAGTAAATCCAACGATCACCTATATTATCTGATCCACTCAGTCAAAGCATGAGGAACGTAACAAATTAATGATCCTATTATTTCTCAAAGGAACACAAACTGTTCCTACATTTCCGAGAACGAACTGATCACACAAGACTTATAAATAGAGCCTTGGACCATACGAGAAGAGAGTTCTTCTTTTTGGCAGAAACGTTGGAGAATTTATTTTTACTCTTAGCAAATATTCTTTAAGCATTATTTTATTTCCCAGTTATTTCTATATCCCCTCCAGTATTTATTTTCATTGTACGGTTACATCTATTCTCCGATCGAAGCAAAGCCTACAGTTTGTGCATGAGTGCTTCTATCTTCAGAATTATTACCAGGTTTATGTTTACGAATTCTTGTTGTTTTTAATCAATATAATTATGTTTATTTTCGTATGTCTCTTAAATTATTCTGTGATTTGGTCTGATATCATGTTAGGCTAGAATTCCTATATCGGTATGTAAAGTCACTTAACCAAGGGAATGAGTAACTTAGTTGAGATTATTTTTACTACAAAACTTTCTTTTCTGGCCTAAGTTACTATTTTTAATCATTAAATTGTTTTGTTACGAAAGTAAAGAAGAAATAGAGGTTAGGGTCAACAAAGCGGATGTTTGAGATCTTTTAACTGGACAGTAGTAATTAGGCATTAGCTTAAAATACAGCGGAAGCACTTTAAAGTTAATTAAGATTTTATTTAGTTTTCAAAAGGTGTTTTTAACTCTTGCGGGATGGCAGAAGCGTACGTTAGGACTTAACTGCATAGCCTAGATCAACAAAACGACAGTGTGAGACGAGAGTTTTTAAACTAAATAAGTTTTACTGAAAGCTGTTTTGAAAATATAAAGACACCCAACCGGTCGCTAGTTCCCGAGGTTCGACTATTGCATACTGGTAGTTACGCTCATTGATTATTAAAAATCCAACTTAATTTAGTATTTAGTTTTCCCTACAACCCAATCAAAACATTCATTAGCTTTACATTTGCGAAGTAACAATAGAAGACGGTAAATCGATTCATCAGTCTCTGTGGTTCAATATCTTTTAAAATTACACGATAAAACTGTGTACTTGCAGTCTGAATCATTGGATACATACAGTATAATCCCGATCACATATCAATATATTGCATGAAATTCTATTCAGAATGCAAATATAATATATTTATATATACAATGGTAAAAGCTATCGGTCAATTAATTCAGATTGGAAAAACATAATAATATTATCAAAACCACAATTGTATCGAAATGTTGCAACGAAATGTCCAATACTATATTTTTTTAAAATTGATTTCATGTGAATTTTAAATATACAAAGCATAACATATATATCTCAACATTAGTTACACGTTCCAGCATATTTCGTAGCATAATTAAATTTTAATTTAATATAATAATATGATACCAATTACAATAGTGTAGTATATGCATCATAACACATTTATGCACATAGAAATAAAAGATTGCATTGAAGGACCATATGCAGTACGCCAATAACATAATTCAATTTTCAAATTTCAATTAAAAAAATCATATAATATTAGAATTGCCAAACTAATGTATACTTCTGCTGTATATTCTCCAAAAAGTGTTAGAATTAATTTAGATTTTATAATTAGATATTAATTTATATTTAGAAATATCTTTTAGATTGTTTATATCTTTGTTAGAATATATATATATATATATATATATATATATATATATATATATATATATATATATATATATATATATCTTAGACCTTCTTATATCTTTGTAGAAGATATATTTTAGATTTAATTTGTGTGTATAAATAGCCTAGTGGAGTAGGTTATTGTAATTCATTGTAAATCCTTATTGTTGAAGCTATCAGTAAATATTTCTTTTATCTTCCTTGTGCTCCAACAATTGATATCTAGAACTCCTGGTTAGGAACTCTGGAATTTGGGAAACATTGATTTTTCATTGAGTTTCTGCGTAAATTGCACAAGGTAGAAGATGAAAGGAAACGACGATATTCATTCCAAGCTTCCAGTATTTGATGGCAAAAACTGGAATCATTGGAAGATCCAGATGCGCGTGTTATTCGGATCTCAAGATGTGTTAGAACTTGTTACTGATAGCTATAATATGTTAGAAGCAGATACAACAGAGGACCAGAAGATAGCACAGAAGGTGCTGAGGAAGAAAGATCAGAAAGCGTTGTTCTACGTCCATCAATGTGTGGATGTGAATGTGTTTGAGAAGATTGCTGATTCTGAAACAACAAAGGTTGCGTGGGACACACTGGTCAGATGTTACGGTGGTGACGATCAATGAAGAAGGTGAAGCTTCAGTCTCTCAGAAAGCAATATGAGAATCTCAACATGAAGGACAACGAGAAGGTTCTTGAATACATCTCTAGAGTGATTCTGATCACTAATGAGATGAAAGCTTGTGGAGAAACTATGTCTGAACAATTAATTATTGAAAAGATCTTGAGATCTTTAACTTCTCAGTTTGATTACATTATTGTAGCAATTGAACATTCCAAAGATCTAAGCACCATGAGAGTTGAAGAGCTGTAAAGTAGTTTAGAGGCGCATGAGTTGCGTATGACTGCAAGAACTTCTGAGAGGGAAGTAGAGCAGCGGGCTCTGAAAGTAACTTCTGGTAAGAAGCATCAGAAGCTGACTTGGTCAGAAGCCAGGAAGAGAACTAATGGTGGTCAAAAGTCAGAAGCTTCAAACTCTGATAGGCAGAAGAATATCCAGAACGGAAAGGAGAAGTCTGACAAGAAGAATGTTTAGTGTTACTGTTATAAGAACTTTGGTCAGTATGCCAGAGATTGCTGGTCCAACAAAGAAAGTAAGTCAGAAGATGCAAATATAGCAAGAGGAGACTCTGATGATGAACCTGTGCTATTGTTGGCTTCTGAACCTGATGATATGAATTCCTCAGAATGGTGGTATATGGACACAAGGTGTTCAAACCATCTTACTGGAAACAAGAAGTGGTTGGTTGACTTTGACTCAGAAGGGAAAGGAGAAGTCTGACAAGAAGAATGTTTAGTGTTACTGTTGTAAGAACTTTGGTCACTATGCCAGAGATTGCTGGTCCAACAATGAAAGGAAGTCATAAGAAGCAAATATAGCAAGAGGAGGCTCTGATGATGAACATGTGCTATTGTTGGCTTCTGAAACTGATGATCTGAATTCATCAGAATGGTAGTATATGGACACAGGGTGTTCAAACCATCTTACTGGAAATAAGAAGTGGTTGGTTGACTTTGACTCTTGGAAGAGTACAAAGATCAGATGTGCTGATGATAAACACCTCAATGCAGAAGGTATGGGAAATGTCATAATCATTCTAAACAATGGCAAAGCAGCAGTGATCCAGAATGTTTGGTATGTACCTGGCATGAAAAGCAATCTGATGAGTATGGGACAACTGGTTGAGAAAGGTTTTTCAATTACCATGAAGGACAATCTTCTGAAGTTGTATGACTGTAATTAGAAGCTGATTATGGAGTCAGAACAGGGAAGGAACAGAACCTTCAAGGTGAATGTTAGAACTGCAGACTCTGAATGTCTTAGTGCAACAAGTGTTGTCAAGGAGAGTGAGTTGTGGCACAGAAGATTTGGTCATCTGAATTTCAGAAGTTTAGGGCATCTGAAATCAAAGAATCTGGTACATGGAATTCCTACAATCAAGAAGCCTGAAAAGTCATGCAAGGTGTGCATGGAAGGGAAGCAACCAAGATTACCCTTTGCATCAGAAGTAGCTCCAAGAGCAAAACATGCCTTGGGAGTAGTACATTCTGATGTGTGCGGTCCGTTTCCAGTAGCATCGACTGGAGGAAATAAATATTTTGTGTCATTTGTTGATGAGTTCACCAGAATGACATGGGTATCTCTCATAAAGTTCAAACATGAGGTGTTTGCTGAATTCAAAAATTTCAGACTGAAGGCTGAGAATCAGAGTGGCCAGACTCTGAAAATTCTTAGAACCGATGGTGGTGGTGAGTATAACTCCACAAAATTCAGAAGTTTCTGTGAGGAGAATGGAATTGAGCATGAAGTTACTACTCCATATACTCCTCAACATAATGGTCTTGCTGAAAGAAGAAATTATACTTTGCTAGATATGGTGAGAAGCATGCTGAAAGAGAAGAAGCTTCCTCATACTCTGTGGGGAGAAGCTGTTGCAACTGCATGTTATGTGCTCAACAGATGTCCAATAAAGAAATTAAAGGAAATAGTTCCTATTCAGAAGTGGACTGGAGATAAGCAAAGTGTTAGTCATCTGAATGTATTTGGTTCTGTATGTTACAAACATGTCCCAGAAGCTAGAAGACAGAAGCTGGATGATAGATGTAAAGTGATGTTGCTGGTGGGGTATCACAGTACAGGTTCGTACAAACTTTATTATCCAAAAACTAACAAAGTTGAGTTCAGCAGAGACGTCATTGTAGAGGAATCAGAAGTTTGGAATTGGGAAAAGTCTCGTCCTGACTCTGATGACAGGACTTCTGAAGAAAGGTCAGAAATACATGTTTCTGAAGCTAGTAAAGACTCTGACTCTGAAGAAGATACAGAAGGAGAAGATGATTCTGACTCTGACTCCGATGGTGATCCAGACTCTGAAGACATTCAAGGTTCTAGAGAAAGTCCAATTTCTGAAGCAAGTTCTTCTGAAGGGGAAAGTTTTGGAGAAAGTCCAATTGCTAAAGCAAGTGCTTCTGAAGGGGAAAGTTTTGGTGTCCAAAGTTCTGAAGGTCCAGTTCAGAGGCAACAAAGAGTCAGAAGCATCCCAAGAAGATTTGTAGAGTTTGACATGTTACTTGAAACTGAAGTAAACTCTAAAGAAGAAGTTATTCAGTGTGCAATGTTAGTGGAATCTGAACCCATGAGTACGAAAGAGGCTCTTAAGCACCAAGTTTGTTTACAGACCATGAAAGAAGAACTTGATGCTATAGAGAGAAACAAGACTTGGAAGCTGACAGAACTTCCAAAAGGCAAGAAAGCCATCAGCGTCAGATGGGTTTTCAAGCAGAAGCTAAATCCAGATGGATCAATTGGCAAACACAAAGCGAGATTAGTAGCAAGAGGCTTCCTACAGAAGCCTGGGCTGGATTACTTTGAAGTGTTTGCACCTGTAGCGAGACATGAAACAATCAGACTAGTGATTGCAATAACTGCTAACAGGAATTAGCCTTTGATGCATTTAGATGTAAAATCTGCATTTTTTAATGGTCCATTACAAGAAGAGGTGTATGTTTCACAACCTCCTGGATTTGAGAAAAAGAATTAGGAAGGGATGGTGTTCAAATTACACAAAGCATTGTATGGATTGAAGCAAGCGCCCAGAGATTGGAACTTGAAGATTGATTCATTTTTCAAGGAACAAGGGTTTCAGAAATGTGAGATAGAGTATGGTGTTTATGTTCAGCACACTTCAGAAGGTAATATGATTCTGGTCTGTTTGTATGTTGATGACATATTACTCACAGGAAGTTCTGAACAAGAGATAGCTGAGTTCAAGAAAGTTCTGATGAATGTGTTTGAGATGACAGATCTTGGAAAAATGAGTTTCTTTCTAGGGATGGAATTTATATACTCTGAGAAATGAATCATTTTACATCAGATGAAGTATGAACTAGAGCTTCTGAAGAGATTTGAGCTAGAAAATTGCAAGGTTGCTATCACACCTGCTGATACGAATCAGAAGTTGGATTCTGATTCTGATGGAGAGGATGTGGATGCTACAACCTTCAAACAGATGGTTGGTTCTCTAAGGTATTTGTGTAATATCAGATCTGATATTTGCTATGCAGTTGGAATGGTTAGCAGATTTATGAGCAAATCAAAGTGGTCTCATTACCAAGTTGCAGCCAGGATTCTGAGGTATGTGAAGGGAACTCTGAAATATGGAGTGTTATTTCCGTCTAGAAGAAAGATCGAATCAGAACTTCTGAGTTATTTTGATTCTGATTGGTGCGGAGATAGAGTTGACAGAAGAAGTACTTCTGGGTACTTATTCAAATTTCTGAGAGGTCCTATTTCTTGGTGTTCCAAGAAGCAACCTGTTGTTGCTCTGTCAACCTGTGAAGCTGAATATATTGCAGGTGCTCTGACTGCATGTCAAGCTGTGTGGATTCTGAACTTGCTGAAAGATTTGAAGATTGAGGTAAATAAACCTCTGAAGTTGATGATTGATAACAAGTCTGCAATCAATCTTGCCAAAAATCCAGTATTGCATGAGAGAAGCAAGCATATTGAGACCAAATATCATTTTCTGAGGAATCAAGTTCAAAATGGAGTAATAGAGGTTGTGCACCGTAGCACTCAGAAGCAGCTGGTAGATGTTCTGACAAAGGCTATCAAAAGTGATCAATTTCTTGGTTTAAGGGATGGAATTGGTGTTGTCAGTTTTAGGTAAATATAAATTAAGGGATGGTGTTAGAATTAATTTAGATTTTATAATTAGATATTAATTTATATTTAGGAATATCTTTTAGATTGTTTATATCTTTGTTAGAAGATATATATCTTAGAACTTCTTATATCTTTGTAGAAGATATATTTTAGATTTAATTTGTGTGTATAAATAGTCTAGTGGAGTAGGTTATTGTAATTCATTGTAAATCTTTATTGTTGAAGTTATCAGTAAATATTCTTTTTATCTTCCTTGTGCTCCAACAAAAAGAACAATATAATTGAGTACACATTTTTGCTATATTAATGTTATTAAATTTCTTTGGTGTGATTTTCATGCTAATATATATACATATCAAGTATTTTTTTAACGGAAAACCAAAATATCAATAACGATGTTCTGATATCAATTGTTAGAAAAACTTTATGTTTTGAATCTTGATATTATGATTTTCACGGTGCTTTAAATTTTATCAAAAAACAGTAAAAGTGTACCTGAATCCATGACGTCAAATCTTGTCCGATTCTCAATTCTTGTTTCTAATTGTTGTCTTCTCTCTTCCTTCTTCCTTTTATTTGCATCTTTGATGATAAATATATTTTTGTGTATTTGTGAGAAATGAGAAGAAATGAGAAAAGTTGATGTTGCTTGCCTAAATGTACCTTTTTATATGCATTTTATTACAACAGTCACAACTCATTCTCAAGAGTCATGTCTCTATAGTCATGAAGAGAGAGAAGAGGAATTTAAATTTTATTTTGAACTTCAAAATAAAAACTCCATCGCCTTAATTATCCATTAACCAAAATAACCATCATATTAAAATATCTTTTATTTAAGACTAAACTTTTAATTTCATGAGTCATATTTAATAGATTAATGAAATTAATCCAACATCAACAATCCAGATTTTGTATTGATTTGGCCAAATAGTTATGCTCAAGAAATCATGATGTGTTTTTATGTTGCAAGGGTTCATTGTTGCTTTCCTTGATCTCCATGATTTAATCTCAAAGTGCATGATGATCTAAACATTACTCTAATTGGAGATGCTTTTGAAGCACCTTATAATATCATGATATTGTTCTTAGAATATTCTTTAAGATTAGGATAAATATGCATCTTATAATTAATTAATATTATTGATTTAGTTCTAACATTGGTTATTGAATATTATAAAATTGTTTTTAGTTTATCTTAATGATTAATGGATTAGTAATGAAAGATATATACATATAAAATTGCTCTAATCTTTTATTATCATTAAGTATAAGTTTAAATGAAAAATATTAATAATTTAAATTTTTTTATTAGAACTAATGTTAATTATAAAAAAATTATGATACCTTCAGCAATCCTTTGAGACGATTAATAATTTTTATAATTTATAAAAATTGGTGTTGATTTGATAACTAAAAATCTTGCTTAACATAATTTAGCTTAAAATATTTTTGTGGCAATGTTGTAGCTGTATAGTTTGAAACGTAATATATGACGATAATTTTATATGTTTTGATTGTGGTTTAGCTATGAATTGTAAAAATATGAACTCGAAGTTTGCTAGGAAAATTCATACTAGATAATTAACCACCTAATCCAAACTACAACATATATTGTAGTTAATCCAAAACAAATCTCCAATTAATTATGTTTGATAGAGGTTCACTTCACTATGGTTTTAATCTCAGCTAATCACTAATATTTTTTTTTTAGTGATATCCTATAAATTTAGACTAGTGAGATATCCATACGTTGACACGAATATTGATATGGTATACACGATTTTGTTTTTTAAAATGTAATAAAAATATAAATAAGTAAAACAAAATTATTTTATCAAAAAATTTATAATTAAAAAAATGTCATATTTTTAAAAGAAAAATAAAATTGTTCTATCAAAATTATTTTAAATTTATTACTATTTACTCTCTGTTATATAAGTCATTTCTAGCTTACCCCCTCTAAAAGTTTTCTTTTAAAAAACAACTTTGTCATTTTAAAAATTTAATAATTTAGTTCATAAAATCAAAATCCGCAGATAAATTCGAAAGAAAATTGAAAAGAAAATTGCGGATTTACCTGCGGATTTTGACTTTAGAGACTAAAATAATATTTTGAAATGGCAAGATTACTTTTACAAAATTTTTTTACAGAGAGTAAACCAAAAATAACCTATATAACAGAGGACAAAAATGATTTAAATTCTGGCAACAGATACTTAATGTCACAGTGAATGTTATGTCACCGTATCTGACAAATTGTACACAAACCAAACAATAATTTAAAAGACAGTAAAGAACACAATCAATTGTTAACTCAGTTCAGTGTATAACAACACCTACATCTGGGGGCTACCAAGCCAGGGAGGAAATTCACTATAAGAGGTATTAATTTAGGAATAAACCAACTAGTTTATCTCCTTCACTTAAGACCTACCCAATGCAACTTCAATCTAAGTCCTACTTAAACCTGAGTTCCTACTCACTCCCCCTCAATCACAGCAGTGATACTAATCTACTGATTAATAAGATTATGAAGACATTCTTCAATACACACGCTTGATTTTGCTTCAAAGATTTAATCAAGAGACACAACACTCGTGCTTCAAAGTTTTGAGTGATAAACAACCCTTACAACCACATCCTACTCCAAGTCACTTATCAAGTGATAATTGTTTGGCTTACAGTAATTACTAAAACTATCACAACTACAAAATGCCTTATTGATCTTCTCTGAAAAGCACTGCACACCATTAGGATTCGTGAGAAATATATATGCAGTCTATTCTTCATTTTGGGCTTCCTAAAAATAGCTAGGGTTAACCAAAGTTAACCTAAAGACTTGGTATTGGGTTTTCATCATAACAGATTAGGGTTAAGCAAGGTTAACCTAATATCCACGTGAGCATCTGATCTAGTCAATATACTTCAACTCATAATAGCACACCAGATTCCTGAAAATTCTCAAGAACAATAAATCTGCACAACAACTTGATCAGTACAAGATGTCTTAACATTGGTTATGACATTGGTTATGACATCATGTATCCTGCTCACTGATTTTGGTAGAATTCAGTACATATGATCATAGCTTAATTATCATGATATTCACTCATACTAAGTTGTTCCTGTAGAACATTCCTTCTGCATAATTTGTCTTTATCCCAGAATATTATGACATCAGTCATGACATTCGCAAATATAGTTTTACCAAAAATTAATGCCAACAAGCAAACACTTACAAACTCCCCCTTTGACAAATTTTTTGCTAAAACCCCTAAACAATCAGAGATTAGAATGCAGAAGCAACATGCAGCAGAATTTTTAATAACAGCTAATCTAACTCCCAATATCCAATTCTACCAAAATTACCACAATTACTTCTCCCCCTTTTTAGCCATAAAGAGGCCAAAGGATCTAGTACTTCAAGTTATACAGTCATCAAAAGGAAATCCAAAATACACAGAAACAGAGAGAAGGTATCAAATAGCAGCAGCAAGTTCCAGCATCAATCTTTACAACTCAGCAAACACAGACCTTCAGGTACTGTCATCCCCTGAGGAAGCACTATTTTCAGCAACATCTTCTGGTGAGCTTCTTGCAGAACCATCATGTTGTTCTTCATCAACATCCTCTTCCCTCATTTGTTCTTCATTCTCCTCCTGTTCCAGACTAGTAATCAGCTCTTCAAGAGTCCTTTTTAACCAGAATATCAGGATACTGATCAATGATTATACACACAGGAGAGAGGGAAAAGCAATAGGGCCTTTAATAGCACAACTCTCAGCATGTTTCATTGTTTGATCAAAGATGTAGTCGCCATAATCAAAGTTTGTTCTGGTTCCAACAGCATAGATAAATCTTCCCAAACCAGTGGAGATGGTGGATTTATGGTTGGTGGGAACCCAGTTAGCTGCACCAATTTTGTGCAGTATGGCAAACTTCACACTCAGCTTGCTTGCAGTTAGCTTCCCTTTCAAGGGCCAGTGCTTGACTTGCTTGGCAGTGATGGTTTGACAAACCTGGTTGTCAGTAACTTCAAGCTCAGGCTGAGCATCATCAGGCCTCCCTAGGTATTTGTTTATCACAGTAGGAGAGAAATTTACCTTCCTTCCTCTCACATAAATACTCTTAAAATCAGCTGACTTTCCATCAACACATTCACCAGACAAATTTACTATGAATTCTTTGACAAGAATCTCATAGCAGTTGGAAAACTTGACCACTGTTTTCATCAGGCCAGTAGCCTTGATGAGATCTGTGACTTCCTTACACTCAATAGCACTTTTGTTCAGCTCCCTCTCTACGGTAATCCTTTTCAGAAACACATACTTCCACCTGCTTGCATTTTCTGGATGGTGAAAGGAGATGTTGTCAATGGCAACCTCAGGAACCTTAGGCAGTTTGCTAGAAGAGGGTTTCTTCCTGAGAGGAATGTCTGGAACATTGCTCTCAACATCAAAATCAAAGTCTGATTCCTCATCAGATTCAGAGGGTTCAAGAGCCTTTCTTTTCTTGGCTATAGGTTGTCTCAAGGGTTTTAAGAGACTACCAACAGATACCCTAACTTTTACCTTACCCTTCCCTTTGGAAGTTCCAGCCTTTTGATCCTTCTCAGCTTCTTCTCTAGCCTTGTTCTCAGGCCTAGCTTTCTCATGAACAACTTCAGTAGCCTTCTCTTTGGAGGGGCTTTGGGAAGCACTCTGCTTTTCTTTTATACTCATCATCCTTCTTGCTATGCTAGGGTTGACATTAGCAATTAAATCATTGTCAGAAAATTCTTCATCAACATCAATGACAATAGGTTCAACAGTCTTATCAGTATGGGTCTGGTGATCATCAGGTTTCTCTGGAGATTTCTCAATGTTGTCATCAGGTGTCTCAACATTCTGAGTGACATTGGGATCACTTTCTAAATTAGGACTAGCAGTTTCTTGGTTCAATGGTACAGATACACCAGGAACAAAGTGATTCTCATTAAGAATCCTAGTGACTAGTCTGGCAATAGCTTGATGCACATAAGCAGAACCTTCCCTATTAGCTATCTCTGGAGGAACAGAGGATGATGGTTGAGAAGATTTACCAGAGGGAGAAGCTTGTGATCTTCTTGCATGTCTGGTTCGCAGCTTCTTGACCTTGGTAGGATCAGCTGCCATTGCACGAAGTGGAGTTACCTCAAGAACATCAGCATTCATGGGGTTTACGTTTGCCCTAGGTTCGGTGTCAGTGGGTGAGGAAGATGCAGTTGCCTTTGATGAAGATGATGACACAGATTGTTGAGACATCTTGAGAGATTGAGAACACAAGTGACAGCGAGTGTGAAATTTTATTTTGAGGGAATGGAGAGAGATGCAGCAAACTGAGAAGAGGGAGATATAAATATGTCTATTCCTCTTCTTAAACTTTTGGAAAGAAAGAGGGAAACAAATGATTAGCCCAATCAGAATAAACTTGATTAAAATATCTCTTTCAAACCTTGTATTAAGAAAAATTAATTGCTACATCTCTTCATATTGGCAATTACCCAGCTTGCCCCTTAAATTCTCAAACTGACTAGCATCAAGTGCCTTGGTAAAAATATCAGCTAGTTGTAGTTCAGTGGCAACATGTTCCAGCTTAATCACCTTCTCCTCCACAAGATCTCTGATGAAGTGATGTCTAATGTCAATATGCTTAGTCCTGCTGTGCTGTATAGGATTCTTGGATATGTTAATAGTACTCAAATTGTCACAGTACAATGTCATGACATCTTGTGTGACATTATACTCAGTCAGCATCTGTTTCATCCAGATCATTTGAGAACAGCTGCTACCAGCTGCTATGTATTCAGCTTCAGCAGTAGATAGAGACACACAGTTTTGTTTCTTGCTGAACCAAGAAACAAGATTATTTCCCAAAAAGAAGCATCCTCTATAGGTGCTCTTTCTATCATCAGCACTACCAGCCCAATCAGCATCACAATAACCAGACAGAATTGGTTCACATCCATGAGAGTACAGCATGCCATAATTGTAAGTTCCACTCACATACTTCAGAATTCTTTTCACCTGGTTGATGTGACTTACTTTGGGTTCAGCCTGATATCTTGTACATACTCCAACTGCAAAGGCAATGTCAGGTCTGCTGGCTGTTAAGTATAGCAGACTTTCTATCATGCTTCTGTACAAGCTTTGATCCATATTTGCCCCACTTGTGTATTTGGACAACTTTAAATGAGTAGGTGCAGGAGTCCTTTTATGACTGGCATTCTCCATCCCAAACTTCTTGACAATATTCTTTGCATACTTGCTTTGAGACAGAAAAATTGAGTCTTCCATCTGTGTGACTTGTAGTCCAAGAAAGTAGGTCAATTCTCCCATGAGGCTCATTTCAAATTCACCTTGCATCTGGTTAGTAAACTGTTTAACCATTTTATCTGACATTCCTCCAAACACTATGTCATCAACATAAATTTGAGCTACCATTATCTTTCATCCTTCATCCTTGACAAAAAGAGTTTTATCCAAACCTCCTTTCATGTATCCTTTGTCAGTGAGGAACTTTGTCAACCTTTCATACCAAGCTCTAGGAGCTTGTTTCAGACCATATAATGCTTTCCTCAATTTGTAGACATGATCAGGACAGTTTGGATCCACAAATCCTTTAGGATGTTCCACATACACTTCCTCATTTAAGTACCCATTTAGGAAGGCACTCTTCACATCCATCTGAAATAGCTTGAACTTAAGGAGACAAGCAACTCCCAAAAGAAGTCTGATTGATTCCAGTATGGCTACAGGAGCAAAAGTCTCATCAAAATCAACCCCTTCAACTTAAGTGTATCCTTGAGCAACAAGCCTTGCCTTATTCATGGTGACAACTCCTTCAGCATGTGACTTGTTCTTGTAGATCCACTTTGTGCCAATGATGTTTGTTCCTTCTGGTCTAGGAACTAACTCACATACTTCATGTTGCTTGAACTGGTTCAATTCATCTTGCATTGCTCCAATCCAGTATTCACCATTCAAAGCCTCTTTAACATTTTTTAGTTCAATCTTAGACACAAAACAAGAGTTTGTAATGATTTCTCTAGATCTTGTAGTGACTCCATTGTTAGGATCTCCTATGATGAGTTCCTTAGGATGATCTTTCTGAATTCTGATGGAAGGATCTTTGTTAGCTTCCTTTGATTCAGACTCTGATGGAGCAGAATTAGGCACATCATCCTTTTTAGACACTTGTGTTGAAGTCTCAAGGAATGTCTCAATATCATATGAGACATTTGTTTCCTCATGGTGATCATCAACTATGACATTTATAGACTCCATCATAACTTTGGTCCTGGAATTGAACACCCTATATGCTCTGCTGTTGGTAGAGTATCCTGGGAATATTCCTTCATCACTTTTAGGGTCCATCTTTCTCCTTTGTTCACGATCTGTCAGAATATAGAATTTGCTCCCAAAGACATGGAAGTACTTCACTGTAGGCTTTCTTCCTTTCCATAGTTCATAAAGGGTGGATGATGTTCCCTTTCTCAAGGTGACCCTGTTGTGGACATGATAGGCTGTATTCATAGCTTCAGCGCAAAAATGAATAGGAAGCTTCTTGGCATGTATCATTGCTCTGGCAGATTCCTGTATAGTCCTGTTTTTCCTTTCCACAACTCCATTTTGTTGAGGAGTTGTAGGTGAAGAGAACTCATGATTGATTCCTTCTGAGGAACAGAACTCATCAAACTTACTATTTTCAAATTCCTTACCATGATCACTTCTGATTATGACAATGCATCCTTCTTTTTCTCTTTGAATTCTTTTGCACAATTCCTTAAATACATCAAATACATCAGACTTTTCCCTAATGAAGTTTATCCAGGTGAATCTGGAAAAATCATCCACAACAACATAGGCATATCTCTTTCCACCAAGACTTTCCACCTGCATGGGACCCATCAGATCCATATGTAGAAGTTCTAGCACCTTAGAGGTGGTCAGATGTCTTGTCTTTGGATGTGACATTCTAGTTTGCTTTCCAACCTGACATTCACCACAGACTCTCCCTTCATCAATCTGAAGCCTTGGAATCCCTCTGACAGCCTCCATAGATATGATCTTTTTCATCCCTCTAAGATGTAAATGACCAAGTTTTTGGTGCCACGGTTTCACTTCCTTTTCTTCTTTGGCTATAGAGCACACAGAAGAGTAGTTAGTGTTCTCAGACTCCCATAAGTAACAATTGTCTTTTGATCTGACTCCTCTCATTACAACTTCTTGTTTTTCATTAGTTACAAGACATTCAGACTTGGTGAAGTTGACCTTGAATCCTAGATCACATAATTGACTGATACTTATGAGATTAGCAGTCAAACCATTTACCAGCAACACTTCATTTAGGTTTGGAACTCCAGGGCAGTCCAAGTTTCCAACTCCTTTGATTTCTCCTCTAGCACCATCTCCAAAAGTGACATAACTAGTAGTATGAGGTTTGACATCATTCAGCAGATTCTTGATTCCAGTCATGTGTTTAGAGCATCCACTGTCAAAGTATCAGTCTTCCTTGGCAGAAACTCTAAGGGAGGTGTGAGCTATCAGGGCTGCAGTCTTTTTCTTCCACTGTTGAGTATATGGTGCCTTGTTAGTCTTAGGTTTGACATATGGGGTCTGATTAGGATATCCATATAATCTGAAGCAGAATGGCTTTATGTGACCAAACCTCCCACAATAATGACATCTCCATCTTTGATACTTTTTCTTCATATTTCTATGTTCTTGATGTTGAGTCCTATGTTGTGATATCTGCTTTGACATTTGTTTATCAGGCCTGGTCTTCTTCTTGTCAACAGCAGATTTCTTTGCAGCCACAAATCCTAGACCAGACATGTTTCCTGCATTTTGTCCAGCCTGAAGGATTTCTTCCAACTTGTCAGTTCCAATTGTTAACATCTTGATAGACTTAGTCATCTGATCAAGTTTGGAGTTCAACATTAGAACTTCACCTTTGAGATGACTTATAGTAGCAGTGTTTGCCTTCTTCTCAGCCTCCAACTTCACTATGAGCTTTTTCTGTTTCTCATTTTGCTGACAGACTTCAACACTTCTGATACATAGCTTCTTGTAGGAGTCAACAAGTTCTTCAAATGTCATTTCCTCATCACTAGAATCATTATCAGAGTTACAAACACCAGATAGTGCAGTAACTAGTTTAGCATATTCTTCTTCAGAGTCACTTTCTGAGTCACCATCAGACCAAGTAACAGACATTCCTTTCTTTTGTTTCTTTAGAAAGGTAGGACATTCAGCTCGAATGTTCCCATATCCTTCACATCCATGATATTGGATTCCTCTGCTTTGATTTTCCTTTTCTTCAGACTTAGTTCTTCTGCTGGAGTCATAGGATCTGCTAATGTCAGAGGAAATGTTCTTGACATTTGACCTTGACTTTGAGTCCATTCTCTTGATGAGTTTGTTGAACTGCCTTCCAAGCATAGCTATAGCTTCTGATATATTCTCTTCATCACTCTCCTTGCTTTCATCTTCAGTATTGGATACAAGGTCTATGCTCTTGTTTTTCTTGTCAACATTGTCACTGATCCCCATCTCAAATGTCTGAAGTGACCCAATGAGTTCATCAACCTTCAAGTTGCAGATATCCTGAGCTTCCTCTATAGCAATCACTTTCATTGCAAACCTTTTAGGCAAGGATCTGAGAATCTTTCTCACCAGCTTTTCTTATGACATCTTTTCTCCCAATGCTCCTGAGGTGTTGGCAATTTCCAAGATGTTCATGTGAAACTCATGAATTGTCTCATCTTCCGTCATCCTTAGATTCTCAAATTTGGTAGTGAGCATCAGAAGTCTTGACATTTTTACTTTGGATGTACCCTCATGGGTGGTTTTGAGAGTGTCCCAAACATCCTTGGCCAGTTCACATTGATGTACTAGTCTGAATATATTTCTATCAATTCCATTGAACAAGGCATTCAATGCTTTAGAGTTACCCAGGGCTAACTCTTCTTCTTCTTTGCTCCATTCTTCCTCAGGTTTCAGACTAGTCGTCCCATCTTTCCCAGTTATGGTGGGATGGTTCCATCCTTTGTCAGCAGCTCTCCAAGCTTTATTGTCCAGTGACTTCAAGAAGGCAATCATACGAGGTTTCCAGTAGTCATAGTTTGATCCATCCAGAATAGGTGGTCTGTTTCCAAATCCTCCTTCCTTGTCCATAGCGCCAGAAAATAATATCCCTAGATCTCACCCAGAAAGACAGGCAGGGTGCCCGCTCTGATGCCAATTGAAATTCTGGCATCAAATACTTAATGTTACAGTGAATGTTATGACACTGTATCTGACAAATTGTACACAAACCAAACAGTAATTTAAAAGACAGTAAAGAACACAATCAATTGTTAACCCAGTTCAGTGTATAACAACACCTACATTTGGGGGCTATCAAGCCAGAGAGAAAATTCACTATAAGAGGTATTAATTTAGGAATAAACCAACCAGTTTATCTCCTTCACTTAAGACCTACCCAATGCAACTTCAATCTAAGTCCTACTTAAACCTGAGTTCCTACTCACTCCCCCTCAATCACAGCAGTGATACTAATCTACTGATTAATAAGATTATGAAGACATTCTTCAATACACACGCTTGATTTTGCTTCAAAGATTTAATCAAGAGACACAACACTCGTGCTTCAAAGCTTTGAGTGATAAACAACCCTTACAACCACATCCTACTCCAAGTCACTTATCAAGTGATAATTGCTTGGCTCACAGTAATTACTAAAACTATCACAACTACAAAATGCCTTATTGATCTTCTCTGAAAAGCACTGCACACCATTAGGATTCGTGAGAAATATATATGCAGTCTATTCTTCAGGGCTTCCATAAAAATAGCTAGGGTTAACCAAAGTTAACCTAAAGACTTGGTCTTGGGCTTTCATCATAACAGATTAGGGTTAAGCAAGGTTAACTTAATATCCACGTGAGCATCTGATCTAGTCAATATACTTCAACTCAGAATAGCACACCAGATTCCTGAAAATTCTCAGGAACAATAAATTTGCACAACAACTTGATCAGTACATGATGTCTTAACATTGGTTATGACATCATGTATCCTGCTCACTGATTTTGGTAGAATTCAGTACATATGATCATAGCTTAATCATCATGATATTCACTCATATTGAGTTGTTCCTGTAGAACATTTCTTCTGCAGAATTTGTCTTTATCCCAGAATGTTATGACATCAATCATGACATTCGCAAATCTAGTTTTACCAAAAATTAATGTCAACAAGCAAACACTTACAATGATAATAACTCATTATTTTATATCAATAATATATATTTCAATTTTCTATATATTATCTTAAAAATATTGTATTTTAAAATAAAAATAATTTCAGAAATTGTACAATAAAAATAAAAATATTAGCAAAAAACAATATTAACAACATAAATAATTTTTATTTCAATAATATTTTTGATGATGTTGATTAACTTTAGAAAAAAACTTATGACCAATAAAAATATATATTT
The DNA here is from genome assembly GCA_948472305.1 of Vicia faba. Classification (NCBI taxonomy): domain Eukaryota; kingdom Viridiplantae; phylum Streptophyta; class Magnoliopsida; order Fabales; family Fabaceae; genus Vicia; species Vicia faba. Next base: position 218,851,846 of record OX451741.1, read on the forward strand.
CATTTATTTAATTGTACAAAAAAATATGATAATCTGTGAGTTCGCACGAATTTTGATATGATTACCCGTGTATTCACACGATATTGATGTGTTATCCGTGAATTCTTACGAGTATTGGTGTAGTACACACACTTTTTATTCTATATTGTGATTAGTAGTTTTATGTTTTAGCCATCAAAAATATTATTTAATATTGAAATTAATAGTCACATTTTTTCAATTTCATATAATTTTACTATAATTTTATTGACTCCCTACAATTATAACTTTTATAATTAATAACAAAACTTCAAACAAAATAAAATGGGAAAAAATATTGAATCAATAGTGTTAATGTGTAAGTTGCTGGTTATATTTTTGTAAAGTTGATTTTTAATTAAAAAAATAGATATTAAACTCACACCATTTACTAAAAATATAAAAATAACAATATCTATCAATAGTAAATTGATTACATAATATTAAGTTCTTAAAAAGATAATTTGATTTATTTTGTTTATAATTATATCATATTAGCGTTGTATGACTCTATAGCAGTATGTGTTTGGCATAATTAGGGATTTCATACATAAGTGTTACATGTCAGCAAGATGAACAAAGTGACATCCTTTTTCGATTGGAATGTTCACGGAGATAACATTGCCATATTGCAAAAATGGTTTTCTGAGATCCTCATCACTGATTTCAAAGTCAAGCCAAACATATTAAACATCAGATATTAAAAATTGAAAAATAAATTATAAGCAACTTCTATTATAAAACCCTAACAAAAAATAATCATCTTTTCATTATAAACAACTCCGTCTTTCTCAGGAGAAAGATGATTTGTAAAAGACATATCATCAAGGCAAACCCTAAACCATGAAAGCGTTGGATTTGGAAAAAAATCTTGTTAATGAGAATGGACAATGGAGAAGGTCAAAAATCATTAAAAAAACAATATTATAACAAATCATGTTTACGAAAAATTAAAATTGAAAATTGAAAACTCAAATTGAGTTCAACATAGAAATCTTACCAACATGGCCAGTGAAGATACCAATGAGCAACTCTATAGTAGAGTAAGTATTGTTGAAAGGAAGGTTGGCGTGAGAAGGTGTTTACCAGTGATTTCTGATAAACAACCGCTAGTCTTCTAAATCTTATGCTTTGATAACTTACAGGATCGACTAGATTGATCCTAGGGCATAGTCTTAGTGTTCTTATAGTCCAATTCGAAAGAAAACATTGTACGGATAATAACAAGATTTTTCTATGATTACAATTATCTCAAGATGTTTAAAGTTTGACTATGAATCTTAAATATGACTTTAAAGGGAATAATTTGGGAATTTGTGAAAATATAAAGATAATGCTTAATAAGAAAAGTTTAATAAAAATTGTTAAAAGACTAGACTGGAAACGAAAAAGGAATAAAAGTGATTAAAGACTTTGTACTGGGAAATTAATTCTGAATAAAATTGGTGGTGTTCTTACACATACATTATCAACAAACTCGTTTCTCTCGCTCCGGTACTTTGAGTATAATATGATTTTGTATACAATTCGAACACACACTTTTCTAACATCTAAGACTTCTATTTATACAGATTTGACCCTAACGGTCCTTCTACGAAAACACACCACGTTCGAAGATTGCATGTCTTTCGAACTATTAGACTTCCATGTGTCTCTTTGGATAAGATTGAGGCTTTTGAATTCGAAATCTTTTTATTTTCGAAGCGCCAATTCAAACAATATGACGGTCGAAATATCTTTCTTTGTAATGCTTCGAATAACTTATATTTGCACAGTTCGAAGACCAACCCTTCGATAATGGTTCAATATAGTAAAACTCTTTACTAGCTCTTCATCAATCGAAGATTCCATAAAAACCCTTTTATAGTTTCCCTCGAACAACTCTTTCTTCAATCAAAAAGCCTTAAAACTTGTATAATCGAAATTCTCAACTAACAGAAGGCGAATCGTCGATAACTGGTGCTGATGAACATGTAGTAAGCAACACATTAAAGTTTTTGCCCTAAATCTACAAATTTTCATCCCAACAATTTATGTAAATAAGCTCTAACAACATGAGACTTATCTCTTTGTCAACTAGAATACTGCTAATTTCCATAGCTCCTTCGAATCATTGATATTCTTGGCACTTTCGTTCTTGCCATATTGGTTGTTTGCTTGAAGCAGATGAAAGAAATGAGAAGAGAGATGAAAGAAAAATAAAGAAGAAGACTGGTTTGTGATGGAAGAGAGATAGAGAGAGACAGGTTGAGATGAGAGAGATGAGAAGTTACGTGAGAAGCTGGAGAAAACAGAGAATACAAGTTTGTTCATAAATATGCAGTCTTGGGGAAGAGTTGGAATTGTTCACCCCAAAAAAATTTTCAATTCAAATAATATACTTTTTCAGTTTCTTTTAGTTGTAGTTGAATTATTAACCCAAAATGTAATTGTAATTTGTACACAAGAAAAATAAATATGTTTCAGTTAAAACTAAAAATATAAATTAGTTAGCAAAAACAAATTTTAGACATCAATTATCTCTTAAATCATGATTTACTAACATTTAAGTAAAGGATTGGGTTTATCCAAAAGTTGTTATGTTCTTATATTATAGATTCCATTAGACCAAGTTATAAAATAAGCATATCTTGGCCACTCGACCAAGTTATAAAAATAAGTATATCTTGGCCACTAGACCAAAGTTAGCCATAACTAATTATTTTTTACCTTCCAATAAATATTTACTTAAGTATATCTTAGCCACTAGATCAAGTTATACAATAAGTAAACAAATTAGTAAATTAATCATTATTTAAAAATAAAAAAAATGAGAAATATGAAATTATTGTAAAAGTGAGGTTATTGCTAACTTTGCAATTATCTTTAGGGGATATGAAATTTGTCCTTTACAATTACTTAATCAAACTCTTACAATAATACTTACTACATGGACATAAAAGTAAAATCATTATGATACACAAATAAAATAAAAAAAGGTTACAATGCACAAGCGCAAATATAATTAACACACTTTGTAAAAAGAGGGAAAAACATATCTGGACAATCAGTATCAGAAGTGCAAGGAATGTCAACTGCAATATCAAATAAGAAGATGAAATATTACTAAAAGGTGTTAAAACATTGAGTATAAGAAAAGTTTGATAATTCTATAAAAATTTCTTACCACTATTAGTTAGAACAAGAAATAGAGACACAAAGATGATCAAAGCATAAACAAACATAGGAATTTGAGCCATGTGTTTTCTAATTTGGAAGTAATAAATGTGATTTCTCTTATTGTTTTATAAACAAAAAAATTATCATTTTGTTAACTTCAATCATATTTAGCACTTTGGAGTTGCAAAAAGTCATTTATAAAATTTGAATCAATGTTAATTATTTCTAATTAATTATGTCGCATTTATCTCTTAGAAGTTAACCATGGAAAATAATTATGGCTTTATAAAAAGAATTGCATGTTAATTTCAATTAAATAATTTTTAACACTTAGAAGTTGTAAGAAGTCATTTATAAAATTTAAAGTTGTGTCTAATCAATAGGTTTTATTTATCTCTTTAGTACACTCAATTGATTACATAATTTTAATAAATATCAAAAATAAAATGATGATCATTGTATTATTTATCCTTTTAGCTCATTAAATCGATCACTTCAGTTGTTTTTATAATGTTCGTCTCTTTCAAAATCAAATATTATATTGTCTCTATCGCCTTTTTACCGAAAGATGTAGTAAAAGATCATATTATATTCAAAAAAAAAATTATTAGATGTTAGATGCGTTTTAAAGTTAAATAATTCAGCTTGAAATCATATAAGAAACACTTTTTTTAGAGTTTTGATGTAGAAATATCGATGATAATTCATCTTTTTTGAGTTTACACAAGATAAATGAAAACTCAAATGCAATAAAGAATGTCTGAAATTATTTCAAGATGATATGCATTTTGTTGTTACTAAATTTTTAAATCCGGAATGAAGTATTTATAGGTCATATTCGTATTGTTTCACAAGGTAGTAACCCTTAGTGAAACAATATACTTTTACCAAAAGTTACAACGTTTAACCTACAATTACATATTTCAAGAGTTGGATGTTTTCATTCTGCAACACTTCATGAAGTGTAGTCTTTTCAAATTCAAAATTCAAAGCACACGCAACGATAAAAAATAAGATCAACGGTGGTCGGCCGCTGGAGCGCCACCGGCGCTGGCTCATTAACGTCGCGATAGCCCGATTGCTTCGATGCATTGTGCCTAAGTGCTCTAGTGAGCCTACAAGCCGCCACTAGCGCCTCTACGCCCAAGCCCTCGGACCCCGTCCCAGAGCTGGTGTCGCCGATGGCGACACCAACTAGAGATTGTATGGAGGAGACAAGCGGCATAATACTTGGGACCACTACTTATTCACTACGCCAAAAATAAGTTTTAGCAGCACATAAAAGAAAGCGCTTTTAGGAAAAAGCGCTGCTGTAGGTTTTAAAAAAAATTGCTTAAAAAAAGCGCTTTCAAAGGGTGCCTTAAGAAAGCGCTTTTCAAAAGCGCTGCTAAAGGTCACCCTTAGAAAGCGCTTTTTGGGAAGCGCTACTAAAGGGTGCCTTTCAGAGGGTACCTTAAGAAAGCGCTTTTCAAAAGCGCTGCTAAAGGTTAGCCTTAGAAAGCGCTTTTCCAAAGCGCTGCTAAAGCTGGCCTTTAGAAAGCGCTTTTAAAAGTGCTGCTATAGGATATGCTACGAAAGCGCTTTTACATTAAAAAGTGCTGTTATAGGTGACCTTTAGAAAGCGCTTTTAAAAGCGCTTTCGTAGGTAGTTTTATAATAAATATCAAAAATTTGTATCATCACTTTTCTATTGTTCTTCACGATATCATCAAAACCCTAAACCAGAGCTCTGCCTCCGTTAGCATCTACGAGTAGATTTTCTTCACGATCAACGACTACCACTTTTCTATTCGTATCCTCTACGTCTTCTTGTTCAGGACTACCGGGGCAGTTTCAGGACTTCTTCATCAGGACCTCTGCCTCCGTTAGCATCTGCAGAGAGAATAACGACCACCGCTTGCCACAGGAGAACCGCAAGGTGAAATCACAAAGTTTGCTGCATCAGAAATCACAATAATATACAACACAAAGTTACACAACTCAACTCCAGGTATTTCAATTTCTAGTATAGTTTTATATGAATAAATTGTTCTATGCTTGCTTTGATTCTAATTTATTATATTTACATACAATTAATTTGCTTCCTTACGTGTTGTTCTAATCCGATTAAATTCTATGGTCCTGATATTAATAGAAAACAACACATTTTCATGTGCTTTTTATTTTATCAAACATCATTTATATTAACAAGTTGTGCATTGGTAAAACAAGCTAAGAGAGAAATAATAGAGAGCGTAACAAAATATTTAATAAAGGTAGCCATATATATATATTGTTAACTCTATTAATATATTGTTTTTTTCGTGTGCTTTTTATGATTGATTTTGAGCAATGATGGTTTCTTGTTTATGGTTTCTTGTGTTATACTTGTGTACTAAAGTAGTTGATAGAATAAAATGAATTTAATGAAAAGTATTGAGTATTGGTTTTGTTATATGGTTGTGCAAAAGCAAGTGCAAGTTTTGAGTATTGGTTTTGTTTTCTAATTTATCATTTAGCTCAGATTGACTCAGAAACCGTAAACCATGGATAAGACATGGATGTATTCCAATCGATTGTCGAAAGAGTATGAGAACGGGGTATCGGAATTTGTTAAGTTTGTTGTTACGCACGCCGAAGACCCCAGTCGAATGACATGTCCTTGTTTGTGTTGCTGTTATGGGAATCAGGTTGACGCGATTCAGTTGGCATCGCATTTAATACGGTATGGAATTGATAGAAGTTATACATGTTGGAATATGCATGGTGAGATAAGTGACGGGAATGATGAATCGGGGGATAATATGACCTATGCTTCAAACGACAATGGCACAGATACATACGATTATGATCGAGTTGAAGAGATTGCAGAAGCGCTTGAAGAAGATCTTAATGATTGTCCCAAAATGTTCGAGAGGTTGGTAAGCAATGCAGAGAAACCGTTGTATAATGGTTATATAAAATTCACAAGATTGTCTGTGGTATTAAAGTTGTACAACTTAAAGGCGAGCAATGGATGGTCGGATAAAAGTTTCAGAGTTATTATACCTTATGAAAGATATGCTACCAGAGGATAATGTTCTCCCCAATCGAACGTATGAGGCCAAAAAGATGTTGTACTCTATTGGCATGAGCTATGACAAGATACATGCCTGTCCAAAAGATTGCGTTTTGTTTCGAAACGAGTATGCATCGTTAAATGAGTGTCCTAAATGCGGTGCCCCTCGATATAAGAAAAAGTTGTCTCCGACAAAAGTCTTATGGTATTTTCCTATAATTCTGAGATTTAGATGGATGTATCATAGTGAGACCGATTCAAGACACTTAACTTGGCATGCAAATGAAAGAATTGTTGATGGAAAGTTTCGACATCCGGCAGATTCACCACAATGGATGAAAATTGATAATGATTATCCTGAATTTGGAAAAGAAGCAAGAAACCTTCGCTTGGCATTGTCTACTGATGGAATGAACCCACACGGTATTCAAAGTATCTCGCATAGCACATGGCCTGTGATTCTTATGATTTATAACCTGCCTCCGTGGCTATGTATGAAGCGTAAGTACATGATGTTATCTATGTTAATTTCTGGGCCTAAACAACCAGGAAATGACATAGACGTATATTTGGAACCTTTAATCGAAGATTTGAAGATTTTGTGGGAGAACGGTGTGGAGGTTTATGATGGGTATAGGAAAGAAAGTTTCAACTTGAGGGCGATGTTGTTTGGAACAATTAACAATTTTCCAGCCTACGGAAATCTATCCGCGTATAGCATTAAAGGTGAAAAAGTGTGTCCTATCTGTGAAGATGGAACCGATACGATGCGATTGAAACTTTGTCAGAAGAATGTCTTTCTCGGTCATCGTAGATTCTTAAATTCTAAACATCAATATTGTGGATGGAGAAAAGCGTTCAACGGAGATACCGAACAACGTAGAGCTCCGCCTGGATTGACAGGTGATCAATTATTTGAAAAGGTGAAAGATGCGAGTATTCAGTTTGGCAAGCCTTTTGCATATAAAGTTGTCACAGGTGGGTGAAAGAAGAGGTCGGTTTTTTTTGAATTGCCATATTGGAAATCTTTGTACGTAAGACATTTTCTTGATGTTATACATATTGAAAAAAATGTATTTGACAGTGTTATTGGTACGTTACTCAATATAAAAGGGAAGTCTAAGGATGGTCTTAAAGCAAGGGAGGACATGGTAGAGATGGGAATAAGAACTGAATTGGGACCCGTGAAAAAAGGAAGACGAACATATCTACCACCTGCTGTTTACACTCTATCCAGAAAGGAGAAAAAAATATTGTGTAAGTTCCTAAGTGAGGTTAAAGTTCCAGAAGGCTACTCATCAGATATTAGAAGACTTGTGTCTATGCAAGACCTCAAGTTAAAGAGTTTAAAGACGCATGATTGCCATGTTATAATGGAACATTTTCTACCGATAGGTATAAGTTCTATTCTTCCAGAAAAAGTAAGAAGCGCAAAAACTAAATTGTGTTTTTTCTTCAAGTCAATTTGCAGCAAGGTGATCGATCCTGAGATCTTACCAACATTGCAAAAAGAAATAGTTGTTACTTTGTGTGATCTTGAAATGTATTTCCCTCCCTCGTTTTTTGACATAATGGTTCATCTTGTCGTTCATCTTGTCAAAGAGACACAACTGTGCGGACCAGCTTATATGAGATGGATGTACCCTACTGAACGTTATATGAAAATATTAAAAGGGTATGTGAAAAACCGAAGTCGACCAGAGGGTTGTATTGCTGAACGATATATTGTTGAAGAAGCGGTTGAGTTTTATACTGAATATCTGTCAAATGTTCAATCAATTGGACTCCCCAAATCTCATGTTGTTGAAAAAAAAGAAGGTAAGAAGCTAATTGGAAATAAAGTTGTGACAGTATCAATGGTCGAACGGGATCAAGTGCATTTTCATGTTCTGCATAATGAGCTTGAAGTTGAGCCGTATGTTGAAATGCACAAGGGTGTTCTTTGAGGTTTAAATCCGAATAGAAATGAGAATTGGATTGTACGAGAGCACAATCGAAGTTTCATACCATGGTTTAAGGAACATATTTATTCAAAGTATCATTCAGATCATGCTTCAGTAACAAAAAGATTGAGATGTTTAGCATACAATCCAAGTTTAGTTGTGTTTTCTTATAGCGCATATGCAATTAATGGATACACATTTTATACCAAAGAACAGGATGACAAAAGTACTATGCAAAATAGTGGTGTCACCTTGATCGCTGAAGCAATGCATATATCAAGTGTGAAGGACTTAAACCCAAAATTTGCAAATCTGTCATATTTTGAGGTTATCGAGCGCATTTGGATGTTTGATTACGAGAAGTTTCAGATTCCTATATTTGGTTGCAAGTGGCTTGAAAATAATAATGGCATACTGTTGTACCCCAAAATTTGCCCTCCCATATTCTTCAAGAAATTGCCAAGCCAAGTCACAAAACTCCCCAAGGGTTGCACAGTGCAACTGTCTCCTATACAGTCAAAACTAGGGTTTTGTGTTCTGATCAAGAAAGGAAGTTTTCAAAGGCCCAATCAAGTCTCATATGCCTACAAAGATGGTCAAGCATCCTCATATCAAGTTTCAAGGCATTCAGCTCAAAATTGCACAGTCAAAACCCTAAATTGCACTACAGTCAACTGTAGGGGCAAAATGGTCATTTGACAGTCAAAAGTTCAAATTTTTGATCAACATATCATTTTGAAGCCACAAACATCATTTGATCAATGCTTGATCATGATTCTCAAAATTTGGCTCAGAAATCATCAAAGATGCAAAAGTTTCCTTATTTGGACAGCTGAAAAAGTCAACTGAAATTAACCAGGGCATAACTTTCACATGGATTATCAGAAAAATTCCATCCAAAGCTCATTTTTAAGAGAAGGACATTTCCTACAACTCATCTTCATACTTAAAGTCCAAGAAATGCTCTCACAAAAAGTTATCAATTTCAACATTATAGGTCATTTTCAAAAGTCAACAAAAAGGGACTTTAAGTCAAAGGCCATAACTTGAGATTGGTAAATCAAAATGACATGGGACCAAAGGCATTGGTTAGAGGACTCAAAGACCTTTCCAAAATGTCCAAGAACATGAGAAAAGCTTAAAAATTGAGCAAGTTATGCCTTGTAGAAGTTGGGAAATTTTTGGATATTTTGAAAAGTCAACATTGACTCAAATGACCTAAAATTGCTAATGGGCCCATTTTTCTTCCATGATTCATCATTCTAAGCATATGCACGACCACTTGGCCTAAAGGGAAGTATTTTCTCATTTTTTATTTATTTATTTGGATTTTTATTTATATTAATTCAATTAAATCAATTAAATATATGAAAAATGTTTAAATTAACCAAACCAATCTTTTTATACATGTTTTAAGGTCAATATTTCGTGTAAATGCAAACTAGGAAAGATTTGGGGTGATTGGATGCAAATTGATACAAGAACACATGAAAAAGATTCAAAAAGATCCTTAGAAAATCAATTATCAAAAATCATGATTACAAGAGATTTGGTTGAATTTTGTTGACCTAATCTATTCAGTACATAAGCTTGAGTGAAAACCTAATGCCCATAGACGCGCAGCAGCTCAGAATACACCATTGCAACATTGAATTTTTCTCTAAAAACTCAAATACTGAAAACCACTTTTTAGGGCGATTCAAAGCTTAATTTTCATTCCAATAGCTTGCTCAAGGTCTATTGAGTGTATTCCAATCAGAATCATCCCTCTAAACTCCAAGAACTGGTAAAACGAACACAAACTGTGTCAAGAAATTTTCAGAATCGTGCATCATGATTTGTGCATATTTTGCAATTTTTATTCATTGAATCATGTTCATTATGAAGTTCTGAGACTAACCATTATGTTTAATTGAATTTTTATGCTACATACGCGATTATGCCATAACTGGTTTTCTAGGGTTTTCAGAGTTTTGAATTGGGGTTTGTCACCCAAGGAAAAATTAGGACTTCAGGCCACCACCATTGCAATCAGCAGACCTGGACGAAGAGATTAACATACTCGCGCCCAATTTATGAGCGTTCTACATCTAATCGCTATTTTCTGGAAACGTCCCTAAGAGAACGTCCAAAAAACCGTTGCCTCATGTTTTATGATACAGGGATGGTGAAGACGATGATGTGGTGGCAACAAGTGATTCGTTGATTTGAATTTCGCGCGTTTCTCTCCACTAACGTGTTGTTTCTTTTTATATTATTTGTTTGTTTGTATATTAATTGAATGTGCGCTTAGCTCAGCTGGCAACGAGGATTGGTGGTGAAGGCACATGACCTGGGTTCGAGCCCCAGGTCTTACATATTTCAATACTATTTTTCCCTAACAAATCCTGTGCAGCACTTGCGTTGAAGATCTTCATGCACACTCAAAAATCATCGCCCACGCGTCCAAGAGATCCAAATCAAAGGCTCAAGATTGATGAGCACGTTACACCCCCAGTCAATGCCCTGCATGTGATTCAAAAAAGGTCCACAAGGCCATGCTATTGGGCCAGATTGCTAAGGCCAACACCTCACAATTGGGGCCTGAACCCCCCCTGGTTTGTCATTTTCTATTATTTTCATATTCTTTTATTTTCAATTGTTATTTTCTTTTCTTTATCTGTTTGATTTAATTAATTATTTTTACTAAAATATAAAAATGCACAAAAAAATCAGAAAAGATGAAAAATATAAGATTTTTTATTTTAATTATTTTCATAAGCAAATTGCATGTAAATAAAATTTAGTTTTAATTTAGATTGCAATATTAATTCTTTTCACAATAAAAATATAAAAAAATGTAGAACTAGGTTTAATTGATAATTTTTATTTCCTTTTAATTTTTCCTTTTTTCATCATAATATTATTTATTTATTTATTTTTATAATTAAATTGTACATAAAAAATTAGGTTTAATTTAGGTTTCAATTTAGTATTTTCACAATAAATTTAAAAGCTATTAGAATTAGGGTTTGCCTTTTAGTTTAATTTTAATTAATTCTTTTTTCATCAAATTCCTAAAAAACACTAAAAATACCAAAAAACATTTTTTTTTAATTTTAATTCCTCATTAATTCTAATTAATTAATTCATGTAATTTAATATGTTGCAAAAGGGTCCAACGCCCATGTTCTTAATTCTCCTTAATTCGCGTATCTATTTTATTGCTTGAATAATGATGTACCTCTCCCAAAGCTTTGTAAATTTACTTCTCGCACTTTTCAATTTCTTTATTTACTTTGCTTTATTTTTCTGTCAAATCGGGTCCGGTTTAATTTTGGCGATGTGGACCCGCGCCGTTTGTAATAGTTTAGGATTTATTTTCCCGCAAATATTTTTTAACTGTTAATTAAAAGCATGAAAGAATGTATGGACTTAAATAAAATCAAGCGTAGATCACTTTAACATGACAAGACAAATACAAATGAAAACGACACACAATTCGCACACACCACCCCTAGGGTACGCCTCACTGTTGCCTTGCCTCGAAGGGTGATCGTCGAGTAGAGGATGTCTTAGTAAGTCCTCATGATCCGGGAACCTGGCATGAGGGTAGCTTCTAAGGTGTCTTCCCATTGCTCTGGTGATCACCACGTCCCTACAAACTCGAATTGACCCGAACACCTCCAACGGTGGTGCTACCTACCTCTCAATGGTGGGATGGCACTACTTTAAAGGACATTTACACAGACGAATTCCTTAGGGTAGGTAGGTTCTCATAGATACTTGCTCTCTTCAAAAAAACAAAACAAATCAAAATCTTTTCACACCGACACTTTTCAAAAGCTTTCAAAGCAATTTTTCAAACACTCTGACACAAGAGTCGAACTGGAATTTTCAAAGAAACTTTTTTAAAAACCCACAGTTGAAAAGCAAACAAACCATTTTTGAAAACACAATGAGCAAGTATCTAAGAGCCCATGGATAACCATGGATAGAAAGGGTGCTAACACCTTCCCTTTCTATAACCTACCTCCCGAACCGAGAGCAATCTCTATAAGGAATTTTTCTGTGCTTTTGTCCTTTCCATTTGGAGAAAATAAAAGACGGTGGCGACTCTTGCTTCCGCGACATTTCGCGAACCAGCGTTAAACAGTCAGTTCCAGATCCACCGATCACAGAACTGGCGACTCTGCTGGGGACCAAACTATAAAGTGGGGTGTACCTTAGGGCTAGTTCATAACTGTGTTTTCACTTGTATTGATTTGCTTGCTTTACTATTGTGGGTTGCATCGGAGATACATAGATCCTAACCCGGATCTGGGGATACCCTGTTTAGGTAGCATAAGCTGTGAGGGACCTGTCCGGCGTAGACCGACACAGGTGAAGCAGTGGCTACGTTGGTGTGGCACCTTAGTCTGTACCGATATCCCTTGTGTCGCAACGAGGAGAATATGGGTCTTCTGAGGAGTCATTAAGCACCAACAACCTTAGAACCTTAATTGACACAACTTGGCCTTTAGAACAGTAGCAGTATGTTACGCCCATTGAGGCTAAACTCTCGTGATGGTTCTGGCCGCAAGAAAAGATTGCGATGCTGGAGTTATGACCGATTGAGGGTAGTCAATGACATTGGGATCCTCTAAGAACCCGGTTACTTTTGATTAGGACAGGTATGAACCAACAAACTGAAAGAGGGTAGTACCTAGACCTCATGCTGGCCTAAACTTTAGGGGCTTGCCTTGTGTGACTTGTGTGCCTTACATGTTTGTCTTTGTAACTATATGTGGTGTGCTTTATCATAACATCATAGCATCATGAGCATTGCATGCATCCTGCATAAGGACTGACCATTTCAAAGACAAGAGGGTTTCATCTTTGCTCTGTTTTGTAGGACATTATGATGCCTGTGCGAAGGAATACTATCCGGTTCAACTTTGTTCGTTCACCTGAGTTGCTTGATGAGTTGGTTAGCAGAATTCCAAATACCACTTCCTTCATTCAGAGGCATGGTTCTCTTCTCAGTCTAGTCACTGCAAAGCGGGATCAACAGTTGATGAGTGTCCTGACCCAGTTCTATGACCCTCAGTACCAGTGCTTCACCTTTCAAGACTTCCAGCTGGTCCCTACCCTGGAAGAGTTCTCTGATTTGCTTGGTATCCCTATCTTGGATCAGACTCCCTTTACTGGTTGGGAAAAGACCCTCAGGCTTGAGGATGTTGCTGCAGCTCTTCCTTTGACCCATCAAGAGGTAACAGACAACTGGGTAACTAGAAGCGGAGTTAAGGGCTTCTTGGCCAAGTTTCTGATTGGTAAAGCTAACAGTTTCTGGAATGACCTGGACTTTAGGGCATATGAAGACATATTGGCTCTCCTAATCTATGGGTTAGTCCTGTTTCCTAATCCTGACAACTTCATCAATGTCACTGCCATAAGGATCTTTATGTCTCAGAATCCTGTGCCCACTCTCTTGGGTGACATCTTGCAACAACTTCATGCCCGTACTACCCGAAGACGAGGAACACTATGGTGTTGTATCCCTTTGTTGGTGAGGTGGTTTATTTCGCACCTCCCTAAGTTCGTACTGAAGAACCAAGAAGGAAGAGGTTGGGCTCATAGGTTAATGTCTCTCACCGACAAAGACATCATTTGGACCTGCAGAGGTTTGGATGAGATAGCTATTATTGATCGATGCGGGGAGTACCCTAATGTTCCTCTGATTGGTACTCAAGGAGGGATCTCTTACAATCCATGTCTAGCACTCCGTCAGTTCGGAAGAGCAAGAAGAGCAGGCCCCCATGAGATGTTAGTGCCTCACATCAGTTTTGAATTTCAGGTGGATAGTGACGAGCTGCGTCGTAGGTTCATCAAGGCTTGGGACAAGGTTCATAAAGCTGACCCACAGGAGTTAGGGCCAAAGACTTCTTTACCTATGGAAGCCTACTGCAAATGGGTTCGCATCCGTGCTCAGAAGTTAGGTATGCCGTATGAAGCTGTCAGACCCATCATTCTTGAGTATCCTGATAAAGATGGTGTTCCTCCAACTGTCCTTCCTCCTCAGATACCTACTGATTATGAGACATTGAAGAGATCTTGGTCGCAACTGCGAGAAGAACGGGATTCTTACCGGGAAAAGTTCAACGAGCAGGAATCAAAGATCCAGAAGTTGACAAAACAGTTGGAGAATGAGAGAGCTCTGAATGCCTACATCCGTACTGAGAAGAGGAGACCATGGGATCAATAAGGAATTCTGGATGTACTTTTACAGTTTTATTCCCTTTTCAGTATTTCCTTTCATGTAACGCCTAAGGGCAACCTTGTTGAATAATTTCAGTTACAAAGTTGAAACTAATAAAGTGTGTTCCTTTTTGTTTACAAAGTTGATTCCCGATTGTCTTTGAAAGCATAATTCATACGCATTTCATACATCATGTGCATAACAGGTTTTCCCTCTTTTCAGGTTGCTTACAGTTCTTCGCTGTTTATTTCAGCATCATGAATCACGAATCTTCATCAACTGAGACTTCCATCAAGGCTCTTCAGGTGCAGAATGCACAATTCCAGGAATTAATCAAGGGTCTGGCTAAAGGCCAAGAAGAACTGAAGGCTATGCTCCTGAAGAAGGAGAAGAAGAAGAAGAGAAGAACTGTTCTGTTCAACTCGGGCCGAAGGTTTAACAATACTCTGCATCAGGAAGAGACTGGTTCTTCTGTTGACAAGAATTCTCCTCCGGCAGAAGCAAGGGTTCCTAGTCCGGTAGTCTCCGACAACGAGACAGATTTTGATGAAGAGCAGTACCCTCCTGCTGATGACAGATATAAGCAATTGGAGGACAGGTTGAAGGCTATGGAGGTTCAACAGGCACCTGGGCTGGATTTCGGAGATCTGGGTTTGTCAACTGGTGTGATCATCCCTCACAAATTCAAAGCACCATCGTTCTCTAAGTATGACGGGGCATCTTGTCCCAAGCTGCATCTAAGGTCCTATGTTCGGAAAATTCAGCCGTACTCTGCGGATAAGAATTTATGGATCCACTTCTTCCAGGAGAGTCTTTCAGGGACTCATCTCGAATGGTTCTATCAGCTGGATGGGACCAAGGTTCGTAACTGGGAAGAGTTGGCTACTGCTTTCTACAAGCAGTATCAATATAATGCCGACCTTGCCCCCACGCGTACCCAACTCCAGGGTATGTCGTTAGGTGTAAGCGAAGGTTTTAAGGAGTACGCTCAGAAATGGAGAGACCTGGCTGGCAGGGTGCAGCCACCATTGACTGACCGGGAGCTGGTAGACATGTTCTTGGGGACCCTATCTGGGCCATTTTTCAACCATCTTATTGGGAATTCTTCTGCTGGGTTCACTGATTTGATTCTGACTGGAGAAAGAATTGAAGCTGGGCTGAAGTCTGGGAAGATTGCGAAGGGTGCATCATCTAGTTCGGAAAAGAAACCATTCAAGAAGGAGTCTAGTGCCGTGTATGGTTCTAGGAAATCAGAGAGACCTGAGCACCGCCAATCTGTCAGTGCGGTGATGATTGCTAAGCCTGCTGCCGCTCCTCGGCCAAACAATCCTCAAAGGGCTGAAAGACCCCGGCGAGAGTTTACCCGGTTAAGCATGACCCTATCACAGGTCCTGCCACAGTTGCTATCCACTAACTTAGTGACTGTCAGGGAAGCTCCGAAATTCCCTAATACAACATCTCCCAAGTACAACCCGAATGCTCGTTGTGCCTACCATTCAGATAGCCCGGGGCACTCTACCGACGACTGTTGGGCGCTAAAGAACAAGCTGCAGGACCTTATCGACGCCAAGGAGGTGCAGTTTGAGGCATCTGAGAAGCCAAATGTAGTGACAGCTCCCCTGCCTGCTCATGGAGTGAATGCTATTGGGGACGAGGATGAAGTTGATGAAGCTGAGTTTGATAGCTGGATCTACCCAGCAATCGACAGTGGACTCAACAATTGGAGTGCAAAGGACAACTTATCTGTTTCTCTTGTTACTAAGTAATGAATTCCTATGTCTTTGGTATTTGTAATAAACAATGATAAACTCTATGGCCCGGTGTCTTACCCGAGGCACCGTGGTTCTATTTGTGAGGGCATACAAACTGTCATTTCATATATCATGAATGAAAATCTTGGACGTTTTTCGCATTGCAAATATTGTGCTCCTTTTCTGTCTTTCTTTTCCTTTACATAATTTTCAAAACAGCTGTATTTACACACACACTCACTCATACAGGTTTCAATCCACTCTGGATCTCACTGATAACAACTCTGCTACTGCCAGTTATGACTTCGAAAATCCGATCAACTTAGCCGAAGACGAAGGTGAAGATGATTGCGAAGTGCCTGGCGAGCTTGCAAGACTGTTGCTCCAGGAAGAAAGGGCAATTCAACCCCATGAAGAGCCAGTGGAGACAATCAACCTGGGTACTGAGGCAGACAGGAAAGAGGTAAAGATTGGTGCCAACCTAGAGCTCGGCGTGAAGCAACGGTTAACCAAGATGCTGCATGACTACATGGAGATCTTTGCCTGGTCCTATGAAGACATGCCCGGGTTGGATACCGACATTGTGGTCCATCACTTGCCGACTAAGGAAGACTGCCCTCCAGTTAAGCAAAAGGTCCGTCGGATGCGTCCAGAGATGTCTGAGAAGATTAAGGCCGAGGTTATGAAACAGTTCGATGCGGGGTTCCTTGCAGTGACTTCTTATCCTCAATGGGTTGCTAATGTGGTGCCGGTACCTAAAAAGGACGGTAAGGTCAGAATGTGTGTCGACTACAGGGATCTGAACAGGGCCAGCCCCAAAGATGACTTCCCCTTACCTCACATTGATGTCCTTGTTGATAATACTGCTCAGCACAAGGTATTCTCTTTCATGGATGGCTTTTCAGGTTACAATCAGATCAAGATGGCACCCGAAGACATGGAAAAGACTACATTTGTCACTCAGTGGGGCACCTTCTGTTACAAGGTCATGCCATTTGGATTAAAGAACGCTGGGGCAACCTACCAACGTGCCATGGTTGCCTTATTTCATGACATGATCCATCATGAGATAGAAGTGTATGTTGACGACATGATCGCTAGGTCCCAGACTGAGGAAGAGCACCTAGATCATCTGCAGAAATTGTTTGACCGTTTGAAACTGTACAAGCTAAGATTAAACCCTAACAAGTGCACCTTCGGGGTAAGATCTGGGAAGTTGCTAGGCTTCGTGGTCAGTGACAAGGGAATTCAAGTGGACCCTGCCAAGGTCAAAGCTATTCAAGAGATGCCAGTTCCTAAGACAGAGAAGGAAGTCAGAGGCTTTTTAGGACGCCTGAATTACATTGCTCGATTCATCTCACATCTGACTGCTACTTGTGAGCCAATCTTCAAGCTGCTGAAGAAAGATCAGGTAGTACGTTGGAACGATGAATGTCAGGCTGCTTTCGACAGAATCAAAGAGTATCTCCAAGAACCACCTATCCTTATGCCACCGGTTGAAGGGAGACCTCTGATACTATATCTGACAGTGCTTGACAACTCAATGGGGTGTGTGCTAGGGAAGCATGACGAGTCTGGCCGAAAAGAACATGCCATTTATTACCTTAGCAAAAAGTTTACCGACTGTGAGACCCGATACTCACTGCTCGAGAAAACTTGCTGCGCTTTGGTATGGGCTGCTCGTCGGCTGAGACAGTATATGCTGACTCACACTACCTTGTTGATCTCAAAAATGGATCCGATAAAGTACATATTCGAAAAGCCTGCTCTGTCTGGGAGAATCGCAAGATGGCAAATGATCTTGACAGAATATGACATTCAGTACACAACCCAGAAAGCCATCAAGGGAAGTATATTGGCAGACCACTTAGCACATCAAGCTGTAGATGACTATCAGTCAATGAACTTCGAGTTTCCAGATGAAAGCATCATGATTGTCACTGATTGTGAAGTACCTGGACCGGATGAAGGACCTGAACCAGGATCCCGATGGTCTATGCACTTTGACGGAGCCTCCAATGCTTTGGGTAATGGTATTGGCGCCATAATCATATCTCCACAAGGTACTCATACTCCACTCACTGCCCGGCTGTGTTTCAACTGTACCAACAACATGGCGGAGTATGAGGCGTGTATCATGGGTCTTCAAGCTGTGATTGACCTAAGGATCAAGTTTCTGAGTGTCTTCAGAGATTCCGCTCTTGTGATCAATCAGATCAAAGGAGAGTGGGATACTAAACATCCCAACCTGATTCCTTACAGAGAATGTGTGTTGACCCTGATTCCCCACTTCACAGAGATAACCTTTGAGCACTTTCCAAGAGAAGAGAATCAGCTAGCGGACGCGTTAGCTACAATGTCTTCTATGTTCAAGGTCAAATGGGATAATGAGGCGCCCCGGATCATCATCTGGAAACTGGACGAACCGGCATACTGTTGTGATCTCGAAACTGAATTGGTGACTGAGAAGCCTTGGTACCATGAGGTGAAGAGATATCTGGAAGCTCAGGAATACCCTGAAGGTGCATCTGTCAATGATAAGAAATTCCTGAGAAGGTTCGCCGCCAAGTTCTTCCTAAGCAACGGCATCTTGTACAAGCGAAACCATGATTCAACCTTACTGCGTTGTGTGGATAAGACTGAAGCAGAACGAATCATGGAAGAGCTACATGAAGGGACCTTTGGTACACATTCTAGTGGACACACAATGGCAAAGAAGATCCTACGGGCAGGATATTACTGGTCCACAATGGAAGCTGACTGTTACCAACACTCCAGGACATGTCACAAGTGCCAGATCTATGCAGACAAGGTGCATGTTCCTCCGGTTCCCCTGAATGTTCTGACTGCGCCTTGGCCGTTCGCAATGTGGGGCATAGACATGATCGGCGAGATTAAACCTACGGCATCCAATGGACATCGCTTCATCCTAGTGGCAATTGATTATTTTACGAAGTGGGTTGAAGCAGCATCCTATGCTACGGTAACCAAGACTGTTGTGGCACGGTTCATTCGGCACAACCTGATTTGTCGGTACGGCGTCCCTGAGCGTATTATTACAGACAACGGTACCAATCTGAACAATAAGATGATCGCTGAGCTCTGCGAACAGTTCAAGATACAGCACCACAATTCTTCTCCTTACAGACCGAAGATGAATGGGGCTGTAGAAGCAGCAAATAAGAACATCAAGAAGATCGTGCAGAAAATGACAGTGACTTATAAAGATTGGCACGAGGTGTTACCGTTCGCTCTGCATGGGTACCGTACCTCAGCTAGGACGTCAACCGGGGCAACTCCTTTCTCTCTGGTTTATGGTATGGAGGCAGTCTTACCGATCGAAGTGCAAATACCTTCTCTCCGGATAATGAAGGATGCAAATCTGAACGAAGATGATTGGATCCAGACACGACTTGATCAGCTCAACCTCATTGATGAAAAGAGACTTGCTGCTATCTGTCATGGTCAGACGTATCAGAAACGGATGATCAGGGCGTTTAACAAAAAGGTCAGACCACAGGAATATCAAGTCGGGGATCTGGTGATCAAGAGAATCATCCTTCCTCAGAGTGATCCAAGGGGAAAATGGACCCCTACGTACGAAGGGCCATTTGTGGTTAAACATGTGTTCTCAGGAGGAGCAATGATATTAACCAATATGGATGGTGACGACCTTCCTCACCCCGCCAATGCAGACATAGTTAAAAAATACTACGCATGAAAAAAGACCCGCTAGGCTGACAGGCCTAGGCAAAAATTAGGGCTTCCCGGCGAACCAAAAGGGTTCGGGCAAAATGAAGGGATGAAAATGAAAAAAAATCTGTACACCCGGCAAGTCGAAAACCTGAAAAGGCGGCTTGGGCAAAAATGGGTATCCCGGTGGACTGAAAACCCGAAAGGGCGGTCCAGGCAAAATTAGGGATAAAAGCGTAATACTATGTCTCATTGATCACTTTGCATCCAGAATCCGGTATCTACATCAAGTTCAGACGGCATCAATCAGTCAGCTTCATCTTCAACCAAGGTCATCAAGTGATGAGACGCTCAGAGTTATAAAGGCAATAGCAGAGTTGAAACCCAGTAGGATCATTCACTTCACACAGCTGTTTTATTTTCTTTTGTACAAAACTTGTATAAACTCTCTTGTTCAGCGGCGTACCTCTTACTAGGATGTCAGCCTCTTGTACACAAAACGCCTATTCACAGGCCATTCAAAATCAATACAAATATATTTTTCGTTAAACGTGCCAAGTGTTTTTTCTTTTTCTGTTTTGTTTTGCGAAGAACGTCCAAGGTTCAATTTGTGATATATGCATTGACAATAATTTGCTAACTCATAAATATTTGCATACGAAACAAAGGAATTAATTGCAGGTGACACTAGAAACAGGGGCAATAAAAGAGTTGTCTAAACAATCCAATTGCTCTATCCTCCAAGGTACCAAGGTAGGTTCAGTTAAAGAACATGACTAGTATACCTGAATTCC
Source organism: Vicia faba (assembly GCA_948472305.1). NCBI lineage: Eukaryota > Viridiplantae > Streptophyta > Magnoliopsida > Fabales > Fabaceae > Vicia > Vicia faba. The sequence continues at coordinate 218,872,458 of OX451741.1, forward strand.
CCAGAGAGTGAGCCAACAAAAGTGTATTCTTCTCCAAGCAGAGCTATCAAATCTCAAGGAAATTGAGTATCCTCCAGTAGATCTCAATACTCCCCAAGCAGCAGCATATATGTATTCTTAACAAACATCCCCGGCAGTCTTGGCCTAAAGATTGTTCCCCGGCGGTATCTCAATATTCAAAGGAATCACTTCCCCAGCATATCAAAACTTCCCCAGAAAAGTCCAATCCGGTTTCCCCAGGAAATATGGAGTCCATACCCCCAAGCAGTAAGCTTATCCCCAGTAAATTCTGGAAGCTTATCCCCTCGCAGAACACGAACGCGTCGTCCGGCTTTATGTAAAGAGTTATTTCCTTAACAGGATATAACTGGGTTATCCTCAGCCAAAAGCCACGGAAAGAGCGTCCTCGACGAAGTCATCTTACCCCAGCGAAGTCTATCAACACTTCCAGCACAACAAGGGTATCCACAGCAAATTATTATCAGCACTCAGCAAGGTATCCCTCTCCCCACAGAGTATCACTCCCCAGCAAGGTCGCTAGAGTATCTTTTCTCCCCGCAGAATCTTCCATTTGCCAAGTTTATTCCCCAACGGAGTCATCTTCTCCTACCGGTATTCTTGCAGCTATCATCCCCAGCGGAAGCAAAATCGATTCTTCAACGTCAACCCAGGATATGATTTCCCGACACCCGTCAAGGATTTACTTTCCTAGACGAAAACATACATTCATAAAACATCATATACATCATTATAGCATGCATAGACGCATCATATCATACAAATCTCATTTATGTTGAGAACATCTTTGCTTGATCCATATCATGCATTGCATATGACTGACCTTTATCTTTCAGGAAAGACGCAGTTGAAATTCCCAAACATATTCCAAGACCTTCTCTAGTCCAGTTAAATCAACTCCCAACAGATTTTCCTGATGAAGACTCAGTAGAAGTCTCTTATGGTCCCCTCTCCAACAGCGAGTGAGGTGGTAATCCCTTTTTCAAGATGTTTCCCTCTCCGACGGTGAGTGTGAGGTGATAGTCTTATGGTCCCCTCTCCAACGGCGAGTGAGGTGGTAATTCCTTTTTCAGATGTTTCCCTCTCCGACGGTGAGTGTGAGGTGATAGTCTCCTATGGTCCCCTCTCCGACGGTGAGTGAGGTGGTAATTCCTTTTCAAGATGTTTCCCTCTCCGACGGTGAGTGTGAGGTGATAGTCTTATGGTCCCCTCTCCAACGGCGAGTGAGGTGGTAATTCCTTTTCAAGATGTTTCCCTCTCCGACGATGAGTGTGAGGTGATAGTCTTATGGTCCCCTCTCCAACGGCGAGTGAGGTGGTAATTCCTTTTTCAGATGTTTCCCTCTCCGACGGTGAGTGTGAGGTGATAGTCTCCTATGGTCCCCTCTCCGACGGTGAGTGAGGTGGTAATCCCTTTTTCAGATGTTTCCCTCTCCGACGGTGAGTGTGAGGTGATAGTCTCCTATGGTCCCCTCTCCGACGGTGAGTGAGGTGGTAATCCCTTTTTCAGATGTTTCCCTCTCCGACGGTGAGTGTGAGGTGATAGTCTCCTATGGTCCCCTCTCCGACGGTGAGTGAGGTGGTAATCCCTTTTTCAAGATGTTTCCCTCTCCGACGGTGAGTGTGAGGTGATAGTCTTATGGTTCCCTCTCCGACGGCGAGTGAGGTGGTAATTCCTTTTTTCAGATGTTTCCCTCTCCGACGGTGAGTGTGAGGTGATAGTCTCCTATGGTTCCCTCTCCGACGGTGAGTGAGGTGACAATTCCTTTTCCTATGATTCCCTCTCCGACGGCGAGTGAGGTGATTCCCTTTCAGATTATAATGGCCTGTGGTTCTCGTTCCGATCCTGCGAAGATGGTATGTCCCACCAAGATTTTCTCAACGAGCGTTGTTGAAGTTAAAATCACCCAAGGTTCTCTTACCATTCATGCTAAGGCAGTAACCATACCTGGTTCATTCATCATCTTTTGAAGCTCCAGATCCAGCTCCTGTAACCAGTCAGGGATCTAAAAATCAACTCCTGCAACGTGTCAGGTACTCATTTTCCGTTTTGCAGGTATGCAGGTTCTCGCTAAGGAATCTCCTACGCAATCAACATCCAGATGGCATCTATAAGCCCATCATCCTATCCAGCAACCTCCCAATGGCATCTATAAGCCCATTCCACCATCACTGCTACTATGTGAGCGCAAATTTCTGGGCACTCTAGTGTCCAATCATCTTCTACCTTCGGATTACGAAAGGCACGTCAGCCAATCTGCATCCTCAGGTCTAAGAAGATTGAACAGGGGCAACTGTTGTACCCCAAAATTTGCCCTCCCATATTCTTCAAGAAATTTCCAAGCCAAGTCACAAAACTCCCCAAGGGTTGCACAGTGCAACTGTCTCCTATACAGTCAAAACTAGGGTTTTGTGTTCTGATCAAGAAAGGAAGTTTTCAAAGGCCCAATCAAGTCTCATATGCCTACAAAGATGGTCAAGCATCCTCATATCAAGTTTCAAGGCATTCAGCTCAAAATTGCACAGTCAAAACCCTAAATTGCACTACAGTCAACTGTAGGGGCAAAATGGTCATTTGACAGTCAAAAGTTCAAATTTTTGATCAACATATCATTTTGAAGCCACAAACATCATTTGATCAATGCTTGATCATGATTCTCAAAATTTGGCTCAGAAATCATCAAAGATGCAAAAGTTTCCTTATTTGGACAGCTGAAAAAGTCAACTGAAATTGACCAGGGCATAACTTTCACATGGATTATCAGAAAAATTCCATCCAAAGCTCATTTTGAAGAGAAGGACATTTCCTACAACTCATCTTCATACTTAAAGTCCAAGAAATGCTCTCACAAAAAGTTATCAATTTCAACATTATAGGTCATTTTCAAAAGTCAACAAAAAGGGACTTTAAGTCAAAGGCCATAACTTGAGATTGGTAAATCAAAATGACATGGGACAAAAGGCATTGGTTAGAGGACTCAAAGACCTTTCCAAATTGTCCAAGAACATGAGAAAAGCTTAAAAATTGAGCAAGTTATGCCTTGTAGAAGTTGGGAAAGTTTTGGATATTTTGAAAAGTCAACATTGACTCAAATGACCTAAAATTGCTAATGGGCCCATTTTTCTTCCATGATTCATCATTCTAAGCATATGCACGACCACTTGGCCCAAAGGGAAGTATTTTCTCATTTTTTATTTATTTATTTGGATTTTTATTTATATTAATTCAATTAAATCAATTAAATATATGAAAAATGTTTAAATTAACCAAACCAATCTTTTTATAGATGTTTTAAGGTCAATATTTCGTGTAAATGCAAACTAGGAAAGATTTGGGGTGATTGGATGCAAATTGATACAAGAACACATGAAAAAGATTCAAAAAGATCCTTAGAAAATCAATTATCAAAAATCATGATTACAAGAGATTTGGTTGAATTTTGTTGACCTAATCTATTCAGTACATAAGCTTGAGTGAAAACCTAATGCCCATAGACGCGCAGCAGCTCAGAATACACCATTGCAACATTGAATTTTTCTCTAAAAACTCAAATACTGAAAACCACTTTTTAGGGCGATTCAAAGCTTAATTTTCATTCCAATAGCTTGCTCAAGGTCTATTGAGTGTATTCCAATCAGAATCATCCCTCTAAACTCCAAGAACTGGTAAAACGAACACAAACTGTGTCAAGAAATTTTCAGAATCGTGCATCATGATTTGTGCATATTTTGCAATTTTTATTCATTGAATCATGTTCATTATGAAGTTCTGAGACTAACCATTATGTTTAATTGAATTTTTATGCTACATACGCGATTATGCCATAACTGGTTTTCTAGGGTTTTCAGAGTTTTGAATTGGGGTTTTTCACCCAAGGAAAAATTAGGACTTCAGGCCACCACCATTGCAATCAGCAAACCTGGACGAAGAGATTAACATACTCGCGCCCAATTTATGAGCGTTCTACATCTAATCGCTATTTTCTGGAAACGTCCCTAAGAGAACGTCCAAAAAACCGTTGCCTCATGTTTTATGATACAGGGATGGTGAAGACGATGATGTGGTGGCAACAAGTGATTCGTTGATTTGAATTTCGCGCGTTTCTCTCCACTAACGCGTTGTTTCTTTTTATATTATTTGTTTGTTTGTATATTAATTGAATGTGCGCTTAGCTCAGCTGGCAACGAGGATTGGTGGTGAAGGTACATGACCTGGGTTCGAGCCCCAGGTCTTACATATTTCAATACTATTTTTCCCTAACAAATCCTGTGCAGCACTTGCGTTGAAGATCTTCATGCACACTCAAAAATCATCGCCCACGCGTCCAAGAGATCCAAATCAAAGGCTCAAGATTGATGAGCACGTTACACCCCCAGTCAACGCCCTGCATGTGATTCAAAAAAGGTCCACAAGGCCATGCTATTGGGCCAGATTGCTAAGGCCAACACCTCACAATTGGGGCCTGAACCCCCCCTGGTTTGTCATTTTCTATTATTTTCATATTCTTTTATTTTCAATTGTTATTTTCTTTTCTTTATCTGTTTGATTTAATTAATTATTTTTACTAAAATATAAAAATGCACAAAAAAAAATCAGAAAAGATGAAAAATATAAGATTTTTTATTTTAATTATTTTCATAAGCAAATTGCATGTAAATAAAATTTAGTTTTAATTTAGATTGCAATATTAATTCTTTTCACAATAAAAATATAAAAAAATGTAGAACTAGGTTTAATTGATAATTTTTATTTCCTTTTAATTTTTCCTTTTTTCATCATAATATTATTTATTTATTTATTTTTATAATTAAATTGTACATAAAAAATTAGGTTTAATTTAGGTTTCAATTTAGTATTTTCACAATAAATTTAAAAGCTATTAGAATTAGGGTTTGCCTTTTAGTTTAATTTTAATTAATTCTTTTTTCATCAAATTCCTAAAAAACACTAAAAATACCAAAAAACATTTTTTTTTTAATTTTAATTCCTCATTAATTCTAATTAATTAATTCATGTAATTTAATATGTTGCAAAAGGGTCCAACGCCCATGTTCTTAATTCTCCTTAATTCGCGTATCTATTTTATTGCTTGAATAATTATGTACCTCTCCCAAAGCTTTGTAAATTTACTTCTCGCACTTTTCAATTTCTTTATTTACTTTGCTTTATTTTTCTGTCAAATCGGGTCCGGTTTAATTTTGGCGATGTGGACCCGCGCCGTTTGTAATAGTTTAGGATTTATTTTCCCGCAAATATTTTTTAACTGTTAATTAAAAGCATGAAAGAATGTATGGACTTAAATAAAATCAAGCGTAGATCACTTTAACATGACAAGACAAATACAAATGAAAACGACACACAATTCGCACACACCACCCCTAGGGTACGCCTCACTGTTGCCTTGCCTCGAAGGGTGATTGTCGAGTAGAGGATGTCTTAGTAAGTCCTCATGATCCGGGAACCTGGCATGAGGGTAGCTTCTAAGGTGTCTTCCCATTGCTCTGGTGATCACCACGTCCCTACAAACTCGAATTGACCCGAACACCTCCAACGGTGGTGCTACCTACCTCTCAATGGTGGGATGGCACTACTTTAAAGGACATTTACACAGACGAATTCCTTAGGGTAGGTAGGTTCTCATAGATACTTGCTCTCTTCAAAAAAACAAAACAAATCAAAATCTTTTCACACCGACACTTTTCAAAAGCTTTCAAAGCAATTTTTCAAACACTCTGACACAAGAGTCGAACTGGAATTTTCAAAGAAACTTTTTTAAAAACCCACAGTTGAAAAGCAAACAAACCATTTTTGAAAACACAATGAGCAAGTATCTAAGAGCCCATGGATAACCATGGATAGAAAGGGTGCTAACACCTTCCCTTTCTATAACCTACCTCCCGAACCGAGAGCAATCTCTATAAGGAATTTTTCTGTGCTTTTGTCCTTTCCATTTGGAGAAAATAAAAGACGGTGGCGACTCTTGCTTCCGCGACATTTCGCGAACCAGCGTTAAACAGTCAGTTCCAGATCCACCGATCAAACATACGAATGGATAAGTCAGGTTTTTTGCAAGTGGATCTTAATAGGGTGGGGTACAAAGATGAGCCTTTCATTCTAGCCTCTCAAGCTAAACAAGTGTTCTATGTCAATGATCCGACAAGTACGAAATGGTCTATAGTGCTATTATCTAACAAAGTAATTGATGAAAGCATTGGAGATCAAAGTGATATTGGTGTTGACATTGAATCTTTAACCATAAATGATCAAAATGATAATGAATCATGTATTATAAATGATCATAATGAGGGTATTTGGATCAATCCAACTGTCCGCGTTGAATCATGTATTGAATGCTAACAGTTGAAGATATTCCAAGATATTCTCTGGTCCAGTTAAATCGATTCCTAAAGATTTTTCTGATGCCGATCCAGTTGAAGATATTCCAAGACCTTGTCTGGTCCAGTTAAATCGATTCCTAAAGATTTTTCTGATGCCGATCCAGTCAAAGGCCTTCTCTGGTCCAGTTAAATCGATTCCTAAAGATTTTTCTGATGCCGATCCAGTTAAAGATATTCCAAGACCTTGTATGGTCCAGTTAAATCGATTCCTAAAGATTTTTCTGATGCCGATCCAGTCAAAGGCCTTCTCTGGTCCAGTTAAATCGATTCCTAAAGATTTTTCTGATGCCGATCCAGTTGAAGATATTCCAAGACCTTCTCTGGTCCAGTTAAATCGATTCCTAAAGATTTTTCTGATGCCGATCCAGTTGAAGATATTCCAAGACCTTGTCTGGTCCAGTTAAATTGATTCCTAAAGATTTTTCTGATGCCGACCCAGTCAAAGGCCTTCTCTGGTCCAGTTAAATCGATTCCTAAAGATTTTTCTGATGCCAATCCAGTTGAAGATATTCCAAGACCTTGTCTGGTCCAGTTAAATCGATTCCTAAAGATTTTTCTGATGTCGATCCAGTCAAAGGCCTTCTCTGGTCCAGTTAAATCAATTCCTAAAGATTTTTCTGATGCCGATCCAGTTGATGATATTCCAAGGCCTTCTCTGGTCTAGTTAAATAGATTCCTAAAGATTTTTCTGATGCCGATCCAGTTGAAGATATTCCAAGACCTTCTCTGGTCCAGTTAAATCGATTCCTAAAGATTTTTCTGATGTCGATCCAGTTGAAGATATTCCAAGACCTTGTCTGGTCCAGTTAAATCGATTCCTAAAGATTTTTCTGATGCCGATCCAGTCAAAGGCCTTCTCTGGTCCAGTTAAATCGATTCCTAAAGATTTTTCTGATGCCGATCCAGTTGAAGATATTCTAAGACCTTATCTGGTACAGTTAAATCGATTCCTAAAGATTTTTCTGATGCCGATCCAGTCAAAAGCCTTCTCTGGTCCAGTTAAATCGATTCCTAAAGATTTTTATGATGCCGATCCAGTTGAAGATATTCCAAGACCTTCTCTGGTCCAGTTAAATCGATTCCTAAAGATTTTTCTGATGCCGATTCAGTTGAAGATATTCCAAGACCTTGTCTGGTCCAGTTAAATCGATTCCTAAAGATTTTTCTGAGGCGAAGCCAGTCAATGGAGACAAAATCAGTTAAATCGATTCCTAAAGATTTTTCTGAGACACCCCGTCAAAAGAGACAACCCGTCAACGAAGACAGAACGACCTACCAACAATCTCCAAATGGCATCTGTAAGCCCATTCCCGACATCACAATGCTGATACTACACCATGCGAGTGCAAATTTCTGGGCACTCTAGTGTTCAATTATCTTCCACCTTCGGATCACGAAAGGCTCGAAAGCCAATCTATATCCTCAGGTTTAAGAAAATTGAACAGGGGCAACTGTTGTACCCCAAAATTTGCCCTCTCATGTTTTCCAAAGTCTTCCCCCTGCATGGTTGATCACAAGCTCTTGCCTAAGGAAAAAGAAAATTTTTGAGTGGTGCTTTAAGTACCTTTCGATTGGCATTCTGAAAGACCCTTCGATTGGTATTCTGAATGAGCCTTTCGATTGGCATGGACAAGCACTTCGATTGGCATTATGGACAAGCACTTCGATTGGCATTATGTTAAGGCCTTCGATTGGCATTCTGAAAGACCCTTCGATTGGTATTCTGAAGGAGCCTTTCGATTGGAATTATGGACAAGCACTTCGATTGGCATTATGTCAAAGCCCTTCGATTAGAATTCTGAAAGACCTTTTCATTTGGCACCCTGGGCCAAGCCTTTCAATTGGCATGCCAAGGGATCCTTCGATTTAGCATTGTGTCAAGGCAGCTTCGACAGGCATGTTAACCATGTCCTTCGATTAGCATGAACAGCACCTTTCGATTGGTCTGTTAACAAAGCCTTTCGATTGGAATTTCAATTAGTACCCTTTGATTGATATTTGGACCAGGGCCATTTGAAGGACTCCTTCCAGGCCATTTGAAAGAGGCCATCAAGAGGGCACTCAAAAAACACGTCCAGGTACACTGAACATGAGAAAATGGCATGTTTCCCTTGCAAATGTAGAAATAATTAAATGCTGATTATGGATTTAATTCCTGAGTTAAAGGACAGATTCTTGCCTTTTCTGTTCCTAAAGAGCTGATTCGACCAGAGTGATTCTTTTCAAATCAAGCAGTCGAAGCAGAAGAAGTCCATTCGAAGGAGGCAACTCAAGATCGATCGAAGAGCATGGCCTGAAGGCATTCGAAAATCAAAAGTGTCCAGATTCATTCCAGATTCCAAAGAGACACGAATATTTCAAAAAAGGAAATATTTTAATGTGTCTGATTCTTGTCTCATGGCTTTAATGGCCTGGTTAAATGGCTGTCCCTTGCCATTTTCATGCACCCTCACACTCCTATAAATACGAGGCCAGTGACACATTACCAAGGACGGGAAAAAAACAGAACAGGACAGAACACAGAAAAGAACAGAAACGAAAAACAGAGGGGAAAAAATAGAGAGAAAAAAACAGGAAAGATTTAGAGATACGCTGCCCATAACCCACCAAAGGTTATCAGCATTTTCATCCAAGCCAAAGCAGCCATCCAGCGAACAGCTCCACACCCAGAGCCACAGATCATGCATCTTCAATTGGTAAGGGTTTGCAAAACAAAAATTGCACCTTCATGACATTTAAATACACATTGCATATGTATTTTTGTTATTACTGATTGTGTTGCATGTAAGCTAAAGTGCAAAGGTGAGATCGTGCCATTACTTGGGCATGATCTGAGTTTCCCCTTCGAACCTCAGAATAAAACAAACCCAGACCCAGATTCAGCGGATTCACGTTGAGGAAGGATCAGAATTGTGAGGAGATTCGAATCAGGGGGTAAAGTCCCCCTTGGACCTTTAACATTTGTTTCATTTTACAGGAAATATATTCTCAGAATCCTGTTCAGAGTTTCGAAGCTTAGCAGCTTAGCTTCGAACTGGATCCAGGATTTCCAGATCGAAGGATGACATATCCAGATCGAACACCCCCAAAGTGCAGCCTCTCATGCACCTTCGATCAAGCCTCTTCACTGGGTCGAAAGACAGGCCACACCTCTTTCGATCCAAGCCTAAAAAATTATGCCTTTTTTGATTTGCGGCCTGTTTCCTTCGATTTCATCTTTGTTTTTGACTATTTTATTTCTTTTTTAATTAACATAAAATCAATTAAAAAAGAACCACAAAAACATTAGGCTAGTTTTTTCTATTAAATTAACTTTGTTAATTAATCTTTTAATTATCTTAACGTTTTCTCAAAACTAAAATTAAGTAGATTTAGATCATTTTTCCCAAAATAAAATAAAACAACAAAAAGATTTTATTCTTAGAATTTTTAGAAGTTATTTTCAGATTCGCGCGCGTTTATTTTATTGTAACTGCCTACTGGTTTGTAATAGCTTAACTAAGACTTTTACATTTTTACTGCTTTATTCCCCCAATTTTGGACATGTAAATAATCCCCCTCCCCGAAGCCTTGTAATAGCGTAGGATTTACAATTCCCCCACTTTAAATTCCTGTACATATATTAACTGTTTAGATGTATGCTAACTAGGATTGCATGACAAGATCTATTTTGATTTAAAATCAACAGTAGCTCACCATGACATGCAAAGATAATATAACTGAAAATTGACACACTTGCACATGCCACTCCAAGGGTACACCTCACTTGGTTGCCTCGAACGTGGTCATTGAGTATAGGAAGTCTTAGAGGTCGCCCTCCTGTCCAAAGATCAAAAGTTGCCTTGAAATGGTTGCCTCGATAAAAATGATCTAAGACATTAGGGTTACCGCTAAAGCATCCTAACGTTGCTTTAGTGACCACACGTCCCTTAAATCGAATTGACCCGAAAACTCCAACGACGGTGCTACCTACTCCTCAATAGTGGGATAGCATTGTCTAAAGGACATTTGCACAATTTAATTCCTTTTTGAGTAGGTAGAGGTTCTTAATTACTTGCTCCTTTTAAAAACAAAACAAAACTTTTCGCACTTACACTCTCTTAAAAAACAAAACTCTTTTCAAAACCCACAATCACAAAGAAAAGCAAACTTTTGAAAACATAGTGAGCAAGTACCTAAGAGCCTGTGGATAACCATAGATAGAAAGGGTGCTAACACCTTCCCTTTCTATAATCTACCTCCCGAACCCGAGAAACATCTCGAAAAGGAATTTTTCTGTGCTTTTGTCCTTTCCTTGTTGGATAAAATAAAAGACGGTGGCGACTCTTGCTTACCGCGACATTTTACGAAAACAAACGCAAACGCGAACCAGCATTCCAAAATAGTCAGTTCTCATTCCCACCGATCACAATATCCGTTATTATTATATAATATTTTTAGTCACTTCTAACGGTTATTATTGGTTTAGGGCATTTCATCTTGCCAGCTATACCTATAGTCGCCGACTTATCGACTAGTTGGCAAGGGAAAAGTCCATAACACTTCGGGAGATTTACTTCACCATAGACCGCTTCCGGATGGACACATGAAAGTATCGGTTGACATTGCTTTAGATATGGATGTGTTGCTGCCGGTACCTGACATTGTTGCTGAGACCACATTGCTGCGAGATGCAATAGGATCTTTTGTTGCATGGCCATCGGACCTCATTTTCGTAGATGATCAAGTATGTTGAAAACAATTATGAATCTTTAAGTCTTCAACTGTCATCTGAACTCAGTTATTTCCACGGTAATTATAGACTCCTACAACACCCGCATCTAAGGGTAAAGGGATTTTGCGACACGACGAGTCTGATATATCACAAAAAGAGGTACGTTTAAAGTGTTAATTATATGATCCGAATAAAAAACTGCATAATTTTATAATTTAACTGAGTCTATATGATTTTTAGGTACCTTTTCAAGGGTCACAACAAGTGAGCCAGAAAATCGTTGGCGTACCACCCAAGAAAAGGGTGCCTACTAGATTTTTCCCTCGATACCGACAGTGTCTTGAAACAATAGTGGGAACAACAAATTTGATGGATGGTGGTATTCGTCAAATGGATATGGATCAAGGTATCTTTGGTTTTCCTTGCACCGAAATAATTGGACATGAGGACGTGGAACAGATTTTCCGTCATAAAGAATTAGGCGTCAGTATTATGCACGCATACATCCGGTAACCCCATCTTTATATTATGTAATTAGATGAAATCTTTTTTAAACATTTCAAAGAATATAGTCTAATATTAATTATGTTTTTATTTAAGGCTGTTATATGACAAATTGATGCGCGGGAATCAATTGTCAAACAGATTCCATTTCGTGTCTTCCTCCCGTGTCAGCGGAGCGACAATTGGTAGGGAACCGGATTCAGTAAGAGAGCACTTAGTCGAAAGATTCATGGCAACTGGCAGTATATAAAGCTTATATCTTTGGGCGTATAATACTATTCCTACAGGGTTAGATTTTCATTCTAAGTTCATTTTAATATTTGTAATTTTTGCGTAGAAAATTTTCTTCTAAACTGTTGTTTTAGTTTATAGACGTCACTGGTTGTTGGTTGCTATCAATCCTATAAAAGAAGTGGTATGTTATATGAATTCGGTTGACGGTGATTGGACAAATTATCCGGATATGAAGTTAATGATTGATACGTAAGTGAGATTATTCTAAATATTTGTGTGTATTTATATATTTAATTATTTCGGTGACATTGTTCTAAATATTTATTTTTATTTTGTTAGAGCGATACAAGTATTCCGGTGTCAAAGAGAAGCTCGGGTATGACGGTCTAAATCAAACAACATTAATTGGATCAAAGTGCAGGTATATTAATTTTCACTATTTTGCTTATAATATTTATGCTATTTGATAAAACAATACAACTATATATTCTTATTTGTTTTTCTATGTAGTGTCCTCAACAGCAAAACGGTATAGATTGCGGATACTTCGTTATGCGGTTTATCAAAGAAATCATTCAACTGAATCAAATAGAGATTCCAGTCACGGTATGGATTTATAACTTAGGATTTGTTTTATTATTTCTCGGATATTTCATATAATTTTTTACTTTTAACTAAATCATGCATATTATGTTTTGTTATGTAGTACTTCGATGAATACAAATGTGCATATTACACGAAACTTCAGTTGGAAGAAATCAAAGAGGAATTGTGTCAATATTTTATTGAGTAGAGAATCATATAAGGTATGAATACATTATTATGTGAAAATTACGTGTTATGAATACGTTACATGTGAACATGAATACCATATTGACCGTGTTATTATGTTCAAACCTCGCAGGACCAGGACCTTAATACATAATTGACCGTGTTTCTTTCATACATTAGGACTGGTTTAGTTGTTGTTAGGGTTGATTTTGTAAGACTGATTTTGAGTTACAATGCTGATAACAATGGTTTTTATATATTTTGAGGTACAAAAATGGTGTATATATATTTTGGATTACAATGGTATACAATGCATTACCGCGGTTTATGAATTACAGGTTGTGGCAACTGGTTTATATAAATAATATGCTGCAAACAATGCAGGTATATGAATTATATAAATTATACCTCTAAAAAAAACACCCTATGAAAGCGCTTTTTCAAGAAAAACGCTGCCTTAGGTAGACCTATGAAAGCGCTTTTTCATAAAACGCGATGTCTAAGGTAAACATATGACAGCGCTTTTCCAGGAAAAAGCGCTGCTAAAAGACCACCTATGAAAGCGCTTTTGCAGAAAAAAGCGCCACCTTAGGTAGACCTATTAAAGCGCTTCTTCATAAAAAAAGTGTTGCCAAAAGCCTACTTAAGAGAGCGCTTTTTAGAAAAAGAGCTGCCAAAAGCCTACTTAAGAGAGCGCTTTTTAGAAAAAACGATGTCTTAGGTAGACCTACGAAAGCGCTTTTCATTAAACAAAAAGCGCTGCTAAAACCTATAGCAGCGCCACCTTAGAAAGTGCTTTTAAGCGCTTTTAAAGGCAAAAAAAAGCGCTTTCGTAGGTCTTTTTTGGCGTAGTGATTCTAATAATTACAAGAACAATTCTAGAGAAAAAGAGAAAATTAATGTTAGTACAGTTAAGTATCTTTAGATTTGAAGTTAACCTTAGTAAGAATAATGCAAAGTTTAATCGGAATGTTAGGTAGTTATAATTTGAACCGTCATCCCTTGTGATTATACCAATGTTACCTTACACACATTCCTTAATGGTTCTTCGCCTACATCTCTCGCCTAGGACTATTTATGGCCATGTGCTTTTCCTGTTTTCATGAGAGAAAGTCCAATCTCACTTTGAGACGACACCATCTCGAAATTCATATAGGTGAAGTTCAATTTTTATCTATTTCTTAAGATGCATATCATCGATATATAACTCCATTAAGAGTTTGAAAAATTCAACCTTCAATATGTAATAGTCAATATTGTCACAGAATGTTGTACAAATATCCAAATCAACAACTTGTTGTTACCCATTCAATCTTAGGTTAAGATTTGTTAACTTCAGATTGGGTTGTTATCATTGTCAGAACCCTTATTCAAGGAGTTTCAATCCAATACCTTTCAAGATAGTCTCTAATAAGTCTCTAGCCAGTGCCTTAATAAACGCATAAACTAAGTTATGGCTTGTTTGTATATATGTCACTGAAATGATCCCATCCTTAATTAACTTTCTCACAAGAGAGTGTCTAAGACCTATGTGTCTAGACTTTCCATTACATACTTCACTAAACGTTCTAGCTAGGGTGGCTTGACTGTCACAATATATCAACACTTTTGAAACACTATCTTTAGCTAATAGAACCTCTAGAAGAAGGTCCCTCAACCATTTTTCTTCTTGTCCAACAAACACAAGATCCACAAACTATGATTCCATGGTTGAGATAGTAGTGCATGTTTGTTACTTGCTCTTACAAGAAATCACACCTCTGGATAATGTAAATATACACCCAGTTGTAGATTTATAATCTTCAACACTTAATATCCAACTCATATCGCTATATCCTTCTAGTATGGCAGGAAACCTACCATAATGAAGGCCAATGTTTTTGGTCTTTAAAAGATAATAAAAAATCCTAGTTATGGCCTTCAAATGTTCATCATTTGGTTTGCTAGTAATCTACTCATCTTACTAACTTCAAATGCTATGTCAGATATGGTGCATTGCATTAAGTACATTAGACATCCAATTGCACTTGTATATTCTAATTGGGCTATAATTATTCCATCGTTCTTTTGAAGTTTGACATTAGGATCGAATGGAGTGCTTACTTCCATAAAGTCTAGGGGTTTAAACTTATCTAGAATTTTCTCAATGTAATGTGTTTGATTAAGTTCATAACCCCCACTATTTCATTTTACTCTGATTTCTAATATAGTGTCAACTAATCCAAGATCTTTCATATTAAATGTGGAAGTTATAAATCTCTTTGTTTCTAAGATTCCATTAATTTCATTGCTAATAATTAACATATCATCAATATATAGACACAGAAATATTACAATATTTCCACGCACCTTTGTGTACAAGCATTTGTCACAAGAATTTGGAATAAACCCATTTGAAAGTATGACATAGTCAAATTTTTGATGTCACTGTTTTAGTCCTTGTTTCAAACGATATAAGGATTTAACAAGTTTGCATACCTTTTGTTCATTTCCAAGAAGCACGTAGTCTTTTGGTTTCTCCATGTAGATTTCTTCATCAATATCTCCATTTAGGAATAGTGTTTTAACACCCATTTGATGAACAATAAGGTTATTCAAGGAAGCTAGTGCGAACAATATTCTAATTGTCGTAGTTCTTGCTACTGGTGTATTTGTGTCAAAGTAATCAACACTTCCTTTTACCTAAACCCTTTTGCTACTAATCTAGCATTATAGGTTTTTAATGTATCATTACTATGATACTTTTTTCTAAATACCCATTTGTATCCAATGGGTCTTGATTCCTTAGGAAGTTTGACAAGTTCCCTAGTGTGGTTCGACATAACTGAATCAATTTCGTCTTAGATAATATCCTTCCAAAAGGAAATAAGTTGAGAATCGATTTCATTTGGTCCTAGATCTTTAGCTTTTCAGACCCTTTTTCTTATCCTAGGCTCGGGCTGTGTTTCAACAATCTGCGGAGAATCTTTCCAATGAGATTCTTCATTCGTGGGATTCTTAGGTTCCTTATCCTTTGTGACTGTTAAATCTCTTAAAGGTTGATTGTTCATATAATCAAAGATGTATACTCTATGAACATATATTCAAATATCATATAGACTCAATACTGTTAAGAAGTTGAGAACTTTTTGAAAGTTATAGTCATCTTGATCTTGGTATCATAATGTTTAGAAGATGTAAACTATATAAGAAAATGAAATTCAGAACATAAGAATCAAAAACAGAAGCAGATGCCTCCCAGAAGAACTAAATAAATCAGAAGTTGAAGACTGTCTGAAATATAAAGATCTCAATTATTGGCATCCAGAGTCAAGACTCTAAAGATCTCAATATCTGATCTATTGGAACCGGGGGAGTTCTACTCAAATGGTTCAAAGTCAGGATATTCGATCTTCGTCAAATCATTGACACAGGGGGAGTATCATAAAAAGGATAAGTATTCCTTACCTTTCCATTTTCACTTTTTCTGATTATAAGAACAAAATTGTGTCATCAAAATACATAGTTTTGTCATCATCAAAAAGGGGGAGATTGTAAGAATAATATTTGGTTATGCAATATTATCTCTGATTTTTTATGATAACAGATGAGTATGTTTGTATGAACAATTTTGATACTCTAATGTTTGTTATTATTAAGTACTTAACAAACAGGTTATGCTTCTGATGGATGGCGTGGCCAAAACATTAGAAGAGAATTAGTTCCGCTTCTACGCTACACAAATTCTTTTAAACAGTAGCAAGACACTCCAGAAGGCTCTGAAGTGTAGGCTCTAATATTTGTCTAAAGAACCTAGTTAGAAGATCTGAAGACAAAAGTTGTTAATTAAGGCCAGATGCTGAAGACTCGTGTTTCTGAAGACAACGGGTTATAAAGAAATAGTCAGAAGATCTGAAGACTCAAAGCTCAACTTAAAGTCCAGATGCTAAATACTCAAGTTTCCAAAGATAGTGTGTTCCAAAGAAACATAGTTAAAAGATCTGAAGACAACATTTCTACTGAATCTAGATGCTAAAAACTCAGTTTCTAAAAATACAATCTGTTTTAAGAAGACAAAGTTAAAAGATCTGAAGACAACGTTTCTACTGAAGTCCAGGTGCTAAAGACTTGTGTTTCTAATAACAAGGTTATTAAAAGGATTCTTAAATAAACAAGTTCTTAATATTCTAAAGACTGAAGTTCTGAAGATTCCAAAGACTTGAAGTTCTAAAGATCCAAGGTTCTATATAGTGGGTTCTCAAGACCAATTGCTGAAGACTCTAAAGACGCAATTCTTAAGACACTGAAGACTTGAAGCTCTTCTGATCCAAGGTTCTCTACAACAGCTTCTCACGACCAAGTGCTGAAGACGAAGTTCTGAAGACTCTAAAGACTTGAAGTTCTGAAGACCTTATGTTATGTTCCCGCTTCTAAACTCATGCTTGCAGAAGCCTCTGAAGTGTGGAAGGAAAGAATATAACGTTAACATGGTATAATAGTACACAGTACGAAAAAGCCTTTTTCCACTACCTCTCCACTAGTTTGAAAGAGAAAAGGACATAGTAGTACTATTTGTAACGACTCTTTTTCAAATAGCCAATGTGTAACACCCTAATTTAATCAGAATTATTTTTAATTAAATAATAAGATGATGCGGTGAAATTTTATGAGTTGATAGATTTTATGATATGGTGTAATGCCTTGTTGGAGACTAAATGCCTTAGAATTATAGAAGTTGAGATTATGGGGGTGTTTGGCTAAATGTGTAGAAACATAGGGGTGTACGGAATAATATAGATTATTATTATTTTATTACTATATTATTAGAATAGTAATTATTATTTTATAATAATAATTAAATAATTATTATTGGTTTAGCTATATTATTATTATACTATATTAGAGAGAGAAAAGGAAAATAGAGTCAGTACGTGAAATAGAACAAAAGCATATAAGGTAGAAGAAGAGAGGAGCACTAGGAAGTTAGGGCAAGGATTCACCGTAGAAATCAAGAATCAACCAAAACTCTAAGGTAAGGGGGATTATAACTCTATAAAAGGTTTTCTAATGATGGGGTATGTTAGGATTTAGGTTTCGTGATTGTGTGTTTTGATTTCTCCCTATTTGGTTGATTTTGGGGTTTTTTCCATTGATGAGTTTTTGGTGATTTTAATGTGTTTTTGACGGGATTGGATGATATGAATTGGTTAGGATTGGTAGATAAGTGTTGGTGAGTAACTAGGCTGCTTAAAAGATGAATTTGGATGTGAAAATTATGAATTTTAGGGGTTGAAACATGGGGGGATCGTACAAAAGGATTGTAGAAATTTTTTTCTGTTATCGCGGGATAACCGATTACCCAAATATGGTAACCGGTTACCATATCAAAAATGAAACAGGAAATGGCTATTGTCTTGCAATAATCGGTTTACTTAAGTGGGTGATCAGTTACCGCGAGGGATTTTGAAAAGAAAAAGGTTGTTGTCTTGCAGTAACCGGTTACTGTAACCGGGTCACCGGTTACCACTGCTACTGACAGCATTTTTGTAAAACTTCAAAAACTTGTAACTTTTGCCTTGGGTGTCTGTTTAACGCGCTGTTTAGACCGTTGGGAAGATAAAATAATTTTCAATACTATAAAAATGAATTATAATGCATTAGTTAATTATCTCAATGACATTGATACCAATCCGTGAGTGTGTTTTGATTTGTACGCCGTGAATTATGTTGTGGTTATTTGTGATGATTGTTTTGACTGTTTGACATGAGATACATGATGAGAACTATGACGATGGTCTGTATTGGCGAAATTGTAATGAGTAATAATGATAAATACGAAGTATGTTGTTGCATGATAGAGTCCCATGCATTCATAAAGAGAAGGCTTGTATTTGCGAGCAAAGTTGATTGCCCTAAAATTGCATTATTGGGAAGAGGGTTTTACCCTGTTAGTACCACATGCATTGAGTCTGTGTCGGTCTTTTGCATCATATTGTGTCTGATAATTTGATAGGTGAATAGTGATGAAAGTATGTACTATGTTATGATATATGTTATGCGCTGACTATGTACTTGAATCTGTACCTGCTCATTATTATGCTTTCTTTTATATTGATATGATATCTCACCCTTTCTGTTTGAATGTTATCTCCACGTGGGTAACATGCAGATGATCCGCAGTATCTAGAGATCAAAGCTTAGCTGAGGAGGTCCTCCAGTTGTGTAGATTGAGTTGGGTCTACTCTGATACGTGACACTCGGGGGATTCGCGTGAATTGTTTTATTGTGTTAGGAGTGAACTTGTATTGCTCCATTGTTTAAATTGTTTTATGATTATGATGATGTTTGAAAGATAACAATTGTTACTTAGATTTGGAAAATTGAGATGACTACTTATTGATGTTTTCCTGCTGTGAATAAATACATTGTAGTTTAAGACTTATGAGCATGCGATTTTGTGTTGCATATCCTAATTTTTAGCATGTGTGATTGGAAAAGTATGTGACATCCTATTTGGTTGATGTTTATTTAGAAATTAAATTACTCTGATTATTATATAATTTACCGACGGGGAAATAGGGTGTTACAATTGGTATCAGAGCAGGTCGGTCCGTTCGACCAGGTTATTGAGTCGTTAGTGTGGTGTGCAGTAGAATACTGTCGATGTTTTTCTGTCTAACCGTTGTTTGATGTTATGATGTGAAGCAGAACAATGGCGGAAAGAAGCAATGGCACACTTGCTAATGCGTTGCAAGCGTTGGCTTAGGCAATGCAGAATCAGCCTACGCTGGTGGGAACAATGGGACTTGTACTTTGGAAACTTTCCAGAGGAATCATCCACCTCCGTTTAAAGGGAAGCATGATCCTGAAGGAGCACAAGAGTGGTTGAAGGATATTGAGAGGATCTTTCGAGTTATGGACTATCCTGATGTAGAGTAAGTGCATTTTGGTACGCATATGCTGGCACGAGAGGCTGATGACTGGTGGATTGCTACTCGCCAGAGACTGGAAGGCACCGAAGAGGCTATTACTTGGGATGTGCTTCACAGAGAATTCATGTTGAAGTATTATCCAGAGGATTTTCGTGGGAAAAAGGAGATTAAACATCTAGAACTGAAACAAGGGGATTTATCGGTAACTGATTATGCTGCCAAATTCGTGGAATTAGTGAACTATTATCCTCATTACAACGAAGAGACTACTGAATTATCAAAGTGCATAAAGTTTGAAAACAGGCTGTGTTCAGAAATCAAGAAGGCAATTGGGTATCAACGAATCCATAAATTTCCAGATTTAGTGAACAGCTGCAAGATTTATGAAAAAGACAATGAGGCTCACTACAAGATTGTCAATGATAGGAGAGGCAAGCAACAACAATATCGTGGGAAGCCTTACAATGCTCCGACTGACAAGGGAAAACTGAAAGCTACTGATGGTAGAAGGCCAATTGAGAGAGGTGCTCCTGCTGGTATTGTGTGTTACAAATGTGGAAGACCTGGTCATTGGAGTAGCAAATGCAATACTGAAGTGAAGATGTGTTTCCATTGTGGCAAAACCGGGCATGAGATAGTCGAATGTAAACACAAGGAAGTAATATGTTTCAACTGCTGTGAAGAAAGAGTGATCCGTTGGAAAGGTGTTTTCTTTGCCTGGGACTCAAACATCCAATGTAGACCGCTTGATCAGAGGTATATGTTTCATTATTGGTACTCATTTAATTACTATTATTGATACTGGTGCTACATATTGTTTTATTGCTGTTGATTGTGCTAAAAATTTGAGTCTTGTATTATCTTCCATGAATGGATAGATGGTTGTCGATACTCCAGCTAAGGGATTAATGACTACTTCTCTAGTATGCTTGAAGTGTCCAGTGTCAATCTATGACAAATACTTTTGTGTTGATCTAATTTGTTTACCGTTGAGTGGTTTGGATGTAATTTTGGGTATGAACTGGTTAGAATATAACTATGTTCATATTAACTGTTATAACAAGTCAGTGCGGTTTTCTACTCCTAAAGAGGAAGAGGGAAATGGTTTCTTGTCTGCTAGACAATTAAAGGAGTTACCATGGGACGAAGCTCAGTTTTTTTCCTTGATGGCATCTTTATCTATTGAGAATCGGGCTGCAATTGATGATTGCAGGTTGTGTGTAACTTTCCCGAAGTCTTTCCCGATGATATTCTGGATGTGCCGCCCGAAAGAGAAGCGGAATTTTCGATTGATCTTGTACCTGGTACCAAACCTATTTCTATGGAATCATACAATATGTCGGCGTCCAAATTATCAGAATTGAAGAAGCAATTAGAAGAATTGCTTGAAAAGAAATTTGTGAGACCAAGTGTATCTCCTTGGGGAGCTCCGATATTACTTGTGAAGAAGAAAGATGGTAGTATGAGGTTGTGCATGGATTAACAACAGTTGAATAAAGTAACAGTTAAAAATAGGTATCCACTTTCGAGAATAGACGACTTGATGGATCAATTGGTGGGCGTATGTGTATTTAGCAAGATTGATCAGAGATCGGGTTATCACCAAATTCGAGTGAAGGATGGGGACATTCAGAAGACAGCTTTCAGAACTTGGTATGGACATTATGAGTATTCAGTGATGCCTTTCGGTGTTACCAATGCTTCGGGAGTCTCTATGGAATAGATGAACCACATCTTTAATGCTTATTTAGATCGGTTTGTTGTAGCATTCATCGATGATATTTTGATTTATTCTAAGTCCGAAGGGGAACATGTTGAACATTTGCGGATTGAATTGCAAGTATTGAAAGAGAAGAAGTTATATGAAAAGTTGTCGAAATTTGAGTTCTGGTTGACAGAAGTCAGTTTTATTGGTCATATTATTTCAGGTAATGGTATTGCTGTAGATCCATCCAAAGTAGATGCAGTGTTACAGTGGGAAGCTCCAAAATCAGTTACGGAGATTAGAAGCTTTTTGGGCTTGGCCGGCTATTATAGGAGATTTATTGAAGGTTTTTCTAAATTGGCACATCCATTAACTCAATTAACTTGTAAAGGTAGAGCATTCGTGTGGGACATCCAATGTGAAGAGAGTTTTGTTGAGTTAAAGAAGAGGTTGACGATGGCTCCGATCTTGATATTACCTAACCCTGAGGAATCATTTGTGGTATATTGTGATTCTTATAAATTGGGTTTAGGTGGTGTGCTCATGTAGAATGATAAAGTGGTCGCTTATGCGTCGAGACAATTGAGGATTCATGAAAGAAACTATCCTACTCATGATCTAGAATTAGCGGCAGTAGTGTTTATGCTGAAGATTTGCAGACATTGCCTATATGGTTCTAGGTTTGAAGTGTTTAGTGATCATAAAATCTTGTGATATCTATTTGATCAGAAAGAATTAAACATGAGGCAGAGGAGATGGTTGGAATTGTTGAAAGATTACGACTTTGGCTTGAATTATCATCTAGGTAAGGCTAATGTGGTGGTCGACGCTTTGAGTCGAAAGACCTTACATGTGCCTGCTATGATGGTTAGAGAACTAGAGTTGATCGAACAATTCAGAGACATAAGTTTGGTCTGTGAAGTGACACCGTAGAGTGTGATGTTTGGGATGTTGAAGATTAACAATGACTTCTTGGATAATATTAAAGAAGCTCAAAAGTTAGATGTGAAGTTGGTAGACTTGATGGTTGTGAATGACAAATATGAATACATTGAATTTAAGGTAGATGCCCAATGTGTGTTTCGATTCCAAAACAGGATTTGTATCCCTGATGATGCTGATATGAGAAGGATGATCCTGGAAGAAGGCCAAATAAGCAATTTGAGTATTCATCCAGGAGCTACTAAGATGTATCACGACTTGAAGAAGTTATTTTGGTGGTCTGGGTTGAAATGAGATGTGGCACAGTTTGTGTATGCATGTTTGACATGTCAAAAATCAAAAGTCGAACATCAGAAACCTGCGGGATTGTTGGAACATTTAGATGTTCCAAATGGAAGTGGGATAGCATATCAATGGACTTTATGATATGATTTCCTAATACTCCGGGGGGACACAATGCAATTTGGGTGATTGTTGACAGGCTAACAAAATCAGCTCATTTTATTCCGATTAGTATCGATTTTCTTGTATCGAAGTTGGCAGAGATTTATCTCTGCGTGATCGTGAAGCTACACAGTGTTCTGTCCAGTGTGGTGTCAGATAGAGATCCGATATTTTGTTCTGCTTTTTGGAAGAGTTTGCAGGATGCATTCGGGTCAAAGCTGAAATTGAGTTTGACATATCATCCACAGACAAATGGTCAGACGAAAAAGACTATTCAGTCGCTAGAAGATTTGTGGAGGGCTTATGTTCTTAAGCAAGGAAGCACACAAGATAGGTGTCTTACTCTGATTGAGTTCACCTATAATAATAATTACCATGCTAGTATTGGTATGGCACTTTTCGAGGCACTGTATGGTCGAAGGTGCAGGACACCTTTGTGTTGGTATGAATCGGGTGAGTATGTGGTTCTCAAACCCGAGATGGTGAGAGAGATTACGGAGAAGGTAAAGATAATCCAAGAAAGGATGAAAGCTTAATAAAGTAGGCAAAAGAGTTACCATGATAAGAGAAGAAAATATATTGAGTTTAATTAAGGAGATCATGTATTCTTGAGAGTATCACCGATAACCGATGTAGGTCACGCTCTAAAGTCAAAGAAGTTGACTTCTTGATTTATTGGTCTGTATCAGATTTCAGAGTAGGTGTAAATTGTTGCATATAGAGTGGCTCTGTCATCCAACCTGTCAAATTTGCATGATGTGTTCCACGTATCGCAACTCCGGAAGGATATTTCAGATTTGTCGCATATAATTCTGATATATGATGTATAAGTACAGGACAATCTTAATGTTGAGATTGTACTTGTGAGAGTCGAGGATTGTGAAATAAAGAAGTTGAGAGGCAAAGAGATCACCCTTGTGAGAGTAATCTGGGGGGGGGGAGCTGCTGGAGAGAGTGCAACGTGGGAGCTAGAGATCAAGATGCGGGAGGTTTATCCAAAGTTATTTGCTTCAGGTAATTTTCGAGGACGAAAATAATTTAAATGGGGAGTTATAACATCCCGATTTAATTAGAATTATTTTTAATTAAATAATAAGATGATGCGGTGAAATTGTATGAGTTGATGTATTTTAAGATGTGGTGTGATGCCTTGTTAGGGACTAAATGCCTTAGAATTATAGAAGTTGAGGTTATGATGGTGTTTGGCTAAATGTGTAGAAACGTTGGAATAATATAGATTATTGTTATTTTATTACTATATTGTTAGAATAATTATTATTATTTTATAATAATAATTAAATAATTATTATTGGGTTAGCTATATTATTATTAGACTATATTAGAGTGAGAAGAAGGAAAATCGAGTCAGTACGTGAAATAGAACAAAAGCATAGAAGATAGAAGAAGAGATGAGCACTAGGAAGCTAGGGCAAGGATTCGCCATATAAATAAAGAACCAACCAAAACTCTAAGGTATGGGGGGATTCTAACTCTATAAAAGGTTGCCTAATGATGGGGTATGGTAGGATTTAGGTTGCTTGATTGTGTGTTTTGATTTCTCCCTATTTGGTTGATTTTGGGGTTTTCCCATTGATGAGTTTTTTGGTGATTTTAATGTGTTTTTGACGGAAATGGATGTGAAAATTATGAATTTTGGGGGTTGAAACATGGGAGGATCGTACAAAAGGATTGCAAGAATTTTTCTCTGTTACCGCGGGATAACCGGTTACCCAAATATGGTAACCAGTTACCATATCAAAAATTGAAAAAGGAATGGCTACTGTCTTGCAGTAACCGGTTACCATAAGTGGGTGACCGGTTACCGCGAGGGATTTTGAAAAGAAAAAGGTTACTGTCTTGCGGTAACCGGTTATCGTAACCGGTTACCACTGCTACTGACGGCATTTTTGTAAAACTTCTAAAACTTGTAACTTTTGCCTCGGGTGTCTGTTTGAAGTGCTGTTTGGACCGTTGAGAAGCTAAAATAATTTCCGATACTATAAAAATGACTTATAATGCATTAGTTAATTATCTCAATGACATTGATACCAATCCGTGAGTGTGTTTTAATTTGTACGCCATGAATTATGTTGTGGTTATTTGCAATGATTGTTTTGACTGTTTGACATGAGATACATGATGAGAACGATGACGATGGCCTGTATTGGCGAAATTGTGATGAGTAATAACGATACATGCGAAGTATGTTATTGCATGATAGTGTCTCATGCATTCATAAAGCGAAGGCCTATATTGGCGAGCAAATGCCTATATTGGTGAGCGAAGGCATGTATTGGCGAGCAAAGTTGATTGCCCTAAAATGGAATTATTGCGAAGAGGGTGTTACCCTGTTGGTACCACATCTAGTGAGTCTGTGTCAATCTTTTGCATCATATTATGTCTGATAATTCAATGGGTGAGTAGTGATGAAAGTATGTACTATATTACAATATATGTTATGCGTTGACTATGTACTTGAATCTGTACCTGCTCATTGTAAATTTGATTTTCTTCAATATTCTCCATGATCCCATTTTCACGCCAGATTGCCACCCTTTGGTGGAGTGATGCAGGGACTACTCCTACCCCATGGATCTACTCTCGACCGGGCAAGAGGTTGTAGTTGGATTTTGACACAATCACCATGAACATGGTGGGTCTTGTTATGGATCCTACAATGATATCAACTTGGATCACCCCCAAAGTATGACCCACTTTTCCTTCGTAGTCTGATAGGACCATATTATGTGGTTTAAGTTCTATATCGAATATCCTTATCTTTCGTAGCATGCATTGAGGCATTAGGTTCAATGTTGCGCCACTATCTACCGGGATTTTGTTCACCATTACACTCTCCACTTTTCCCATGATGAACAAGGATTTTAAGTGGTTCTTCATTCCAGCAACTAGTTGCTCGAAGAATGTGTCAAGCTATTCTATAACCCCATTATTCATAACATAGTAGCACTGGCCTATATCTGGCCATTTTGACTTCGTCGACCGTTTCTTCTTTGGCCTAAATCATTTGATTATATTCATGTGGCAATACAGATACCACATTGCAGTTCAGACCCAAAGATATTTCATCTTCTCAGTCAAAGTTATCTGTTAGTATTTCATCGTCCTCTATGGACCTTTCTTGTTTCTTATCACTGACTTTTTCCTTCTTTGGGGAAAAATGTTTTCTTCCCACTAGTTGTTTCTCCTCTGCTTTTCTTGGAGGAGGAAGTTGATTTGTCCTTGATTCCCCCATATCCTTTGCAGCATTTTCCCTTTGAGCCTTCTTCAGCCTCTGGTGTCTCCTCCATTGAGACCTTGACATGGGGTGTTTTCCTTTATTGTTTTCTGACTGGTACACTTTCTGCTTCGACACTTGGAATTCCTTTCTGTATGCAATAGACGAACCTCTCCCAAATTTGAAGCTCTTCAATTTTCCTGCCTTTGTCCTCTATTTTTCACTGGCTCCACCCTCTTATCATTTGTAACGTTAGTATGTGGTTTGAATGTTGCCTTTCAATTCACCTTAGGGTAAGGGCTATCGGGCGTTTGAGGGATCCCACACTTGTCGAACACGGATTTGCTTCTATTATTTTTCTAGTTTCCCCTCTTTTGAGAAACTTGCATCCTCTCATAATCTTCTACAGCATTTCGATCATACATATAGCTGCACCTTGGAACATCGAGGCTTCAGAGTGTTTTTTCTGGAATCAAATGAGAAATTATAGTAGACTCTCTTCAGGTCTTACACCTTGTTCATTTTGTTGTCCTCAACATGTTGGTCTGTTTCAACCATGTTAACTTCAAGGCTAGGATCGTTAGTGATCCCAGCTGCTTTAAATTTGACTATTAGGCCCTCAGTGGCCTTCTCCATCTCAGCCTTTGTAGCAAAACCATCAAGAGTTGTGCCCCCGGCTTCTTTGGTAACGAAGCCTTCAGTGGCCTCCACAATATTGATATCAACGGGTTCAGTGTAGTTAGTCTTTCCCATCTGCAGAGGATAAACATCAACTTTCATTTTAGCCTTCTATCCAAACTTCAATCTTATGTTGTTGATAACATTCTGAATTAGGTCCATGAAAAGAAAACACTATGAGGTTTTATGTCCTAAAAAGTTATGATATATGCAAAAACCTCTTTTCTTCTGTTGTTCTAACAGAGGAATTTTGGAACCGGGTGGCACAATCATCTGGCCATCATTTACCAACACATCAAAAATTTCATCACACTTCGTTACATCGAAGGTGTATGTCTTCTTAGGGAACTTATCATTTTTCTCAGGTTCATCATGGTTTTTTTCCATTCGAAGGGGCTAAGGGTTTACAAGGATACAGTGGGGCTTGTTTTAATTCAACCAAGTCCACTTTGCTTTCTCCAAAACCTATAGGGTCACTATAGATCTCTTGTTCATCTTCTTCGGCTTTAACATATGCCACCCATTCCTTTCTATTGTATGTATGCGCCCTAGCCTTTTCAGCCTTCAATCGTTTGACTTGTCGAACTCTATATGCTAATTGGTCCATGTCCCTTAAATATTAGGTATCTAACTTCTTTCGAATGTAATAATCCAAACCTCCTGTGGCCATTGTGACCAACTCATATTCAGGCACCTTTGTGAAGCATCTTGCCTTCAATAAGCAGAACCTACTCAAATAATCATCAATTGACAATGTAAACTTTCTTTTGATACTAGCCAATTCCTTGATACTAATATCTAAGTGAGTACAATCATTGATGGACTCTGTTAGGAGTGTGGTGAACCATGTAAAATCATTTTTAGTTAGCAAACTAGGGAAATATTTTATTCTTAGATTTTCATTATTCGCTATGTCCCTAGCCTCGGGAAGATACCTAGATATATGTTTGACAATAGATTCACTGGTATCACCAGAGAACTTTATGAACTTTGGGAATTTCCATCCCCTGGGTAACTCTGCCTGTAAAATATTCTGACAAATGGGGTGTGTATTTTGGCCTTCGAAGGCCTACATTTATCCTATTTCGAGCCATTATTCTTTTGACTATGGCTGCCAGATTATTCTCCCCTGGGTATTTGTCTCGTCGACCCGTTGAAGAACTTCGTCTGCATCCTAATTTCGATTCACCATGACTATCCTTGGGGCTGGTTCTTCCATTGGTATCTCTTGTTCGACTCTATGTTATTCAATCATTTTTTGTTGGTTGGCATCGCCAATGTTTTGTGCGATTGGTGGCGCCTTGTTGACAGTTTTATTTTCTTCGAGAACTACTCCTTAATTTTCTCTTATCCATTATTGCCTAGGATGTTGAACTTGGGGTCAGGGAGCACCAAAGAAGTTTGTAATTTGCGTCATCTGCGCTATTAGTTGTTGATTCGTCTATGCATTCTGTGGACTGTTTCAATATCACTTTGAATCAAAGGATTAAAGACAGAGCCCGTTTGTTGGGCTAAAACACCAACCATTTCATGGTTACTGTCATCCATTTGTTGTCTAAATGCCGCTACATAATTCGACGTTAAGTTAAGCAATTTGGAAATGAATCCTAGTGGAGGGACATTTTGACCCATATTATTGACTCCTGGTCTAGATCCTTGTACTGGTGAAAATGTTGACATTCTTGGGTCAGAGAATGTTGAAGTACTATTTTTAAGGCTTGCCATTATTGATGTTGGCATGCCATATATCTGTTTGCGACCATCCATTGGCATTGTGAATCCATATGTAAAATGCCTAAGATTATTCTTCCCTGGTGACCTTATGTTCGCTAGGGAACCCTGTGATTACTCTAGGGACAGAATTGCACCACTGAAAGTGTTTGTAGATGTTCCTGTCGTATTTTCTTGAACATGTATCAACTCGGTTGCAGACAACGCAACCATATTTTCCCTTGTCAAAGGGGGTGGTTATTCTCCATTGTTACTGGGTGGGTTAACCATCTTCCTAGTATATTTTCTTTTTGGGATTTTTCCATTAGTTTTGGCTAATTTTCTACTCCTTAATATCATATAACAATGTCAAACAAGATAGACTAAAATAAACACAAAACAAAGATTTTGTGACACAAAACACGACACCGTCCCAACAGGTGTGCCAATTTGTTTATTGTGAAAATTGGTAAACAACCGCTAGTCTTCTGAATTCTAGAAATTATGGTTACTTACAGGATCGGCTAGATTTATCTTAGGACATGTGTCATGCTTCGTTACGTCGAAGGTGTGTGTTTTCTTAGGGAACTTATCATTTTTCTCAAGTTCAACAGGGTTTTTTCCATTCGAATGAGCTAAGGGTTTACAAGGATAAGGTGGGGCTTCCTTTAATTCAACCAAGTCCACTTTGCTTTCTTCAAAACCTATAGGGTCACTATAGATCTCTTGTTCATATTCTTCGCCTTTAACATATGCCACTCATTCCTTTCTATTGTATTTATTTTCCCTAGCCTTTTCAGCCTTCAATTGTTCGACTTATCAAACTCTATATGCTAATTGGGCCATATCCCTTAAATATTAGATATCTAACTTCTTTCGAATGTAATAATCCAAACCGCCTGCGACCATTGTGACCAACTCATGTTCAGGAACTTGTGTGAAGCATCTTGCCTTCAATAAGCGGAACCTGCTCAAATAATCATTAATTGGCTCTGTAAACTGTCTTTTGATGCTAACCAATTCCTTGAGACTAATCTCTAAGTGAGTCCAATCATGGATAGACTCTGTTGGGAGTGTGGTGAACCATGTAAAAGCATTTTTAGTTAGCAAATTAGGGATATATTTTATTTTTAGATTTTCATTATTCGCTATGTCTCTAGCCTCGGGAAGATACCGGGCTATATGTTTGACAGTAGATTAGCTGGTATCACTAGAGAACTTTGTGAACTTTAGGAATTTCCATCCCCTGGGTAACTCTGCCTATAAAATATTCAGACAAATGGGGCGTATATTTTGGCCTTCGAAGGCCTACATTTATCCTATTTCGAGATATTATTCTTTTGAATATGGCTGCCAGATTATTCTCCCCTGGGTATTCGTCTTGTCGACCCCATTGAAGAACTTTGTCTGCATCCTGATTTCGATTCACCATGACTAACCTTGGGGCTGGTTCTTCTGTTGGTATCTCTTGTTCGACTCTAGGTTATTCAATCCTTTGCTACTGGTTGGCATCGCCAATGTTTGGTGCAATTGGTGGCGCCTTGTTGACGGTTTGATTTTCTTCGAGAACTACTACTTAGTTTCTCTTACACATTCTTGCCTAGGATGTTGAACTTGGGGTCAGGGAGCACCAAAGAAGTTTGCAGTTCACGTCATCTGCGCAACTAGTTGTTGATTCGTCTATGCATACTGTTGATTGTTTCAATATCACTTTGAATCAAAGGATTAAAGACAAAGCCCATTTGTTGGGATAAAACACCAGTTATTTCATGGTTACTATCATCCATTTGTTGACTAAATGCTACTGCATAATTCGATGTTAAGTTAAGCAATTGGGAAACGAATCCTAGGGGAGGGACATTTCGACCCATATTATTGACTCCTGGTCTAGATCCTTGTACTGGTGAAAATGTTGACATTCTTCGGTCAGGGAATGTTGAAGTACTATTGTGAAGGCTTGCCATTATTGATGTTGGCATGCCATATATCTGTTTGCGGCCATCCATTGGCATTGTGAATCCATATGTAAAATGCTGAAGATTATTCGTCCCTGGTGACCTTGTGTTCGCTAGGGAACCCTGTGATTGCACTAGGGACAGAATTACACCACTGAAAGTGTTTGTCGATGTTCCTGTCGTATTTACTTGAACAGGTATCGACTCGGTTGTAGACAACGCAACCATATTTCCCCCTGTCAAAGGAGCTGGTTGTTCTCCATTGTTACTGGGTGGGTTAACCATCTTCCTAGTATATTTTATTTTTGGGATTTATCCGTTAGTTTTGGATAATTTTCTACTCCTTAATATCATACAACAATGTCAAACAAGATAGACTAAAATAAACACAAAACAAAGATTTTGTGACACAAAACACGACACCGTCCCACCGGGTGTGCCAATTTGTTTATTGTGAAAATTGGTAAACAACCGCTAGTATTCTGAATTCTAGAAATTATGGTTACTTACATGATCGACTTGATTTATCTTAGGACATGCGTTATGCTTCGTTACGTCGAAGGTGTATGTTTTCTTAGGGAACTTATAATTTTTCTCAAGTTCAACAGGATCTTTTCCATTCGAAGGGGCTAAGGGTTTACAAGGATAAGGTGGAGCTTTCTTTAATTCAACCAAGTCCACTTTGATTTCTTCAAAACCTATAGGGTCACTATAGATCTCTTGTTTATATTCTTCGGCTTTAACATATGCCACCCATTCCTTTCTATTGTATTTCTTCTCCCTAGCCTTTTCAGCCTTCAATCGTTCGACTTATCAAACTCTATATGCTAATTGGGCAATGTCCCTTAAATATTAGGTATCTAACTTCTTTCGAACGTAATAATCCAAACCGCCTGCGGCCATTGTGACCACCTCATGTTCAGGCACCTGTGTGAAGCATATTGCCTTCAATAAGCGGAACCTGCTCAAATAATCATCAATTTGCTCTGTAAACTTTCTTTTGATACTAGCCAATTCCTTGAGACTAATCTCTAAGTGGGTCCAATCATGGATGGACTCTATTGGGAGTGTGGTGAATCATGTAAAAGCATTTTTAGTTAGCAAACTAGGGAAATATTTTATTCTTAGATTTTCATTATTCGATATGTCTCTAGCCTCGGGAAGATACTTGGCTATATGTTTGACAGTAGATACGCTGGTATCACCAGAGAACTTTGTGAACTTTGGGAATTTCCATCCCCTGGGTAACTCTGTCTGTAAAATATCCAGACAAATGGGGCGTATATTTTGGCCTTCGAAGGCCTACATTTATCCTATTTCGAGCCATTATTCTTTCGACTATGGCTATTGTGATACGATGGGAGAACTGACTTGAAGGTTTTGTGTTTATCCAAAAGGAAAGGTTAAAAAGCACAGGAAAGACCTTTGAGATTATTTCTTGAGTTCGGGGGGTAGATTATGAAAAGGGAAGGTAT
Source organism: Vicia faba (assembly GCA_948472305.1). Taxonomy (NCBI): domain Eukaryota; kingdom Viridiplantae; phylum Streptophyta; class Magnoliopsida; order Fabales; family Fabaceae; genus Vicia; species Vicia faba. Next base: position 218,904,152 of record OX451741.1, read on the forward strand.
TAGCACCCTTTTCATCCATGGTTTTTCATGGGCTCTTAGTTACTTGCTAGATCACTTGCTTTTGTTTGAAATTATGCTTTATGTGGTTTTTTGAAAGTATTTTGTAAAGAGGCCATTGTTTAGGAAAACTTTGTAATGATTCTCGTTTGTAAGAAAGTATACAAAGTGTTTGATCTTTTGAAAATGTTTTCAAGTTTGAAAAATGTTTTGAAAGTGGTGGTGTTTGTTTTGAAAATAGCAAGGATGTTTTGTTTGAAATTGAGCAAGTAATTAGGAGCATTCTACCTACTCAAAAGTCTTTCTTGTTCATTTTCTTTTTCCTTTGACATTGTTATCTTACCATTGATTTGGTAAGTAACCCTATCTTTGGATGTAAACGGGACGGATGTGGGTCATCGTATAACCATGATTAGCAATGTTGCAAGGTATCTTAGCATTCTCTTTGAGGGACTAAGATCATTTGAAAGGCAACTTAGATAGCGTCATCGAGGGACTATGACCTTGTATTTGCTTTGTTTTTGCTAAGATATCTCACATGTGCAATATGGCCATTTTGTAAAGGCAACCAAGTGGATTTACCCTACGTGTGCTTGTGTGCAAGTGTATTGTTTTCATGCTTGATTTTGTCTTGAATTAAGGTATTCTAAGTATTGGTTTTAGTCTTTTCATACAAACCCTAATTACTAGTATTTGTACATAAAAACAATAAATTGCGGAATTTAAAGTTACTACGCTATTACAACACTTGTGGGAGGGGGTGTACAAATTATAAATGGGGATTGCAAGAAAATAAATCTAGTTAATCTATTACAACCATATTGAATTGGTACAAGAATGGAAATAAATAAATGTACAAAATAAATAAATATGCGAGAATGTAAATGCAAAGAAAAATGAATCTTTGTTTGGATTTTTTAGAGAAAAGGAGTTTTGAGTTTAACCTAATTAATTAAAGGGAAATAATTAATTAAAATAATAAAAAAAATTAAACCTAATTTTACTAGGAAAAGAAATTAAGTAAAACCCTAATCTAATAATTGACTAAAAGAAAATAAGTTTGTAAGAAAAATATTTTTTTGGTATTTTTGTCTTGAAAGTAAACTTATAGTGTTATAAAATATTTTTGGTCTTTTTTAAAATAATGTATTTTAATTGGTTAAAAAGAAAATAAATAAAACCTAGTATTTTAATTAAATCTAAAAAGATAATTAGTAAAATAAATAAAGCATGATTAATAAAATATTTTTTATGAGAAAAATAAATAAACTAAGTCAAAATATAAATCTACTATTTTTATTTTTTTAATGATTTTTTTAATATTAGAAAAATAACTAAGAAAATAAATAAAATGAAAATAAGAAAAGAAAATAAAATTGGGCCAGGGGTGCTGATAGCCTGCAAGGGGTTAGAAAGCAAAACCAAAAACAACAAAGCCCAATGAGCCCCAGCGCCTGTCCAAGAAACAAAGTAAGAAAGTAAAAAATGTGAAAAAAATCAAAAGGGTACGACTGGGGCTCGAACCCATGTCCCTCTGGTTACAGGCGCGCGCTTCTACCACTGGGGTGGCTATACATCAGTATATATAAATTAAACAATAAATACATAAGGCAAACACGTTCCTGAGGCCAACTTCATCTTCAACCTCACGTCCATCCAGAACCTCTGTAATTTGTTAAAATCTAAACAAAAATGAAAACTGTAAACATGAAACTTGTAGCAAATTTCCTCACGGTTTCAGAAATGTAAAGCACTAAAACTATAGCTCAAAGATAAACATGAATTTTAATGGCCCTATTCTGAACCCTAAAATCTCAAAAAATTCAAACTTAAAATTCTCTAACAACAATATCATCAATATAAATCTGCATAAAAGTGTCGATGAAATCATGGAAGATTGAATTCATTGCTCTTTGATATGTTGCCCCTGCGTTTTTTAGGCCAAAAGGAATCACTACCCATTCATAAGTTCCTAAAGCTCCAGGGCATGGAAAGGCTATTTTCGACACATCCTCTTCAGCAATGAAAATTTGATTATACCCTGAGTATCCATCAAGCATACTCATGTATTCGAAGCCAGCGGTAGAATCAACAAGCATTTCCGCCACATGCATTTGGTATTCATCTTTAGGCGTTGCAGCGTTTAAATCTCTAAAATCGATGCACACCCTTAAGGTACCATTTTTATTTATGACAGGTACTATATTTGCAATCCATTCGACATACCTGGTTGTTCGGATGAACTTGCATATCAGCAGTCTTTTGACTTCCGTCTTGATCTTCGACAAGACCTCTGGTGCAAAACGCCTTGGAGTTTGCTTGACAGGCTTTTTTCCAGGTCTTATTGGTAGTTGAAGCTCTACCACTTCTCTGTCGAGACCAGGAATTTCATCATAATCCCATGCGAAGCAATCTTTGAATTCCTTCAACAATTGGATTATTTTGATCCTGAGCTCTGGATCTATCTTTGTGCTAATGTATGTTGGCCTTTTCGCCAATCCTTCGCCCAGATCTATTTCTTCTAAAGGGTCTTGCACTAGCATTTTAACATTGTTTGCTAACGGATCCTTTTCAAAACCTAGAGGCTCATCATCATAAATAGCGTCTAGCCTCTGGTTTTGCACTTCTTCCTCCTTTGCGTCAGGTGGTTCTGGATCGAATTCTTTCTCAAGACCCTCTGGAAGAAATACTTGTTCATTGGCTTCAATATCCATGTATTTGACTTCAGCCTCTAAGGCCGCTATCATTCTACTTTCGGCTACATATGCCGAAATCTTTTGTAAGGCTTGTGATTCATTCATCATCACCAAATTCACTTCTCCAACCATTTCGTTGTATGTCATCAACTCCTCCATAGTCAATGTTTGATAAGTCTTTTCTATCCCACTGGAAACCATGGTCGGAATGCGGGTAGAGGGAGCAGAAGGCATTTGGTGTTGGTGCCAAATTGAACTCTGTAGGATTGCATGGCCCTATATGATCCAAGTTTCTGTCGAAGCTATTTTTTCCAACGCTATTAACTTCACCCAAGTAATAACTTTGGTCAGCTTCTATATTCTCTACAATGCCATCGGGGCGCCAAATCGTGACCCAATGATGCATCGAAGATGGCACTGCACCTATGCCATGTATTCACTCTCTACCTGAGAGTAGATTGTAGTTTAGCTTCGTAGAGATGACCATGAACATAGTTGGTCGAAGGATTGTTCCCACCTTGAGGTCTAATTGTATCACACCCATAGTGGTTCCAATTCCTCCCTCATAGTTCGACAGAACCATGTTGTGGGGTTTGATATCTCCATCTCCTTTGCCCAATTTCCTTAGCATAGATTGGGGAATTATGTTGATCGTAGCTCCACAATTAACCAGAATTTTGTTGATTGTTATTTCCCCTATCTCTACTATAATGAACAAGGGTTTTAGCTGATTTTTCATCACCTTTGTAGGTGGCTCGAAGAATGCATTTTTCTCCTCGATGCAACCATTATTCATTACATAATATCACATTGGCCTATGTTTGGCCATTTCTTGTTCGACTTCCCAGTCGGTCTTTTCGACTTCGACTTGGCGGTCGTATTCTCTGGGTAGCACGATATTACGTTTACCATAATGTCTAAAGTAACATTAAATTCAGAGTTACCTTCATCATCTGATTCACCTCGATCTGGCCACTCCAACCTTCTAGCAATTGGATTCCTTTCTAAAGGCTTTCGTTGTCTGCCTTTGTCCACTTTCTATGGCACGTTGGTGCTTGACTCTGGTTGAGGCTCTTCTGTAGCCTCCCTTTCGGCTTTTTGCCTTCTTTGGAATCTCCTCCACTGGGAGCGAGACATGGGGTTCTTCCCCTTATAGTTGCTCGACACGTGAGCCACTTTGTTTGTAGTCATAGTTTGGGATTATTTCCTATATGCCAAGGATGACCCTCTTGGCACATCGAATGATCGCCATTTCTCTTCACTTGGCCTTTTCCTATTTGTTGTCTTTAGCCAAGTATCCACGGCGACATTAGTTGGAGGCCTGAAAGTTGATGGCCTCTTCACCTGGTTCATTGGTCCTCTTCTGGGATCGTATCTATCTTCAGGAACCATGTGGGATAGGGCATGGGTGGCCCTTTTCTCTTTCATTACCCTTATGCTCTGTATGTGTTCTGCAGCATTTTTATCGAAGATGGAGCTGCATCTTAGCCATAACATAACTTCAAACTTTTTTTTCTAGCATCATTGTAGAAAGTCAGCCAGATCCTCATTTTCTTTTGGAAATGAAGTTTTATTCACTTCCTCTTGTCTAATAGCTTCCTCGGAAGCCTTTTCCTCAGATACTTCGACCATGTTGACTTGCACGTTGCTCTTGGCAGCGAGATTCATTTTTTGCATTTTGGCCTCAAGGTCCTCTGTCGAACCCTTGATAGCAGCCACATAAGAACTTACAGTAGTCCTTTTGCTGGAGTCTTCAGTAACTCCTTTGTTTAGGTCTTCAGTAGCCTTTTTGTTTAGGCCTTCAGTGGCCTTTCTAACCGCTTCTGCAGTCTTTCTGGAGATGTTCCCAGTAAAACTGCCAAAGACTGACATATTGACGAAGTCTTTAGAAGTTTCGACCATATTAATGCCTGCTGGTTCAGCATAGTGGGCATCAGCTCTCAGTGGGTCCGCATCAATTTTCATTTGGGGTTTGTTAGCAAATTTGAGTCTGCCTTCTTTGATTGCTCCTTGCACGAGATCCCTGAAAAGAAAATATTGTGAAGTTTTATGGCCCAAAAAGTTATGATACTTACAAAAACCTCTTTTCTTTCTTTGTTCTAAAGGAGGCATTTTTGCCCCTGGGGGCACTATCATTTGGCCATCTTTCAGTAATAAGTCGAATATCTCATCACATTTTGTGACGTCAGAACTATACGTTTTCTTTGGGAATCTATCGCTGTTCTTTTCAGACTCAGTAGTATTCTTCCCGTCTGAGGGCAGTAACACTCTACAAGAGTATGAAGGCCCATGTTTTAACTCTGCTAAATCTATTTCACTCTCTTCGACGACTATATGATTACTAGATATCTCTGGATCATCATCATCCATTTCTACATAGGCTACCTTTTCTCGTCGATGAGTCTTAGTTGCTTTAGATTTTTCAATTTTAAGATGTTCTACCTGTCGAACTCTATCGGCCAATTGGGCCATGTCCTTCAGATATTAGGTATCTAGTTTTTTCCTAATAGAATAGTCTAGGCCCCCTGCAGCCATTTCGACCAATTCATGCTCAGGCACTTGTGTAAAGCATCTGGCTTTGAGCAGTCGAAACCTATTTAGATATTTGTCTATTGGCTTGGTGAATCTTCTTTTCACGCTTGCCAATTCTTTCAGACTTATTTTGGTTTTCCTCATGTAAAATTGTTCATGGAACAATCTCTCCAATTGATTCCAATTGTGGATCGAATTGGCTGGGAGGGTGGTAAACCAAGTAAAAGTGTTTTTTGTTAGAGAACTTGGGAAATATTTAATCATAAGGCTCTCATTATTTGATATTTCCCCAGCTTCTATCAAATATCTTGCTATAAGTTTGACAGTTGACTTCGTCGTATCCCCTGAAAACTTAGTGAATTTTGGAACCTTCCACCTAGGGGGTAAATCTGTTTGCAAGATATATTCTGACAGTGGGGATGTAAAATTTGGCCTACGAAAGCCAACATTCATTCCATTTTGTATCATGATCCTTTCGATCATGGCTGTCAGATTATTTTTTGTGCCATAATTATGGTGTCGAACTTGCTGTATCAGTTCGTCAGCAGTTTGATTCCTATTTACCATCATTACACCTTGATCACCATCTCTAAGGATCTGTGGGGGAAGTATGGGTATTTCGACCCTAGGTTGCTCGACCCTTTGGTTAATAGTTACATATTCTTCTAAGATTACGCCTTTATCCTCTCTCATAGGAGCTCTCTAGGGTTGTCGAATAGGTTGCGGAACCCCAAAAAATTCAGTCATGCGCGCCATTTGCGTTGTCATTTATTGGTTTGACTGAGTGGTATTTTGTATTAGAGGGTTCAATACTGTACTTAGAGTTTGGGCCAACATTTTCACCATGTCATGGTTGCTTTCATCCATCTGTTGCCTCAAACTTTTTGTGGAAGCATTTGTGAGGCTTGGCATTTCATGGGATGTCCCTCCTAAAAGTTGATTCCTACCCATACCAATTACAGATCCCTGTAATGGTGAAGAAGCACTTACCAAAGGTTCTAAAAATGTAGACGTAGCATTCATAAGGCTAGCCATTTCAGTAGTTGGCATGCCATAAGGCTGGTCTCGACCCATCCAGGCTATCGAAAATCCTGGGGGAGCGTGTGGTCGAAATCCTGGATTCACCCTTGGTGGGGGTGTTCCTGTTGGACCTCTAGGACCTGCATACGAAAGTATTGGTCCCGTTTGGGTTGCTGTCAACGTTGGCATCAAACCGATAGTCGACGAGATAATTTCACTAACAGTTGGTATTACCGCTGTTCCCGTAGTAATTGGTGGAGGTATCTCTCCATTATTTGGCTGATCAGCCATATTGCTTTCACTACTTCTCTTTCTAGTTGTACACTCGTTGGTGGTTATTTTACCACTTCTTAATAGCATGTAAAACTTTGTAAAAGAAAGAAAATCATGCGAAGCATTTATATTAAGATTAATAAGCAAAAAACGGAAGACAAAATAAATAAAACAATAGTAATTAGCAACGTCCCACTGGGCGTGCCAATTTTTTCACTGTGTTTTCTGGTAAACAACCGTTGATCTTCCAAAAAGGGTGACTTTTTGGTTACTCGCAGGATCGATTAGTTTGATCCTAGGACATATGCTAATTTGTGATGTTGTTTGGACATAAACGTTAATGTGTGTGAAGAACGCACGTTCGATTGGGAAAAGGATGAGTTTGAGTGCATAAAGTAAATAGAACAAAGGGGTCGAGGAGAGTTTAGGTACAGGAATCTGGGTAAAAGTGCAGATAAAGTATAAACAAGATAAAAAGGCAAGAAATGTAAAGAAAGGAATAAAAGACTTTGATTGTAAAATGTGGTGTTTCAAACGTGTATTTTTCAGTATTCTTTCTCACGCAGCGGGTACTTGAATAGTATTGAATAATTTGTACAATCAGTTGAACACATGGAAATCTATATAAACTTCCTATATTTATACTAAAAATAGGTAACCTTCGAGGAGTTGCCTTGCTCTAGGATGAATACAAGTGTCTTCTGCATGTGCCTCGACCCCTCTTTTCACGCCACGTTGCTTTCCTCAACTGCCAAGCGAACTACTTTTCCCTCCTTTCTTCAGATTCAAAATCTTCTGGGGCGGGCACAAAGTTCCCTTCTGGTCGAAGACCTTGGAGTCTCTTCAGTCGAAGGGATTGAGAACCTTTTTAGTCGAGGACTCAATTTTAACTTAGAATTTCTCTAAGTACTTTTCTGCTTTGTTGAAGCCTTTCCAACTTAGACTTGTTCAATCTATTTTTGGCCCATAAGGCCAACTTGTTGTAGGTGTTGAATTTAGGAGATAACATATACTAGCCAATTCCTTGAGACTAATCTCTAAGTGAGTCCAATCATGGATGGACTCTATTAGGAGTGTGGTGAACCATGTAAAAGCATTTTTAGTTAGCAAACTAGGGAAATATTTTATTCTTAGGTTTTCATTATTCGCTATGTCTCTAGCCTCGGGAAGATACATAGCTATATGTTTAACAGTAGATTCGCTGGTATCACCAGAGAACTTTGTGAACTTTGGGAATTTCCATCCCCTGGGTAACTCTGCCTTTAAAATATTCAGACAAATGGGGCGTATATTTTGGCCTTCGAAGGCCTACATTTATCCTATTTCGAGCCATTATTCTTTCGACTATGGCTGCCATATTATTATCCCCTGGGTATTCATCTTGTCAACCCCGTTGAAGAACTTCGTATGCATCCTAATTTTGATTCACCATGACTATCCTTGGGGCTGGTTCTTCCGTTGGTATCTCTTGTTCAACTCTAGGTTATTCAATCCTTTGCTGCTGGTTGGCATTGCCAATGTTTTGTGCATTTGGTGGCACCTTGTTGACGGTTTGATTTTCTTCGAGAACTACTCCTTAGTTTTCTCTTATCCATTCTTGCCTAGGATGTTGAACTTGGGTTCAGGGAGCACCAAATAAGTTTGCAATTCGCGTTATTTGTGCTACTAGTTGTTGATTCGTCGATGCATTATGTTCATTGTTTCAGTATCACTTTGAATTAAAGGATTAAAGACAAAGCCCACTTGTTGGACTAAAACACCAACCATTTCATGGTTACTGTCATCCATTTGTTGTCTAAACGTTGCTGTAGAATTCGACGTTAAGTTAATCAATTGGGAAACGAATCCTAGAGGATGGACATTTCGACCCATATTATTGACTCCTGGTCTAGATCCTTGTACTGGTGAAAATGTTGACATTCTTGGGTCAAGGAATGTTGAAGTACTATTGTTAAGGCTTGCCATTATTGATGTTGGCATGCCATATATCTGTTTGCGGCCATCCATTGGCATTGTGAATCCATATCTAAAATGCCTAAGATTATTCATCCCTGGTGACCTTGTGTTCGCTAGGGAACCCTGTGATGGCACTAGGGACAGAATTGCACCACTGAAAGTGTTTGTCGATGTTCCCGTCGTATTTGGTTGAACATGTATCGACTCGGTTACAGACAACGCAACCATATTTTCCCCTGTCAAAGGGGCTGGTTGTTCTCCATTGTTACTGGGTGGGTTAACCATATTCCTAGTATATTTTCTTTTTGGGATTTGTCCGTTAGTTTTGGATAATTTTCTACTCCTTAATATCATACAACAATGTCAAACAAGATAGACTAAAATAAACACAAAACAAATATTTTGTGACATAAAACATGACACCATTCCACCGGGTGTGCCAATTTGTTTACCATGAAAATTGGTAAACAACCGCTAGTCTTCCAAATTCTAGAAATTCTAGTTACTTACAGGATCGACTAGATTTATCTTAGGACACGTGTTATGCTCAATTATGTCGAAGGTGTGTGTTTTCTTAGGGAACTTATGATTTTTCTCAGGTTCAACAGGGTTTTTTCCATTCGAAGGGGCTAAGGGTTTACAAGGATAAGATGGGGCTTCCTTTAATTCAACCAAGTCCACTTTTCCTTCTTCAAAACCTATAATGTCTTTATAGATCTCTTGTTTATCTTCTTTGACTTTAACATATGCCACCCATTCCTTTCTATTGTATTTATTCGCCCTAGCCTTTTTAGCCTTCAATCGTTCGACTTATCAAACTATATCTTCTAATTGAGCCATGTCCCTTAAATATTAGGTATCTAACTTCTTTTGAATGTAATAATCCAAACCGCCTGCGGCCATTGTGACCAACTCATGTTCAGGCATCTGTGTGAAGCATCTTGCCTTCAATAAGTGGAACCTGCTCAAATAATCATCAATTGGCTCTGTAAACTTTCTTTCGATACTAGCCAATTCCTTGAGACTAATATCTAAGTGAGTCCAATCATTGATGGACTCTGTTGGGAGTGTGGTGAACCATGTAAAAGCATTTTTAGTTAGCAAACTAGGTAAATATTTTATTCTTAGATTTTTATTATTCGCTATGTCCCTAGCCTCGGGAAGATACTTGGATATATGTTTGACAGTATATTCCCTGGTATCACCAGAGAACTTTGTGAACTTTGAGAATTTCCATCCCCTGGGTAACTCTGTCTGTAAAATATTCAGACAAATGGGGCGTATATTTTGGCCTTCGAAGGCCTACATTTATCCTATTTCGAGCCATTATTCTTTCGACTATGGCTGCCAGATTATTCTCCCCTGGGTATTCGTCTTGTGGACCCTGTTGAAGAACTTCGTCTACATCCTGATTTCGATTCACCATGACTATCCTTGAGGCTGGTTCTTCCATTGGTATCTCTTGTTCGACTCTAGGTTATTCAATCCTTTGCTACTGGTTGGCATCGCCAAAGTTTTGTGCAATTGGTGGCGCCTTGTTGACGGTTTGATTTTCTTTGAGAACTACTCCTTAATTTTCTCTTATCCATTCTTGCCTAGGATGTTAAACTTGGGGTCAGGGAGCACCAAAGAAGTTTCCAATTCGCGTCATTTGCGCTACTAGTTGTTGGTTCATCTATGTACTCTATTGATTTGTTTCAGTATCACTTTGACTCAAATGATTAAAGACAGAGCCCATTAGTTGGGCTAAAACACCAACCATTTCATGGTTACTGTCATCCATTTGTTGTCTAAACGCCACTGCAGAATTTGATGTTAAGTTAAGCAATTGGGAAACGAATCCTAGGGGAGGGACATTTCGACCCATATTATTGACTCCTGGTCAAGATCCTTGTATTGGTGAAAATGTTGACATTCTTTGGTCAGGGAATGTTGAAGTGCTATTGTTAAGGCTTCCCATTATTGATGTTGGCATGCCATATATCTGTTTGTGGCCATCCATTGGCATTGTGAATCCATATGTAAAATTCCTGAGATTATTCGTCCCTGGTGACCTTGTGTTTGCTAGGGAACCCTGTGATTGCACTAGGGACAAAATTGCACCACTGAAAGTGTTTTTCGATGTTCCCATCATAGTTTCTTGAACATGTATCGACTCAGTTGCATACAACGCAACCATATTTTCCCCTGTCAAAGGGGCTGGTTATTCTCCATTGTTACTGGGTGGGTTAACCATCTTCCTAGTATATTTTCTTGTTGGTATTCGTTTGTTAGTTTTGGCTAATTTTCTACTTCTTAATATCATACAACAATGTAAAACAAGATAGACTAAAATAAACAAAAAAAAAGATTTTGTGACACAAAACACGACACTGTCCCACCGGGTGTGTCTATTTGTTTACCGTGAAAATTGGTAAACAACTGCTAGTCTTCGGAATTCTAGAAATTCTGGTTACTTACATGATCGACTAGATTTATCTTAGGACATGTGTTATGTTTTGTTTTTTTATATCTTTCGAATGTTCATCTTTTCAAAGGTTATCGTTAATGTTTAAATGACATAAATTCTATGTAAAGAAACTTCAGGAAAATAAAAAGATTTCGACTTTAAAGTAAAAGGAATGAAAGAGATTATGGTAAAGATAATTTGACAAATAATTAAAATATGGTGATTCATACGTACATTCTCAATGACTCTTTTCTCTAACACTAGTACTTCGAGTTTTATGAGTAATTTGTACAAAAGTGAACGCACTAAAACCTAACATAAAGATCCTAAGTTATACTACTTCGACCATAATGTTCTTTCACTAAAGGAGTGCCACGTTCGATATTTCATTCTCCTTTGAACCCTCGGGCTTCCACGTGTCCTTTTGGATAAGATCAAATCATTTGAATTCAATTTTGTTTTTGATTCAAAGCGCCAAAACCACAACGTGAGCTGTGGAATTGTTTGAACTCAAAACTTGAAATATCTTAAGTCTTATATACTCCATAATAATAAGACTTCACCAATACTTAATAATTCCCGGCCTTTATTTGGCCACTCAGTCAAAGACCATAAGCAATATCTTTCACCTTTCCTTCTAAGATTAACCTTTCTTCGATATCCTTTTATTTTCCTTCCATATTATGAGTTGTTGAAATTCCCAGGTAATAGTAGGAAGTCCTTGCATGTGTTAGCGTTTATGGTTCGAGAGTTGCATTCAATTATGAAATTCAGAGATCTTAGCTTGGTGAGTGAGATAACTCCAAGTAGTGTGAAGTTGGGTATGCTGAGGTTGACTCGCGGTTTTCTTAAAGAAATCAGAGAAGGTCATAAATTAGACTTGGGATTGATTGACCGATTAATGTTAACCAATCAATGTAAAAAAGTGAACTTTAGAGTAGTTGATAATGGGATTATGAGATTCCACAATAGATTTTATGTACCATACTTTCCAGAGCTTGAGAAGACCATACTTGAGGAAAGTCAGAGGAGTAGTCTAAGTATTCATCCTAGAGCTACTAAAATTTATCAAGATCTTAAGAATGGTGGCCAGGTACAAAGAAATATATTTTAGATTTTTTGTATTTTAGGTTAACTTTCCAAAAGTCGAAGATCGAGCATTAGAAGTCGTATGGATTAATGCAGCTATTGAGTATTCATAAGTGGAAGTGGGATAACATCTTTATGGATTTTGTGACGAGTTTTCCGAAGACCTCGAAATGGAGTGATTCAATTTGGGTTTTATGGATATATTGACTAAGTCGGATCATTTCATCCTGATAAATATCATTTATCCTTTACAAAAGCTAGTTGAGGTTTATATTGAGTTGATTGTCAAGTTGCATGATACTCCTTTGAGTATTGTTTTAGATAGAGATCTAAGGTTCACATCACGGTTATGGGAGATTTTGCAGGAAACCTTGGGATTTAAGTTGAGGTTGAGTTTTACCTACCATCCACATGCGAGCAGTCAGACAGAAAGGATTATCCAGTCTTTGGAGGATTTAGTAGGAGCTTGTATTTTGGAGCAAGGAGGTAACTAGGACGATTACTTGTCATTGATCGAGTTTAATTATAACAATAGTTTCTATTTGTGTATTGGACTGACAATTTTTGAAGATCTGTATGGTAGGAGGTGTATGACACCTTTTTGTTATTATGATTCTGGCGAAAGTGTTGTGCTTAGATAAGAGATTGTTCAATAAACTACTAAGAAGATTAAGATGATTCAGGAGAAGATGAAGGTATCATATAGCAGATAGAAGAGTTATCATGATAAGCGAAGGAAAGGACTCAAGTTCCACGAGGGAGATCATGTACTCTTGAGAGTCATTCCGGTGACAAGCATTGTTCGTGTGTTGAAATCTCGAAATCACGCCTCGTTTCAATGTTTCTTACCAAACTCTAAAGAGAGTAGGAGAAGTTCCCTATAGAGTTGTCTTATTGCCGTCTCTTTTGAATATTCATAGTGTGTTTCATGTGTCTCAACTCCGAAAGTATGTTCTGGATCCGTCTCATGTGATTTAAATGAATGATGTGCAAGTGAGAGATAACTTGATTGTGGAGACATCACCATTGTGAATTGATGATCGAGAGGTGAAACACTTGAGAAGCAAAGAGATCGTGTTGGTGAAGGTAGTGTGGGGAAGACCTGTTGAGGAAGCATGGCGTGGGAGCTAGAGAGTCAAATGAGAGAGTCTTATTCAAAACTGTTTCTGCCAGGTAATTTTCGAGGGAAACAATTCTCTAAGTGGGTGACAGTTGTAATGCTCCGATTTTTCTTATTTTTGTTTTAATTGAGTTAAAATTGATTTTATTTATTTATTGGTGTGCTTGGGTGTTTTTTGAGATTTTTGGGAGTGTGGAAATTATTTAGAATTTTAGTTGATTAAAATAATAGAAAAATAGGATTTATGAAAAAAATATCCATGTTTTTTTAACTATGAATTTTTATCACATTTATATTTAATATGCAGAAATCAATTTACAAAAGAAAAATCCACTATTCACCACATTTGTTTTTTGTAATAATCTAATATGCATGAAGAATGCAGAAAACTTGCATCTAGGTTTTTCAATCTATGTATATTTTAACACATATTTATGCTAATCAATGAAAAGAAAAAAAATTAATTAAAAATTAAAAGAACATAATAGTCATGTCAAAATATAGGGGTGTGAGGTAGAGTTCTCTTGTTTTGTTTTGATAGCCCAGCAAAATAGCCCATACCTAATACTGAAAAAAAAAAATTCTCTCTCTTTTCATTTCTAATAAATTTCTAATAAACATAAAGTTAAAAGAAAAAAAAAAGTTAAAATCCAAACAACAAAAAACCTGTTCCCGCTTGTTCGTTCCTACGTTAACGGTTACAACCTTCTTGTCTCATACTGTTCTTTCCCTCTCTTCCTACAATATCAACAATCTTCTTCAACTTTGGTTATCTTTTTCATGGATTCTTCTCTTCCCACTATGATTCCAGGTAATTTCAAATCAAGTTTTTTTCATCCTCTTATATTTATCACTCAAATATTCTCTTATGAATGACAAAAATTTCATTCAGTTATATTTTACGGTGACAGAAAAAACCAAAACCAAAACCAAAGATTACAAATCAAAAATGAAACAAAAGCGCAATCAAACACCCAAAATCGACAGTGGTAGTGAATCACAAACTCAATTCAGGTAATCAACCATTTTCATAATTCATCTTTGCAGCATTGATATCTCAAACAAAAAAATGAATTTGTGTTAATGTATGTAGTGAAACTAATACCGATATTTATTATTATATTAATTTTTTTTTTTTTTAAATTATCATCAGTGTCAATGTGTGAGTGTCGGATTTACATGATTTTAGATAAAAATCTATAAAATCACATTGTGATTGAAATTGAAGTTGTATAGTTGAATTGAAATTACATGGTTTAAATTTTATGATAATCACATGATTTAAAAATTTAAAATCATTTCGATTTTGATTCCATAAATTGTTATTGTTATTTGATTTTCCAATTTTCATTCTCTATTTTGTTTTCAGACAAAACCGAGCTTTTGGTACTGCTTGGAACACAAACGTTAATATTCCAAAAAAGCCTGTTTCAGACAACATTATCACCAAACCAAAACCTACTATTCCACAAAGACAACCCAAACAACCTATTCAAGCAACACAAGTTACCATTGAAACTGCCACTTTAACACAACCTACTGATACAAAATCACCAGAAAATGTGAACCTCATAAAGAACAAAATAGGTGTCACATTCTCACAAGAAAATGATTCTGCAGAGCCTAAAACTCCGGTTACATCTTCTCGTGTTAGAGGAAAGAGTAAAGTGCAAGCAACGCCGTTTTACAGTGCAGTAAATTGTAGCAAATGTCGTTTTGATAGGCTTGAAACTTCGTCTTATTGGGTTGGACAGATCAAATTGGCAGAGACTGTTGGGAAACACTATGTTGCTTGTGGATTCTTCAAGCTTGCTTTGAAATCTCAGGCTGAGGTATTAATTAATGTATCCGTACATGTGTACATCAGATATATTATATATTTAATATATTTAAAAAGTAAATTTTTTCTTATAAATAAGATCAAGAGTGAGCGTATGATTAAAAATATATAAGTTTTAATAACTTGTATGTTATTTTTATTTTATTTGATGTTTGGTGTGTTTGTGTAGCCAATTAGGAACCTAAAGATTGAGCTCAAAAGGTATTTGTCAAGGCATGGACACTTATATGTGGAGAAGGAATGGAAAAACGTTGCTGCTAGGTTTGGATTATTGAAAGATGAAAGCTTCACGAGTGAATGGAATTCAACCACTTGAATTATGATGTATATGTAGAAAAAATGGAAGTGATATGAGTTCTATATAAAACATTACTAGTGTTTATGCAAGTGGTTATTGCGTATCAGTTGTAGTTGTTGTAAATTTTAAATATCGAATTTGATATCTATTTATACGATTATTATTTCTTCTTACGTTATTTGAATCAATCCAAACAAAACATATGTTTTAGCCATTTGAAGGGTAAAAAATATGGAATTAGATCGTTCTTTAATCAGACATCTAAATAAATTGCTAGATTTGTATAATTCTAAAATGCACTTTAATACAATTTGTGTTATCTGAAAGTGATAGATTTTGTAGAAAGCATAAAATAGGAGGAAGTAGTAGCCAAATTTGTATAGCCCAATTTGGCTATTATTGGGACACAATTAAACCAATACTTATTGGTCCTGCCTGCTCAGACAAGAAGCCGAAGACAAAGAAATGACATATTACCAAAGCCCAATTCCATGTTGTAAATAAAAATGTACTTCTTTTTCTGTATGGTATTGTTATCTACTTAAAAGAAATTAAAATATTTTTCAAAGAGGTTGAGAGAGAGGAGGAAAGAATGGGATAAAGTGGCAATAGTACTAAGAGCGGATGATATGATCATGAAATTAGTTTTAGATATCTTAAATATTTAGTTTAAAAAGATGTTATTTTAGTTGGACTTTTATTTTAATTTTTTTTAGTTGGGCTTGTTAGTTTTTAGATTTTTATTTTAATACTCATTGCTAATACTATATATGTACTTTCATTGGAAGGTTTGAGATTATAAATGTGAAAACTTTATTTTAATTTTTCTTAGATAGTTTTACAATGTTTTTCTCCTTTCAATTATAGAAATCTTGATTTCATAGTTTGGTAGGAAAACTTTCTATTAATAGATGATTTCATTTTCGATCTCACTTCTCATCAAACTCATGACATTATTATTATTTGACGGAGAAGAAGATGTCTATTGATGTATTATTTGCATTGAAAAATATTTCAAGGAGCAAGAGATACCAAAAACATTGAAGGTGTTGAAAGTTATTGAAGCATTGTGAGGTCTTGCTCTTAAATGGTGTATATAATAGTCTCGCATTCAAGGAAAATCAAGTTGGGACAAGTTTATCACAACTCTTTTAAGGCGTTTCAAGCCAAAATGGAGGAAACTTTTATTGATATTGGACAAGGAAATGGAGCTAACTTCTAATTCCTTGATATCTGCTGATAAAAAAAATGAAGAGAAGCCCAATTGAACAAGAAAGAAATCAATTTGGCTCAATGATTTTTACACTTATTAGAAGCGGTGTAATTAATAGTATTTCTTATTTCTATTTTCTTATTAGTTTCAGCAAGACCCAGACCCATTAGTAGTAAGTTAAACTCTAGTATTTATATTGTATTGTTGTCTTGTTGTTGGTTATGAAAAAAATATTCAAGTTGTTTTATGTTTATCTTCCTTTAGTAGCTTAGATCTGATTGTTATCCTAGTTATATTTATCATTGGTGCTTTCATTTCTTGAAATCATGCCCCCCAAACCCACCAACTCTTTTTCTAGAGAAATTGTAGAAGAAGTTGTGCAAACTGCTCACATACATCTTGATAATGCTATCAACCAAACCCAACAACAAATGGATGAGAGATTTGATTATATAAATGCAGATCTGCAACAAATTCAAACCCGGATGGACAATGAAAAATATGTTTTTTACTCTAGATATGACTCAATCATGGGTATGCTCACCAAGCTAGAAACTCAAAAGGAACAACAACAACCTGCTACTATTTGCACAACTGCAAGTTCACCAAGTATCACTCATGCCCATCCATTCATCCTTATGCTTACAACCCATGTTAATTCCATTTTGATTCATGCTAACTCACCCCATGGTTCCCCTATTTTTATCCATGCTCATACCCCCCTACACACTTAATTTCCCTTTCTCAGAACCCTTAACAGCCTCACGTTACTACTTCATTGTGGAATGCAGCAATACAACAAACTGGATTTTTCCCTACTCAACCCTTTATTGACTCACCATATCTAAATTCCCAATTAATTAGCACCCATATAGCCTTGTAATATCCTAATTTTCCAACAAGTTCCCTTTACCTAAATAAATCAACTTCTCTAACTACCCCCTTTCTGCACACCAAAATTAGAACTTGTAATGTTTGATGGTTCAAATCCTTTCGAATGATTATTTCAAGCTGATCAATTTTTCACTTTTTATCAATTACCCCCTGAAAATAGATTATCCTTTATGTCATTTCACATGAAAGGTGAAGCTCTATATTGGATTAAATGTATGCACCTAAATCATCAATTACTTGATTGGCCTTTTTTCATTAAAGCTTTGGAATTATATTTTGGTCCTACCACTTATGCTAACCATCAAGTTAAATTATTTAAATTAAAAAAAGATGGTTTTTTTTTGTTGATTACTAAGCTAAATTTGAAAATTTGGGAAATCAAGTTATTGGATTACCTCAAGATACAATTTTAAATTGTTTTATTTCGGGTTTGGCGCCAGGAATTCATAGCGAAATAACAATTCATAAACTAGAATCCATCTCTCGAGCTATTGGCCTTTCCAAACTTATTGAATCCAAATTAAAGGATACATAACCCAAATTTCCAAAACCCTATTCCAGCCCATTTCACTCGCCCAAACCCACAAGTACCAAACACATACATCAAATTCTCACCTTCCCCTTTTTCACCCCTACTACTCCTCCCAAAATGGCATCAACATCTTGGCCAACCAAACTACCCATAAGACGTCTCTCTAACACTCAACTACAAGAGTGTCGCGCTCAAGGGATTTTTTTAATTGTAATGATAAATTTATTCCTGGACACAAGTGTGCATCTAGCAGATTCCTCTTACTTCTTGTCGAGGAAGACATATTGAACCAAACCAAATTAATGAGTTTAATCACGAGGAGGCCATTGAGGCAAACCCAATGATACTTATTTCTAATTATCTCCTTAAGCTTTGACAGGTTAGTTCTTGCTGCAAACCCTCCAATTCCAAGGCATTATTGGAGGACTTTCGATGATGGTTCTAGTGGACACTAGTAGTACTCGCAACATTTTACAACCATGTGTTGCCCACTTTCTCAACCTACCCACCACTCAAATTCCTTAATTTTCTGTAATGGTTGGTGACGGTTCACATTTACAATGTGAACGCATTTGTAACAATGTTCCAATCACCCTCCAAAATAAACCTTTTTCCCTCCCTTTTTACATTTTACCTATTGAAGGCACTGGTGTGGTTCTCGGAATGGCCTGGCTGTATGCACTAGGCCCAATTCAGGTAGATTTTTCTATCCCATCAATCACATTTAACCACAAGGACATAACAATTACATTAAATGATGATCCCAAAACCTTACCTACCCTTACCACCTTTCCAAAATCTTCCAACTTATTCTCACAAATGTCGTTGCCTCTTTTCACATGATGACATTTCAACCTATCACAACTAATGAAACTTTCACATAACCAACCACATTTTCCATCGAAAATTCCCCTGATTTACTTGACCCAGAGATAGAAAGCCTTATTGATAACTACCCCACTGTTTTTGAAGAACAACATGGTCTCCCACCTGTAAGAATAATATTTAGTTGTGCATTTGGCCTTGAGTTTTGATGATAACATTACATGGGTGATTAGATAACAATTTAGTACCTTAATGGTTTGTTTAGTATGTAGCTTTGACTCTGAAGAATTGACGTGTTATGTCATCAGATTCTGAACTCAACACACTTAGTGATACAAGTACGTGTGTCATTTCTTAGAATGCTTCTTAAAACAATGGTTCTGATGAATGTTAGTTTATTTCTTCTAATTGTGACTCTGTAGTTGAGCTTCTATAGGGTTCTCAAACTCTGAAGATTCCAAGCTATCTTGCTCCAAGGTTCTCTTGAACAAATTCTGAAGTATCTGAAGATATAGCTCTGAAGACCAACATGTTGAAGACTCTGAAGACAAGGTTCTGTTGAACGAAGTTCTGAAGAATGGTTTTGATCCTTCTAAGCATGCTTTAACTCATACGTACTCTGAAGCCTCTAAAGATTAGAAGAGAAGATTAAAGGTCTCACGTGAAGAGATAGTACAATGTCACATTCTTCCACTACCCTAGTTTTATGGCGCAAGGACTGTACTTTTGGTACTATGTTGTCTACCACTCTCATTAACTATTGCAAGGAGACATCTAGAATTTTGGTATTCCTATTCTACCCTCCAACTAATTTTTTTCAGCTATAAAAGGAAGACTTGGAGTTGTTGAACAACTTTGAAGAAAGTCACACTAATTCAAAATTGCTAAAACGCTTCCAAAATTACTTTGTACTTTTTTTAAAGCAAGGCACTTTTGTTCATTAAATTGCTAGCAAGGAACTGTTATTCACTAACTTGCTTAAGACTGTTGTGTTATTATTTGTTCTTTATTTTTGTGTAATCTACTTTCAAGAAGTATTATTGTAAACACAAAAGCTTATATTTAACAGTGACTTGATTGTTCCTTGAGTGACTAAGTGTTAATCAGATTACTCAAGAAATCATTGATAGTTTGTGTTTGAGTTGTTGTTCCTTGAGAGACTAGGGTTTAGTCAAGATTCTCAAGAAGACATTGACAATTTGTCTTTGTGGATTATAATAAGTTTGGTTATAGTAGATTAAATTCTTGATTGAGAGAGGCAAATCACCTTGGTGGGTGGACTGGATTAATTTCGTTAACAGGGAACTGGGATAAAAATAATTGTGTTCATTTATTTTTGTTCTTGTGTTAACTTCTTTGAATCGGTTCCAAAAAGATTTTATTTTAGAAACCAAATTCAACCCCTCCCCCCCCCCCCCCCCCTTTCTTGTGTTTCTTGCACCTTTAATTGGCATCAGAGCTCCAGTTCTGGTATTGATGTTTATCAAACACTTGATCGTGTTAGATAAAAATTCAGATGTTTTAGAAACACTATGGCTATTCCACTACCTGTTGTTATTGTGCTTGTTCTCAATGAGAGTGAAAACTACAATGTTAAACCTCCCATATTTGATGGTGAAAGATTTGTGTATTGGAAGGATAGACTAGAAAGTTTCTTTCTAGGTCATGGTTTTGATCTTTGGGATATGATATTTGATGGTACAAACACCATATAGATGAAAGAAGAAAAAATATTGAAAGGAGATCTATGAACGGACAACAAAAGAAATATTATAAGAATTATCATAAAGCAAGAACTATATTACTGAATACGATTTATTATACTGAGTATGAGAAGATAACAAATAGAGACTCGACTAAGCCTATATTTGATTCTTTAAGAATGACTCCTGAAGGAAACACTAAAGTTAAGGAGACCAAAGCTTTAACTTTGATTCAAAAATATGAAGCCTTTAAAGTGGAAGAAGATGAAACAATTGAGACTGTGTTCTCAAGGTTTCAAACCTTGGTTGTAGGACATAAGGTTCTAAACAAAGGATACTCTACTTCATATCATGCGGAGAAGATTATCAGAAGCTTTTCATCTAAATGGAGGCATATGATAAATGCTCTTAAATTGGCTAAAGACCTGAATAACATTTCTCTAGAAGAACTGGTGAGTTCTTTGAGAAGTCATGAGATAGAGCTGGAACAAGATGAACCTCAGAAGAGAGGAAAATATGTTTCTCTTAAATTCATCAAAAGATCTAAGAAGACAAGAGCTCTTCAAGTAGAAGAGATCGAGGATTCTGAAGAATATTCAGATGAAGATGAAGATGAGTTATCAATGTTGTCCAGAAGGGTTAACCAACTCTGGAAGAGCAAGCAAGGAAACAAGTTCAGAGGAGCCAGAAGGACTGGTAGTTTCTTTGAGTCTACTTTTGGATAAAGAAAGTCTGGTGGTAGCAAAGAGGTTACTTGCTATGAATGCAAAGAAATAGGCCATTATAAAAATGATTATCCTAAGCTCAAGAAGGACAAGTCCTAGAAGAAAACTTTCATAAGAAAGAAGAAAGGACTGATGGCAACATGGGATGATTCTGATTCATTAGAAGATGATTCCAAAGAAGAAGAAGCTAACATATCCCCGATGGCTAGCTATTTACGTATGGTTATGGAAAACAACGCTGGTCTCTTAATAAAAAGTTTACAGGCGAGATCGACCAGGGAATCTCAGTATAGTGCTTCAGTTTTCGAGTGTCTTCACAAAGTTTGTTCAAAAGGGTTCGTTTGACTAAGGCAAGATGAATTTAAAAGCAATAAAGCAGGATTTATAAAATAAAATAAATTACATTTTAAAATGTAAAAATAGAGGACATAACATCAAAATAGTTGAAAATGGGTTGATTCAAACATACATTGCTCTAGCTTGACTCATTTCGCTCATTCGCTTGGGTACTCTGAGTGACTAGCGTGTAGCAATGTGAAATTTTGAACCTTTGACACTATGCACTAAGTGCTTTATTAATAATACACAAAACTAACTTATTTTCAGGGGGTTTCGATTCTTTATAAGCCACGTGTCTCTTGTAACTTCCCTCATTGAACCCACGTTCTTCATCCCTGCTATCGAACCCACGTTTTCCATCCATAACACTTTGCTTTGCTAGTTATGAACTCTTTGGGATTTTTAACATTCATGGGCCTAATCCATTCCTTAAGAGACCTATTTTCTAGTCGACTGCGTCCACAAGCCCAATCGACTATTTGTGAAATCTCTCCTGGTCAACTGCTTTTGTAGTCGACTTCCTATAATTCAAAGTTCTCAAAGAATCTTTTTGGCTTATGGTTGGATTTTAACCCTTTGTGAAAATCCTTACCGAAAAATTGCCTCCCAAAATGTCCTTTTTGACTGAAATAAAAGAAATGGACATTTTAATCCTTTTCTCTTAGTGGAAATGACGTCATCGTAATCATGACCTTTTCCCTCAAACGTTACATCAGCGATCACACAACCATTTCCCCACTTTATAGCTTCAACTTCCTAGGATAATCATGTCCCTCAACTAACCAACTCCTTTAACTCAGTCGCCACCTATTTGACACGTGTCGATCGTGTAGCCACATTTTTCCACATTTTCCCCAAACGTTTGGTTTCCTTGATTTTATAAATACCCCCTTTCATCTCTTTATTCTCCTCTCTACATTTTCTCTGTATACTCAAGCTCTTTGTTTTCGTACATAGAAGAAATTCTTACTTTCATTTCTACCTAGAAAAAACTTTCCACCATCTTCATGGCCGCTTCAAAACAAATCTCTGAGCACATTTAAATTCCCCAGGAAATTGAATTGGTTTCCAACATGAGTGAGTTCTTCACTCATAATAAAAACACCTTCATTTTGGAACCAATGCCAACAAGAAATCTCCAAACTTTTCGCTCCCAACAGTTGCTTCCCTTCATCTGTAACAATGTTGCTTACACTCTATTGAGGCCTATTCTTAATGAGATTAGGGCATCTAAACAATTGGAAAGTTGCTTCCCCACTCACAAAACTATAAAACCCCCTATCAACAGATATTACCCTATAGATTTTTCACACATCTACCAGGCATCTAAAGTCTTCCGCTCTACTCATGCTGTTAACAAAGATTACATTGCATGGTTGAATAAAGTGGAGAAAGTTAAAGGTGACATTTGGAAGGCCCAAGGAATTTTTGACTTCATTAAGCTTTTTAGGGTTGGCCTTAGTTATTGCAATCACATGCTGATTTATGAACTCTATTTCTAGGAAGGCTCCACAAACACTTTTCATTTTGCAGTTGGGATGCTTACTCCTACCCTGTTCGACATTGTGGCCATCATTAGTCTCTGCTCTATAGGTGAAGCGTTCTTTTCCACTGAAGCAGACAAAAATGTCATCCCTTTTGAAAAGGACATTGTTGGCTTCACCAAATATATGAATCATTTTCATGCTAAAGATGTCAACATTGTGTCTGACGAATAGCACATTGCCTTCTTGGCCTTGTGGATTTCCAAGTATGTCTTCTGCAGTCGATCTCTGAAGGTAGCTAAGAGATTTATTATGTTAGCTCATCACCTCCATCTGGGTCGAAACATATGCCTGAGCAAACTTTTTTTGGGGTCACTTTATGAATTTCTCAACGTGGGGGTCAATCATATGACTTTACTTTCATCTACTTTCAGCTATCTTCTAGTTGGTCCTTTCTGGATGCTTCAACTATGGTTAAATGTCACTTTTGCGAGCTATCTCAAATTGCACCTTTTGTGCCAACATGCCAACGAAAGCCTTCGTCTTGCTGCAAAGACTCCCTCTAACAATGACATGACTCGAGAGGAGTTTCTTGAGAAATACCTGAAGTTTTTATTTAGGTGTACTTCTTTTCAGCCAAGTATGGCGCCCTTTGCCTCTAGACCACATGATCCTGAGTGGTTCACTCGACCATTTCCTCATGTTGATTCTATGTAGATCCCTGAATTTAAAGCCATTTGGAAAGCTTTCTTAACCCCTAGGCTCATAGTATCCAGGGTAGGAGCCAATGGTGGTGTAACACTCCTGTTTTATTAGCCTAATCTAGTGGCTAGGTAGTTTGGCTTGTGCCAACCTTTTCCTCGCAGCTTTTATAAGCCATCAGATGAACTGTGCCTTTCGTCCACCAGCTACAGTGAGGGAGAATGTGATCAATTGCTTCAACTTTTTATTTCTGACGTCCCCAATATGACTCGTGTCACCTTCGAACCCCTCTTTTACACCACTAAGGAATTCCATGATTGGTGGACTGTGCAATTTGTGCATAATAATGGGACTCTCAAGTCATTCAAGGATCGACTGAACCATGTTTTTGAAGTTATACAGCAAAAGTTTAGGAAAGGAATAACTTACTATTGTCACTACCAGTCGGATTCTTATTCTCCTTCTCGATTCTTTATGTTTTGAACTCTAACGCTTTATCTTGTGTTGTTGCCTCATTCAGCGGTTGAGTACAAGAAACGCGCTAGGGAAGCTATCAGTGGTGCGACTGTTTCGCCCTCAGATAATGAAGCCCTTGGAACTTCTTCTCAAGTAATCAACTAATTTGATGGTTTACTAACTATTTGCATTCCCTTGCAAACCCTCTGATCATGTTGACACACTCAACGACCCCTAAAGCTAACATCGTCATCCCTCCAGAACCATCCCCAAAGAGACGGAACACTCTTCTAACCAAGAGAAACGAGCTAACAGCAGGTCTTCGTCAGCCATCCCAAAAAAATCTCAGTCGACTCGATCTGAGGTTGTCTCAAAAAAGGCAACTTATGCCATTGTTCCTGCTCCAGTGGTAGCAAAAGAACGAGTTTTACAGCCTGCACCAACTCTACCAGAGAGCATTAACTCTAGTCCTGAAGGAGACCATCAGGTACCTTCTTCTTCAAAGACTCTTTATCTTAGGAATTGTTTGTCCCTTTTATGATTCTGTTTTTACTTGCCTTTATTGTTTTAGCGACTGGAAGTTAAACCTAAAAAATGCTCCACTAAGATTATCTTGAAATCTTCCAAGACCAAAAAGAAACCAATTATGATCTTGACTGATAGCGAGCCTTCTGGGAGCGACTTCAACTCTTCTATCACTCAGGGTACTTCTTAATATTCTCCCATCAGTGGAGGATTCTAGGATGACGCTAATAATGATAGTCTAGGGGAGAATATTGAAGATGATAGCCTAAAGGGTCCTGAATAAGCTACTATTGTTGACATCACTATAACTACCAGTCAAAATCCCTTCCAAATAAAAGAAGTGACTCCATAGGAAACTGCCTCTTTTGGCACCATTTGGACCCCTCCCAACGTGATTCCCGCAACCACCACCATGTCTCCCCAACAAGTTACTGCTCTAAGGCAAAATAACCCATTTGAGTACTTGAAATTTTTAGTGAATGCTAGGAACCGTTTGTATGATGAAGGCTCCAACACTTCTACTGCATCTGGAGGAATCTCTTCTCTTCGGACTCAAGAAGAAGTTCTTAATTGTCTCAAAACCATGCTCTTCCATGTTTATTTGATCACCCATTTGGAGGCATACCCTTTTGATTGTACTAAGATTAAAGAAATGTTTAAGAAGTTGACGTTCAAGCTGATTCTCCTTTAGTCCTAAAATTTATAGCTGAAGCATCTACCTTCCTTGACCAGCTTTTGGTCGAATTGGCCTAAAAGAAAGAGATCCTGGAAAATTGTCTTCCTAAGGAGAAAGAGTGCAC
The DNA here is from genome assembly GCA_948472305.1 of Vicia faba. Lineage (NCBI taxonomy): Eukaryota > Viridiplantae > Streptophyta > Magnoliopsida > Fabales > Fabaceae > Vicia > Vicia faba. The sequence goes on from OX451741.1 coordinate 218,929,620, forward strand.
TGTTGAATTGGCTTTCGTGAACTCTTCCATGGCTTCTAGTGAAGAATTGAAGGAAGCTATTGACAAAGAAAGAGTAGACTTCAACACTAGGGCCACAAATATCTCCCAATGGCAACAACATATTGTGGTGTTGAAGCAACAAATTGAAAGGTCGGAGAAGCAAATTGATGCGGTTGAGACTTTTCAAGTTGTTGGGTTTCACACAGCTGAACAAGCATTAAATGACAAAGCTCTTTTTAGGGTCGCTCATCTGGAGCGTGTTGGCGTGTTAGATATTGAACTGGACGACCTTGACACATCTATCTCGTTAACCAATGCTTTTCTGGAACTTTCTCGAGAATGCTATATAACCCTCTAGAATAATGTGCCTTTTTAGCCGTTTCAATTTCACATGTACTCTGAGTTTGTTCTTTCCATAGTTTTTTGTAATGCTTAATTTACACTCGTCTCTTGGTGGCCTCTTCATTATGAAAGGAATTTTATCCTTTGTTTATTATAATATGTTACAACATAGGCCTATACCTCTTTAAGTATTTTCCATTTACTCATAGTATTCGACCTTCTGGTGTGAGCTCCTCAATCTCATAATCATTGTTGGAAAAAACTTGCACTATTCGAAATGGTCCTTCCCAATTTGGTGACCATTTTCCCAGGACTCTATCCCTTCTATCCATAGGAAGGATCACTTTCAAAACCATATCTCCAAAGACGAACGCCTTTGCATTCACCCTTTTATTATAGGCCCTTGCTACTTGTTCTTTATACCTGAACAAAGTATCTAATGTTGCTAGCCTATGTTCTTCAACATCTACCAACATATCATACATCATTCCCCAATAATATACAATAGGAATATCTGATTGCCTTTACACTATCACTGATTGCAGATGAATCTCTAGAGGAAATACTGCTTCGTGCCTATAAACTAAGTTGAAAGGTGTTGTGTTAGTCGACTCCTTTGGCAAGTTTCGACATGCCCAAAATGCTTGGCCCAGAGATGTATGCCAGCTTCTAGGCTTTTGGCCAACATGTTTTTGATTAAACTTAGAATGACCTTGTTTGCTGCTTTGACTTTCCCATTTGCCAGGGTGTAATATGGTGTTGATGTTAACAGTTTGAACCTCATTTGTGCAATGAACTCAGTTATCTTTCGACCTATGAACACGAGTCCTTGGTTTGTTGTTATAGTTTATGGTATTCCAAACCTATGTATGATTTGATTTTTAATAAAGGCCGTTACTTCCTTTTAATCTACTTTAACCAAAGCGATGACCTCTACCCGTTTTGAAAAATAATCAATACCCACTAAGATGTACCTATGGACTTTCGATGAGGAAGGCTTGATTTCTCCTATAATATCCAAAGCCCGTCACCTAAAAGGCCAAGGTTTGATAACATAGTGTAATTCTCTAGCTGGTACATGATAATTCCAGAATGTTTTTGGCATTCTTGGAAGCTTTTGGTGAACTCAATGTAATTTTTTAACATGGTAGGCCAATATACTCTTATTCGATACAACAACCATTTCATTTTTTACTGCCTGATGTGTACCACAAACTCCACTATGTACTTCAGATGTTGGTACTTATGTTTCATTTTCCCCTAAGAATATTTACAACACTCCTTCAGGCATTTTCCTAAACAATTTGTTTCCCATTAATCTATAACATAACGCCCTGTACTTAACTTTGCACTCTGTCATCCCAACTGGATTTTGTAAGTAGTCAGCTATATGTTTCCTCCAGTCATTCTCATCTAACGCATCAATGGCAAAAAATTCTTCTACCATTTCAGGCGTTGCCCCCCAAGTTTTTATCATTTGTGTGTTCTCAAACACCAATTTATCTTTTACCTCAATGAATAATCGGCACATGTCATTCTCCTCTTGGTTGTCAATACGCCTCACATGACTAATCGACACATTATCAAATTTCTGAAGTAACGATAATGCTTTAGCCATATATATTACCAGATGACCATTAACGCGTTTGTATTCTTTGGTCAATTATTTCACCACTAACTCTGAATCTCTTTTGATGTCAACATCTTTGATTCCCACGTCTAACATAATTTGAAGTCCAATTATTAAGGCTTCATATTCGGCCTCATATATTAAAGCATCCGCCTTTAATCTTATAACGAAATCTAGTTGGAACTCCATCTGGTGATAAAATAAAGATCCCTACTCCAGTTCCTTATTTATGTTTAGAATCATCAAAATAACATTGCCAAGACTTAGTACTTACATTGGCTTCATTGATGTCGACCACTGAATGATAAACTATAAAGTCTGTAATAATTTTCCCTTTGACTGGTTTTAAAGGAGCATGTGTTAAGGAGTATTCAGTTAATACTAGTGCCCATTTCCCAATTCGACTGTGCAAGATAAGTTTAGATAACACATGCTTAATGACATCAAAATTATAATAAGCAGAAACTTCAACTGGTTTTATATAATGCTTGAGTTTAGTACATGAAAAATATAAACATAAACATAGTTTTTCAATTTCATTATATCTAGTCTCAACACTATTTAACACTCGGCTGAGGTAATAAATGGCTCTTTCGATCCCATTCTCATCTTCCTGGGCTAACATGCTTCCCAGTGTCGACTATGATGTTTCAATGTAAAGTTTCATGCCTTTGTTTCTGTTTAGGGGTGCTAGCGTTGGAGGCTTCACCAAGTAGTCTTTCAAATGGTTGAATGCCTCTTGTTGTTCTCTTTCCCACGTGAACTCGGACTCTTTGCTTAGTTTTAACAAAGGAGAGAACGCCAAAGTTTTTCCACTCATGTTTGATATGAATCGTCTCAAGAAGTTTATCTTTCCCAACAAAGATTGGAGCTCTTTCTCCGTTGTTAGCACTTTTGTACTCAAAATCACCTTGGTTTTGTTCTGTTTAATCTCTATACCCTTCTTGTGTACTACAAAACCTAGAAAATCTTCTGCACGAATACAAAAAACACATTTTAATGGATTCATTTGTAATCCATATTCCGTCATTCTAACAAAAGACTGACGAAGGTGGTCTAAATGACCAGCTCCAGAGGGAAATTTGAATATAATATCATCAATGTACACTTGTATGAAGGTGTTTATGAAATCACGAAACATTGATTTCATTGCTCTTTGATAAGTAGCCCCAACATTTTTCAAACCGAAAGGCATGACTACCCACTCGTATGTGCCTAGTGCCCCAGGGCATCGAAACACAATTTTATGGGTATCCTCTTCAGCAATGAAAATTTGGTTGTAGCTTAAATATCCATCCAAAAGACTTAAATATTCATATCCTGAGGCCGAATCAACCAGCATTTCTGCCACATGAATTGGATATTCTTCCTTTGGAGTTGATTTATTAAAATCTCTAAAATCTAGGCAAATTCTTAAAGTTCCATTTTTCTTCACCACAGAGACTATATTAGCTAAACATTCAACATACCTGGTTGTCCTTATGAAACTTCTCTTCAACAACCATTCGATCTCTATTTTGATTTTGGATAGCACTTCCGACGCGAACCTCCTTGGCATTTGTTTGACTGGTCGCTTGCTTGGATTTATAGGTAGTCTAATTTCCACCATCTCCCTTCTCAAACCAGGTATCTCTTTGTAATCCCATGCAAAGAAATCTCTGAATTCTTTAAGCAGTTTGATTACTTGATCCTTCATCTTGTTGTTGATCTTAGTGCTGATGTATGTAATTTGCCTAGTCGCGCCATCACCCAGGTCGACTTCCTCCAATGGATTTATGCTTGCATCTTCAAAATGTTCTCTCTCGGGTCTTTTTCAAACCCCAAAGGCTATTCTTCATTTATGCAGTCAAGCCTCTGGCTTTCTGAAGCTGTTGTTTGGCTTGGTTCTCCAAGATTTTCCACCATAATGGCTTCAGGCGCCATATTTGAAACATTTCCAACCTCTAAATCTGAATTTATCCTGCTTTCGTCCATATAGGCCAAAATACTTACTAGGGAATTCGACTCAAGCATCATTCTGAGTTTGTTCTTACCACCTTGTAGGTTCAAACTCCCCTTATGTAGTTGGATATGTATCCAAATTTTCTTGGTCCCAGACGAAACCATGAGTAGGGTGTAGGGTTAGAAAGTTGATCACATTAGGATGTGACTTGAACACTGCATCTTCAAGATCACATGGAGGTATGGTAGCTAAGGCTTTATGAAAACTCTTCCTATTGACCATACCCACGTCAGCAGTAAAATAATTGTGATCTGCCTCAATGTTCTCCATAATCCCATCTTGACGACATATGGATAAGCGTTGATGCAGAGTCGATGGTACTTACCCAATTCCATGTATCCACATATGCCCTAGCAATAAGTTGTAGTTTGTTTTGGACGCAATCACGATGAAAAATGTTGGCCTTGAAGTCGAGCCAACTGACAAATTTACTTGAATCATGCCTAATATTTGACTTGTTTTCCCTTCATAGTTCTACAAAACCATGTTATGTAGTTTGAGGTCGGTGTCGAACTTGCCAATCCTTTTTAGCAATGATTGTAGCATCAAGTTCACAACAACACCACCATCAACGAACACTTTGTTCACATGGAAACCATCAACTTTAGCCCTTATAAACAAAGGATTTAAATGGTACATCATATCAGATGTAGGCTTCTAAAACATTGCCCGTTGTTCTTCGACCATCCCATTATTCATGACATAGTAGCCTAGAGATTTTTGGCTTGTTGATTCTTTGCACATGGCTTCCTCTTCGTCCCCAGATGCCTTTAACGCGAAATTATACTCATTAGGAAGGACCGACACAATACTACAATGAATAATTAAACCATCTTCAGAGCTATCTTCAAAGTCGTCAGATAGTTCATTGCCCATGTTGTCATCACTAGGATTTTTAACTTTTGCTGGTGGCGCACTCACAATCGGCATCGATAACCACTCTTTTGCTGGTCGACAATGCACTTCCTTTGGAACACTTTCACCATTTGATGGATAAACTTTTAATTCCGCTACTCTTGCAACTTTTTTGGCTCTCTAAAACCTTCTCCAATAAGTCTTTGTCATAGTATTTTTCCCTTTGTATGTGGGAGGAACACGATACTTATTTGAAGTGATCCCAGCTTCAGCAAATTGGGAAGAACTTGATCCTTTCTCCATCATTTCCCACTTATGACTCGAACCTAAACCTTTCTTTACTACCTTTCAATTTTGGTTTTCCCCCCTTGGATAAAAAGGATGAACCCGGTTGTTGTTGGGAACATCAGTTTGTGGCACAAAGGTCCTTTGACACGGAAACCTAGGTTTCCCTTGGGGCACTTGGACATTGTACGGTCCCTTTGCATGGTCGAACACCACCTTTGGATTCTTCTTTTGAGAGCGTTTCTTCCTCAAAACCTCAATTTTCTTTGCAGCATTTTCGTCATAGACTACGTTACAATTTGGGCATAACATAGACCTGGAATTACCCAGCTTGCACCTATTTTGAAAATCCACCAATTCCTCTTCAGTTTTGGGAAAAAACTTCATTAATTCAGCAACTGTTTCTTCATAAAATTCCTTATTATTAGTTTCACAATCCATTTTTTCCTTTCTGCCTTAATTTCCTTGATTTCCTTTCTGCCTTCGACAAAGTGCACATCAATAACATGTAAAGGATCTGAGTCGACCTTCATGGAGCTTTTTGATTTTTCACACAAATTTCAATCAGCTATCTTTCAGATCCTTTTGAATCAAATCCCTGAAAAGAAAACATTGAGAAGTATTATCACCCAAAATATTATGATACTTACATAAACCTCTTTTTTGTTTCTACTCTAATGGAGGAATTTTACTTCCTAGAGGCACTATAATCTGATCATCTGAAACTAAAACATCAAATATTTCATCATATTTTGACACATCAAAAGTATACGTTTTAGTAGTAAATATATCATTTTTTTGTTCTTCGACCGTCTTTCCTTTTGACGGTCTTATAGGTTTGCATGCATACAGAGGTTGGACTTTTAATTCAGCCACATTAACTTCTCCTTCTTCTATGTATTCATCCTCAGACTCTATGGAATAATCGTCTATGTCTATATATGCCACTTTGTCTTTTCTATGATCCTTTGACACCCTAGCTTTCTCTGTTTTCAAACGTTCGACATATCGAACCTTATCAGCTAGTTGGGACATATTTCTAATAGATTGAGGATCAAACTTTTTCCTGGTAGAATAATCTAAGCCCCCAGCGGCCACTTTGACCAGCTCATGTTCAGGAACTCTAGTGAAGCATCTAGACTTTAGGACCCTAAACCTATTCAAATAGTCTTCCATTGACTCAGACGGCCTCCTCTTGATTGAGGATAACTCTTTCAAACTTATCTTAGGCTGACCAGTATAAAATTTCTCTTGAAGTATACCCTCAAGTTGTTCCCAAGTGCGTATGGAATTTGGAGTCAATGTTGTAAACCAAGTAAAGGCATTTTTGGTCAATGAATTAGGAAAATATCTCAATTTCAAACCTTTATCGTTGGCAATATCGACAACTTCTGTTTTGTACCTAGCAGTGTGTTCAATGGTCGACTCATTGGGATCACCAATAAACTTGGTAAATGTAGGTACCTTACATCCCCTAGATAATTCTTCCTGTCAAATGTAATCAGGCAAGGGAAAAAAGTAATTGGGCCCCCGAAGGCCAACATTTACCCTAAATCATGTTAATACTTCTTCTACTACATTTACTATGTTGTTACACCCAACAATCACATTTCTTAACACTCGATCAATATCTTGGTTTCTCCTAACTATGATCGGCCTAGGTTCGTATTGTTCAATGAATTATTCCTCTTAATAAGTGGGTGCTTCGACTCTTCGAGGTCTAAAAGGACACTCATTGTTGCCCCCTCTAGTTCTTCAAAAACTCTTAACAGCATGTGGCACATTTGAGTTGGTTGGACTCCGAATGAGTCGATCAACCTACTTATTTGGTCAACTACAATATTGAGAGAAACTCCCATTTGTTGAGTTAAGACATTTACTAACTCTAAATTACTCTCATCCATCTGTTGCCTTAAAGCCATAACAGAAGTAGTATTCAAAGATGGTGTCGACTGAGGGACATAACTAACACCACTTGGTTCTTTAAAGACTTGTGTCTGTTTGATTTGTTTGCTTTACATTTTGGTTCTTTGTTTGGGTTTGAATCCTCCACCCGAATTTGGGAAACATTGTAGGTAAATAACAATACATTATGGAAACTATGCGGGGTATACCGACATGGTCTAAGCAATAGCTATGTTAGTGTGACATATTTGTGGGTACCGGTAGCCTTTGAGTCAATCAAAGAGAATACGGGGCCGCTGAGTGATGTCATGAAGCACTAATGAACTTCTAGAACCCTTTACTTGACCAAATTGGCCTTTTAGGATGTAGTGAGATGACCGGCTTTGGTGCAGTCCGAAGTTGGTAGATACTCGATACTACACTCATTGAGGGTTGGTTTCTTGGGATATTTCGGCCGCCATTAAAGAGGCTTGAACTGAAACAATGAACAAGGAAACAATCCAGTGATATTGAGCTCCTTAGAACCCGGTTACTATTACTAAGACAGATTGAGCCAACTTAACTTCAAGAGGGTACTTACCTATAAAACCCCATGCAAGCCTAAACTAAGAACTTGCTTGATTTTCTTGTATATATATACTTGTGCATAACATCATGGACATCATGATCATCATATGCATCCACTAACCATTTCAAGGATTTTGAAAATTCATCTTTGTTCTTGTTTTGTGGGATATGGATTCACTTCGCATGAAAACTATCCAAGTCAACCTTTTAAGAATTCCTCCACAACTCAAGGAGCTAGCTTCAAGGATCCATGAGAACTCTCCATTCACCGAGAGGCATGGTCGTCTACTCAACTTTGTCACCTCCAACACAGAGGAGGACATGATGAAGGTTCTCTTCCAGTTCTTTGATCCTTTACATCATTGCTTCACATTTCCCGACTATCAACTTGTGCCCACTTTGGAAGAATTCTCTCAACTCTTGAGAATTCCCATTCTCAATCAACTACCTTTCAACGGTACATAAAGAGATCCAAAGCCATAAGAGATTGCTCAAGCTCTGCACTTGCACTCATCTGATGACACAACCCATTTGGAAACTAGAAGTGGTGTCAAAGGCTTCTTAGCAAAGTTCTTGTTTGAGAAGGCCCAAATCCGGTTGGAGGATTAAAACCCAAATAAAGAACCAAAATGTAAAGCAAACAAATCAAACAGACATAACTTAGTTATCGCGCTCCTTACTTTATCTGGCTAAATAGAACATACACCTATTGGTAGAAAATGCTCCATTATAACATGGCAATCATGTGTCTTTAAACTCTTTAACTTGAGGTATTTCATAGACACAAGTCTTCTAATATCTGAAGAGTATCCTTCTGGAACTTTAACTTCACTTAGAAACTTACACAATATCTTTTTCTCCTTTCTAGATAGAGTAAAAGCAGTAGGTGGTAGATATGTTCGGCTTCCTTTCTTCACGGGTCCTAGTTCAGTTCGTATTCCCATCTTTAACATGTCCTCCCTTACTTTAAGGTCATCCTTAGACTTTCCTTTAATATTGAGTAACGTACCAATAACACTTTCAAATACATTTTTTTTCAATATGCATAATGTGATCGGTGGATCTGGAACTGACTGTTTAAAGATGGTTCGCGAAATGTCGCGGAAGGAAGAGTCGCCACCGTCTTTTATTTTCTCCAAATGGAAAGGACAAAAGCACAGAAAAATTCCTTAAAGAGATTGCTCTCGGTTCGGGAGGTAGATTATAGAAAGGGAAGGTGTTAGCACCCTTTCTATCCATGGTTATCCATGGGCTCTTAGATACTTGCTCATTAGTGTTTTCAAAATGGTTTGTTTGCTTTTCAACTGTGGGTTAAAAAGTTTCTTTGAAAATTTCAGTTCGACTCTTGTATCGGTCCTCAAGAGTGTTTGAAAAATTGCTTTCGAAAGCTTTTTGAAAATGTGTTGGTGTGAAAAGTATTTTTGAGTTTTGTTTTGAAATTAGAGCAAGTATCTAGAGTCGTCTACCTACCCTAAGGAATTCGTCTGTGTAAATGTCCTTTAAAGTAGTGCCATCCCACCATTGAGAGATAGGTAGCACCACCGTTGGAGGTGTTCGGGTCAATTCGAGGTTCGGGACATGGTGATCACCGGAGCAATAGGAAGACACCTTAGAAGCTACCCTCATGCCAGGTTCCCGGATCATGAGGACTTACTAAGACATCCTCTACTCGACGATCACCTTTCGAGGCAAGGCAACAGTGAGGCGTACCCTAGGGGTGGTGTGTGATTGGTGTGTCAGATTCAGATATTTTATCTTGTCATGTTATTGGTGTTCTACGCTTGTTTTTATTTAAGGCCATTCATTCTTGCATGCTTTGTTTAACAGTTAAAAATTGCGAGAAAAAGTAAATCTAAAGCTATTACAAATGGCGCGGGTCCACATCGCCAAAATTAACCAGGACCCGATTTGACGGAAAATAAATAAGGCAAATAAAAGAGCGAAAAGTAATTAAACGTTACAAGGCTTCGGGAGAAGTACATAATTATTCGAGCGACATAAAATAAATACGCGAAATTAAACAATTAAGAACATGGGCGTTGGACCCTTTTGCAAAATATTAAAATTATATGAATTAATTAATTTAAGAAAAGAAATTGTTTTTGTTTTTGGTATTTTTATGTATTTAAGATTTAATGAAAAAAGGAGTTAATTAAAATTGAAATAAAACGCTAACCCTAATTCTAACGGCTTTTAAGTTATTAAGAAAAATATTAAAGTTTTTTAACCTAAATGAAACCCTAATTAATTTACATGCAAATTTGATTATAAAAATAAATAAAATAAATAATATTATTGTGAGAAAGAAAGAATTAAAAGAAAGGAATAAAAACATTAAACCTAATTCTATATTTTGGATTTTTTGTTATGAAGGGAATTAAAATTAAACCTATTTTAAACTAATTCAATTATATACAATTCATTTATGAAAATAATTAAAAGAAAATACTTATTATATTTTTGATCTTTTCTGATTTTTTTATGCATTTTTTATATTTTGTAGAAATAATTAATTAATCAAATTAAAACAATAAAGAAAATAAAATAACAATTAAAAATAAAATATAAGAAAAATATGGAAAATTGCAAACCAGGGGGGGTTCAGTCCCAAATTAGGAGGTATGGATCCAATAATTTGGCCCAACAAGCTTCAGGTCCATTGACTTTTCCAATTAGCGTGCTGAAGCGTTGACTTGAGTTTATGGTGTTCATCAATTTTGCACCCTGGGATTATTGAAGCTAAACACGTGGCTGGCTTGATTAAGAGGGAATATGATGGTTTTCAATGTTGAGCCTGCACAGAATTACTGAACGCAAAATAATATGAAGAATGTCAAGACCTAGGGTTCGAACCCAGGTCACTAGCATCACCAATCAACACTTGTGCCACTGAGCCACCACGCATGTATTTAATATATAATAGTTAACAAATATTATAAAAAGAAAGAAAAGTCTATGGTTGGAAAACGCGCGAAATTTAAACGTGCCAATCAACGTGTGACACGGCTTCATCGTCTTCACCATCCCTGAAACACAAAAAACAAAAGCAACGGTTTTCTATGTGTTCCGTTAGGTGGCTTTTGGAAAAATAGCGAATAGGTCTCAGGCATTCATAAATTGGGCGCGATAGGTGATTCTTCTTCGTCTCCATGCGCTGAATTGAATGGTCTTGGTCTGGAGGACCAATTTTTCTTTAACAAGAAACCCCCAACTTAGAACTCTGTAAACCCTAAAAGTTAAACATGGCATATTCGTGTATAGCGCACAAAAATACAATTGAATGCAGTGGTTAGCTTCAAAACATCATAATGAACATGAATCCATGAATAAAAATTACAAAAGATGCTTAAATCATGATGCACGATTGTCAATTTTTCTCTGTACAGGGGAGATTCTCGTTACCAATTCCTTGAGCTTTGGTGAATGTTTCTGATTGGAATGTGATCAGGGAACCTTGAGGGAGCTATTGGAATAGTTTTCGTGCCTTGAATCGCCTTGTAACAATGATTTCAGAATTGAGTTCTTAGAGAAAAAATTCAAGTTTGCAATGGTGTATTCTGAGCTGCTGCGTGTCTCCCATGATTAGGTTTAGGTTTATGCTTATGTAGTGAATGTATTAGGTCAACAATATTGATCCAAATCTCTTGTATTCATGAATTGAAGATTTGATTTTTTAAGGATCTTTTTTTTCAATCTTTTTTAAGTGTTCTTTGTTCTCAATCATGCCAATCAATCCAAATCTTTCCTAATTTGCATATGCACGAAATATTGATGATAAAACATGTATAAAAAGATTGGTTAGGGTGAGTTAAATATTTTTCATATATTTAGATGATTTAAATGAATTAATATAAATAAAAATTCAAATAAATAAATAAAAATGAGAAAATACTTCCCTTTGGGCCAAGTGGTCGTGCATATGCTTGGAATGATGAATTGTGGAAGAAAAATGAGCCCATTAGCAATTTTAGGTCATTTGAAGTAATGTTGACTTTTCAAAATATCCAAAAATTTCCCAACTTCCACAAGGCATAACTTGCTCAATTTTTAAGATTTTCTCATGTTCTTGGACATTTTGGAAAGGTCTTTGAGTCCTCTAACCAATGCCTTTGGTCCCATGTCATTTTGATTTACCAATCTCAAGTTATGGCCTTTGACTTAAAGTCCCTTTTTGTTGACTTTTGAAAATGACCTATAATGTTGAAATTGATAACTTTTTGTGAGAGCATTTCTTGGACTTGAAGTATGAAGATGAATTGTAGGAAATGTCTTTCTCTTCAAAATGAGCTTTGTATGGAATTTTTCTGATAATCCATGTGAAAGTTATGCCCTGGTCAATTTCAGTTGACTTTTTCAGCTGTCCAAATAAGGAAACTTTTGCATCTTGATGATTTCTGAGCCAAATTTTGAGAATCATGATCAAGCATTGATCAAATGATGTTTGTGGCTTCAAAATGATATGTTGACCAAAAATTTGAACTTTTGACTGTCAAATGACCATTTTGCCCCTACAGTTGACTGTAGTGCAATTTAGGGTTTTGACTGTGCAATTTTGTGCTGAATGCCTTGAAACTTGATATGAGGATATTTGACCATATTTGTAGGCATATGAGACTTGATTGGGCCTTTGAAAACTTCATTTCCTTGATCAGAACACAAACCCTAGTTTTGACTGTATAGGAGACCTTTGACTGTGCAACCCCTTGGAGAACTTTTGCAGCTTGGCTTGGCAATTTCTTGGAGAATATGGGAGGGAAAATTTTGGGGTACAACAGTTGCCCCTGTTCAATCTTCTTAGACCTGAGGATGCAGATTGGCCGACGTGCCTTTCGTAATCCGAGGATAGAAGATGATTGGACACTAGAGTGCCCAGAAATTTGCGCTCACATGTTAGCAGTGTGGTGGAATGGGCTTATAGATGCCATTTGGAGATTGCTGGATAGGATGATGGGCTTATAGATGCCATCTGGATGTTGATCGCGTAGGAGATTCCTTAGCGGGAACCTGCATACCTGCAAAACAGAAAATGAGTACCTGACACGTTGCAGGAGCTGGTTTTCAGATGCTTGGTATAGATGTGTCCTGACTGGTTACAGGAGCTGAGTCTGGAGCTTCAAACGGCGATGAATGAACCAGGGATGGTTACTGCCTTAGCATGAATGATAAGAGAACCTTGGATGACTTTATCTTCAACAACGCTCGTTGAGAAAAATCTTGGGTGTCTTCTACTGGGATAAGAATCGGGGAGATCTTAGGGTCGATATGACTGAACCAGAGAAGGCCTCTGACTGGATAAGCATCAGGAAAATCTTAGGGTCGATTTAACTGAACCGGACAAGGTCTTGAAATATCTTCAACTGGATAAGCATCAGGGAGATCTTAGGGTCGATCTGGCTGAACTAGAGAAGGCCTTTGACTGGATAAGCATCAGGAAAATCTTAGGGTCGATTTAACTGAACCGGACAAGGTCTTGAAATATCTTCAACTGGATAAGCATCAGGGAGATCTTGGGGTCGATCTGACTGAACCAGAGAAGGCCTTTGACTGGATAAGCATCAGGAAAATCTTAGGGTTGATTTAACTGAACCGGACAAGGTCTTGGAATATCTTCAACTGGATAAGCATCAGGGAGATCTTAGGGTCGATCTGACTGAACCAGAGAAGGCCTTTGACTGGATAAGCATAAGGAAAATCTTAGGGTCGATTTAACTGAACCGGACAAGGTCTTGGAATATCTTCAACTGGATAAGCATCAGGGAGATCTTAGGGTCGATTTGACTGAACCAGAGAAGGCCTTTGACTGGATAAGCATCAGGAAAATCTTAGGGTCGATTTAACCGAACCGGACAAGGTCTTGAAATATCTTCAACTGGATAAGCATCAGGGAGATCTTTGGGTCGATCTGACTGAACCAGAGAAGGCCTTTCGACTGGATAAGCATCAGGAAAATCTTAGGGTCGATTTAACTGAACCGGTCTAGGTCTTGAAATATGATTGAGAATTTCAACTGCATCTTTCCTGAAAGGTAAAGGTCAGTCATATGCAATGCATGATATGGATCAAGCAATGATGTTCTCAATATAAATGAGACTTGTATGATATGATGTGTCTATGCATGTTATAATGATGTATGTGATGTTTTATGTATGTTTTTGTTTAGGAAAGTGAATCCTTGACGGGTGCCGGGAAGTCGTATCCTGGGCTGATGTTGAAGAATAGATTTTGCTTCCGCTGGGGATGATAACTGCAAGAATACCGGTAGGAGAAGATGACTCCGTTGCGGAATAAACTTGGCAAATGGAGGATTCTGCGGGGAGAAAAGATACTCTAGCGACCATGCTGGGAAGCAATACTCTGTGGAAGAGGGATGCCTTGCTGAGTGTTGTTAGTAGTAATTTGCTGGCGATACCCTCGTTGTATTGGAAGTATTGATGGATTTCGCTGGGGATAAGAAGGCTTCGTCAACGACGCTCTTTCCGTGGCTTTTGGCTGAGGATAACCCAGTTATATCTGATTAAGGAAATAACTCTTTAAATAAAGCCGGACGACGCGTTCGTGCTTTCGGGAGGATAAGCCTCCAGAATCTACTGGGGATACGCTTACTGCTTGGGGAGATAAATTCCAACTTTCCTGGGGAACTGGGTTGGACTCTTCTGGGGAAGTTTTGGACTGTAATTTTGTAAGTTGAAAGAGGGAACCTATGTAGGGTTACCTGCTGATGAGCTCGTGTAAAACCGCATCTGAAATGGAGGAGGAATCTGTGTAGGATTACTTTGATGATGAGTTCGTGTAAAACTTCGTTTTTGGAAAGGGAGAACCTGTGTAGGGTTTCTGGGTGACGAGTCCATGTAAAACTGCATCTTGAAGAGGGGGAACCGGTGTAGGGTTGCTTGATGACGAGTCCATGTAAACTACGTCTGGAGGAGGAGAACCTGTGTAGGGTTTCTTCGGGGTAAGTTCATGTAAAACTTCTCGATGAACCGGGGTGAGGTTATTTTGAGCTAAATCCATGTAAGACTTCTGGGGGAACCGGGGTTAGGTTGTCGTAGGATAAGTTCGTGTAAAAACTTCTTGATGAACCGGGGTGAGGTCATCTTGAGATAGGTCTATGTGAGACTTCTGGAAGAACCGGGGTTAGGTTACTTGGATAAGTTCGTGTAAAAACTTCTTGATGAACCGGGGTTAGGTCATCTTGAGATAGGTCCATGTGAGACTTCTGGAGGAACCGGGGTTAGGTTACTTGGATAAGTTCGTGTAAAAACTTCTTGATGAACCGGGGTTAGGTCATCTTGAGATAGGTCCATGTGAGACTTCGGAGGAACCGGGGTTAGGTTACTTGGATAAGTTTGTGTAAAAACTTCTTGATGAACCGGGGTTAGGTTATCTTGAGATAGGTCCATGTGAGACTTCTGGAGGAACCGGGGTTAGGTTACTTGGATAAGTTCGTGTAAAAACTTCTTGATGAACCGGGGTTAGGTCATCTTGAGATAGGTCCATGTAAGACTTCTGGAGGAACCGGGGTTAGGTTATCTGGAGGTAAATCCATGTAAGATTTCTGGGGGAACCGGGGTAAGGTTACATGATTTTGATTAAGTGGATGATTGTCCTGTTTGGTCTCGGATGTTAACCCACAATCTGGAATTGGTAAAGGTAGATGGTAATCATCCTTATGTTGATCTTTCCTTTGTACTTTGGTTGACAGAGCAATTGGATCGCCTGGATAACTCGTTATTGCCCCTGTTTCGGAGGTGAGGGAAGAGGATACCCGCGTGGGTGATTGACAAATCTTCGGGTAGACAAGTGATGAGATATCGGAACATAGTCGTACGCTTTGATCCCTAACTTTTGCCTGGACTGCCCTTTCGGGTTTTCAGTCCACCGGGATACCCATTTTTGCCCAAGCCGCCTTTTCAGGTTTTCGACTTGCCGGGTGTACAGATTTTTTTCATTTCATCCCTTCATTTTGCCCGAACCCTTTTGGTTCGCCGGGAAGCCCTTATTTTTGCCTAGGTGTGTCAACCTAGCGGGTCTTTGATTATGCGTAGTATTTTTCGACTATGTCCACGCTCTCAGAATGTAGGGAGTTGCCCCTGTTGGAAGTATTTTGCCATGCCCCAGATAATGGGCAATGCTCCTACTGTGCCCCTTGATTGGAGGTACTTCTGTTCACAAGGTGTTCATCGTGCGAATTTCCCTGCTGTTCAAACAAATAGTCATATGCAAACAAGGTTATTTTAAGAATGCAAAAGCCTATGTTTGTCTTTGAATTTTTTTTAAAAATGCATTTTTTGTAATACAGTGCGGTGTCAACTCAAGATTTTATAGCAAACCTTCGGGAGTCAGGATACCTTCGTAACAGTATGCTTTCGAACTAACCCATGCTTCAGCTAGGACTTTTAAGGGTTGTAACATGGCCTGGTTCACGGTTTAAGAAACAAAGGATAAAGGCTCAAATTATTTATACCCACCCGCTCTTCGTGATGTTCTCCAAACCTAAACTCAGTTGATCATGCGTTAGACCTTGCTTGAGTCTTTGCTTTGATGTTCCAATAATGGTTCAGATGTTAATGATTTCTTTTGAATAGGCAGTCATTTTTTGCTTTGGTTGAGGGTTTGTGAGACCTCTTTCTTGATTTTTGTTATCCCTTTCTTTTTCGCCTGAACTGTTTCCTTTTTGGAATTACAGTCAGCGGGATGCCCCAGTTTTGTAAATCTCCTTTTTTCAGGTTTTGACTTAATGGGCTTTTTTTTATTTTGGTAATGACTGCCTTTCTTTATTGATTATTCGGAACCATCACTGTCTTTCTTCGTTTTGTGAAGATCTCTTCGGTGTCATTCGTCATGCACTTGGATCAACTGAGAGAACTACCCTGCCCCAGGTTAAGATTAAGGGTTCTAAATTTCGAAAAGAAAAACTCCTACTTCTTTGGCTCAGATGGGTTGACGAGGGATTATCATCCTTATAACTCCAGTGTTTAGGAATTGAAACAATGCCTGTACCTCATAAGCGGGGTCTGTTCAAAAGCATACTATAATGATCGCGGTATCGTTTTCGTCATCCTCCCTCAAGAGGTTTAGAATTTTCACTTAAGAGTTGACCATCGCAAAAATATGAAAGCAGTTTTAAGCATAGTAAACATAATTAAATCAAGACAGACATGTGTAATGCATTCATGAAATAAGATAGTTTAACATAATAATTGTTTATCTGAACAAGAAAGGAAAAATACAACTTGAATTCAAATGAACAAAAATCTCTCGACTCTAGCCATGTTTTGGCAATGGAGCAGTAATCACGTTGGGAGTCTCGGCAGGCTCGAACTCGATCTCCTTGGCATCAATCATGTTCTGGATCTTGTATTTCAGCGCCCAACAATCCTCGGTATCGTGCCCTGGGCTATCAGAATGATAAGCACACCTCGCTTCTGGGTTGTAGCTTGGAGAGGAGGTCTCGGGGTTTGCAGGAGGGTTGATCAACGTAATCAGATTCATCTTTAACATGTATTGCAGAGCTTGTGACCATGGCATGTTAATGTTGGAGAATTGTCTCTTGGGCTCGTCCGGCCTTCGCTGATTTCCCTTTTGTGGTTGGCGGCGTGGTGCAGAACCAGAGATCATGACTGCCCCCGCATGTTGGTCACGACGACCCTTTTGGCTGTATGCAGCATTAGATTCTTTCTTTCCCGTGTAAGGCTTTTTATGAGTATCAGAAGGTGTGGCTTCTTGAATTTTCCCACTCTTGATACCAGCTTCAATTCTTTCGCCAGTCAGGATGAGGTCGGTAAATCCAGCAGATGAATTACCAATGAGGTGATTGAAGAACGGCCCGGATAGGGTCCCCAAGAACATATCAACGAGCTCCCGGTCAGTTAAGGGGGGCTGCACCCTTCCAGCAAGGTCTCTCCATCTTTGTGCGTACTCCTTGAAACCTTCACTTGACCCTAACGACATACCCTGGAGTTGGGTACGCGTAGGAGCAAGGTCGGCATTATATTGATACTGCTTATAGAAAGCAGTTGCCAACTCCTCCCAGTTACGAACTTTGGTCCCATCCAGCTGATAGAACCATTCGAGGTGAGTCCCTGAAAGACTTTCCTGGAAGAAGTGGATCCACAAGTTCTTATCTGCTGAGTATGGTTGGATTTTCCGAACATAAGACCTGAGATGTAGCTTGGGACAGGACGCCCCGTCATATTTAGTGAATGATGGTGCTTTGAACTTCCGAGGGATGATCACACCAGTAGACAAACCCAGATCTCCGAAATCCAGCCCAGGTACTTGTTGTATTTCCATAGCATTCAAACGGTCTTCCAACTGCTTGTACTTGTCCTCAGCCGGAGGGTACTGTTCGTCGTTGAAATCTGTCTCGTTGTCGGAGACCACTGGACTAGGCACCTCTCTCTCATGGTGACTGCTTTCTCTCACAGATGGAGTAGTCCTCTCAGTTTCAGTCTGCGGTGTGTTCCCAGATCTGCGTCTAGGGCTGAACAAAACAGTCCTCTTCTTCTTCTTTTCCTTCTTCAAGAGCAGAGCCTTCAGATCTTGTTGCCCCTGGGTCAAATTCATGATCAGCCCTTGGAACTGGGTGTTCTGAGCCTGGAGGGCCTTGATAGTGTGCTCGGTTGAGGATTCAGGATTCATGACGAGACTGCTGAAATAAACAGCGAAGAAGATAAGTAGCCTGCAGAGAAAGGGTACCTGTTATGCAATGATATGTATGATATGCATGCAATGATTCCAAGGACCTCGCGGGGTAAACAGAGAAACTTGTTAGAGTTGAGAACTGGTAACTCGATTGAAGGTACTTTGAGAGTCCTTCTTCGAGGGTCAAAGGCTCACCATATCGAGTGGGTCATAGCCCCTGACAACCTTGTCTAGAGGAAAATATATCCCCTTTTGCCCCTTGCTGGACAGTTGGTTCATCATGACCTGCATCACAAGCCCTTGAGATCCTTGAAATGGATTAGTCCTCATGCAGGATGTATGCAATGGTATGATGTCATGCTATGCATGGGGTAATGTAGGTAAACCCTGTTACGAGTCCCAATTAAGGACTGCAAACCAAAACCTGCAAGAAACTTAGGATACCCTGTTATGAGTCCTAATTAAGGACTACAAACAAAACCTGCAAGTAGTTCATGTGTCAGATAACAAGCATGCAAATAGTCAAGTACGAAGGCACGCAAGTCACGCAATAGAAGCCCTTAGAGTTTAGGCCAGCATGAGGTCTAGGTATTACCCTCTTTCAGTTTGTTGGTTCATACCTGTCCTATCAAAGTAACCGGGTTCTTAGAGGATCCCAATATCATTGACTACCCTCAATCGGTCATAACTCCAGCATCGCAATCTTTTCTTGCGGCCAGAACCATCACGAGAGTTTAGCCTCAATGGGCGTAGCATACTGCTACTGTTCTAAAGGCCAAGTTGTGTCATTTAAGGTTCTAAGGTTGCTGGTGCTTAATGACTCCTCAGAAGACCCATATTCTCCTCGTTGTGACACAAGGGATATCGGTACAGACCAAGGTGCCACACCAACATAGCCATTGTTTCACCCGTGTCGGTCTACGCCGGACAGGTCCCTCACAGCTTATGCTACCTAACAGGGTATCCCCAGATCCGGGTTAGGATCTATGTAACTCCGATGCAACCCACAATAGTAAAGCAAGCAAGGAAAACAATTGAAAACACAGTTATGACCTAGCCCTAAGGTACACCTCACTTTAAAAGATTGGTCCCCAGCAGAGTCGCCAGTTCTGTGATCGGTGGATCTGGAACTGACTGTTTAAAGCTAGTTCGCGAAATGTCGCGGAAGCAAGAGTCGCCACCGTCTTTTATTTTCTCCAAATGGAAAGGACAAAAGCACAGAAAAATTCCTTAAAGAGATTGCTCTCGGTTCGGGAGGTAGATTATAGAAAGGGAAGGTGTTAGCACCATTTCTATCCATGGTTATCCATGGGCTCTTAGATACTTGCTCATTAGTGTTTTCAAAATGGTTTGTTTGCTTTTCAACTGTGGGTTAAAAAGTTTCTTTGAAAATTTCAGTTCGACTCTTGTATCGGTCCTCAAGAGTGTTTGAAAAATTGCTTTCGAAAGCTTTTTGAAAATGTGTTGGTGTGAAAAGTATTTTTGAGTTTTGTTTTGAAATTAGAGCAAGTATCTAGAGTCGTCTACCTACCCTAAGGAATTCGTCTGTGTAAATGTCCTTTAAAGTAGTGCCATCCCACCATTGAGAGATAGGTAGCACCACCGTTGGAGGTGTTCGGGTCAATTCGAGGTTCGGGACATGGTGATCACCGGAGCAATAGGAAGACACCTTAGAAGCTACCCTCATGCCAGGTTCCCGGATCATGAGGACTTACTAAGACATCCTCTACTCGACGATCACCTTTCGAGGCAAGGCAACAGTGAGGCGTACCCTAGGGGTGGTGTGTGATTGGTGTGTCAGATTTAGATATTTTATCTTGTCATGTTATTGGTGTTCTACGCTTGTTTTTATTTAAGGCCATTCATTCTTGCATGCTTTGTTTAACAGTTAAAAATTGCGAGAAAAAGTAAATCTAAAGCTATTACAAATGGCGCGGGTCCACATCGCCAAAATTAACCAGGACCCGATTTGACGGAAAATAAATAAGGCAAATAAAAGAGCGAAAAGTAATTAAACGTTACAAGGCTTCGGGAGAAGTACATAATTATTCGAGCGACATAAAATAAATACGCGAAATTAAACAATTAAGAACATGGGCGTTGGACCCTTTTGCAAAATATTAAAATTATATGAATTAATTAATTTAAGAAAAGAAATTGTTTTTGTTTTTGGTATTTTTATGTATTTAAGATTTAATGAAAAAAGGAGTTAATTAAAATTGAAATAAAACGCTAACCCTAATTCTAACGGCTTTTAAGTTATTAAGAAAAATATTAAAGTTTTTTAACCTAAATGAAACCCTAATTAATTTACATGCAAATTTGATTATAAAAATAAATAAAATAAATAATATTATTGTGAGAAAGAAAGAATTAAAAGAAAGGAATAAAAACATTAAACCTAATTCTATATTTTGGATTTTTTGTTATGAAGGGAATTAAAATTAAACCTATTTTAAACTAATTCAATTATATACAATTCATTTATGAAAATAATTAAAAGAAAATACTTATTATATTTTTGATCTTTTCTGATTTTTTTAATGCATTTTTTATATTTTGTAGAAATAATTAATTAATCAAATTAAAACAATAAAGAAAATAAAATAACAATTAAAAATAAAATATAAGAAAAATATGGAAAATTGCAAACCAGGGGGGGTTCAGTCCCAAATTAGGAGGTATGGATCCAATAATTTGGCCCAACAAGCTTCAGGTCCATTGACTTTTCCAATTAGCGTGCTGAAGCGTTGACTTGAGTTTATGGTGTTCATCAATTTTGCACCCTGGGATTATTGAAGCTAAACACGTGGCTGGCTTGATTAAGAGGGAATATGATGGTTTTCAATGTTGAGCCTGCACAGAATTACCGAACGCAAAATAATATGAAGAATGTCAAGACCTGGGGTTCGAACCCAGGTCACTAGCATCACCAATCAACACCTGTGCCACTGAGCCACCACGCATGTATTTAATATATAATAGTTAACAAATATTATAAAAAGAAAGAAAAGTCTATGGTTGGAAAACGCGCGAAATTTAAACGTGCCAATCAACGTGTGACACGGCTTCATCGTCTTCACCATCCCTGAAACACAAAAAACAAAAGCAACGGTTTTCTATGTGTTCCGTTAGG
The DNA here is from genome assembly GCA_948472305.1 of Vicia faba. Taxonomy (NCBI): domain Eukaryota; kingdom Viridiplantae; phylum Streptophyta; class Magnoliopsida; order Fabales; family Fabaceae; genus Vicia; species Vicia faba. The sequence goes on from OX451741.1 coordinate 218,950,986, forward strand.
TGGCTTTTGGAAAAATAGCGAATAGGTCTCAGGCATTCATAAATTGGGCGCGATAGGTGATTCTTCTTCGTCTCCATGCGCTGAATTGAATGGTCTTGGTCTGGAGGACCAATTTTTCTTTAACAAGAAACCCCCAACTTAGAACTCTGTAAACCCTAAAAGTTAAACATGGCATATTCGTGTATAGCGCACAAAAATACAATTGAATGCAGTGGTTAGCTTCAAAACATCATAATGAACATGAATCCATGAATAAAAAATTACAAAAGATGCTTAAATCATGATGCACGATTGTCAATTTTTCTCTGTACAGGGGAGATTCTCGTTACCAATTCCTTGAGCTTTGGTGAATGTTTCTGATTGGAATGTGATCAGGGAACCTTGAGGGAGCTATTGGAATAGTTTTCGTGCCTTGAATCGCCTTGTAACAATGATTTCAGAATTGAGTTCTTAGAGAAAAAATTCAAGTTTGCAATGGTGTATTCTGAGCTGATGCGTGTCTCCCGTGATTAGGTTTAGGTTTATGCTTATGTAGTGAATGTATTAGGTCAACAATATTGATCCAAATCTCTTGTATTCATGAATTGAAGATTTGATTTTTTAAGGATCTTTTTTTTCAATCTTTTTCAAGTGTTCTTTGTTCTCAATCATGCCAATCAATCCAAATCTTTCCTAATTTGCATATGCACGAAATATTGATGATAAAACATGTATAAAAAGATTGGTTAGGGTGAGTTAAATATTTTTCATATATTTAGATGATTTAAATGAATTAATATAAATAAAAATTCAAATAAATAAATAAAAATGAGAAAATACTTCCCTTTGGGCCAAGTGGTCGTGCATATGCTTGGAATGATGAATTGTGGAAGAAAAATGAGCCCATTAGCAATTTTAGGTCATTTGAAGTAATGTTGACTTTTCAAAATATCCAAAAATTTCCCAACTTCCACAAGGCATAACTTGCTCAATTGTTAAGCTTTTCTCATTTTCTTGGACATTTTGGAAAGGTCTTTGAGTCCCCTAACCAATGCCTTTGGTCCCATGTCATTTTGATTTACCAATCTCAAGTTATGGCCTTTGACTTAAAGTCCCTTTTTGTTGACTTTTGAAAATGACCTATAATGTTGAAATTGATAATTTTTTGTGAGAGCATTTCTTGGACTTGAAGTATGAAGATGAGTTGTAGGAAATGTCTTTCTCTTAAAAATGAGCTTTGGATGGAATTTTTCTGATAATCCATGTGAAAGTTATGCCCTGGTCAATTTCAGTTGACTTTTTCAGCTGTCCAAATAAGGAAACTTTTGCATCTTGATGATTTCTGAGCCAAATTTTGAGAATCATGATCAAGCATTGATCAAATGATGTTTGTGGCTTCAAAATTATATGTTGACCAAAAATTTGAACTTTTGACTGTCAAATGACCATTTTGCCCCTACAGTTGACTGTAGTGCAATTTAGGGTTTTGACTGTGCAATTTTGTGCTGAATGCCTTGAAACTTGATATGAGGATATTTGACCATATTTGTAGGCATATGAGACTTGATTGGGCCTTTGAAAACTTCATTTCCTTGATCAGAACACAAACCCTAGTTTTGACTGTATAGGAGACCTTTGACTGTGCAACCCCTTGGAGAACTTTTGCAGCTTGGCTTGGCAATTTCTTGGAGAATATGGGAGGGCAAATTTTGGGGTACAACACATAACATCGAGAAAATGTCTCACATACAGAGACTTCAAATATGGAAATTAAAAAAAAAATCGATCTCTTCTTCCACCCACCTTTGACAACCACATGTGCAAAAGTCTTGCCAAACTGAGTACACATATCTTTCACCTTTTCAAAAATTTGGTCACCTGACAATGCAGGTGGAGCTTTACGTTGTTCGGTGTCTCCATTGAATGCTTTTCTCCATGCACGGTAGTGATGTTTAGATTGTAAGAATCTACAATGACCGAGAAACACATTCTTCTGACAAATTTCCAAACACGTTGTATCGGTTCCATCTTCACAAACAGGACACGCACGTTGACCTTTAATGTTATACCCAGATAGATTCCTCTATGCTGGAAAATTATTAATTGTGCAAAACAACATCGCCCTCAAATTTAAACTTCGTTTCCTATATCCATCATAAACCTCCACCCCGTTCTCTCACAAAATCTTTAAATCTTTGATCAAAGGTGTCAAGTATACGTCTATGTCATTCCCTGGTTGTTTAGGCCTAGAAATTAACATAGATAACATCATGTACTTACGCTTCATACATAGCCATGGAGGTAGGTTATAAATCATAATAATCACAAGCCATGTGGTATGTGAGATACTTTGAAGACCATGCAGGTTCATTCCATAATAGATAAAGCCAAACAAAGGTTTTTTTGCTTCTTCTACAAAATCAGGATAATCATTATCAATTTTCGACCACTGTGGTGAATCTGCCGGATGTCGATACTTTCCATCAATAATTCTTTCATCTGCATGCCAAGTCAGGTGTCTTGCATCGGTTTCACTATGAAACATGCGCCTAAATCTCGGAATTATAGGAAAATACCATAAGACTTTTGCTGGAGACAATTTTTTCTTATATCGAGACAAACCGCATTTAGGGAACTCATTTAACGATGCATATTCGTTTCGACACAAAACACAGTCGTTTGGACAAGCATGTATCTTATCATAGCTCATGCCAATAGAGCACAACATTTTTTTGGCCTCATAGGTTCGATTAGGAAGAACATTATCCTCCAGAAGCATATCTCTCATAAGGGCTAATAACTCTGTGAAACTTGTATCTGACCATCCATTGTCCGCCTTTAAGTTGTAAAACTTTAATACCGCAGACAATCTTGTGAATTTAGTGCAACCTTTATACAACAGTTTCTCTGCATCGCTTACCAATCTCTCAAACATTTTGGGACAATCATGAAGATCTTCTTCAAGTGCATCTGCAATCTCTTCGACTTGATCAAAATCGTATGTATCTGTGTCCTTGTCGTCTGAAGCATAAGCCGTACTACTTTTCTCCCCCGGTTCAACGTCGTCGTTACTTTTTTCACCGTGAAATATCTAACACGTATAACTTTTATCAATTCCATGCATTAGTAAATGTGATTTCAATCCATCAGCGTTAACTCGACCCACATAACAACAACCCAAGCAAGGACACTTTATTCGACGGGGGTATTTGGCGTGTTCAACAGCAAACTTAACGAATTCCAATACCCCATTCTCGTATTCTTGTGATAATCGATCGGCAAACATCCATTTTTTATCCATTTTTTTCTACTAATTCAAGTAAACAAAAACACTATAAACGAATTATTCTCTTTTTTGTTTGAATTAAACGAATTATTTCTAGAAATTTATTTCTAGAGTTAATAACATGGACTAAAAATAAATATATCTATATAAAAATAATTGTGTTTTTTAATTGATCGATACAGATAGAATTTGAACTTGAATTACCAAAGAAAGAAAATGGGTTATTGGTGTCGACGGTGGATGATGCGGCTTTGATGTTCTTCGAATCGGTGATGGTGTTCGACTAACTACACCAATACAAAGGGATCATAAAAAACAAGTTGTATATATATAGGTTCAAAATACTAGTAAAAAATACTAGTTCATGGATAATATAAACATGATAAACAATTCAGAAATCAATTAAAATAACAAAAAACCCATCATCATCTTTTTTATTCCAAAACAAAGAACCAAAAGAAAATACAATAATGTTAAATGCTAAAAGTTTTGCTGTTATATATCAAGCCCTACCAAGAACCCAAAAATCAAAATGCATACCTATAACTCAGTTATGCATATCTATAACTCAGTTTGGACATCAATAGGAGGATAATGTCTTAGATGTTAGCATAGTACATTATCAATAGGAGGATTTGGACATCAATGGAGATAAAGACATTTTCAAGAAAGAACCTACCTTGAGAACCGGTCGGTGTGGGTGGAGGACAACCGAGAGAGACGGTGGAAGACGGAGGGGGGTTGGTATGACGGCGAAGTAAAAGCGCTTTCTGTTTGGAGAGGGAAAGGGTTTCTGCTATCGTTCGTGAATTTGTGAAAGAGAAACAATATACACTGATTCTATTTTTTAATTTTCATTTATATGGCTTTAGACAGCGCTTTCTAAAAGCGCTGGCTAATATGGACCTTTAGCAGCGCTTTTGAAAAGCCCTGGCTAATAGGTCCTTTAGCAGCGCTTTTATGATTTTTTTAAATAATTTTTTATGACTTTAGACAACGCTTTCTTAAAGCGCTGTCTAAAGTGGTCCTTTACCAGCGCTTTTGATAAAGCGCTTTCTAAAGCAATACTATAGCAGCGCTTTTTAAAAGCGCTTTCTAAAGCAATACTTTAGCAGCGCTTTTTAAAAGCGCTGTCTAAGGTCACATTTTTAGAAGCGCTGTCTAAGGTCACATTTTTAGCAGCGCTTTTACTTATTATTTTATACAGTTTTCGTGTTTTTTTTAAATTCACTTATAGCAGCGCTTTTGTATAAAAATGTTGTCTAATATGTGCTGTTAAAAATTATTTTTGGCGTAGTGTCTAGCAATAACTTGTCATCTTCTATGACAAAAGAAATGCCATAAGGATACACTTCTCAGTTTTCAAAGATGATCAATCAACTCACATTGTAAGGGAGACATGGCTAGTATTTGGCTCATAGCCCTTCTCCAATGTTGCCTCATTAGGAAATTTATACTTTACATGCCCAATATTTCCGCATTTTCAACATCTCACACTCGTTTAATTACTTTTCTTCACATATGACCTTCCTCTAGCAACGAATATTGGGTTTGATGAAATATTATCCCCGCCCGTTAATTTTCTTTCTTCAGAAATTATTTACTAGAAACTTCTTGAAAACTCAAAGCTTTCTTGCTTCCCATATATCAAAATGTGTTTAATATGCTCATAGGAAGATGGAAGAGACCATATGAGTCTCAAATATTTATCTTCATCATCAATCATGACTCTAATAATTTCTAATTCAAAAATAATACCATTAATAATACTTAGATGATCATAAACTTTCGTATGTTCATCCATACACAAGCTATGAAATCGCTTATTCAACAACAATCAATTTGATACACTCTTTCCTTCATATAGCCTTTCAAGTTTCTCCCAAAGCTCTTTGTCTAACGATGTACCAAGAACATTCACAAGAATATTCTTAGCCAAAGACATGCAGATTATACTCAAAACTCTCAAATCTAGTTCATCCCACTTCACGTTGTTCATGTTGGAAATGTTTCCTTTCAATGCCTTGTGTAATCCTAATTGTATCAAAGCACCTTTGACTTGAATTTTTCACAAGAAAAAATTGATTGTTCCATTATATTTCTCTAAGTCAATCTTCACTACACTTGAAAAATTTAACATTGTAGCCAAAACCTTTTCTGCAGCAAAATGTTTTTTCCAACCAACACACAGTATAAAATTTATTTTCTGATGTGAAAGATCAGACAAAACTGCAACCACGAAACATACTAAAAAATTTATACCCCATAAAACCAAGGCTATTGATACCAACTATTAGAAAATAAACAAATGCATTGAGAACAACATGAACACAATAACAACACAAAAATTTAACGTGAAAACATCAAAATCTGAGAAAAAAACACAACCGTTGTCAAATGATAACCATCAAATAAAACTATGTAAAAAAATTTATAGCGTATAAACTACCCTTAACCAGTCTACAACTCAAATGCACCCACAATCTCCAAAGAAAATATTTAAATACATCTTACAATACTCTAACACAAGAGTATGAGAGAAAATATTTAAAAAATAAATAAATCAAATACTAGCTTTAAGTGTTTTTATCTGATGCATTTTATAATGAAAATTTTGAATTCTTTATATAACATTTGACTCTGTCTTTTACAAAACTGAACAATATAAGATTTATTCAACATATATATTTCAACTAATCCAAACAGTTTCATCTACAAATTTGATTAACTTAAAGTTAAAAGATGATTGTTAAATTAAATAACATCCATGCAAACAAAGATACTTTTGTTTTGTTGATACTAATCTATTCCAAGTGATATCACTCATACACCAAAGAATAAAAAAATTGCATTTGTAATAATGATATAAAATTCTTTAATTAATTTAAATAGTTTTTTTTCTAGAATTTTGATTTAATTTCCATAATTTCTTAAGATACTTCATACTAGTATATCACAAAATTTATATTCCAATCCACTTGAATACAAATAATTTTTTAATTTTTACACCGATAACTAATCATTTAAATATACACTATAAAAAAACGTTATTTTTCAGAGGTCTAACCCCTCACAAATGGTAAAAACTCCTCACAAATAGGAAATTTATGAGGGAACTGATCCCCTAGCGAGACAGAGAGTCGCAAATTTATTTGCGAGGAGCTTTACACGTGGGTATTTTGTCAGGGGTTAAACCCCTCGCTAAATGCAATTTGTTTTTTACAAGCTGCAATGCGCAGGCGTAGGCGCAGGCTATGGTAGCTGAGTGCGTCAGAAAATTTGCTTGGGGTTAAACATGTGGCAAAATGTAAATGTTTTATTATTTGCGAGGGGATAAACCCCTGACAAATTGCAAAGGGTGATATTTTCCTTGAAGTTTATCCTGTGGCAAATTGTAAAAATATTTATAAAAAAATTTGATATTAATAGACTAAAAATCAATAACGATAGTTCTATAAATTATATTATTATATTAAAATTAAGATAATAATTAAAATTTAATCAAACATAATAAAAATTAAAATAAAACTTCATACAAACATATTTATTATAAATTCTATTTTTTTAAAATATATATACTGTTTCTTAAATATATATAAATATTTATACTATTTTTTCAGTTCTTTTAAAAAATCAAATATATAATATTGAAAATTATACATATTATTTTTATAAATACTTATTATACATACTATTTTTATACATACATATTTATTACAAATATTATTTTTCAAACATATTTATTATGAATTTTGTTTTTTTAAATATATATACTGTTTTTTAATATATATATATATATATATATATATATATATATATATATATATATATATATATATATATATATATATATATATATATATATATATATATATATATATATATATAATATATATATATATATATATATATATATATATATATATATATATATATATATATATATATATATATATATATATATATATATATATATATATATATATATATATATATATATATATATATATATACTATTTTTTCAGTTATTTAAAAAAAACAATATATAAATCAAATATCACATATATCAAAAAATAATATATTTTTTCAATTATTCTATATATAAATAATTTCAAAAATAATTTAAAAAATTATTTTCAGTTTATAAACCAAATATCACACAACAAATATATACACAAATATATCTACAAATATATCACAAAACAAAAATTTTATAATAAGATCCTGAAATTGATGAACAAAATTTCTTGAAGTTTCTTGATGTTTTCTCCAAAATTTAGCTCCCTTTAGATATATCAATTAGTACTTGAAAAACAAAAATTATATTACATAAATATATAACAAAATAATTTAACATATTTATCTGAAAATTATTTGTGTGAAGGTTGTGATTGAAATTTTAGGTTTTATTTGGGGAAAAGAATACAGTGATCAGAAGAGGAAATTGAAACTGTAATGTTGCTTGAGGGATGAGAAGAACTGTTATGAAACGCTTAAAATTGAAATAAGTAATATATAACTGAAGCGCTGTAATGGTGTTAAATTTAGCGAAGGGTAGCCCAACGGAAAGGAAACGGTCAAAGCACGCGTGGGGTAGCATCGCTAATTTATGCATTGGAAAAAGTCTCATGCACACGCAGTCTACACACTGCCACGACTAAACTAAAGTTGTCTAGCTGGCGTGGGGTAGTCATTCGCTATTGTCACATTGACATTTAACTTGGGGTTGCCCGTCGCAAATTACAGGAGTTTGTGCGCTCTTTTATTTTTCCAGGAGGATGCCTCTCATAATTTAATATTTTAAAATTCAAATTTTTCCTCTTTTAACTTTGCGAGGAGTAACTCCACGCATTTTGTTTTGTATTTTTTTCCTAATCTGTACGTTGCGAGGGGCTTTACCCCAAACAACCTTATTTTTTCTCAAGAGTTTAACCCCTAGCTAAATCCCCTGACAAATTTCATTCTTTCTTATAGTGATATTCCACAAAATCGTTTATTATTTTTAAATTATTTTAATAATATAACAATATATTAATTTTATATTAGACAAAAATATAAAACTATTTTATATTGTCAAGATATATTCATTAAACTTTAAAATATATTTTAGATTTAAACGTTAATTAATCAAGAGAATAAAATTTGATATACATTATGTAAAATATTTTACATATTTAGTGTATCACAACCATTTATAAGTTATATTTCATAAAAGTCTAAAAACTATGAATCACCGAGAGTATAATTTTATATTGTCAATATATTTTAATTAAATTTATTAACTAATGTGATTAACATGAGCATCAAACTATTTAACCCTGATTTTCTTAATCTCAAAAAAAACGCATGGGTCAAGGGCGATTAGATTGATTAATTATCCTTAATTAACACGACTTAGTGATAATGAAAGATCTTGACACAAATCTAATGTCTGAAAGCATTAAAATCAATTTGATCCATAATTATGCTTCCTGAAACCTCCTTTATTTTCACATGATGTTTTGTCCAACCTCAACTTTGATAAAGCACTTGTTTGTAGTTGTGATGCCCCAATCGCAGGTCAGTGATCATGGGATACCCTTTGTCTCCTATCATGGGACCTACTAGCTTTGTTTTTTTGGAACTAAGCAAAGCATAGGGTACCTTTTCAAGGGAACAATGATGCTATACTAGCCTAGGTTAGTTTTATTTCTGTTTTTGCATAATATTAATTGATTATTTAGTTAACCAATGACAAATCGAAACGTGGTATTGCATGCATATGTCAGTCAAGTGAGAGTATGACTTCAATGCAATATTTTAAGATGGATAGGATCCCAGATTGGTGAGACATCATTATGGTTTACTCCGTTAACCTATAGTGAAATTATATAAAAAATAAGTAAATATTTCTTCCAAAGTTCAAAATAATTATTATTATTATTTTGGCAAAATTACCTTGTCAAGAAAAAAGTTAAATAAAATAATAAAAAATTTAGAATATTATAGATAAAAAAATAATTATTGTATAAAAAATAATAATAGATATTAACTATTTTTTTATGTGTAAAAAGTATTAAAAAAATTATAATTAAAAAGGAATTGAATGAATAATAAAATATAGTTAAATTTTTTTGAAATGTGACTCCATTATAATTTGAAATGGCCTCGCAAGATTGTTGAAGGAAATTGTAAATTTAAAAGCAAGTTATTTGAAACAGTTCAATTAGAAATTTGTGAAAAAAGTCTTTAAATTTGTTAAGAGAATCTCCGTGTTAGGACAATTTCATTTTTATTTCAAAAACTTATCCAAAAAAGATTGCATATCTGTACTCACAAAAAGAATAAAAATCTCATTTGTGTAGTGATAGAGAATAATATATGTTATATGGAAAAAAATTAATAGGTGCTTTAAAGACACAAGTAAATAAGTTATTTATAGAAATATTTTCTTAGAATACGTATATTAATATTTTTAAATTTTAAATATAATTTTATTATATTTAATTATATTAAAAAATTTATAATTATAGTATTCTTAATAGGTGCTCTTAGAACACGTGTTAGCATGACCCATAATATATTACTATTCTAGCCTAATTTATAAGTAAAAAACAAATTTCATGTTCATTAAGAATGACACGTAAGTGCATTTCATTTTCTTGATTTCATGTAAAAGAGATGACATAATTATTAATATGCACTCAATTAAATTGTCATCCACTAACAATATTAACTAGTTAATATAGAGATAAGTTTAGAATATAGGCATTAAATGCACTTAGGTTTGTTGACATTTATTTATATTTAAGGCCAAAATATATATATATATATATATATATATATATATATATATATATATATATATATATATATATATATATATATATATATATATATATATATATATATATATATATATATATATATATATATATATATATATATTTTTTTTCACGTATTCTTCTATTTTATTATATTTCAATTTCGTTTTTTGTCACTTTATATATTTGAAATAACATGTTATATATGTTCACTACTACAAATAACACTTCTAACGTCGGACGCGAAATATGTTTTACCTCGACAATAGATGCAGGATAAATAAGATTGTCATAAAAAATAAAGACTTATCAAAAGATAAAATAAAACCTTCATCATCATCTAAGTACCAACCAAGAGGTATCCAACCAACATTCAATCCAACAAATTTCATGTTTATTAAGAATGACACGTAAGTGCATTTCATTTTCTTGATTTCATGTAAAAGAGATGACATAATTATTAATATGCACTCAATTAAATTTTCATCCACTAACAATATTAACTAGTTAATGTAGGGATAATTTTAGAATATAGGCATTAAATGCACTTAGATTTGTTGACATTTATTTATATAATTTTCACGTATTCTTCTATTTTATTATATTTCAATTTCGTTTCTTGTCACTTTATATATTTGAAATAACATGTTATATGTTCACTACTACAAATAACGCTTCTAACGTCGGACGCGAAATGTGTTTTACCTCGGTAATAGATGCGAGATAAATAAGGTTGTCATAAAAAATAAAGATTTATCAAAGGATAAAATAAAACCTTCATCATCATCTAAGTACCAACCAAGAGGTATCCAACCAACATTCAATCCAAGAACGAATTTAGAAGAAACGGTCAAACAAATTTCATGTTTATTAAGAATGACACGTAAGTGCATTTCATTTTCTTGATTTCTTATAAAAGAGATGACATAATTATTAATATGCACTCAATTAAATTGTCATCCACTAACAATATTAACTAGTTAATGTAGGGATAATTTTAGAATATAGGCATTAAATGCACCTAGATTTGTTGACATTTATTTATATTTAAGGCACAAAAAAAAACAAAAAAAAAACAATATATATATATATATATATATATATATATATATATATATATATATATATATATATATATATATATATATATATATATATATATATATATATATATATATATATATATATATATATATATAATTTTCACGTATTCTTCTATTTTATTATATTTCAATTTCGTTTCTTGTCACTTTATATATTTGAAATAACATGTTATATGTTCACTACTACAAATAACGCTTCTAACGTCGGACACAAAATGTGTTTTACCTCGGCAATAGATGCGGGGTAAATAAGGTTGTCATAAAAAATAAAGACTTATCAAAGGATAAAATAAAACCTTCATCATCATCTAGGTACCAACCAAGAGGTATCCAACCAACATTCAATCCAAGAACGAATTTAGAAGAAACGGTCAAACAACTGTACTTAACGTGGAATGAACTTGGTTGCAAAACATCTTTATTAAAAATACTTCATAGAGTCTTTCTCACACTTCATCATTCATGATTCATAAATCAAACAATTAAATACCATGAAAGGTAACTCATCATCTCCAAAATAAGCGAGAGAACATAATAGTTTCAAAACAAATGTTCTCAACCCCGAAGTTACATATCAGAGCAAGACCTTCTAAGTCAGCTGAACTAAAAAACACACACCGAAACTATCATTTAAGCTTCAACGAACTATTCTTGATCACCTGTAAATTACCCACGTAGAGAGGCAACATTTTCAACCAGAAAGAGTGAGTAATCATAATCATTATAAAAGACATAAGGAATAAATATAGTAGTTATAACACATTAGCAAGAAACCACACATCATCAAAACTTCATGTTATACTCACACCTTCACTTCTTTATGCATTTATAACATCGCCACATCATCGGTCAACAATCATCAACATCATTAGTTCACACATTCGCAAAGCATAACTTAATCAATCATTATGCAATACCACAAAGAATATAATGCAACTTCATTAGACTCATGCATGTGGTACCAAAAATTCACTGATGACTCAGTCATTATTTCTCCAAAGATCCCCACCAATAGGATCAATTTTCGTTTAGAACCAGAGCACATCATAATATTGCACTCAATCCACATTATGGAATTGAGGCCATCACTGGACCAACGTCCTATCACCATCGCTGGACCAATCGTCCTAACAACATCACTAGACCAAAGTCCTAACATATGACATGAATGCATGATGTGCCACAACATAATAAAACACGATTGCAACTAGTCAAAATGCATCACCATTCATATAATCATCATATAATTATCTTCACATGGCATGTATGCACATCAAACATGCAATCATCACTTCATTCATCACAACAACATCATTTACTTCATGGTACGACATGGAATCATCATGGCAACAATAATTCATTATATACACATGCATCATAATAACCAATCACAAAATCATCATATGAATTAAGACATAGGCACTGGAAAACACATTATATGATTCTTTTCATCCTGCAAAGTTATAGTCCATCACTCTAGCTTCCTAAGGCTTTGAACGGCGCGTCAAACGGAATCCTGAAACTCAAGTTATGACACTTTCAAAATTCTTTCTACTGTCACTCGCCTGAGTCTCGCCCAGCGAAGCAGGTTACTCGCCTGAGGCTCGCATGACGAGGACGGGGCGAAAGACCTTCCCTATACAAATTTCAAGAACATTGTTTTTCTTCTACTTCCTTCGCCCGTCAAAGCTATTCGCCCACCCGCTGATATCACTTTCGCCTCCCCTTTCCCCGGCGAAGCTGGGGCGAGTCACCACCATATAAAATTCCAAAGACTCTGCCAGACTTAACTTTCTCTCTCGCCCCGCTCTCGCCTGGCGCGTCATGGGATATTTCGTTCGATCGAAGATGCTTAAGGCTCGTCCGACGAGTTTTCATGAACAGAGATTCTCTATTGCGATTTCCTGCACCGAAATAGTCCATATTCTATATGAATGTAACACGGTATAGGTCTCGAATCATCATAACTTCACATGGTTTCATCATACAATAACAACACATTATTTTATACATCATATGCATCCATTTATTGTATAACAATACCATAATTTCATCATTTATCATCAAATCATCATATTAACGTCATCAACTAAAATCCCATACAGGCCTACGATTATCTAAGCCATATATCAATCATAATAACGATGATAAACTCCCATCGCCTTATATTATAACTAACAATGATATTCTCTCTGCATTTCTATAGAATTCCTGAGTTCCCCTATGCCCTAGTTCTGCTATCTGTCTCTTCTACAAACGCGATCGTATAGAATGAGCGTTCTAAACTCAAATTTCCCTTATGTCAAATTTACCCCTTGGACCCTTTCTATGGTCTTCCTATATTACCCTCATTTATCACTTCACCAATTACCTTTTAGCCCTGTGCACTTCCACACCTTATATTCTATTTATTTTATTAATAATAATTCTAAATAAATAAAACTAATTATCTAAAATTATTAAAACACCAAATATCTCTTAATTTCTACTATACTACACATAACATCACATCACACGCCATAATCATCAAAACATCACATATACTCACCAATACATCACTAATATTCATCATAATTAATTAAATAATTAAATAAATAATCTAATTATTTTGGAGTATTACACTCTGCGGGAATAAAGAAAATACTCTTTGCTTGGGGTGACACACTACCAGGGGACGTGGATTTTAGAAACACTGAAAAATGCAAATGAGTGCGAGAATATCTGATGAAAAAAAGAGTAAGATAATTAATATAAAAAATAAAATCATTTTTGGTTCGAATAAATATTTAAGAAAACAAACCTTGAACCTAGAAAGTTTTCTGCTTTTGCAATCAATCATAGAGAATTTTTCCAAGTACTCTTAGGTTTCAAGCGCTTCATATGTTTCATTTAGGTTAGATTTTCAATATTCAACATGCTTTTATAATGGACATCCCTTAGGTTTCACACGGATCACTAAAGAGAACGTCTTAAGCATTGATAATCATTAAATAGACGACAAAGATTTGTTAAGACCGGTGTATATGGTATAGAAAAAAATGCTTAATTATCACTTCGATCATGACAAATCATTATGGTGAATGTGCATTTTATTTTATTTTAGTTACATTGTTTTCACAAAATATTAAAAATACATTGTATGCAATAAATCTTCAATGATATCAAGATTTAGACTCTAGAGGTCCCAAGATGCTAGAGATCTGTTTCCAAAGCCAATGAGAATTTTTATTTTTTGCACTTGCAATCCATCCCAGAGATATGTTGTAGCGGTGGTAAATATTCCTCTCTTTGAGACTGTTTCATATTATTAAAGATTAGGATAAAATCTATTTAACGAGTGTTTTTATAGTAAAATATAATTATTATAACTCTCAGTTTAACTATAAAATCGAGGTAAATTATCATCTCCTTTAAAATATCACCTCGGTTTTGAATTAAAACTGACGTGAATAATTCTTTTTTTAATTATAAATATTATGTTGTTTGCATAGAATATTAAGATAAATTGTTTACAATAAATCTCTTCAAAGGTTAAGCTACCTTCTTTGTGTAAGTTAAGCTCCCTCCTCTGTTTAAGTTTCAACTTCTAAAAGAATGATTCTTGAATGTCAGAACTTTGCATTCAAATTCATCATTTTTTAGCAGTCTGTTTGTTTGAAGAGAGAGGAGTACACAAGAAATAGCGTATTATTTCTTTGGTTGGAAATGTACAACAAATCTTTGAAGCAAGATTGATTTTTTGCACTTGCAATCTATCAAATGAGCAAAAATACAATAATATCAACACCATTTTGTGAGATAGATTGCAAGGACAGAAAAAATTTGTCCTAGATAGAAGAACATTGAAGATTTTTCTGTCTTGTAATCCATCCCAAAGAATAATGCATACAAGTTTGGGGCGGCTTTATATAAGTAAAGATTTTGTTAAAATATATTTGACGAGTACTTTTATAGTGAAATCTGGTTATTTTATCCCTCAGTTATATCAAAAAACCGAAGGGTTAGTTCATTTAATTTACACTTATTAACAAATGAAAACATAAATTTCAAAAATTGGGATTTAAAGTGTGTCATGGTTTGTTTTCCTTTTGAATTTATTAAAAATCGAGGGAATATGTTGTTTTTATTATTATAAAAAAATAAAATATAGCGCATTTAGGCATAATATCTTTTTTTTACTGAGGTGAAAGTTTCGTCATAAAATATATTATTTGTAATAATTTTAATCTCGGGCATATGATGCATTTGACTAGATGTGAAAAAACTCATGTACACCTTCAAGGTTGCATGTGTACTTTATATACATACGTGATCTAAGGTGTTTGTAGGCTAGTAGTAATATTTACATAGTATGTGTATGCTTAGGAGGGCATAAGTATACTAGGTGAAAATCTTCGTAAATGTTTGGATATGTAAATGGGGTGTACACACTACAAAAAAAAAACGTTATTTGTCAGGGGCTAAACCCCTCACAAATAGAAAAAAAACTCCTCACAAAGAGGAAATTTGCGAGGGGCCAGGTTCCCTAGCAAAATTGGGGGTCGCAAATTTATTTGCGAGGGGCAATACACGTGGGTATTTTGTCAGAGGTTAAACCCCTCGCTAAATGCAACCTGTTTTTTACACCCTACAATATACAGGCGTAGGCGCAGGCTATTGGAGCAGATTAGGTCAGAAAATTTTCTTGGGGTAAAGCCCGTGGCAAATGTAAAGCCGTTGTCATTTCCGAGGGGATATTCCCCTAACAAATTGTTAAAATATTTATAAAAAAATTTGATATTAATAAATTAAAAATCAGTAATGATAGTTTTATAAATTATATTATTATAATAAAATTAATATAATAAATATAATAATTAAAATTCAATCAAACATAATAAAAAATTAAAATAAAATTTCATACAAATTACAATAAAACAAAATTCTTAAGTTCAAAATAGTTAACATAAATTATTTCATACAAATTAGAATAAACATGAAATTTTCAAATTTAAATATTTTATTCTTGTTCATCTTGTTCTTCTCCTTCCTCTTCTTCTTCAACAATTCTTCCATGTCCACTAGTTCCTCCAAATCTACCACCGGAATTTTGTGAAGCAAAAAATTGATCAAATCTTTGTACCCGCTCATTTGCAATCTGCATTGCTTCTTGATATTCCTGTGGTTGCCTCCTCATTTCTTCCCACAACTTTGTTTCTCTTCTCTTCATTTCTTGTTGTATCTCTAATTGTTTTTTCTTCATCTCTTCAATTTCTGCATTTCTTGCTGCTACTTGGATTGCTTCCTCAGTATTCGCCAAGTTTCTCACAGTTTCAAGCATTTCGACGGTTAATATAGGTGGAGTTGATGTTCCTTCTCCATCAGTAAGTCTCATTTTAAAACTCCTATCACGCCGCTTGATAGTTTTGGCGTACCCTCCAGCACCATACAGTCTCCCATTTTTCTTCTTTCCACCTGAAACATCATACCATGTCCGAAACCCACAACAGGATCAATAGGATATCCTGGTGGTGGTTCAAGTTCAGGATGCTCTGACAAATGTAGGGCTCGTTGTCTATCAAACTCCTCCTACAAAAAAATTAATTATTATAATATTTCAAATAAGCTAGGTCCATATAAAAGAATTAAATAAAATGTTTTTAATATAAGAAAAACTTACTTGAGTGTTTCTTGCACGTTCGTCAACAAACTCTCCATTTCTCTTGAGATGAGTCTCTAGATGGAGCTCATTAAGAAGTGGAGTTATACCCAACTCTTCACGCTAATTGAATAAGTAAAAAAATAAGTAGTTAAATGTAATCTAAAATCTAAATGATAAATTAATAAAAAAATAATTAAATTTACGTACCATCCTTCGTGCAACTTCAGCAACACTAATACTACCCGCTGCGTAGTTGCAGCCACCAGCTTCAGATGCTCTATTTTTTTTTCCTTTTCAGATATTTCCTTAAATTTTTCAGAATTCCAATGGGCAATAAGTTCTTGAAATACTTCTACTCCTATCCAACGTGGACGTTGCTTTTTTTTTCCCATTTAATTCTAACATTTCTCATGGTGTCTGAAAATCGGGCACTACATTTTGAGTGAAAATTTTCTTCAATTTGAAGGTTATCTCTAGCATCCCAACAACACTTCTCCTACATTGTTGTATGAATTCGAAATTAAACAATAAAGAATCATGAATATTTCAAAAAATATAAAAGAAAGATATTTCAAAAATATGAAAGAAAAATATAAAGGAAAAAATATACCTTAAATGCATTAAACCAATCTTTTCTGTCATCTTCAAGTACATCTCCACAACTCGATCAAAATTTTGTATACTTCTCTTTAATAATGCTTGTTATGATCGATATTGCCTAATGGGGTAAGATCCAAAACACCAAAATCTTTTTCAAATATATTTATTATAAATTCTGTTTTTTTTTAATATATATATATATATATATATATATATATATATATATATATATATATATATATATATATATATATATATATATATATATATATATATATATATATATATATATATATATATATAATATATATATATATATATATATATATATATATATATATATATATATATATATAATGTTTCTTAAATATATAAATATTTATACTATTTTTTCAATTCTTTTAAAAAAAATCAAATATATATTATATATTAAAAATTATACATATTATTTTTATACGTACATATTTATTATAAATATTGTTTTTCAAACATATTTTTATTATGAATTCTATTTTTTTAATTATATATATTGTTTTTTAATATATATCACAATAATATATTTTTTCAATTATTCTATATGGATATATATACTTTTTTTCAAACATATTTTTAAATATATATTTTTAGAAACTATATATATTGTTTTAACTATATATATATATATATATATATATATATATATATATATATATATATATATATATATATATATATATATATATATACTATTTTTCATACATATATTATTTTAAATATATAAATATATATAAAAACTATTTTTTATACATATATATTATACTTTTTTTTTATATACATATACTATTTTTCAAACTTATTTTTATTATGAATTCTGTTTTTTTAATTATACATACTATTTTTTAATATATATCACAAAATAATATATTTTTTCAATTATTTTATATGTATATATATACTGTTTTTTAAATATATATATATATATATATATATATATATATATATATATATATATATATATATATATATATATATATATATATATATATATATATATATATATATATATATATATATATATATATATATATATATATATATATATATATATATATATATATATATATATATATATATATATATATATATATATATATATATATATATATATATATATATATATATATATATAATATTATTTTTTCAGTTATTTAAAAAATAATAATATATAAACCAAATATTACATATATAAAAAAATAATATATATTTTTAATTATTATATATATAAATAACTTAGAAAAAAATTAAAAAAAATTATTTTCAGTTTATAAACTAAATATCACAATACAAATATATACACAAATATATCTACAAATATATCAGAAAACAAAAATTTTATAATAAAAACCTGAAATTGATGAACAAATACCGTTGTTTCTTGAAGCTTTTGATAGTTTTCTCCAAAATTTAGCTCCCTTTGGATATATCAATTAGTAACTGTAAATAAGAATCTTAACAAATTACACACTAATATTAAAAATAAATTAAATACATAACAAAATAATTTAATTTATTTACCTGAAACCTTTAGATTGTGATTGAAAATTTTAGGTTTTATTTGAGGGAAAAATGAGAAGAAGAACAATGGAAGAGAAGATTGCAGAGAGGTAGGGAAGAGGGAAGAGATGAGGAAAATATGGAACGATAAAATTAAAACAATGGATAAATAAATATTGCAATTATTTGGCTTGAAATTAGCGAGGGGAAGCCCAACGAAAATAAAGCGTTCAAAAGTGTCGTGGGGATGCCCCTCGCTAAATAATGCATTGGAAAAAGTCTCATGCAGGCGCAGTCTGCACACTGCCATGAGTAGACAAAAGTTATCTAAATGGCAGGGGCAGCCCCTCGCTATTGTCACGTTGACAAATAGCTTGGGATTGTCCGTCGCTGTTTATAAAGATTTGCGCGCATTTTATTTTTTCCAGGAGGTTGCCCCTTGCAAATGATTATTTTAAAATTCAAATTTTCTCTCTTTTAATTTTGCGAGGGGTAACCCCACACAATATGTTTTTTATTTTTTTCTTCTCTAATTTGCACTTTGCGAGGGGCTATGTACATGTGTACCTGATTTTTTCTCAGGGGTTTAATCCCTGACTAAAACCCCTAGCAATTTTCATACTTTCTTGTAGTGACATATGCTCTTTTTTTTTCCAGGTGGATGCATGTATGCTAACTTAGGCATACATATGCTCACCTTCAAAAAATTGGCTCCTCTTGTGGCCCTTCTTTTGCCTTCATGAGACCTACAAACTTGGTTAAAACCTTCTAAATGGCAAATTAAAGTGTATTTAATTAAATAAATCTTAAATATTCAAATTTAATGAGAAAGCCTAAACAATTAATAATTAAATTAATAAATATTAAATAAATTAAATACAAATACTTAAAAAAAACAGTAAAAATAATGACTAATCACAATACCAAACTTACCTTGCTTGTTCTTAAGAAACTTTTAAAACAATGTTTTTCTTACCTGCCAAATTTAGTAAGACATGCATTACTTGTTCCATTATTTACTTACTCTTTTGTGATCTTCTCTTATTGATTTTTGAGTTTAGTAGTTTCAGAGTTTTGGAGAAATCTTCTCTTATTCCCAAATTATCTATAGACAAATTTGAGGGGTGATAACATCAAAATTTCTGATAAATTATTCAAACATTTTAGTAATATACCAAATTTTTGGTATAAATTTTTTCAAATTTTTTTTTCATTATTGAAAATTTTGAAAATTACTGTAATTTATCCGAAATATTGAAATTTCTAGTAGTATAAATTTTTTTTGTTGTCGAATATGAGCAATCAGATTTTTTTCGAAAAATTCGATAATTTTTTCAAAATTTTTCGATAAATGCAAAAATAAATTTTGATTTTTTTTTAAAAACATAAAAGTAATAATAGCTGTTACGGGGGTGTCAGGTTCAATTTTGAGAGTGACAAGTTAAAATCTCTCTATCCACCAAGTCCTAAAAATTACAAGACTTGGACTTTAAAATTAGAACTCATACTTTTCTTAGCTTTTTTAACTCTGCCTTAAAAAACCTGATATCTACTAAGATTAGTCTGTATGGACTGCGGATAGCCCATTAGACCCACATAAACATAAATTTAAAAAATTAAATTAATACTTATAATGTATCACTCCAAAACAACACATTAATTTTTTTACCTCACTAAATCTTATCTATGTTCTATTTAAATTAAATATTATACATTACTATTATCAAATTAAGATTCAATTGTTTTTTTTTAATTTACAATTTCTGCATATTCTATTAGTTTCTCTTATTTTAAATATTTGATTATTATTATATATAATTTAAATATATATTATATTTAAAAATGTATTTATAAAATATAATAATTATTAAACTTAAAATAATATTTTTTATATTATATTTATAATAAATATTATTAAATTTTATTTAAAATTTTATATAAAAAATAATTTTAAAAAAATGTCAATTTAGGGTCGAATAATCTGAAATTCGTACAGGATCGAACTCGGATAGTAATTTTGAAGTCCATATTATAACATAGTTTTTTTCACCTAACCTTCAAAAACCTGATATCCACTGGAGCCAATTTATTTAAAATCGGATAACCTTTTTGACAGTTCTAATTAGTAGTGTTCCACCAAAATAATTCGTTAACTTTTCAATTTAATAAGTCAAGGATGAAGGTAGAAGGAAAACGTTAATGAAATAAGTAGCAATAATTTGAAGCACTTATTTAATGAGAATTTTTTACCAACCTTCAAGAGACATTTATTATTCTTCGAGTTGATTTTTTTCAAAACTTTCTCTTTAATAAAATTAAAGATGGCTTTCTTGACTCTTCTCTTCATCGAAGGTGTTGGAAGTAATTCATATTAAAAAGTTGTTGGCAGAATCAGTGTTGCTCAGAAGTAGTTGAACTTTCAAGGTTGTTAGTCAGAAGCTATAAGCTTCTGAGACTGCTTAGTTAGAAACAGTAGTTTGATATATTAAGAAGTTGTTGTTAGTTAAAAGCAGAAGCTTCTGAGGTTACGTCTAGAAGTATGTTCATCTCAGCTTCTGAGTTTTGAGCTTGTTAGCGTAGCTGTTAAGTTTAGTATTTCCTAGTTTGCACCTTTTAACTTAGTCATTAATTTTACCTTTTATTAGGGCCTACGTGGAAATTTACTTTGTGTATAAATATACTAGTAGTAACTATCATTTTAAGAGTAACAGTAACAACAATCATTATTCAATAATTATTTCTTACAACTTTATAGTCGTCATTACAGAACTTTAATATTATTCTCTCTTACCTTTTCTTCATTTATTAACCTTGCGCACCAACAAATTAGTATCTAGAGCTCTGATTGGATTCAAGGGAAACACGAGTGAAACGGTGAGGCATTGTATGATTGATTTTGGTTCTTGAATTCGTCTTGAATATTGAACAAAGTTTGAACATAATCATATTTTTTTTGATTATGTGAGATTGGGAAACACTGTTTTGTGAGATTTGAGTGTTCTGTAAAAGGTTGAAGATGACCGAAAATGGTAGTCTAAGCACCAAGCTTCCAATATTTAATGGCAAAAATTAGAATCGTTAGATGATTCATATGTGTGTGTTGTTCGGTGCTCAGGATGTTCTTGAGCTTGTTACAAATGGTTATGTTTCAGTTGCAGTAGATGCGACTGAGGAACAGAGAAATGCGCAGAGAGATACAAGGAAGAAAGATCAGAAGGCGTTGTTCTTCATCCATTAGTGTGTGAGTGAGAACGTGTTTGATAAAATTGTTGATCCGACAACGACGAAGGCTGCGTGGGACACATTAAGTAGGTGTTACGGTAGTGACACATCAGCGAAGAAGGTGAAGCTTCAGCCTCTCAAAAAGAAGTATGAGAATCTCAATATGAAGGACAACGAGAAGGTTTATGAGTATATCTCTAGAGTAATTTTGATCACTAACAAGATGAAAGCTTATGGAGAAACCATTTCTTAACAAGTAATCTTTGAGAAGATATTGAGGTTGCTTATTCTTCAATTTGATTACATTGTTGTAGCAATTGAACATTCTAAAGATCTGGACACCATGAGAATAGAAGAGCTGCAAAACAATCTAGAGGCGCAAGAGTTACGTCTGACTGAAAGAATTTCTGAGAGGGAAGTTGAGCAGACTCTGAAAGCTTCTTTTTTTAAGAAGGACCAGAAACAGAAAAGACATGGTAGCTCCCAAAAGTCAGAAGTCTTCTATTCTGATGAGAAGAAACATCGTAAGGGAAGAGAGAAGCATGACAAGAGAATGGTTCAGTGTTACTGTTGTAATAGGTTTGACCACTTTGCTAAAGATTGTTAGTTAAACAAAGAAGAAGCAAAAATAGCCAGAGGAGATTCAGATGATGAACATGTGCTATTAATGGCTTATGAATCTGGTGAGGAACCAGTGAGATTGTTATTTTCTGATTCTGAAAGGGAAGAATATGACTCTGAATATTCTGACTCTGGGGAGTGTTTGAATATGAGTCAGAATCATAAGATGATGCTGAAGATTCTGAAGATGAGGAAGAATCTGAGGTTTTTGAACATGACTCAGAGTTAGAAGTTGACTATGAATCTGAAGACAAGTAAGAATCCGAAGGTGATTCTGAGTCTGAAGAAGAATTAGAAGATGAGTCAGAATTTGAAGGAGATTCTGATTTTGAAGATGAGTCAGAACTTGAAAGTTCTGAAGGTGAGTCAGAGTCAGAGGATGAAGAATCTTCTGGAGACTCTAAAGACGAGTCAGATAGTGAATCTGATTCTGATCCAGATTTTGAATCTAGTGGTGGTCATGCTTCTAGAAGGGAAAAATCTAAAGACGTAGGTTCTGGAGGACAAGCTTCTAAAGATGATCATGTTTCTTGTGTAAATCATGTCTCTGAAGGTGGGCCTTCTGAAGGAGGAGCTTCTAAAAGTAATCCAACCTTTGACGCTGATCATAATTTTGAAAGTGGAACTTCTGAAGACAGATTTTCTGAAGGTGATCCAACTTTTGAAGATGGTATTTCTGAAGGTAATGGTTTTGAACAAGGTCCAGAAGCTAACAAAGGTGGAGCTTCTGATGGTAGTCAAACTTTTGAAGAAAGTCCAGAAGGAGATATTGCTCAAGAATCAGTAGAAGATTCTGAACAAGTTCAAAGGCCACTTATAGTCATAATTATACCAAGGAGATTTGTAGAGTTTCACAAGCTTCAAGATTCTGAAGGGACTCTGAGGTATGGAGTGTTATTCCCTTCTAGTGTTAGATCAGATGCAGAACTGATATGCTATCCATACTCTAATTTGTAAGAAGACAGAGTTGACAGAAGAAATACTTCTGAATATTTTTGTTTGTATCTAGAAAGTCATATTTCTTGGTGCTCCAAGAAGCAACTGGTGGTTGCGTTGTCAATTTGTGAAGCTCTCAAGAAGAAAGTGTAACTGAAGGCCGTGAAAGAAAAGATTGATGTTATTGAAAGAAACAAGACTTGGGAGTTAACTGAGCTTCCGAAGGAGAAGAAAAACATCAGCGTCAGATGGGTCTTCAAGGTGAAATATGTATTTCTAAATAGAGTATTAAAAGTTGCACATTGTAGCAACCAGAAGCAACTTGCAGATGTTCTGACGAAGGATGTCAAGACGGAACACCTTATCCATTTGAGGGATGAAATTAGTGTTGTCGTTTTTTTGGTTAGCTGAATATGAATTAAGGGATGATGTTGGAAGTAATTCATATTCAGAAGCTCTTGGTAGAATCAATGTTGCTCAGAAGCAGTAGAACTTCCGAGGTTGTTAGTCAGAAGCTATAAGCTTTTAAGACTGCTTAGTTAGAAGTAGTAGTTTAATATATTAAGAAGTTGTTGTTAGTCAGGAGCAGAAGTTTCTGAGGTTACATCCAGAAGTATGTTTAACTTAGCTTCTGGGTTCTGAGTTTGTTAGCGTAGCTGTTAAGTTTAGTATTTTCTAGTTGTACCTTTTAACTTAGTCATTAAATTTACCTTTTATTATGGCCTACATGAAACTTTGTGTATAAATAGACTAGTAGTAGTCGTCATTTGTAACAGTAACTGTAACAACAATCATTCTTCCTTAAAATTTTATAGCCGTCATTGCAGAACTTTAATATTATTGTCTCTTATCTTTAATTCATGTACTAATCGTATACACCAACAAAACAAAACCACGAATATTTTTCTCGTTCTAAGTAATGTCGCTATAAGAATGCTAGCACCGAAATCCTTATTAATTTGGAAGTGTTTTTGCTATAGAAAAACTCAAACTTTAAAAAATATTCAATTGCTTCTCCAAATGTCACTTCATATGGTTGTGGTTTTAAGAATATTGATCCAGAAAAATAAAACAAGATAATAAGAACATTAAGATAAAATTTAACTCCATGAACGTATTCTATAGTTTCCCTATTTTGAATAAAATTTAACTATCATGTACTAGAATAAAAAGTTTTACAATATCCCCTAACACAACTATTCATTTGTTTATTATATTTAATATTTTAAAAATATCACATAATATATGACTTGAATATGTATTTATTACTAGATATAATCTTCAACTTATCATCAACTTCAAAATTAGTTTTGCATAGATTAATTATGTTCAATCACAAATTTTAAAATGATATGAGAGTTTATTTAAGATCCGTTGAATTATTTACTATCTAATTTTTATTATTGTACCATCCACCATTTATTTTTACTCTCAATATTTTCAATCTCAAACGTGAACATTTTAAAAAGTCCTACATCAAATAATATATGATATGAATATCTGTTTATAAGTAAAGACAATTATCATTTTAAAAATCACTTTGTAAAAATAAATTATGTTCAACGCACACGTTTTAAGAGTCCTAATTGACTAAAAGTGTAAAAAATTATAGTTGTTTGACTAATGGATTGTTTATAACTTGATACTCTCTTCGTTTCAAAATGTCTGTCGTTAAAGTTTTTGCACATAAATTAAATAATGTAATGATGTAATGATATTATTGTATGATATTACACTTTTACAAAATTAACTCTATTAATATATTAGAAGTAGTATAGAGAATAAAACAGTAATCATTACTATATTGAAAAGTAAAAATAACAATTATTTTAAAATAAAATTCATTTGTTAAAATTATAGTCATTTTAAAACGGATGAAGTTATAAAAAAAAATCCTATTATATAAAGGGCAATAATACTATATAAGTGGCAACAATATGGTAAGGGAGACAAAGACGTATGATAGTCACAAACCAAAACAAAAGTTAAAGATGTATGATGAGGGGTACGAAGAACCCGGGCTATTAACAAGACTTAAAAAAGAAACAGAAAAAGCTGCACATTATCAAGCAAAGACAAAATAAATTCAGCAAAGTTGCATTGATTAAAGTAGAGAGAAAAAGAAAGATAATGGATTTTGTGTTGTGTCTATATAGCATCAAGAGTCTCGATTGTGGGGTTCTAGCTCTTTTTTTACACTCATGATCATGACTACTAATTAGGGGCTCAGTGTCCTTTCATCCAACATCACTTTTTTATCCTTCTCTACTTTGATCTTAAATACAAAAATGAAAATGTATGCATTTTTTATGTTTCAATCTAAAATCAAATTATGTTGATGGATTTGATTAGAGTTCTTTTATTGGTGGAGTTAAGAATTTAAAGTTTAAAATCTCTACTCTCATTTGTTTGAACATTACTTATCTATTGATTAAAATTTAAAATTATATATACCAACTAATAATTTTAGTGACAGCCAAAATACTATAGACAAATATCATATATCTATAACATTTTATCTGTCACTAAAATATTTTATCAATATACGTAAATTTCTTAATGCATATTATAAACTTAAAGAAATTATCGGTGATATTTTAATAATTTTAAGAGATCTAAGAAGAAGTGATTGAAAATTTTCTATCTTTAACAAAAAGTTAATTCTGAATTGGTTGAACTATGTTTATAATTGCTCCAATTTGGTTGCTCTTAGAACAGTTATTTTTATGATACCATATACGAACATAGAGACAAATTAAAACGGTATATCATTATCTTTCCAGCTTTTATGTTCAGAAAAAATGGATTTAGACAGACACTTTGTGCTATGACTTTAATAAAGTCATTATGCATGTGTCATTGTCTTACTATAATGTTGCAAGCTTTTAATTTTCAACCCTGCAAAAGAGTTCAGAAAAAAGCCACGGTAGTCGTGGGGGAAAAACATAGGAATTTTACTGCCCACGTGCACTGGCCAATGAGGAGTGGAGGAGAAAAACATCCTTAATATTAGTGAAAAATAATCTTTATTTTATTTTTAAATGATTATTGTTTAAAGTTTTTGCACACAGATTAAAAAATATAATAATATTATCATAAAATATTATATTTTTATAAAATTCACTCTAATAATATATTAAAAATAATATCGAAAATAAAAAAAATAAAAGACACAACTGAAAAACTAACATTTATTATTATATTAAAAAGTGAAAATAATAATTATTTTAAAATAAAATTTAATTGTTAAAACAATACTCATATTAAAACATAAGGGAATAAAGTGCATAAATCATGAATCTACTTTACAATTATGAATGTTTGTTGAATGTGGCACATCACGAGTTTTACTATAGTTTAATATTAACTTGATTTTCTCCACCGATGACTCTAATGAATAAAATACTTTACAAATAATTACTCCTTTTTTTTATAACAATATCCCCAATGATGATTGATTCACTAAAGACCTTTTCACTTTGAAACATTTTTTTATGCTACATATTGGCACAGCAGATAATATGGAGTTTCTGTAGATTAATTCTTTATTTTAGCTTTTCATTTTCTTAAGATATAAATGGTAATATTAATATATTTAGAAAAAATAAATAAATGTATAAAAAATTTGTAGCAAGTTATATATTAAAGAGTAAAAGAAATTCAAAAACATTCTATGATTAGGATATTGATATCATATTTCTTGATAAAAAAATTGGTATTGATATTTTTTGGAAATAAATTTTTTGTTAGGATATAGTGAAGTTTTCGGGTTTTTGGTTTTAGCAAGGTTGTTTTAAAAGGATATCTTTTTTTTTTTATAGGATAGGTTACACGAGTGTTTAGGACTACATTTTGTTTGAAGTTTTTGAGTTCAAAAAGTTTTTTAGATTTGTAAGGTGTTCTTAGAAAGGGTATTCAAAAATATTTTTCTAAATCGTTCTCTATAATTTATTATCTTCACGTTTTTTACTGATGATATTGTGATTTTTTTCAAGAATGCTCATGTTGGTGTAGAATTTTTGTACTAGTTTTGAAAAGATTCTATCATGTTCTTTTATGAAGAATGCTTTTAGTGAGGCATAACAGATGTGAGAATATGGTTTGTATCCTCTCATGAAGGTTTCGTCCATAAATCATGACTCTATGACCTTTTTCTCCAAGATCATTTTCTTTTCTTCTTCTTCATGTTTATTTATCATTGCAGCTTTGATGACATCTATTTTTTTGTGGTGGTATTCTGGGTCTTTGACTAGGGAAATTCATGGTGACACTTATGACAAAGAGAACTCACAAAAAGAGATACATAAAAAAAAAGATACAAGAGAAGTGAAAATAGATTTACCTATTTATAACGTGCCTTCTGAGGATTTGAGCATGTATTCTAGACAAGAATTAAGTGCATAATTCCTTTTTGGCTCTCCTAATCGATTAGCCAGTGGCTATAATATATTATATTTGTGATTTTTTTCAAGATTTAGTGATATCTTCATAAATGTTGGGATTTGATTTACTTGAAGCGCAAGACAATCTTGTGAAGAATTGAAAAACACAAGAAGGGGGTTGAATTGAGATCTTAAAAATCAATGCAAATGACACGATGATTTTTATCCTTATTCGTTTAAACTCAAACTACTCCAGTCCATCCGCCAAGGTGATTTTGCCTCTCTCCAACGAGGTCTTAACTCACTAATCAAACTTGATTACACAACTACTTTGACTACTGCCAAAGTCTTCTTGAGTATAACCACAAGCCAGTTTATCTCAAGGAATTATACTAAACAAAATATGAATAAAGCAGTGTACAATATATTTTTCCTTACAAAAACAATATCACAGACTTGTGATGTGTTACACAGTTTATAGAGTAGTATGAATGAGGAGTAGCAACGTTGAAGTATATTGAATTGTAGTGTGTGAAATCGCAAACAATTTAACCTTATCCCTTGTTTAAATAGGCACAACAATCTTGAGTATTTGGAAACTTGATAAATGACAGTTAATGCGCTTTCCTCAAATAAAAGATCCTTGTCTGTTTGTAGCCGTTGCAATTAATATAACTTTGATGAATTGTAATGCTTCAGAATATCAAGGAATCTGTTTGCTGCTTGCTTCAGAACTTTGGAAGGTCTGAATCATAAGGTCTTGTTTGCAGCGTTAGACTTTCTTTCAGAGTTAAAATGTCTTTCTCTTAGCGCAACTTCTGATCTTCATTCATTAGAACTTTCTGAGAATAGTCTACGTTCGCAGCAGGAACATCCTTATAGCTTAACTTCTGATCTACTTCCATCAGAACTTCTCTATAAAACATAATATAATTTTAGAGTGCATAATTGTTCTTTGTGTTTGTTATCATCAAAACTCTTACGAGGGTTGTAGAATCAAACTATGTTCTAATATCTTGGATTTAATGTGGAAAATGTGTTTCAAGCTTTACTAATTGGTTAGCATAACGTGCTAATCGATTATGTTTTTATGGCTCAACTTTGTTTATGTGTTCTTGGGCTTTATGTTGTCTTTTTATTTTTTAGCACCCTTAATTGTTACTTTTCAACACTCATTTGCTAAAAAAACACTAAAACAATTTATTTTATTAGTTAGAAAGAATTAATTTTGATGAGTAAAAATTTAAAATAAGTATTTTAAGGATTTAATCAAGTTTCCTAATTATTTTCAACCTCAAAATAATTTCTATCTCCTTGTCAATAAATCTTGACAATTATTTCCTAAAATGGAATAACACCTTGCGGAATATCCTTCTATATGTATCGTTGGATGCGAGAGTTGGTAAATATACAAAATGGATAAGTCTATTACAAACTTATTCATTTAACTGATCATTTCAGATTATCAATTTGAGATATTCTCAAATATTTTGCTTTGATCTCAACGATTGTCATTTGCCATCATCGTTCATCTTCAGGATCAAAGTCTTTCATAGATCATGAATACTTCTAGAGTATACTGGTACTTTGTATAGTTTTCTTATATAATCATTAAAGCTTCAAGTTGCAAAGCATATGTGCAAAACACTTAAGGTTTCACCTTTGGTGCCTATATCATCTTCTTGGACACCAAAGGTGATTTACCTTTAGATCTTTTCAATTTATTAAAGCAAAAGAATTTCAAGTGTCTGGTTTTCTTACATTTAGTGCATTTATATATTGGAAACTTATTTTATGTGAGATCTTTATTTTCTAATCCTAAAAATGTATATTCCTCGTTGGGTGCCTCTGAGCATATTTTAACTTCTTCTTTGGAAGATGATTCTTTCATGTTTCTCCCCAAGGTTGATGTCTATCTTTCTCTTGTTTTTTCAAATGTTGAAGAAACTTCTCCGTCTTCCTTGTTGTTCGTTGAATAAGAGGATCCTTCATTTGATGTTGAATTTTTTAAAGATTGTTTGACTACTGAGTATGTTTTTTAGAAGGATTGCACAAGAGTTGTATGATAGAATCAAAATGAGGATGATGATTCTTCAGTTTGGATTCCTTCATATTTAAGTAGTTGAATTAGCTCTTTCATCTTCTCATTAACTTCCTTCTTTCTTGATTTTTCCTGAAATTTATGAGGACTTCCATCTACTAATTTAAGAGTTGGATTGAATTTTTAATTCTTATTTCTTAGATATGTGTTAATACAACAATTTCCAACAAAATTTCATATATTTCTAAACTTATAAAACAATAATGATTAATATCTACATCTTCTTTGGCTTGTGTGTTCATCTTCTCTTGTTTGATACTTAGAGAAACTCGATATATCTTTTCCAAAGTATCCCTCATTTCCTTAACAGTTTTACAATGACGAGCATCAAAAAGTCTACTATCATTTAAAGACATTATTATAAAAAATCTTGATTTACGATTTATATCTATTTTTATGTTATCTTCTTCGCTCCAAAGAGAATAGGGTTTTTCCACTATTTCATCATCCACTTGATGAGTAGGGTAAACCAGACCATTCACTATTGTTTTCCATAATTTATGATTTAAACTTTGAAGATCACTTTTTATTCTTTCTTGCCAAATAGAAAACTCCTCTTTTCAAAAAGTGGTGGTGTATTTAAAAAAGATATTGTGTCGGAAGTCATCTTCCTCCTGAGACGATTATTCATTAAGCAAGAGTTAGTCTTTGATGCCAGCCACTTATTGTATTTGAGACTTCAAACACAAGAGAAGGTGGGGGTTAATTGTGTGGTTTGGAAAAACTTGGTTTTGAAATTTTTTTCATATTAAAACAAAGTTTGAAAAACTTAGGCAACAGAAAGTAAATACCAGAAAATAAATTGTCGAATTTAAAAAGTTAAGGGAGAAGAAGAACACTAAGAATTATATAGGTTCGATCAAATCAAAAGAACCTACTCCTCTACTCAAGAATTGATCTTGAGAGTTTCCAATAATATTTGAGAACTTTTAGTAGGCAAGACTCATGAACCCCCTTATATAAGGAAATGATGGTTGATCTTCAACCTAATAATACAAGATGATGGATGCGGGCTTTGTGTCTTTTCTTCAATATATTGTTAAGAGTGAAGTGGCCAGTCTTCCTTCCCAATAGTGGATTAAAGCGGTTAGTTTTCTTTCTAAGAATATGGATCTTGGAGCGGTTAGTCTTCAAGTTCCAAAAAATTTGAGCTCAATATTTTGGTTTTAATAGAGCTAACCAAAAACCTTTGAGATTTTAGTCGGGCTGATCTCGAAACTATGAAGCTTTTAAAATAGGGTTGAGCTTCAACCTATCTTAGTTTTAATTGGGCTGACCAAGAACCTATTAAGATTTTAACACAGGCTAATCTTTAATCAAACCTAGGACTGGTCATGCAATCCCTAAATATAAACTTTTAATAGAATGAGCTCATAACCCATATAAATCTCTAAATGGACAATATTCAACCAACGTGTATACAAAAGATTCCCTTAAAATTCTACCCTTTCTAGAATTACAAATATACCATCACTCACAAAGTAGCACTTCTCACAAAGGCATTTGGCTAAAACATTTAGTGAGAGAAAGTTAAATAAAAATTTAGAGAGAGAGAGAGAGTGTGTGTGTGTGTGTGTGCGCACTAGAGATGAAAGTGTAAAAACATGATTCTGGATGCTTTTAAATGAGAAATGATACCTTTATTTATAGGCAAGAGGTTTTCTAAAAAAGGAATTTGCATTTAATGCATTTTATTGTTAGCTAATCGACTATACCAAGTTTCCAATCGACGAGATGATGCAAATATATGTTTGTAAGTTCTCAAAATGAAAAGTTAAGATATCTAGCCATTGCACAAAATCATCGTGCATTTAACCTTTATAGGGTCTTAGTTTTGTGCATTTCTAACCGATTGGGTATATTTTCTAATCAATTAGAAAAGACAAAGTTTCACCTATAGCTTATTTGAGCGCTCCTAATTTATCTGATACGACTTACAATTTTTTTTTCAAAGTATTTTATTTTGGTAAATCATTTTGAAAAAGATTTTAGTGTGTGTGTGTGTGTTAGCCTTGTGCTTTTACAGAAAATACCATTTGATTTACATATGATCACTTACTTACTAAATTAGAAGATTACTCCTTCTAAAATATTTTTCCATGTGCTGCTCTTTTTTATGCTGACACTGCTTGAGATTTCTTGATATGAGGTTTTAGATTGTTTCCATTTAATTTTCCCTCATTATATAGTCAAGTTTAACAAATCATAATATTTAGGTTTGCACCTTTAACCGCTTAATCTTTCATGCTTGTAAGTTAGATGTCTTTCCCTTTTGGAGTGAGCTTTTGTATTAGTAGTATTTTGCATACTCTGATACTAACTACTAACTGTTTGAGTTATGCATGACTAAGTATGAGAATTATTGCATTCTAATAATTGTTAGTTGGTAGTATTGTATGCTACTAACTATATGGTGATTGTATGCTAAGAAATCAAATCAAATATCCAAGGAGAAAAGCCTAGAATACTTTTCTATATAAAGAGCTCAAACCTACATTGAAAAGAAAGCAATATTCATTTAAGATCACAAGAGTGCTAGGGTTTATTTAAGTCTTTGTTATTGCTTTTTGTACAACACACTATGTTTCAGTAACTTGGCACAAAGAAGGGAGTTTAACTAATCGGATGATGAATATCATCGAAGATATTCATTCAAAGGAGCAAAGATTTGTTTTTAAACTATTTATTTCAATATTTTATGTAAACAATGTAAGTTAAAAAAATATATTTCACCTCGGTTTTTTTAAAAGACCGAGGTGATAGATAAAATCAGAAGATAATATACCTCGGTTTTAAGGTAAATCTGAGGGGTAAAGTAATCATCTTTTACTATAAATACCTTAATTTATCAGATTCTACCCTAATTCTAATTTATTTGTAGCCGCAGCAGATACAAGAAATATTACATACTATCTATTGCTATGAAATTTTTTATCTAGAAACGCTTAAGAACAAATCTCTGAGATGGATTGCAAGTGAAAAAATTAAAATAAGTTATCCGAAGATGGATAAGTTATCGAGTATTTTTTGGATATGCAACATAAAGGTATGCAACAAAATTTAGATTCCACCAAAGATCTGTTGTTGAAAACACTTTCTCCTATGATTTTGTCTACTTGTCGATAGATTTCAGGTACGCTACCAAATTCCATCTCTAAAACATTCAGTGTTCATAGGTTAAAAATAATGATGATTATTGATGTTGTGTGGTTTAATATTAATTTGCATAACTGAATTGAATAAAGACTATGTTTTTGTTAAATTTAGTAAGCCTAAACAATAGCGGGAATTTGTTTTAATATTATTTTTCTGATATTCTTTGTAAACAATATAAAAAAAATATTTCCACCTATGTTAGCGTTAAAGTTGATGATATTTGTACCGCTCTTAATTAAATAATTATCGTCCATTTTTATGACTATCAATGCTCAAGAAACTATCATTAGTGATCCACGTGAAACTTATGTTAACTTCCATTATAAAAACATTCTGAACATCAAAAACATCACGAAGTGCTTGAAACTATAATCCAATTTAAGATATGCAAGAGTCTTTGCTATGAAGTGTTCTCTATGATGGATTGCAAGAGCATAAAATTATTTACGTTTAAGGTTTGTATTCTTAAATATTTATATACCTAACTCTTTTTTCATCTAACCCTTTATTTATCTAACCCTTTTTTCATATAACCCTTTATTTATCTAACCTTTTTTTTTGTTAATATCAAAAACAAATGCAAGAAAAAGAAATTGAGAATATATTATTTCCCAGCATTTGATCTTCCCAGGGTATTAAGGATTTTAAGATCCAACGTATGATCTTCATGGACAATTAAATTTTGTATTGGTATTATGTGTAAACAATATATTTTATAAATAAATTATTTTATTAATTTTCTGTGTAAACAATGTAACCAGTTTAAATTTTAAAAATATTAATAATTTACCCCTCAATTTTGTTGATAAATTGAGATACATGTGACGCTATTATTATAAGTAAAAAAATATAGACGGTATAGATCGAACCCATGCGCTATTAAAATACTCCTCGATATTTTAAATACCGAGATGATAAGTCATTACTTTTAATGACAACCTTATTTACCTCGCTTCAGATGCCGAGGTAAAATGCATTTTATGTCCGATGTTAGATGCGTTATTTGTAGTAGTGTTACTATCAATAAATGAGAGTTAATTTGCTTATATATGAGACTATTTCACAACAGTTAACACTATCAACTGTATTGATAAGTATTTATTTATTATAAATATATCACAACAGTTAAACAAAATCACTATAGCGATATCCCTTTATTTGTGAGTTTTAAAATAAATAAAAAAGAAAAGGTGTGTCTTAATGTAAAGGAATAAAATATTTCATGGCATTGAGGTTTGAACCCATGAAAGTTTGATTGTATCATCAGAGTTGGTTCTTCAACCGATGTTATATACAGATAATTTTTAATTAAAAAACAAAATAAATATGGTAACGTCTTAGTATAGAGATGTCACCACGGTATAGAGAAGAACCAAGGTGACCATAGCGTTGTTGAATGTGCGTTTTTTAGTAGTGATTGGTAAAATATATTATGCTATACGCATAGGAAAAAATAAGACTTTAATTTATATAATTTTGAAGATATACCAAAAGTAGTCATAAATTTTCATCTATAACATAAAACTATAATATCCTCAATATAAATCTCTATAAAATGATATTTATCAAACACATAATATTTGTTAATCATTTTTATATAGTTGACATGTTAAATTCTCCTATGTAATAGAGAGAAAATAGTTTAATTATTAATCTAAGAGTTTTAAAATATTTAAACAAATACTCACTTATGTTCTCTATCACATGAGAATCATGTCAAGTAATGTCACACTAATAAAATATATCAATCACTTACATATAATAAAGAGAATTGAAATTCATTTTAATAAATAAAATAAATTTAAAATAAATTATTGAATTTCATTAAATTAAAATACTACATGTCTTTAAATAAAAATTATTATTTATTGTAATCTTAAATGATAATATCAATGAAATTGAATAAGAAATATAATAACAATGTATAAATATTATGTCCCTAAAAATTATAGTACCGATAGGTTACCCGTACCATAATTTACATAATAATAAATCACAAATACATTGAACAAAAAATATAATAATAATAACACATCGATAGAGTATAACTATAATCAACATAATATTTATTATAATTAAAATAAATTTAATTATTTTATTAAATAAAATTTATACAATTGTATCAAAGTTAGACAAGTTAAATTCATACAAATTAAGATTAATTATATTTAGTTCAAAATAGAAAATTTATATAATGTATCCACGATCGATATAATTACAATTATACAAATTAAAAATTATCATTTAATTATCTAAAATAAGACTCTCAAAATAATAAACTTTTAAATATACTCATAAGACTCGATATTTGTTTAATTATTTGTTGGAGTATATAACAAAAATTAATTTATAAAAATAACTAAGGAGTTTAAATTTTTAGAATAGTATGAAAATAATAACATTTAATTATATATAATTACGTAATTTTAATTTCAAAAAAGAGAATGACTAATATTTTAAAGAAATTCTTCGTTATACGCAATCACATAACAAGTCACGAGAGATTATTATTCTCACATAACAAGTTACAAGAGATTAAAAGAATAATAATCAAATTACAATTAATTTCGAAGCGAAAGTGAGATTTATCTTTGTAAATAGCGTTAGTGAGTATCAAAAACTTCAAAACTTATAATATGCCATCTCAAATGGTCCAGAGAACAACATAAATCATAATAAATAAATAAAAACTATAATAATAAAAAGGCAAAATACCTTTTTTAGTCCTTTAAGTTTACCCCAAGGTCCATTTTGGTCCTTTATCTAAAAAAAGTGTTAAATTGGTCCTATAATTCTTTCAAAAGGATCATAGGAGTCCTTTCCGTCCAAAAGGCACAAACGGACGTTTGGTTTGCATGCGTGGCAGGTGACATGGAATGTTATGTACACCAACACCATCTTCAAGTTGGTTCCAGAAATCCTCAATTTTCCCATTTTGAATTTGAAATTCCCTCAATATGATGAAGGAAGCATCATCAGAGATCCGGTCTTCGTACGATTGCAATAAAGATGGAAGCTTAGATGGAAAGTTGCGATGGAGACCTATATGTGGTTGTGGAGAATCTGCGGTTCTTCGAAGGGCTACCACTGTCACAAACTTTAGGAAGCAATTCTGGGGTTGTCGTCATTACAAGGTAAGCATGAAATTAAAATGGGTTTTCATATATTCTTGTTCTGATAGTTCCTGCAATAGCTGAGATGAATCTGGATGTCACCATTACAGGGTTCATCTGAATCTGGGTGTGGATACTTTCAATGGTTCTTTGATGATGTGGTGGATGAGAAGGATCAGTTTATAAAGAAGCAGAATAATAGGTTGGAGAAGCTGCAAAATGAGCTTGATGGAGCAAAGATGGAGATACATCATCTAAAGGAAAGGAAGGATGGGCTGAAACATAAGATAATGGAGTTACAAATTGAAATGAAGAAGATGAAGAATTCTCAGAAAAAATGGAAAAGATTCTTCTTTATTATGTTAGTTGTGGTAATTTGGATGATGTTGTAATAGACTGTTGAATTGAGATTATATGTAATAGAGTATCATATGTAACATAGTCTCAATTTGAACATGGTATCATTATGAATTTGAATTTTTGTATCAACTTGAATTTTTGAACTAGTAGCATTTTGATCAATGTAACATACTGTAAAACATACTGTAGCAATTTTTGTATCAATGTAGCATTTTGATCAATGTAACATACTGTAAAACTAGTAGAATTTTTGTATCAATGTAAAACATAATGTAACATACTGTAACTAGTAGCATTTTGATCAATGTAACATACTGTAGCAATTGAAGATAGGTAACAACATATAATTATAAGGTGGTGGATACCACTAAGTTGCATACAAAAGAACCTGATATTACAGGTCCAATCAAAACAGCCTGATATTACAGGTAAAAAAAAAACAAAACAGCTTCATATTACATGATCAAAACAACTTAACATAACCAATTCTAATATTACAAGTTAACAAAACAACATAACAACTATAGGTCCAATCCTAATCCAAAACAGACATAAAAGTAAACTAAAGTTTCCACTTTGGTGCTGCTCTTTTAGTTGGTGTTGTCCTTCTTGTTGTTGGACCTACAACAGTTATTGATGCCTTTAACCTCGTTGTTGGACCTGGTGGGACAAATGGTGCATTTGGCCTTCTAACTGACAACTTTTTGGATGATTTAGATTGAGATGGCTGAGAAGCTTGACCAGGAACTGACTTAGATGCTTGAGATGGGACAAATGGTGCATTTGGCCTTCTAACTGACAACTTTTTGGATGATTTAGATTGAGATGCCTGAGAAGCTTGACCAGGAACTAACTTAGATGCTTGAGATGCCACTGGTACAGATGCCACTGGTACAGATGCCACTGGTACAGATGCTTGAGATGGTTGAGAAGGCACTGGTACTTGTGGTACAGATGGTGCTTGTGGTACAGATGGTTGAGCTGCATGTGGTACTTGTGTAGTAGTTGTCTGACTAGTAGAAGGCACCTTACAAGTAAGCTTGTTGTGACCTACCTGCTTACACCTGCTACACTTTATAATGAATCATGTTCTTCTCATCTTTTTATCAGTTCCATCTAGCTCACCTTGCTCTAAATTCCTCCTTTTCTTTGGCCTTCCAGGCATTTTCCTGAATTTGGGTGGCATAACATCAGGGTACTCAGTTGTAACCCATAGGTTTGACCCATTAACAGGGAATATGACAGGTTTGTACACTTGCAAATATCTAGATTTCCTGTAATAATCAGGAATGTATTCATCAATCCTATGATTCCTATTCTTGATTGCTGCAAGTGAATGAACACATGGTAGGCCTGTTAGATCCCATCTTCTGCATGAACATATTTTTTCCTTCAAGTTTACAGTGAATTTTTCAGCAGAATTTTCCAGATGCCTCACTTCAAACATATGCTCATCAGACATCCTAACACAGAAAAATGGACATTCCAAATTAAGACATCAAATGGACATTCCAAAGTCAGATATTCTAACACAGAAAAAATGCTTGTTTTAATAATTTTACCTGGGAAGCCACATGTTTGTGAATGAA
Organism: Vicia faba; assembly: GCA_948472305.1. Classification (NCBI taxonomy): domain Eukaryota; kingdom Viridiplantae; phylum Streptophyta; class Magnoliopsida; order Fabales; family Fabaceae; genus Vicia; species Vicia faba. The sequence continues at coordinate 218,989,411 of OX451741.1, forward strand.
CTTGTTTTCTCAACCTTTTTCATAATGTTTGGCAACACTTCTACATCTGTCAATTTCTGAAATCTCATCCTGTTTGTAGCCCATCTCTCCATCATGTATATCCTAATTTCTTCCACCATGGTTATTAATGGCTTGGCCCTTGACTCCAAAATAACACTATTAAAGGATTCTGACATATTATTGAGAACTGCATCGCATTTGTTATGAGTCTTGAAGTATGATCTGCTCCAAAACCTTGGAGGGGTAGACATCATGTGCTTGTATGCTTCTTCATTGATATGTTTCATAACTTTCATCTCTCTTTCCCAAGCTTGGTAGTAAGTTGATTTGGATGCCTTCCATATAATTTCCTTTAGTTTTTTTCCTGGAAATCTCTTCCTAAAGTTGTTGTAGAGATGCCTAACACAGAATCTTTGTTCAACTGTAGGCAGCAGTTCCTCCATTGCAGGCAATAATCCCTGGGCCATGATATGTATAGAATTTAATTATTAAACATGAGAATACCAGGATAAACACGAGAATTTAATTATTAAAAATACTAATCAATTGAGAATTAACAATAGAGTCATACCTTTTGTTGATCAGAAATAAAAGTGTATGTGAGACACTCTTCTCTTCCACCTAGATCACCAATAAGCAGCTCCAAGAACCATGTCCAACTTTCCTTGTTTTCACTCTCCACTACTGCATATGCTATTGGTAGCATTTGATCATTGGGATCTCTGCCTATGGCTGACAGGATTTGACCTCCACAAAGCCCTTTCAAAAAACATCCATCAAGCCCTATGAAATGTCTACTTAACCTGAAGCTTTCCTTACAAGCTGCCAAGCATATGTAAATCCTTTTGAAGTGTAATTTCTGAACACCACTACCTTCTTGAGCTGGTTGGACATGTACTTTCACAGTTGACCTTGGGTTAGATCTTAACAACTCATGTGCATAGTCATAAATCCTTGTATAATCCCCTAAGAATGACCCATCAACCATGTCTCTTGCTGCAAACCTAGCCCTTATAGCCTTGGTTTTGTTGACCCCCACATTCCACTTCTTCTGCACCTTTTCCTTAATGTCCTTAAGCTTCATTCTAGGGTTGGTTTTAAGTGCATTCTGCAACCTCTTGCTAAGCCATTTAGTCTTCAACAACTTCACATGATATTCTCTACTGCAACTATGGGTGTCTACCACCTTTCTTAGTTGCCAAGTATCCTCAACATCCAACTTAGCCCAATAACCTTCTCATTCACATCCATCCTTACACCTAACCCTAACCCTTATCTTGTCATTTTTGATGTACTTTAAATTTCTGGCAGATTGGACTGCATAAGAGGTAACTGCTTCCTTGATATCTTCTTTTGTACTAAAATATGTACCCACTTCCCATTTGTAATTGGACATATCCTTTAGAAGCTTGAAAATGGGATACTTCTTTCTCTTGGTAGTATTGCTATCTTCACTATCACAATCACTTACAAGATCCTCACTTTCATTATCACTTCCTTTACTATCTTCTTTATTTGCTTCAGTTTCACAGAGATCAGTTACATCATCCTTACCTACTTCCTCTTCCAAGTCAGTATCACACTCATCAGTTTCATCATCAAATACAACCTCCTTTGCACTATCATACAAAAAGCTACTATCATCAGAGCTATCATCATCAGAACTATCATCATCATTATGTCCAACAGCATTTTCACTTGCCTCCTTCTGTCCAACATCATCTTCACTTGCCTCATTCTGTATAACAACATCTTCACTTGCCTCCTTCTGTCCAACAACATCTTCAATTGCCTCCTTCTGTATAACAACATCTTCACTTGCCTCCTTCTAATCAACAACATCCTCACTTACCTCATTTTGTCTAACTGCATCATCTTCCATTACATTCAGGGGTATCTCATCTAAAATAACTTCACTCTCATCAACAGACTCAGGCTGTGACAATGGGTGTTGAATAAAGACTTCAACACGTAAATGAACCCTATATAGATCAGCAATCTCTAAGGCCCCTTTGTCATCAAACAATAGATTCATTCCAGCAGTTGGATCCTTATAGTATATCTTCTCTATGGCTGGGTAACCTAATTCCTTAATAGCACCCAATAACTCAAAATAACCCCACATATCAGCATCTACTCTCAAATCAGCAATCTCACCTCCTTCGTACACACTCAAGTCCTCACTAACAAATTGACCACTGTGGTGTATCGTAATATTCAGAATTTCCTCTATTACACACAATGCCCTAGATAGAGAGATGAATTTCAGAGAAGGGAGACGAATTTCATGGAAACCCTAACTATGAAAATAGAATTCTTGCAGAAACTTACCTCTGATGAGAAGTCTGGTTTCACCTTCAAGGAAACATGCAATGGATGAGTGGTAATGCCACATAAGAGTGTCAAAGTGACTTGTAAGTGGAATTGCCACATGCAATTTTTCTAAACACACGTGTAATGCCACATAAGAGCTGCCATTAAACATGACTAACAGAGTGGATGGAAAGGACAAACGTGGTCCTTTTGAAAGAATTATAGGACCAGTTTGACACTTTTTTTAGATAAAGGACCAAAATGGACCTTGGGGTAAACTTAAAGGACTAAAAAGGGTATTTTGCCTAATAAAAATAAATCAATACAACAAAAGAATAATATAATGTCATGTTGTCTTAAAAATGGCTTAAAATAAATATAAAAGTGAAACTTCATTTTAGTCCTCACAATAATTGGAAAGTTCAAATTAATTTCTAAATTTTTTTTTTATTCTCTTATAAAATTTAACTGAGTCATGTTAGTTTATTAACCAATGTATATTTCATGTTTTAATTTATAAACAATACATATATCAATATATATATATATATATATATATATATATATATATATATATATATATATATATATATATATATATATATATATATATATATATATATATATATATATATATATATATATATTTTCTTCTTTTAATTATTAACAATACTTTATGCATTTTGAGACCATCACCACCTTTTTTTGTTAAGCGCCGTCGCCACTATTTTTCATTGAACATCCTTCAACAATTGGAACTTCATCGTTTGACCATCAACACCTCTATTTTTCCTTCTACTTTCATCTCAATCTCCACAAATTAGACTTATTAGTCCAAAATTCATGTCTACTCTTGGATATACACAATGACAATCAAATTGATGTTTCCTTCTATTTTATTTAGTTTGTCTTTTAGATTTGATGTCATCATCAAATATTTTGTTTTTAAGTTGTAATTGTTTATACAACGTTCTTTGCAATTTTATGACACTTTATTTATTTTATTGGTTTTATTTTTATGATACTAGATGTTTTAAATTTTGAAGTTTTATTTGTCGATACAATATTTTAGAATTTGATATTACTGTAATATTTTGAATTTGATGGTATATCTATAATGTATAAGATGGTAATATAGAATTTTAATGTGATAGTATTATATTGTAGACTTGAATATATGAGATTAACATGACTAAATTTAATTTCATAATAGATTAAATATGATTTTTTTGTTGTTAAGAATCAACATGTATTAATATTGTTAATAATTAAAATATAATACAAAAATATATTGATATAATTGTTATTTGTAAGTTAGTAATGAGAAGTACATTGGTTTAGGGGTTGAGCAAGTTTCCCACTTACCAAGAGATTCTTGGTTCAATGCTTTTGATTTTTTTTCTTCAGTTTTCTTTGATAACTTATGAAAATTAAAAGGGTTAATACCATTTTACCATCCTATCATATAAGTAATTTTTGGTTTATCTCTTATAATTTTTTTTTTTTGTAAAAATAACATTGCCACTTAAAGATTGTGTTATTTTAAATCCTTTAATTTTTTTAAATGTAAAATCAATATTGTTATTTGAAAGTTACGTAATTTTAAATCTTGTAAATTTAAAGATTTTATCGTTTTAAACCCTCTAGAACCAAATTAGAGAAGATTGGTTTAAAAAAAATATTTATAGGATTTAAAATGACATAATCTTCAAGTGACAAGATTGATTTTAAAAACAAAAAATTTACAAAAGTTAAAACGATAAAATTTTGAAATGGCAAAGTTAATTTTACAATTTTTTTTATGAGACTAAATCAGAAATTGTCTATATGACAAAAGATAAAATGATATTAACATAAATTTTAAGTTATATATATATATATATATATATATATATATATATATATATATATATATATATATATATATATATATATATATATATATATATATATATATATATATATATATATATATATATATATATATATATATATATATATATATATATATATATATATATATATATATATATATATATATATATATATATATATATATATATATATATATATATATATATATATATATATATATATATATATATATTGCTCACTTTAGTATAATGAGGAAAATAAGCTGTTTTTTTCCCATTAAAATATTAAATTAATATTATTTTCTCCATAAATATTAAAATATTATCTTTTCAAATAAAAAAAATTAACTCTTTGAAACTTATAAATTTTGTTACAGAAATTTTTTACAGATTTTGTTACTGAATTTTTTTGCAAATATTTCTGCCGATTTCAATAAAATTATATTCATAAAAATTATTTATTTGAAATATCTGTAAGTAATTTTGTAGAAAATAATTTCGCAAAAAATTTCATAAATTTTTTTATAAATAATAAATAAATAATTAAATTAAAGAAAATAACATAACACCGGCAAAATATTGGACGGAGCTTCGATAACAAAAAAAAAAATTTGTTTGAAAACATCGTAATTTAGTAATAAATGGAAAAACATAATATTTTAAAAAATAATTTAGAAGAAGATGGTATTTTGGTGTAAAACTCGCTTAATGTTTGACCATCCAACAGAACATTTTATCATGTATCAACGAGACATTCTCACTTTACTAATTTTTATCTTAATTTTAACCCAACACGTCTATTGGTTACAAATTACTACATCAAAAGTTAATCACAGTTAGTTCTTTTTATTTTACCACAATCGTATTTGCATGCCATGCAAAATCAAGCCCACCACAAATTTCCAGTCAATCTATCCCTACTTTTGATGTCGACTATCTCTACTTTATTATCCGTATTTAGGAATGTCAAACAATACTTTTATGTTTTGACCAAAAAGAAATGTGAAAGAATACTATGGTTTGAAAAATATTTTTCAGTTATTAAAATTGTGTTGATAAAAAATGCAAATTAAAACTTTTGAAATTATGTGCAATATTTTAACCACTAAAAGTCAAAAGACCATTTTCATTATTCTAAAAGATGTATTACCTCTAGCTATCATTTCACTCTTCCATCTATTATAATAATTCATTTTTAAAAATTTCAAGAGCAAATTAAAATGAATATTGTAAATGTATTCAACAAGTGCAGAAGAGGTGAAAATTGGTTATGATGAGTTAAGTTTTATCAAATTTGAATCTCATATGCTAAAAAATTTAAAGCTTAAATTTGGATTGTAACTTATTACAAATTTATTTTGATGTCTGAGTCTAACCTTGTTGAAGATATGATTGACCTACTAACCTACTCAAAAGTCTATTTCATTTGAAATTTTGTAAATAAGCAATTCAACTAATGTTAAATAGGCTAATAAATTAAAATATCAATGAGACTAAATATATATTTTTATTGACTCATTTGAGTTTACCTATTAGCATAAACTTTGTGATATTATTTGTTTGAGAGAATTTATGAAAACAACTTAAGACAACAACTTATGACATTATTCATAAGATTTTTTCAACTTTTTTTTATAAGTTCTTCAAGATAATTAATTTTTATTTTCTTATTTTAATTTAAAATACAAAATACAATATAATAATTATAAAAATATCCATGTTTATTTAAATAGGTCGGCCTGATAGATCTAAAAAGTTTTTTTATGACACATAGTCTTGCCTTTTTAGCTAAATAGGCTTATAAAAAAGCCTAAGTCTTTTCTATTTTAAAAAAGTATGGTCTGGTCTGACCTGTCAAGGTAAGACTGTAGGTCTCAGTTAGTTGGTATGACATATTTCCAACCCTAGTCGTAAGTATGAGTTATATGAAAAATTTATCTTTTTTTTTATGTGATAGTATTCTTGATATAACAATCTTGATCTGCTTCATGCTTAAGACCTATAAAGACTATTAAATATTCATCAAAACTAATATTCCCTTATTTGATTCCAACTCCTTATGATCATTAATTTACTTTGGATGCATTGTCGGATACCACCTAATTTGAATATTACCTATGTGTTGATTTTGGGCCGGCCTGATCGATTTAACTCGTTAATTGTCTTAGCTCAATTTTGTCTTTATGGACGGATTGAGAATTAGGGCGGGCTCTATCGACTCTTGGTCAGGACCCGACTCAATTTACTGGAATGTACTCCCTCAAACATGAGATTTGTAAGAGATAATTGTTTTATCTAAGAGACGAGATTATTATCATCAGAAGTTGATGTCGTCGTTTGTAGAGGTTATTATCTTGCCTCTTGATCTTCTTATTTCCACTAGGAGTTTAGATTTTGTTAGCTCTAATTATTTCTAAGTACCTCGGGACTCACATAGAAACCAGGTTCATCATTAACCCATACATTCTTAGAATTTCAATAGTAAGTTTTATTGCTTTATTATTTCTTATTTTTCAGCAGTTAAGTGAGATTCTCTAGGATCTGATTGGAATCTAGCACATAAACATACACTAAATAGAATATCTGGTATAGATGCAGTCAAATAGAGAAGTGATTCAATTATACCTCTATAAATTTTCTGATCTACCTTCTTACTTACCTCGTCTTTTCCCAGAATGCATGTGGGATGCATTGGGGTCTTTGCTTCTTTACTTACTAATAAATGGAATTTCTTCAGAAGTTCTTTGACATATTTTGTCTGATGTATGTAGGAACCTTCTGGCGTTTGATTTATTTGAATTCCCAGAAAGAATTTTAGTTCTCCCATCATGCTCATCTCAAATTCAGCCTGCATAGATTCAGCAAATTCTCTTCCAAGAGAGACATTAGAAGTTCCAAAAATAATATCATCAACATATATTTGACAGATTAAAATGTCATTTTTAAATGTTTTTCTGAATAAAGTTGTGTCCACTTTGCCTCTGATAAAATTCTTTTCTAAAAGAAAGTTACTCAGACGTTCATACCAAGCTCTGGGAGCTTGTTTCAGACCGTACAAAGACTCTTTCAGTTTGAAAACATGTTCTGGGAATTTTGAGTCATAAAAACCCGGAGGTTGGTGGACATAAACTTCTTCTTCTATGTAACCATTTAAAAAAGGCACTTTTAATATCCATTTGATATAATGAGATGTTGTGTTGAACATCAAAAGAAATTAACAATCTAATTTATTCTAACCTGGCGATTGGGGCAAAGATTTCATTATAATCAATTTATTCTTGTTAACTATAACCCCGAGCAACCAGTCGTGCTTTGTTTCTGACAACCTCTCCTTGCTCATTTAGCTTGTTTCTGAAGACCCATTTTGTTCCAATGATATTAAATCCTTTTGGTTTTGGAACAAGATCCCACACATCATTTCTTGAAAATTGATTTAATTCTTCTTGCATAGCTAGGATCCAATCATTATCTTGCAGAGCTTCATCTATTGAAGTTGGCTCAATCAGAGAGACCAATCCAAACAGTAATTCTTCATTGTTTATGAAGGAGGATCTTGTTCTGATGGGATCTTCTTTCTTTCCTATAATCACATTTTCTGGGTGTGTTGATGTGATTCTGGGGAATTTATTTTGTGAGAAATGTTCAGAAATTCTTAGATTTTCCAAGGCATTTTTAATAGGAGGATCTTCTGAGATGTATTTTGCTTCTGACTCTTCAGAGTTTGTAAGGTGATCTTTAGTACCTGCAGAATTTTCATTTTGCTTTGGCTTTTGCTGGCCAAGCTTATCATCAAATCTGACCTTGATTGATTCTTCAACAATTAGAATTTTTGTGTTATATACCCTATAGCCTTTTGAGCGTTCAGAATATCCAAGCAGAAAGCACTTGCACTTTTGAGCCTTAGCATCAAACTTGTTCAGATTATCTATAGTATTCAGAATATAGCAAGTGCATCCAAAAGGATGGAAATATGAAATGTTGGGTTTTCTGTTTTTCCAAAATTCATAAGGAGTCTTTTCAAGAATAGGTCTTATAGAGACTCTATTTTGAATGTAACACACTGTGTTTACTGCTTCTGCCCAAAAGTGTTTAGCCATATTAGTTTCATTGATCATGGTTTTGTCCATTTCTTGCAATGTTCTATTCTTTCGTTCTACAACTCCATTTTGTTGGGGAGTTCTAGGACAAGAGAAATCATGAGAAATGCCATTTTCTTTAAAAAAACTTTTCAAAATAATGATTTTCAAATTCTCCTCCATGATCACTTCTAACTTTTATGATTCTAAAATATTTTTCATTCTGAACTTGGATGCAGAAGTCGAAGAACACAGAATGTGACTCATCCTTGTGTTTTAAAACTTAACCCATGTCCATCTGTTGTAGTCATCAACAATGACCAATCCATACTTCTTGCCTCTGATGGATGCAGTTTTAACAGGTCCAAACATATCAATATGAAGAAGTTCCAATGGCCTAGAGGAAGAAACAACATTTTTTGACTTAAAATAAGGTTTTGAAAATTTTCCTTTCTGACAAGCTTCACACAGAGCTTCTGAGTTGAACTTCAGATTTGGAAGTCCTCTGACCAGATTGATTTTGTTAATTTGAGATATTCTTCTCATGCTAACATGTCCCAATCTTCTGTGCCAGACCCATTGCTCGTCGCTAACAGACATAAGGCATTTTACATTTTGAGATATAAGATCAGAAAGATTAATTTTATAAATGTTGTTCTTTCTCTTGCCAGTAAAAAGGATTGTTCCATCTTTTTTACTAATAGCTCTACAGGATTTTTGATTAAAGATAATGTTATAACTGTTGTCACTTAATTGACTTATGGACAACAAGTTATGCGCTAATACTTCTACTAACAGAACATTACTTATAGAGGGGAGGTTGTCGTTTCCAATGGTTCCAAAACCAATAATCTTTCCTTTTTGATTTCCTCCAAATTTGACATCACCTCCAGATTTAAGTTCCAGACTTTGGAACATAGACTTTCTTCCTGTCATATGACACGAGCATCCAGAGTCCAGGTACCATGACTGGTGTTTCAACTGAGTTGTTAAGGACATCTGCAACATAGATTATTTTCTCCTTAGGTACCCATTTCTTTTTGGGTCCTTTTTGGTTAGAGTTTCTATAGTTCATATTGAACTTTGATTTTGTATAAGAATTTTCAGAGTGAGAGGTGTATTTGATATCATGTGTGTGCCCAAAATTAAATTATTTGTGTAGTGGTTTATATGATATAACCATTTCCTCAACGGGCTTAGGTTTATATATTTCTTTCCCTCTGGGAGCTTTATACCCAATACCTCTTCTATCATTTCCACTAACACCATAGATAATTGACACCATTTTGCTTCTATCTATGCTTTTAGCAAGAAACGTTTGAAAACTAGAGTCATATTCTTTCATAATATCTTTTGAACTTGAAGCAAAATCTGAAATAGAATTCTTTTCAAATTTTTGAACATCCTCTTTGAGTTTAAAAATGTTTCTTTAAGTTCAGAGTTTTCTGTTTCAAGTTTCTCAAAATCAGATGCAAGATTCTTTTTGATTTTCTTGTATTTGATTTTGAGTTTACTGTAGTTTTCAAGCAGTTCAGATAAGCTTTCAGCAAGTTCAATTCTAGAAAATTCAGAGAATACCTCTTTTGGTTCTGAGTCAGAGTCAGAGTCATCTGTTGTGGTATCCATAAACGCTAGATTAGCGTGTTCATCTTCTGATTCAGATTCAGCTTCAGAAGATTCTGAATCATCCTAGGTGGCCGTCATGCCTTTCTTTCTACCAAACTTTTTCTTTGGTGTTTCTCTTTGCAGCTTAGGACAGTCACTTCTGTAGTGTCCAGGTTCTTTGCATTCATAGCAAACTATATCTCTTCTGCTTGACTTCTTATGTCCAGAAGATTCTGGTTTATCTTCTGACCTCTTGTAGTTCCTGAACTTCTTTTGTCTATTGTTCCACATCTGATTGATCCTTTTGGAGAGCAGAGATAACTCGTCTTCTTCTGATGCAGAATCTTCAGAGTTTCCTTCTTCTGCCTGAAAAGCGTTATTTTCAAATTTTTAATGGATTTAAGAGCTACAGACTTACCTTTCTTCTGAGGCTCATGTTCATCAAGTTCTATCTCGTGACTCCTTAAAGCACTGATAAGTTCTTCAAGGGAAACATCATTCAGATCTTTTGACACTTTGAGTGCAGTGAGCATAGGTGCCCATCTTCTGGGTAAACTTCTGATAATTTTCTTAACATGGTCTGCCTTGGTGTATCCTTTGTTCAGAACTCTTAGGCCAGCAACCAGAGTTTGGAATCTCGAGAACATAGCTTCAATAGACTCATTTTTTTCCATTTTGAATGCTTCATACTTCTGAATGAGAGCCAGAGCTTTTGTCTCTTTTACTTGATCATTTCCTTCACGAGTCATCTTGAGGGATTCAAACATGTCATGTGCCGTATCTCTGTTGGTGATTTTCTCATATTCATTTTAGAGATAGCATTCAGAAAGATGTTTCTGGCTCAGTGGTGATTCTTGAAATCTAACTTTTGTTGTTTATCCATGTTCCTTCTGTCAATTTTGTTTCCGTCTTTATCTTCTGGATGAGTGTACCCGTCTAGGACCAAATCCCATAGATCAGCATCATGACCTAGAAAGAAACTTTCTAGTCTATCCTTCCAGTATTCAAAGTCTTCTCCATCAAACACAGGAGGTTTGGTGCAGTTGTTGTTGTTTTGTTCAGATGCCATAGTGTTTTCCTTCTAGATCTTTTTCTGACACTGTTAGGTGTTTGCACCCAGAACTAGAGCTCTGATGCCAATTGAAGGTTGAGAAAACACATAGAAGGGGGGGGGGGGGAGGGGGGGGGGGGGGTTGAATAAGTTTTTCTTTTTCTAGCGCAATACTAATGGAAGGACATATGTATTTTTATCCTGGTTTGTTTGAAACTCAAACTACTCCAGTCCACCCGCCAAGGTGATTTCGCATCTCTCAACAAGGACTTAATCTACTATAATCAAACCGATTACAAATGCACAACCAAACTGGTGTGACTAACAATACAATGCACAAGCCAACTGCAAGTGACTAACACCTTTAAGACTCAGCTAGTCCTAGCCCTCTTGAGAAATCTGACCCAACTGGTCTCTCAAGGAACACTTACAAAATTATCTCTTAAAAGTAGTGAAACAGATTTGCTTCTAAAAATCTTTATCGCAACTGTGATTTATCACTAAGATTGTTGCCCAATACTTAAGATCTACCCACTATACAGTATTAGTTTTCAAGTATGAAAATAGTGAGCGTAAGTATATTTCACGTAAGTCAGTAACCTTTATTTGAAACAAAAGGTCTTCTATATATAGCTTCCAATTCTTGACCGTTAATGCCTTGATGATAATGCATGCATTTAATGAAGTGTGTTTGCAATGATGCGTGTTTCTTGTAGCGAGTAGGCTTGGTGTTTATGTTTCCAATGCTCGTGCGTGTAGTACACTTGAGTGCATTAGCCGTCTTAGCATTTAATAACTAACGGTACTGTCAGAGCTTGTCTCTGGAAGTTGAAGTGTTTGCTTGCAGCGTTTCCATTTTAGAGTTTACTTAATCTTTTCTTCTATCAGAGTATTCTTCAATATGTGTTCATCAGAGTTTGCTTTAATCTTAAATTTATCAGATGTTGTTTTCAGCGCGCTTCTATCAGAGGTTGCTTAGGATTTCTCTTCATTCCGAGTTTGCTTTATACTTGTGTAGAATCCTGTTTCTTTCTAAGATGCATGAGTCAGAACATCATCTGAACTTAGAGAGCATACAAGTCAGAGTATAAAATAAATATCACAAAATTTATTTCATTGTTATCATCAAAACTCTAAGATATGATTAGAGCCAAACTTTTTTCTAACATAACTTACCAAATAAAGGTTGAAAATGTATTAAGTGTTGACGAAGTATTATTATTGTGGAGTATATAAGACTTAAAGATATTTCAAGTTTCGAATTCAAACAATTTGACAGGTCACGTTGTTTTTTTGTTGCTTCGAATCAAAGGAGGATTTGAATTAAAATGATATGAGCTTATCCAAAAAGACGTGTGGAAGCCTAATAATTCAAGGAAGCATTCAGTGTCGAAACATGGTGTTTCTGTAGAGTAAGACCGTTAGGGTCGAGTTAGTATAAATAGGGATCTTTTTATTAGGATTTAGGGTGTGTTCACTTTGTATAAATTACTCACATAAAGTCAAAGTACCAATGTTAGAGAAAAGAGTCATCGAGAGAAACACCATTCTTTAGGTTTAAAGTCTTTTACACTAAATCAAATCTTTTACTTTTGTTTAACATTTTAGTCGAATTCTTTATATTTCCAGTTTTAAGTTTGAAAGCTTTTTTGCCTTTATCTTTAAGCCTTTATCTTTATTGTTACCTTTGTTATATTTATCTTTTTGACATAGAACAAATATCCAGAAATACTAGTGAAACAATTTTAGACACATGTCCTAAGATCAATTTAGTCGATCTTGTGAGTAACCAACAAATTATCTTTGTATTGGAAGACTAGCGGTTATTTACCAAATTTCACGGTAAATAAATTGGCACACCCAATGGGACTGTGTCTTGTTTCATTTCACAAAGTTTTATTTTTGTGTCATTTCATTTCAAACTGTTTGTTTACCATGTCGCATGAGATTAAGGAGTGGAAAATTATCCAAAACCAACAAACCTATACCCAAAAGAAAATACACTAAAAAGATGGTTAATCCAGCACCCAACAACAATAACGAACAACCCCTGTCTTCGACAGGAGAAAGTAAGGTTGCATTATCTGCAACCAAATCAATACCTGTTCATGCAAATACAACAAGAAATTCGAAAAATGCTTATAGTGACCCAGTTTTGTCCCCAGTGCGTACACATGGTCCCCAATGAACACAAGACCACCAGGGATGAACAATTTCAGGCATTTTTCATCTGGATTCACAATGCCAATGGATGGCCGCGAACAAATGTATGGCATGCCAACATCTGTGATGGTAAGCCCAAACAATAGTACATCAATATTTCCATACCCAAGAGTGTCTACATTTTTTCCAATACAGGGATCGGGATCAGGAAATAATAAAATTGGTCAAAATGTTCCTCCCCAGGGTTTGGTACCCAATTACCAAACCTAGTAAGAAATTTTGCAGCGACATTTTGAACATAAATGGACGACAGCAACCGTGAAATGGTTGGTGTTTTAGCCCAACTGATGAGCACTATTTTTAATCCTTTGATTCAAAGTGTTACTGAAATAAATCAACAGAGTGCACAGACGAATCAACAACAAACAACACAGATGACGCGAATTGTAGACTTCTTTGGCGCCCCTCGACCCCAAGTTCAACATCCTAGGTGAGAATGGATAAGAGAAAAACAAGGAGTGGTTCTCTAAGAAAATAAAATTGTTAACCAGGAACCACCAATTACACAAAACATTGGCAAAATCAACTAGCAGCAAAGGATTGAACAACCTAGTGTCGAACAAGCGATACCAAGGGAAGAACCAGCCCCAAGGATAGTCATGGTGAATCAAAATCAGGATGCAAACGAAGTCCTTCAACGGGTTCGACAAGATGAATACCCTGTAAAATGAAGCTTCACAAATAAGCTTTTGTTTTGATGAAGACAAACCATGGCTAACAAAGAAGTCAAAGATTTTGATCAAGCATCTAAGCATCTAAGGATAATATCTTCATTCAAAGCTCTCAACAACTTTAAAGGTATAATAATATTATCAACTTTGATCTTAAGATATAGATGCTCAAAAAATGAAAAAGAAATGTTTAAGAATCATTACTCAAGCTTTTCAAAGATAAAATTTCATTTTTCTTCTGCATGCAATCGATTTACATCTTAGTGCAATCGATTGCACACTTCAAAATTTCAGATCTTTTGCTTCTGTTTCTATGTGCAATCGATTTAAATTACCTATGCAATCGATTGCATACTTAAATTTTTCAAAATGTTTGCTTCTGACTTTGCATGCAATCGATTACATTATTAGTGCAATCGATTGCACTCAGTTAATTTTTGCTACTGACTTTGCATGCAATCGATTACATTGTTAGTGCAATCGATTGCACTCTTCAAGATTTTGGAAAAATAGCTGTTAAAAACCTTGTGCAATCGATTTACACCAAGGGTGAAATCGATTGCATACTGCGCGAATTTGAAAAATAGAAGCTTTGTTCATGCCTTTTCATCATGCCTTTTCATTGCATCTTTTCACTCAAACTTGACATTTGTTCATGATACACTTCCAGATCTTCATGATATTTCAAAAGGGTGTTATGAACATATAAATATTCAATTTCAAATCCAGATCTAACACCTTCTTTCAAAATATTTTCTGAAATTTCAAAATACAAACTCAAGCATTCTTCATTTTCATGTATAAGTTTTCTGCACATTTTCATACATTAACAAACAGAAAACTTTGAGCAAATATATCTTGAGTCTTTGTACAATATTATTATTGAAAGAAGAATATTATATATTTTCAAATCACTCTAAGTAATCAATATTACTCTACTCACTCAAACTCACAAATTGATATTTACTTACTTATTTTCCAGGATTGTTGGAATTAAGTTTAAGTGTTTTTGTTGAAATCTTGTCTTTCTAAGTTGTTGGATACAAGTGTTGTTACATTGAGAGGATTGTTCTCATAGGTAACTTAGTGAAAATCCAAGAGGATTGTTCTTGGTTTGGTTGGTAGTTCTTGTTTAAGTTTGCCACAATAAGGAAATCTCTTTCAAGTTGAAAGGGGACTGCAGTACTCTCGGACTGTGAGGGGAACCAGGATATATCGCCCGTGTCTCTTTATTATTCTGCATTTTTAAGCTTTCCTAAACTCACTTATAACCAGAAAAATAAGAACCATCATCACTAAAAACCAGAATTTTTAAAGTACCTAATTCACCCCCCTCTTAGGCGCACTTCGTACTTACATACCCAAGGGAGAATAATCTGGAAACCATAATCGAAAGGATAATGGCTCGAAATGGGGTAAATGTATGCCTTCGAAGGCCAAACTATACATCCCCTTTGTGTGAACATGTTTTACAGACAGAGTTATCCAGGGGATGGAAAGTTCCAAAGTTCACTAAGTTCTCTGGTGACACCAGTGAATCTACGGTCGAACATATAGTTGGGTATCTTACCAAGGCTAGGGACATAAAGAATAACGAGAATCTAATAATAAAGTATTTTACCAGTCCGCTAACAAAAAATTCTTTTATGTGGTTCACCATACTCCCACCAGAGTCCATCCATGATTGGATTCACTTGGAGACATTATTTCATGAACAATTTTACATGGGACAATCAAAGATTAGTCTGAAGGAATTGCCTAGTATCAAGAGAAAATTCATTGAGCCAATCGATGATTATTTATACAGGTTTCGTTTGTTGCAGGCAAGGTGTTTTACACAAGTACCTGAACATGAGTTGGTCGAAATAGAAGCAGTCGGTCTGGATTATTCCATTCGAAAG
This sequence comes from Vicia faba, assembly GCA_948472305.1. NCBI lineage: Eukaryota > Viridiplantae > Streptophyta > Magnoliopsida > Fabales > Fabaceae > Vicia > Vicia faba. The sequence goes on from OX451741.1 coordinate 219,005,125, forward strand.
AATCTAGACACCCAATATCTAAGGGACATGGCCCAATTAGAAGATAGAGTTAGATAAGTCAAACGATTGAAGGCTAAAAAGGCCAGGGTAATTAAAAACAATCGAAAAGAAAAGGGTGGCCTATGTTGAAGCCGAAGAAGATGAGCAAGAGATCTATAATGATCCTATAGGTTTCGAAGAAACCGAAGTGAACTTGGCTGAATTAAAGCAAGCCCCACCTTACCTTTGCAAACCCTTAGCACCTTCGAATGGGAAAAATCCAGTCGAAGTAGAGAAAAATGATAAGTTCCCTAAGAAAATCTACGCCTTCGACATAACGAAGTGTGACAATTTTTTTGATGTATTGGTGAAGGATGGCCAGATGATTGTACCACCTGGTGCCAAAATTCCTCTGTTGGAACAACAGAAGAAAATAGGTTTTTTCAAATATCATAATTTTTTGGGACATAAAACCTCCCAGTGTTTTCTTTTCAGGGATCTAATTCAGAATACTATCAACAACGAAAGATTGAAGTTTGGCGAGAAAGCTAAAATAAAGGTTGATTATGATCCTCTGCAGAGGCAGAAACTTACTACACTGAACCTTCTGACATCAATATGGTGGAAGTCACTGAAGGCTCCATTGACAAACACCCTGGGGTGAAATCGCTGATGGTTTCTCTCCAGGTATCGAAAAGAAGGAGGCTACTGAAGGCCTCACTAAAGCCATTGAAGATGCTGAAATAACTAGGGCTACTGAGGGCCTTAGAGTCAACATGAAGTAAACATGGTCGAAATGAATCAACATGCTGAAAGGGATGATGGCGAAAGGCGCGTTCGAAAGGAAGAGGAACAAATGAAGGTGGTGTATCCAAGATCTGAAGAGAGTCTTATGGACTTCCTTGTTTGATGTCAAAGGAAGCACTCTGAAGCCCTCATGTTCCCCAGATGTAGTTCTATTTTTGATCGAATGGCTACAGAAAACTATGAAATTTCAGATTGCTCGAAAGAGAGGAAACTGGAGAGATGCCAAAAACACCTTTGTGTTCTACAAGCGTAAAGTTCCCAGAAGGCCAAACAACCCCTATCCTAAGGAGAATCGAAGGGAGACCTTTAAGCCCACTGCGGATGTCCCAATTGACAAATGGGTGAAGCCAACGGAAAATAGGGGGCAAGGCAAAGGAAAATGGAAGAGTTTCAAGTTTGGAAGAGGTTCTTCTGTGGCATATAGAAAAGAATTCTAGGTGTCGAAGCAATAGGCCTACAGATCTGACAACTACAAGGGCAAGAACCCAATGTCCAGGTCTCAATGAAGGAGACACCAAAGGCTTAAGAAGGCACAAAGAGAGATGGCAGAGAAGGATATGGGAGAATCAAGCACCAATCAACTCCATCCTCGAAGAGAAGAAGAGGAGAAGAATCTAGTGGGGAGAAAACTCTTTTCCCTAAAGAAGGCTCAAATTAATCAAAAGAGACAAGAAAAGTCCATAGAGGACGAAGAAATGATGACTGCTAACTTTAACTTCGAAGATGAAATGTCTTTGGGCTTGAACTGCAATGTGGAATCTATATTGCCACATGAGTATAGTAAGACAACTAAGGCCAACGAAGATGAAACAGTTGATGAAAGTGAGATGGCCAAGCATAGACCATTGTGTTACTATGTTATGAATAATGAGGTTGTGAAAGAACAAAATGCATTCTTCGAGCAGCCAAATGCTGGTATAAATAACCACTTAAAGCCCTTATTTATTAGGAGAAAAATGGAAAATACAACGATAAACAAAATTATGGTTGATGGAGGAGCAATTTTTAATCTAATGCCACAATGTTTGCTCTAAAAAACTGGAATGTTCGACACGAATCTCAAGCCTCATAATATGGTTATATCAAACTACGAGGGAAAAGTGGGTCCCACTGTGGGTTCCATCATAGGCCCACCATGTTCATGGTGATTGCTTCAAAGGCAAATTATAACCTTCTGCTGGCCCATGAATGGATACATGGAATTGAAGTGGTTCCATCATCCTTACACCAAAGGGTTGCTATATGGAGAGAAGACGGAATTGTGGAGAATATTGAGGCAGATCAAAGCTATTACATGGCAGAGATTAACCATGTCTATAGGAATAACTTTGACAGAAACTTAGCCAACATAGCTCCATGTACTTCTGTAGATGTGGCTTACTCTCCGACGAACAATGCCCTTCACTTCCTCACACTCCACCCCACCATGGTTTTCTGTGGGATAAAGAAACAATGGGGGAAGGAAATGAAGTAGAAGGAGTTCCTGGACTTCGGCCAACTGTATGGAGTAACAAAGACTGCAATGATGTCTGAGTCAAGTTACTTCAAAAGATTTCAGCCTATTTGGCTGAAAATAGGTTAAAGACGGCCTTAGAGGCTGAAGTTAAATATATGATTGTCGAAACCACAAATTAAGAAATCCATACGAAGGGACCTGAAATCAACTTCAAACTAGAGCCCCTTGACGAAATACAATCCATGGAAGAAAAAGACTAGAGGCTAGATGCAATTTATGATGAAGAGCCTTTGGGCTAGATGCTAATAGATTTAGCCGCAGGCTTCGAATACCTTAGTATTCTAGATGGATATTCTGGCTAAAATCAAATATTCATTGCTAAAGAGGATGTTCCTAAAAAAGATTTTCGTTCATAGGGGCATTAGGCACTTATGAATGGGTGGTTATGCCTTTTGGTTTGTAAAATGTTGGGGAAACATACCAAAGGGAAATGAATTATATATTCCATGACTTCATTGAGACCTTCATGCAGGTTTACATTGATGACATATTAGTAAAATCTGTTTCAGATTAAATTAATTTGGATAATCTTCGACAATCACTCGAAAGAATGAGGAAACATGGGTTGAAGATGAATCCACTCAAGTGTTCCTTTTTTGTGCAGGAAGGTTATTTTCTGGGCTTTGTGGTCCATAATAAGAGCATAAAGATCAATCAAAACAAGACGAAGGCCATCATGGAAGCGAAAGTTCCATCGACTAAGACAGAGTTGCAATCCCTGCTTGGGAAAATAAACTTCTTAAGAAGGTTTATTTCAAACTTAAATGGGAGCACTCAATCCTTCTATCCCCTTTTATATTTGAAGCAAGGAGGCTTCGAATAGAAGCAGGAACATCAAGAGGCTTTCAACAAGATTAAGCAATACATGGTCTAACCTCCGTTGTTGTCACCACCTTGTAGGAATAAGAGCATGAGATTGGACATATTTGCATCAGATGTAACAATTGGGATTATGCTCGCACAAGAGGATGAGAATGACATCGAAAGAGCCATATACTACCTTAGTCGAGTATATAATGATACATAAACTAGGTATAGTATTGTAGAGAAGTTGTGTCTTTGCTTGTACTTTTCTTGCATAAAGTTGAAATATTATATAAAGCCAGTTGATGTGTACGTGTCTTCGCACTTCAATGTTATTAAACACATGATGTCTAAACCAATTTTTCACAGTTGAATTGGTAAATGGAAACTTGCCTTGACAGAGTATTCCTTGACTTTCATGTCCTTAAAGGCCATGAAGGCACAGGTAGTCTCATATTTTATTGTTGACCATGCAGTGGTCGAAGCTCCTCAACTTTATATGGAATTATAACCTTGGAAGTTGTTCTTCGATGGTTTTACTCATAAGGATGGAACTGGAGTTGGAGTTTTGATTATATCTCCTGACAAAATTCCAACAAAATTCAAGTACAAAATTGACGGTCCCCCTTGTTTGAATGATGAAGAAGAATATGAAGCATTAATAGAAGGACTTGAACATTTGTTGGAATTGGGGGTAACAAGGGTCGAAATAAGAAGAGATTCTGCATTTTCCCTTTAGTTTGATTAGCTTTATATAGACACACCCTTTAAATTAGAACAACAAGAGTGAATCTCGTGGAGCACCACGGACGTGAGGGATGCTAATACCTTCCCCTTGTATAATCGAGTCCCTTACCCGATCTCTCGGTTGTAAGATCGTGACTTCTCCCTTCTCAGGTTTTTATTTGATGATTTTCCTTTCCCTTCCCGTGGGATAAATAAATACTCAATGGCGACTTCATTGATTCACTCTCGGTGATTTTTGCCGGTTCCTTCAGCCGACGACTTCACTGGGGACAGATTGACCAATTTTTGTTCCATCCCTTGAGTCAATCCTAGATCTTGTTTTTCTTTTCTTTGGGTGCTTATCTTTATGCTTTATAGCTTGTTCATCTATACATGTTTATTTGAGCATATGTTTGCATTGTATTTTACCGCTTTCCATATTGGTTATTTGTTGTGCTGGGTTCTGTGTTTCTTTATTTGGTGGGTGATACTATTAAGGTAAAAGGACCATTACCCAGACCAGTGACACATAGGTTAGACGGATACTTATGCTGAATCCTGTGTTCCATTGACACGTGTGAGGAGGCATGAGATACCACACTCAGACGAGGTTTTCTTGATGATGCCTTTTGTCTTACCCCCTATGTGCATAAACGAGGTGTTCAGATGGAGAAATCTTGACTCTAATTAGTATCAGAGACCCTGTTCTAATTAGAATTTACCCGTGATTTGGGTTGGGAAATCATTCTTACAGGTACAAATGTTGATCTTTGATACTCAGTTATTTGGTATTCTGAAATAGTCCAAACCTTTGATCCTGTTACATGTGACTGTGATTATGTTATCAGTTCAACGGCTATCCAATTTTTGGATCTTTAATCCCACATGTTTGCATACATAGCATGTTAATGTCATTACTAGCATACATGTTCGTTTGTTTCCAAGCATCATTTATTTGATTCCAATTGTTAAGCCGCTAAAAAAAAAGAACATTGTTAAGAAAAACATCATGGCCTAATAATAGGAATCAAAACGTATAAAATCTTGGAAATACGGGAACATGACATTTGTATTGCATGTCATGCATCATTTTTCAGTTATTTTTCATTTCATGAGTTTCCCAAAAGTCTTGCTCAAGGTTCTTTGGTCTTTAGCAATAAATTGTCTTACCAGTACAACACTCGAGCCAATTTCAAAAATAAGATGGAAAACCTTGAACAGGAGAATCGCGAACCGAGTGGAAAAGTTACTTCTTTGAGAGCTACAATGGCTATTCTGACTACTTTGGTAGAGTCGTTGGTGGATGCTTAGACAACTATTATTTCCAAGGTTATGTCAGTTCCCGTCTCTACTACTCCGGTTGTTACTACTGCTCAGTATCGTATTCCTTCTGGTTATCCGTGTGGAATGCCTGAAGGTTACATGCAAGAAGGATATAACCCTACTGTTCAAGTTGCTCAACCGGTTAAACCAATTGAGGTTTCTGCCCCTTCTGTGGTTACTCCTGTTGCTAATAATGAGATTCACCATGCTGCACCTTATATGGTGAATGATGTCCTTGTTGTTAATGAAAGGGTTTATCATGTTGATCCTCCATCGAGTGAAAGTTTGGGATTCTATGATAGAACAAATGACTTTCAATATCAGTTCAATGAAATGTGAAAAGAAATGAAGGATCTTAGAGGAAAAGAGTTATTAGGATAGAATGTCAGTGATCTCTGCTTGGTTCCAAATGTAAAAGTACCTCTGAAATTCAAAGTACCAGAATTTGAGAATAACAAGGGCAATACTTGTCCTCGTGCTCATCTTAAGATGTATGTGAGAAGAATGTCCACTCACACTGATGACCAACATCTCTTAATCCACTTTTTCCAAGACAGTCTGACTGGTGCTGCATTGAAATGGTGCATGAGCTTGGATAATGCCAATATTCATACCTTCAATGACTTGGGTGAAGAGTTTGTTAGGCAGTACAAGTATAATATGGACATGGCACCTGACTACGATCAACTCAGGGCTATGGCTTAAAAAGATAAGGATTCATTTAAATAATATACACAGAGATAGAATGAAGTAGCCGCCCAGGTGATCCCTCTAATGGAAGAAAAAGAAATGACAAAGACCTTCCTAAAAACTCTCAGTTCCTTCTACTATGAGAGAATGATGGCTAGTGCACCAAGTGATTTCATCGAGATGGTAGGCATGGGTGTTTGTTTAGAGGGAGCTATGAGAGAAGGACGATTGTTAAGAGATGAAGGTTCAAGTTCAACCAAGAAGCCATCATATGAGTTTTCTAGAAAGAAAGAAGGAGAAAAAAAATTTGTTTTTCAAGAAAAAAGGATTAGACCTCATAGAAGACGCCATTAGCATCAACAACATGTTGCTTTGGTAACTCCGGTTGTCAATTTAGCTCTGAATGTTGTTGCATATTAGAGAGAACCTTAACAAGGTAATCAAGGGAAAGGTCTGAAAAGAGAAGATTTTGATCTAATTCTAATGAGTTATGCAAAGTTGTTGCTGACTTTGATTTAGAAGAACCTGGTGCAGACCAGGCCTCTTCCTGTTATACCTCAAACTTTTCCATGGTATTATAAATCTTATTAGACTTGTGTTTTTCATCAAGGATTCCGTAGGCACAACATTGAAAATTGCTATCCATTAAAGTCTAAAGTGTAGAAAATGGTAAGATCTGATCTCTTGTCTTTTAAAGATATAGGTCCTAATGTGAAAGGTAAACCACTACCCAAGCATGGAGGTGGAGCTACTGCGAACATGGTTCAAGTATGTTCTGGGGATTTCAGGGTTTATGACCTAAACATGGTAAGATGGAATTTGGTGAAGATGCATGCTTTGCTGCACAAATATAATCATTATACACATAACCATGCCGCTTGCAGCGTCTGCAGTGAAAATATTCGGGGATGTGACAAGGTGAAAAGTGACCACTAAGAGATGTTAGATCAAGGCCTTATCCATATCATCAGGCCAATGGTAAAATATGAGAATGGAGTAAATATGATTGAAGATTATTCTATTGGGTCTGTGTCGGATTATGAGTATGTTTTTGATGATGAGTTTGTTTTTGATGATGAGTTTGTGTCTTCTGATGAGTTCTTTTCTGATGACGAGTTTGAAATTGTGGACGTCAGTGTTCAAATACCTGCTAAAAGATATTCTAGGTATGTCAAGGAACCTATGGTTGAAGAGTTGCATGCTCCCTTGCCAACCATGGAGGGGACTTCTGATACAGAGAATGAGATTATTGTTTACAAAGGAGAAGTTAACTTGCTGCTCAAGCAAGTATGAAATTTGGTGAGCTTGATTGAAGGATGCCTTGGAAGACCAGATGGAGAGAGTCTTCTTAACTTTTTAGTTCTTTACTGCTTCTGTCATTTATAATTTTTCTTGTTTATCATTGCATTGCTTTACATGTAAGAACTTGTTTACATTTGAATTATTATCTTAATATAATGAATATGTTTGTCTTGAAGAAATCCATTCGTTTCACTCATATATGTTTTCACTTTAAAATTATTTTTCTGCATTATGATACCAACTTGTTACCATTTCTCTTTCCTAGGAAGAGATTGGAGGAAGGATGATGACATTGAAAAACGCAAAAAATTTAGGTTGTATGCTTTTGGATAAAACCCTGCCGACAATGTATAATCATTGTTTCAAATCCCCAAACGGTGGAGATATAAGGAAGATAATCCCTTGTTAACTCCTTTGAGCCTTGAAGTCGGATTTTATTTCCTATTCGAAAAAACCCTTATTTTTAACCTGGGGCAGAGTAGTTTTCATTTGATTTGACCTAGTGTTCAAATTTCAAAATGGAACTTCTTAAAGATCAACCACAATGATTATCTTTCACAAATCATAAGTACATAAGAGGTGAAACCACAATGGTTATCCCTCACCTATCAAGGAATGAGGCAGTCACCCTCTGAACAAATCAAGACAAGTCAACATCACACGATTTGTTCAAATAAAAAAAAAGAAAAAATAAAAGCCCACTAAGTCAAGTAACTCAGGAAAAAACTAGGGCATCCCGCTGGAATTCAAAATGATTGGTCCAGGAAAAAGTTAGGGAAAATAAAAAGAAAAGCAAAAAAAAAACTAAAAAGCAAAAAAATATTACAAAGAAAGGACTACAAAGAAAAGGTCCTCAACAAAGAACAAATCCGTGTGACTACAAGCACAAAAGCAAAAAGGGTGAATGGTAAACTTCAAAAGCTTCATTAAAAAAGAACAAAATTCTTTATGAGAATTGAAACACTCATGTTGAATTAACTGAATGTAGGACTGAAGAACATCACTAAGAATGGGTGGGCACAAATAAACTTTGATCCTTAAATATTTTTTCTTTCGGAAAACCATGAACTAGGCCACATTACAACCCTCAAAAGTCCTAGTTGAAGCAAGGGTTATTTCGAAGGCATACTTCAACAAGATAGTGTTTCCTGACTCCTATGAGTTTTGCTGAATAATTGTGTTGGTTTCATATGCTTTTGTTATTTTTCATACAAAAAAATCAATGTCGCATCCTGGCTAGTGATTTTCTCTCAAGGTTTGTGACATTTTTCAAATAAAATCGTTATGATTTACATAATTGTTTCATTAAAATTATCATTCTTAGAATAAACACTTTCCTACTTGTAAAATAACTGCTTGATATCAAGGAAGCTTACATTTGAGTATCAACAAAGGGCATGTTTCCGAAAAGAGTTATTGAGCAAAATGTATACCGCATTCAGTCAATCTAGAGTAGTTTCGTATAAATTCGACAAATCTCTAGAAGCCTGTTGGTCAGGAGGACTATCATAGATGCATACAGTCTAAAGCGAGTTGTGAATGTTATCTTGATCAGCACGATAAACTGGATGCACCAAAGTTATTTCCAAGGGAATTTCCATATTTTTGTCAAGATAGTTACTATCTTTTCTCCCAAGTTAAGAATCTTCCTCAAGTAGAGTTGTTCTTGTGATCTGCCTCAAAGATGTGTGCACAGTTTTCTCTACCATTGTTGATCAGTTAGTGGGTTTATCCAAGTTGTTGTGTGGTGTTGAGTTTGTGATCCCATATTCCCCAATTAAGACTTGGTTCAAATTTCTCCAGCTGAGTGTGATTCCTCTTCCCCAACCGGTTTGTGATCAAGCAGAGATTGTAAAGCAATGTAGCTTTTGCTCACTTGTTGGATTCTTTCTCCCCGTGTGTTAAGAATTGATGTAAAATCTCTTACAAAACATTGTTCCCTCCAGTTATAACAATATTGTTGCTGTGAACTCCAAAGTAGCCAGTTAAGGGAAGTATCTTTTCTAAGAAGTTTTGAGACATTTGTCATTTGGGTTTTCTCTCACCATGTGTTAAGTATTGATTTAAAATCCACATAATTTTGACTACTTATTATGATGTTAACTTCTTAACTCCCCAAATGAATCAAGGATGATGTTTCCCTTTAAAGTGATTCTCCCCATGAAGTCCTTTTGGCTTTCCTTGAGAAGTTCATACAACCGCTTTTCCCAGTGTTAAAGAATGTATTTGGGCTCCAATCGGAGTGCGTGGTTTCGTTTTCCCTATTTAAGTCAGTTTGGAATCCCCAGTTGAAGTCTGGACGATGTAGCATTGTCTTCCCTTGCCAAGTCTATGTGATATACCCTGGTGAAGCCTGAAGGAGTTTATTATACCCCTACAACTTTATTTGTTTATTTGCTATCAGATTATGTTTTGATTATTTTCAAGCCATGTTTCTTCCCAGTGAGGTTAAGCCTTAAAGTAAGACTTTGTTTCCTCAATTGGTTCTTATTCTCTTATGGAAGTCCCATATTGGATGTGATTTAGTCGAGTGTTTTCTTCACCCAAGTTTGTTTTGTCTGGTTATCCCCAATTTTGTGCGTATCTTTTGTCAGCATATACATGACAACATTCATACATTCATATATACATCATGCATAGCTGAATTAAAATTCATTGCTCATTTGCATTCATTGATTTTTGTGTTGATATTTTATCCTCTTTCAGAGTTGTGTTATTGCCTCTCCAATAGAATGTTAACCTTAAGCATAAAGTGTATATCCTTTCAATTTACCCAATGAGTTATTTCTCGTAGAAGAATTTTGCTTTAGCTTTTCAACCCAGCTCATTACCTGGATGAAATTTATCCCCATTTGATATTATTCCTCATTGGGTGGTGTCTTGGTTGACTGTTTCACTATGGTTTGTTCCTGGTTAAAATTTGTAGTCCCCGACACCAATATTACTCTGACCTCTCTAGGCTGTGAAACCTAGATCGAGAATGTACATTTATTTTTCACATGAGTAATTTATTTCCTCAACAGGTGTTGTACCCTAAAATTTTACCTCCCATTTTTACTCAACACATAATCATTGAGATCCTCAACTAGTTCAAGGGTGTCCAAGAGTTGACCAAGCAAACTCTCTCCTAAAGCAATGAACCTCCAACTAGGGTTTCCATTTTCATAAAGATGGGTGAGCTCCAAAGGCCTTAAATCCTTTCCATAGTCCTAATACGTTCTCATGATCATCCATGCCAAGTTTCATGCCTTGCACAAGAAGTTTACCCAGTCAACTGCTCAAATGCTTGAAAATCAATTGTATTAGGTCAAAAGTCAACTTTGGCCCACATACAGTCAAACTTCAAGATTTTTGGTCAACATCAACATTTTAAAGTGATATACATCATTTTATAAAGGGTTGATCATCATTCCCCAAGGAATGCTCCTAACTCATCAAAACTCAAAAGTTGCTAAATTAGGGTTTCTTAGGAAAAGTCAACCAAACTTTGACCAAGCATAACTTTCTCATACTTTATCAGAAATTTACCATCCAAGGCTCATTTTTAATAGAAGTCAATTCCTTACAACTCATATTCAGCCCTCAAGTTCAATAAATGCACTCATGAGAAGATACAAATTCATACATTATAGGTCATTTCAAAAAGTCAACAAAAACACCTTTTGGGTCAAAGCTTCTTACATGAACATGGAAGATCCAATTGAAATGAAATCAAAGAGTTTGCTCAGGGGACATCCTAATCTTTCTAAAAAGTCCAAGAACATCCTCTTAGGGTCAAAATTGAAGGAGATATGCATTGTCAAAGTTGGTCATTTTTGGAAAATTGTCAAAAGTCAACAATGCCCAAAATTGAACTTTTTGTCAAATGGGCCTAACTTTTTAATCTTGCATATTACCTCTAGCAATGTCCATGACCCAAACATTCTACCACATATTATTGACTTTATTTATTTAATTTATTTTTATTTTAATCATTTAAAAGTCAAATTAAATCAAATAAATGATATAAAACATGGAAGATTTGTTTTTGATCTGATTTTGAATGGAATTACAATGCAAATATGCTGTCAAACCAAATCAAATCGTGGAAAGGGTGATTGGGATGGAAATGGTATGATTTGGCCTGATACAGAAAGAAATAATGCAAGGATGGAATCAAATCATATCTTGATAATTGGCAAAGATATGCATGTTTTTTGTTAACCTAATTCAGTCTATTACATATACACAACAAATCCAAGGCACAAGAAGAAGGGTTGATCGCGTGAAACAGCAAGAACAAGTTGCAATTTTTGTCAAAAAAATCTAAAATCGTATTCCATACTACAACCATCCTCAAGGAGATTTAAGGCTTGCAATACGTTCCTGGACACCTTCAGAAGCTATTCCAATCATTTGCACGCATTAAGACACCCAGAACTAGCCTCCACATCTCTCACGGTTTGCCATATTTCTTGATTTTGGTTTTTATTATTTGCGCATGGTTAACGTTTTTTAAGCATACATTCATGTTTGTGTTGTCATTTGGAATGTGTTAGCATGATTAATTGTTAGTTTTGATGCACACAGGGACAATTGCCATTATTAGGGTTTAAGGTTGAATTTTAGGGTTTTATTATACAGGTAAAATTAGGGCCAAATATGGGCACCACCGTGCTCACGAGAACAAGCCTGGTTAATTGGCATACTTGGATTTTATTTATCTCGTTTGTTTAAGTTTTTTTGAGATGAACAGGTTTTAGTTACGAGCATGGAACCATAGGTAAAAGTCCAGCTTCTAAAACGACAGTGCTAAGGAAGAAGAAGGCTAGGTGGCAAGCTCCCGTTGGGCAATTTGAATCTTGGCACTTTTTTCTGGACACCGCGTGTTTGTTTTCCTTATATTATTTTTATTTGATTATATTCATGAATTAACATCTAGCGCAGTTGGCAAGGGAAGTGGACATGTGAAAGGGAGGACCTGGGTTCGATCCCAGGTCCAGACCTTTTATATTTTTCGAGTTTCCAATTCTCGATCCAGCGCGCCTCACTATCCAGTGTCCATCATACGCCCTAGATGCAAAACCATCAGATCCATCTCCAGCTAGATCCAACGCCCAACATACACAGGCTCACCATGAACCATCAGAAAGAAGGTGCACTGGATCATGCGCTAGACTCTGGGCCATCATCCTGGGCCTATCAAAATTCGCAGTACACCCCCTAAATTGCTCATCAACCAGGCCCAATTCCAATTCTTTTTTATTTCTCTTATTTTATTACTTGTCTTAATTAGCTTTTTTTCACAAATATCATTTTTTTTAATTATTTTTTAATATTATTATTAAATCATAAAATCAGAAAATCACAAAAATGTAGAATTAGTATTTTTATTAAATTTTTTTTTTGTGAAATTAATTAATTTTGATTTTATTTTTTTCATAATTAAAATTAATTAGACAAATTAGGTTTAATTCACAAATATTTAATTTTCTCAATAAAATACCAAAAAATGTTTTTTTCTTTAATTAATTAGATTTAGGTTAAGATTTCAAATATTTTTCTCAACAATAAAATACAAAAAAATATTTTCTCTTTAATTGATTAGATTTTTTAGGAATTAGACTTCATTCTCGTATTTAATTCGTCGCGCGCGTCTTTACTTTCTTTTAATTCAGATTATTGTATCTGCTTTGAGTTTGTAATAGATTAATTAGGATTTCAAATTTTCGCATCTTTATTTTTCAGTCAAATATTTGTGTATTTGTCCAAAAGCCTTGTAATAGCGTAGATTTTCTTTTCCACTTTTAATTTCCACAACTATTAAACTGCTAGATGTATGGACATTAGGATTGTATGCGAAAGATAAATCAATTTAAAACAGTAGAAAACCCTAAATGAGCAAGATAAATGAAACTGAAACCAAACACTTGCACATGCTCACTCCTAGGGTTTTGCCTCACTTGGTTGCCTCGGAAAATAATGTTCGTATCCCTCGAACGTAGGGATACCTTAGAAATGACCCGTAATTCAACGTCTTCATAAAGATCATAGTCCCTACTTGTCCCTCGAGATGCCTACAAGAAATGATCTTATGACGATAGTCCCTTCGAAATGCTAAGGTATCCTTACTTGTTGCCTTCAGTGACCATTTCGTCCCTTTTGAAATTCCCTTAAAATTCCAACAATAGGGCTACCTACTCCTTAATAGTAGGATAGCACTGTCTAAAGGAAACGAAAACGAACAGACTTTTTTTCGAGTAGGTAGAAAACTCTTAAGTACTTGCTCAAAACAAAAACTCTTTCACACAAAAAATTTTCAAAACAGTTTTCAAAACATCTTCGTCACACTCTTAAGGACAGATACAAGGGTTATCACGAAGTAAACAAATATTTTTCAAAACAAGCACACACACGCAATTTTCAAAATGAGCAAGTACCTAAGAGCCCATGGAAAACTACGGATAGAAAGGGTTGTAACACCTTCCCTTTCTATAATCTACCCCATTACTTAGAAACATATCGAAAAAGGTTTTTTCTATTCTTTTTCCTTTTCCTTTGTTGGATGAAATAAAAGTCGGTGGCGACTCTTGCTTACCGCAACATTTGCGATTACAAAATGCAAACCAGTAAAAACAGTCGGTTCTGCCACCGTATCACAGAACTGGAGACTCTGTTGGGGACTTAATAAGTGTGGTATACATTAGGATCTAGGTCATTTCTAAAATTGATTTCTTCTTTTGCTTTGCCTGCTTTATACTCAAGGGTTTTGTTGGGGTTATGTAGATCCTACACCCGAATCTGGGGACATCTTTTAGGTAAGTAGCAATAAACTATAAGGGAATTGTACGGGGTATACTGAAACGGTTGAAGCATTAGCTACATTGATGTGACACTTTGGTTGGAACCGGTAACCCTTGAGTCAATTAGGGAGAGTACGGGGACATCGCGTGGTGTCATAAAGCATCAACTGACCTTAGAACCTTTAATTGCATAACTTGGCCAGTAGGACATAGCGAGATGGCTGACTTTGGTGTATTCCCAAGGTCGACATATACTCGATGCTACACTCATTGAGGTTTGACTCTTGAGTTTTATTTGGTTGCGAGTCAATCGCCTATTGAACGAAGCTTGAGGGAAAGATCAGTGATATTGAGATTCCTTAGAACCCGATTAGTATTTATAGGACAGGTTGAACCAATCCAGCTTCAAGAGGGTATGACCTTAAAACTCATGCATGCCTTAAACCTAAGGCTACTTGTATGACTTGTTTGCTTTCTTTTCCTAACAATTTGAACTCATTGCAGGGCTTTGTTTGTATTCCTTGCGGGACCCTGTTTGTATAAATCCAATAAATTGGTTTCTTACCCTGCATTTTTGCTGGATGCACAGCATACACATCATAGCGTCATACCATAGCATTTCCTTAACCATTTGAAGGATCTCGAGGGCCTGTGATGCAGGTTATGATGAACCAGACGTCTAGCAAAGGGTAAGGGGATTTATTTCCTCTAGCCAATGCCGTCAAAAGATCAAAACACGATAACTTAAATCAGGGGCTATGACCCACTTGATATGGTAAGCTTAACTCTCGTAGAAGGACATTCGACGATATGAAGTTTTTCAATCAAAGCTGCAAATCTCAACTTCTGATATTTTCTTGTTTACCCCGCGAGATCCTTGAAAACATTGCATACATATATCATACATATCATTGCATAAACAGGTTTCAAAGTAGGTCTCTCATGTTCTCGCCGTTTATTTCAGCAATGGCTCTCAAATAAGACAACAGAGATCTCCAAATTCAAGAGGCTCAGTTCATGGAAATGTTCCTAAACCTATACAAGGGGCAGGAAGAGTTGAAAGCACTCCTCGCTGGGAACATGGCCAAGAAAAATCCTGAAGACAATAAGGAAGAACGGTTGGAACAACTGCAAGCTGAGGTTGAAGCAATGAGAACCCAGATGCTGGGGAAGATGACTCTTATCCAAGGCCTAGCCCGGGGACAAGAAGAGCTGAGAACCATTATCAACAAACTTCATCAAGATGGATACAACAGTATGAAGCAAACAGTCGAGGCCGGGGACTAAGTCATTGATCAACCTCCAAGTAGACAAAAGGTTGGTTTGGTGAAGTGTGGACCTTTCCAAATTTCTACCACGTCACGGGTCCAACAAAAACCTCGCCAAAAACAACGAGTTAATTAGAGTAAGCCGAATATACCCAAAAGGCAGTTTACCAAACTCAAAGTGTCGCTGTCTCAAGCTTTACAACACCTGTTGAGGATGAATCTGATTACGTTGATAGGACCTCATCTGAATCCCAAGACTTCTTCGCCTAACTACAATCCTGATGCAAGGTGTGCATATCACTCCAACAGTCTGGGGCATGACACTGACAGCTGTTGGACATTGAAATACAAAATTCAAAACCTGATCGATGAAGGAGTACTGGAGTTTACACAAGATTGACAGGCTGAGTTCTTTTTCCATCCCTCAACGGCCCACCATTTGAAATGATAAGTTCTGACAAGACAGATTTTCGTTCATTAGGATGTTCAATTTATAACTTTCTTTTGATTGTTTGAACATTTATTCATGTCAAACTTTGTTACTTTATCGATGCATTGCATATGTCTGTTTTGAATCAATTCATTCATATTCACTATTTCAAAATTGCGTTCTTACTTCCCTTTTTGTGATATTTGACTCTCGATCAAAAGCTCTGAGCCTTTAGAGGGAGAATGACAAAAATGATACCACAATCTCTACAGTATGCTTTTGAACAGACCCCGCTAACGATGTACATACATTGTTTGAAATCCTAAACAGTGGAGTTATAAGGAAGATAATCCCTAGTCAACCCCTTTGAGCCAAAGAAGTAGGAGTTTTTCTTCCACACAAATTAAAACCCTTAATCACAACCTGGGGCAGGGTAGTTTTCTCAGTTAATTAAGGTGCGAATTCATTCGCAATCTACCGCTTCGTACATAATGAATGGCATCGAAGCCGTTCTTCCAAAAACAAAAGATGGTGATGGTTCCATATAATCGTCAAGACAGGCAATCATTATCTCTCGAAATAAAAGCCCATTAAGTCAAAACCTATGAAGGAGACTTAAGAAAAAAAACTGGAGCATCCTGCTGACTGTAATCACAAAAAGAAACAATTCAGGCAAAAGACAGGGATAATAAAAAAAAAAGAGGTCCTACAAATCCTCGACAAAAAAGATTACAAAAATGTATGCCTATGCAAAAAAAACTTTCAGTATCCGAATCATTACCGGAACATCAAGGACAGTACTTCAGGACCCAATTGGGATTCTAAATGCGCAATTAGATGAGCATGGGACTGAAGGACATCATAAGAACGGGTGGGTACAAATAAATTTTGAGCCTTTATCAATTGTTTCTTAAACCGTGAACCAAGCCACGTTATAACCCTTAAAAGTCCTAGTTGAAGCATGGGTTAGTTTGAGAGCATACTGTTACAAAGGTATCCTGACTCTTGTAGGACTTGTTATGAATCCTGAGTTGATATCACATTCTCACAAATTTTGTTTTACTACGCAAAAAACATTTTCAAAAAATTTTCCAAGACATACACGAGTTTGCATTCTTTAAATGACATTGTTTACATATGACTAGTCATTTGACAGCAGAGAAATCCGCACAATGGATATTCAATGAACATACATCCTCTCAATGGACATAATCACCTCACAGGAAAGACACTTCTAACAACAGGTCTTCCATAAGCAAGGGGCATGACATGATGTCTAACACAGCTGGGGCAGTCTCTCCAAAAGTGCCAAATAACCAGGGGCAGATCTCCATCTGAATCACTTGGGGCATTACGCACGCATTCCAGCAACGAATCATGTGCCATCAAGAAAACATCTTGATAGTACTACAACACAACACTATGGACGATGACAGATCCCTACCTCCTGAGAACATGGACATAGTCAGAAAAGACCATGCATGAAAAAGACCCGCTAGGTCGACTGGCCTAGGCAAAAATAAGGGAATCCCGGTGAACCAAAAAAGTTCGGGCAAAAATTAGGGATAAAAACAAAAAAATATGTATACCCAGCGAGTCGAAAACTTGAAAAGGAGGCTTAGGCAAAAAAGGGTATCCCGGTGGACCAAAAATATGAAAAGGCAGTCCAGGCAAAAGTTAGGGATTAAAGCTTTCGACCTTGTCCTGAAGTCTTATCATTCTGATCGGCAGTTACCAAGCACCTCATGAGTTGGGATAACACTCAAGCTATCCACAAAGCCTCTGCAGGTACTTTCTCCAGCAAGTACAGGGGCAAAAAAGTCCTGATACAAAGTCATTATCGTATCCTCAGCATGCGTCCCAGTGACATCTACATTACCCACAGAGTTGAGACAACTAAAGCTTTGACATAGGCTTCCCCAAACAGGAGTTACTCTCCCCAGCCGGGTCGCTTCAAAAAACTGACATCTATATTCCCCAGCCGAATTTCATAATCGCAAGCGGGTCATAAAGTTTTCTCCCGAGCAGAGTTTATTTCTCTGAATACAGAAGCTCAATTCCCAATAGAGCTTACTACTTCAGCTACAGAAGTTCATCTTCCAACAAAGTTATTTCCCCGCAGAGTTATTCTCAAATAGAGTCTCTCCCCGGTAGAGTATTCACAAGCAGGAGTAAATCCATGACATAGTCATCCCCGTTCACCATCCCAGTAGAAGTAGAAGAACCACTTTTTCTACGATGGTCAGGAATTAAATTTCCAATACTCTCCGACAGCAGTCAGGGATTTATTTCCCAAACTCGAATATGGTACAATAGCATCTCATGTTCATATATCATGACACAGGCACACATATTGCATACAACATAATCTCATTTATTTTGAGAACATCATCATACAATGCATTTCATGTATCACATATAATTAATCATGTACCTTTTCAGGAAAGATGGTTATCATCACCAATTTCCAGCAGGTCCAAGATTAGCTCCTGAAACTAAACAGAGTAATTATCTGCACGACCAGATGCATCTTTACACGGGTTTGTCACGAAGAAATCTTACACAGGTTTCTCCTAAATACAGCTTCACACGGGTTTACCCTAAAAAAAACCTTACACGGATCTCTTCTCATACATTTCAAAATAAAGTTTCACACGAACTCATCCTGAAGTAACCTTACCCAGGTTCCTCCTGAAGCCCTACACATACTTATCCCGAAGCAACCTTAACTAAGTTCCTTCTCGGTTCAGATGCAGTTTTACCCAAACTCCCCACGAAGAAACCTTACCTAGGTTCCTTCTCATTTCAGATGCAGTTTTAACCAAACTCCTCATGAAGCAACCTTACCCAGGTTCCATCTCGGTTCAGATGTAGTTTTACCCAAACTCCTCACGAATCAACCTTACCTAGGTTCCTTCTTGGTTCAGATGCAGTTTTACCCAAACTCCCCACGAAGCAACCTTACCTAGGTTCCTTCCCAGTTCAGATGCAGTTTTACCCAAACTCCCCATGAAGCAACCTTACCTAGGTTCCTTCTCGGTTCAGATGCAGTTTTACCCAAACTCCCCACGAAGCAACCTTACCTAGGTTCCTTCTCGGTTCAGATGCCGTTTTACCCAAACTCCTTACTAAGTAACCTTACCTAGGTTCCTTCTCGGTTCAGATGCAGTTTTACCCAAACTCCCCACGAAGTAACCCTGCGACCCAGGTTCCTTCCCATAAGCCCTACTATCCAGGATTTCATCTTGAAGTAACCCTACGACCCAAGTTCCTTCCCATAAGCCCTACTATCCAGGCTTTCATTTTGAAGTAACCCTACTATCCAGGTTCCTTCTTATAAGCCCTACTATCCAGGCTTTCATCTTGAAGTAATCCTATGACCCAGGTTCCTTCCCATAAGCCTTACTATCCAGGCTTTCATTTTGAAGTAACCCTACTATCCAGGTTCCTTCCCATAAGCCCTACTATCCTGGTTCCTTCCCAAAAGCCCTACTATCCAGGCTTTCATCTTGAAGTAATCCTATGACCCAGGTTCCTTCCCATAAGCCCTACTATCCAGGCTTTCATTTTGAAGTAACCCTACTATCCAGGCTTTCATCTTGAGGTAGCCCTACTATCTAGGCTCTCATCCCGAAGTAACCCTACTATCTAGGTTCCTTCTTATAGCCCTACTATCTAGGCTCTCATCCCGAAGTAACCCTACTATCTAGGTTCCTTCTCATAGCCCTACTATCCAGGCTCTTATCCCGAAGTAACCCTACTATCCAGGTTCCTTCTCATAGCCCTACTATCTAGGCTCTCATCTCGAAGTAACCCTACTATCCAGGTTCCTTCTCATCGCCCTACTATCCAGGCTCTCATCCCGAAGTAACCCTACTATCCAGGTTCCTTCTCATAGCCCTACTATCCAGGCTCTCATCCCGAAGTAACCCTACTATCCAGGTTCCTTCTCATAGCCCTACTATCCAGGCTCTCATCCCGAAGTAACCCTACTATCCAGGTTCCTTCTCATTGCCCTACTATCCAGGATCTTATCCCGAAGTAACTCTACTATCCAGGTTCCTTCTCATAACCCTACTATCCAGGCTCTTATCTCGAAGTAACCATACTATCCAGGTTCCTTCTCATAGCCCTACTATCCATGCTTTCATCTCGAAGTAACCCTACTATCCAGGTTCCTTCTCATAGCCCTACTATCCAGGATCTCATCCCGAAGTAACCCTACTATCCAGGTTCCTTCTCATAGCCCTACTATCCAGGCTCTCATCCCGAAGTAACCCTACTATCCAGGATCTCATCCCAAAGTAACCCTACTATCCAGGTTCCTTCTCATAGCCCTATTATCCAGGCTCTCAACCCGAAGTAACCCTACTATCCAGGTTCCTTCTCATAGCCCTACTATCCATGCTCTCATCCCGAAGTAACGGTACTATCCAGGTTCCTTCTTATAGCCCTACTATCCAGGCTTTCTTCTCGAAATAACCCTATTATCCAGGTTCCTTCTCATAGACCTACTATCCAGGATCTCATCCCGAAGTAACGCTACTATCCAGGTTCCTTCTCATAGCCCTACTATCCAGGATTCCATTTCGAAGTAACCCTACTATCCAGGTTCCTTCTCTCTTATCTCCAGACAACAGTTTACAATACTGCAAGACTTGGACCCGGCCAGATACGATCGATCTCGCATTTCCCCAGTAAGTCGCGGTGCAGCCTGGACCCTAACCAATTAGGAAATGTACTTCCACCTCCTTAATTAAGAGTTAATTCCACAATAGAGTAATGGACAACCGAAGCTCCTATACTCTATTTCCCCAGATGTTAATCAACATTCTCCGGCGAAGTCCTCCTCAACTCTCGTAAATGAATCTCTTATGCAACTTCTGGATGGAATCTTTAAGCCCATCTCCTAAGATTATCTATCTACTTCCAAATGGCATGTGTAAGCCAATTCCCGATATCACCAATCAGTGTTACTTCATGCGAGTTCAAATTTATGGGCACTTTAGTGTTCAATCATCTTCTACCTTGAGATCACGAAAGGCAGACCAGCCAATCTACATCCTCAGTTTTAAGAAGATTGAAAAGGTGCAGCTATTGTACCTCAAAATTTTCCCTCCCATTTTTACTCAACACATAATCATTGAGATCCTCAACTTGCTCAAGGATGTCCAAGAGTTGACCAGAAAAACTCTCTCATAAAGCAATAAACCTCCAACTAGGGTTTCCATTTTCATCAAGATGGGTGAGCTCCAAAGGCCTCAAATCCTTTCCATAGTCCTAATATGTTCTCAATATCATCCATTCCAAGTTTAATTCCTTGCACAAGAAGTTTACCCAGTCAACTGCTCAGATGCTTGAAAATCAACTTTATTAGATTAAAAGTCAACTGTGGCCCACATACAGTCAAACTTCAAGATTTTTGGTCAACATCAACATTTTGAAGTGATATCCAACATTTTATCAAGGGTTGATCATGATTCCCCAAGGAATGCTCCTAACTCCTCAAAACTCAAAAGTTGCTAAATTAGGGTTTCTTAGGAAAAGTCAACCAAACTTTGACCAAGCATAACTTTCTCATACTTAATCAGAAATTTCCCATCCAAGGCTCATTTTTAATAGAAGTAAATTCCCTACAAATCATATTCATCCCTCAAGTTCAATAAATTCACTCATGAGAAGATACAAATTCATACATTATAGGTCATTTCAAAAAGTCACCAAAAACACCTTTTGGGTCAAAGCTTCTTACGTGAACATGGAAGATCTAATTGAAATGAAACTAAATAGGTTATTTAGGGAACATCCTAAGATTTCTAAAAAGTCAAAGAACATCCTCTTAGGGTCAAAATTGAAGGAGATATGCATTTTCAAAGTTGTCCATTTTTGGAAAATTGTCAAAAGTCAATAATGCCCAAAATTGCACTTTTTGTCAAATGGGCCTAACTTTTTATACTTGCATATTACCTCTAGTAATGTCCACGACCCAAACATTCTACCACATATTATTGTCTTTATTTATTTAATTTATTTTGATTTTATTCATTTAAAAGTAAAATTAAATCAAATAAATGATATAAAATATGGAAGATTTGTTTTTGATCTGATTTTGAATGGAATTACAATGCAAATATGCTGTCAAATCAAATCAAATCGTGCCAAGGGTGATTGGGATGAAAATGGTATGATTTGGCTTGATATAGAAAGAAATAATGCAAGGATCGAGTAAAATCAAATCTTGATAATTGGCAAAGATATGCATGTTTTTTGTTAACCTAATTCAGTCTATTACATATACACAACAAATCCAAGGCACAAGAAGAAGGGTTGATCGTGTGAAACAGCAAGAACAAGTTACAATTTTTTTCAAAAAAATCTCAAATCGGATTCCATGCTACAACCATCCTCAAGGAGATTTAAGGCTTGCAATACGTTCCTGGACACCTTCAGAAGCTGTTCCAATCATTTGCACGCATTAAGACGCCCATAACCAGCATCCATATCTCTCACGGTTTTCCATATTTCTTGATTTTGGTTTTGATTATTTGTGCATGGTTAACGTTTTTTAAGCATAAATTCATGTTTGTGTTGTCATTTGGAACGTGTTAGCATGATTAATTGTAAGTTTTGATGCACACAGGGACAATTGCCATTATTAGGGTTTAAGGTTGAATTTTAGGGTTTTATTATACAAGTAAAATTAGGGCCAAATATGGGCACCATCGTGCTCACGAGAATAAGCCTGGTTGATTGGCATACTTGGATTTCATTTATCTCGTTTGTTTAAGTTTTTTTTGAGATGAACAGGTTCTAGTTACAGGCATGGAACCGTAGGTAAAAGTCCAGCATCTAAAACGGCAGTGCTGAGGAAGAAGAAGGCTAGGTGGCAAGCTCCCGTTGGGCAATTTGAATCTTGGCGCGTTTTTCTGGACATCGCGTGTTTGTTTTCCTAATATTTTTTTTATTTGATTATATTCATGAATTAACATCCAATGTAGTTGGCAAGGGAAGTGGACGTGTGAAAGGGAGGACATGGGTTCGATCCCAGGTCCAGACATTTTATATTTTATGAGTTTCCAATTCCAGATCCAGCATGCCTCACTATCCAGTGTCCATCATACGCCCCAGATGAAAAACCATTAGATCCATCTCCAGCCAGATCCAACGCCCAACACACGCAGGCTCACCATGAACCATCAGAAAGAAGGTGCATTGGATCATGCGCTAGACTCTGGGCCATCATCCTGAGCCTATCAAAATCCGCAGTACACCCCCCAAATTGCTCATCAACCAGGCCCAATTCCAATTCTTTTTTATTTCTTTTCTTTTATTATTTGTCTTAATTAGCTTTTTTTCACAAAAATCATTTTTTTGATTATTTTTTAATATTATTATTAAATCATAAAATCAGAAAATCACAAAAATGTAGAATTAGTTTTTTTATTAAAATTATATTTTTTGTGAAATTAATTAATTTTGATTTGATTTTTTTCATAATTAAAATTAATTAGACAAATTAGGTTTAATTCACAAATATTTAATTTTCTCAATAAAATACCAAAAAATGTTTTTTTCTTTAATTAATTAGATTTAGGTTAAGATTTCAAATATTTTTCTTTATAATAAAATACAAAAAAATATTTTCTCTTTAATTGATTAGATTTTTTTAGGAATTAGATTCATTCTCGTATTTAATTCGTCGCGCGCGCCTTTACTTTCTTTTAATTCAGATTATTGTATCTCCTTTGAGTTTATAATAGATTAATTAGGATTTCAAATTTCCGCATCTTTATTTTTCATTCAAATATTTGTGTATCTGTCTAAAAGCCTTGAAATAGCGTAGATTTTCTTTTCCGCTTTTAATTTCCACAACTATTAAACTGCTAGATGTATGGACATTAGGATTGTATGCGAAAGATAAATCAATTTAAAACAGTAGAAAACCCTAAATGCGCAAGATAAATGAAACTGAAACCAAACACTTGCACATGCTCACTCCTAGGGTTTTGCCTCACTTGGTTGCCTTGGAAAATAATGGTCGTGTCCCTCGAACATAGGGATACCTTAGAAATGACCCGTAATTCAACGTCGTCATAAAGATCATAGTCCCTACTTGTCCTTCGAGATGCCTACGAGAAATGATCTTATGACGATAGTCCCTTTGAAATGATAACGTATCCTTACTTGATAACGATAGTCCAACGATAGGGCTACCTACTCCTTAATAGTAGGATAACACTGTCTAAAGGAAACGATAACGAACAGACTTTTTTTGAGTAGGTAGAAAACTCTTAAGTACTTTCTCAAAACAAAAACTCTTTCACACAAACACTTTTCAAAACAACTTCGTCACACTCTTGAGGACATATACAAGGGTTATCACGAAGTAAACAAAATTTTTCAAAACAAGCACACACAAGCAATTTTCAAAATGAGCAAGTACCTAAGAGCCCGTGGAAAACCACGGATAGAAAGGATGCTCAGACCTTCCCTTTCTATAATCTACCCCCGTACTCAGAAACATCTCGAAAAAGGTTTTTATGTTCTTTTTCCTTTTCCTTTGTTGGATGAAATAAAAGTCGGTGGCGACTTTTACTTACCACAATATTTGCGAATACAAAATGCAAACCAATAAAAACAGTTGGTTCTGCCACCGTATCAGAACAGGGATGTGTTTATATTTCCCCAAGAAGTCAAAATTCATTTCCCAGTAGTATTATTGCGATCCTTCTTATAACTGCAAGAAACAGTCTCTTTATTTGAGTAGCTTGTACTCCCATGGTAAGTCTGCTAATTCCAGATAAGATGTTTTTACTCCGATGAATGGTAGTCTCTTTGTTATGGAAGATAGTTTGTTATCGAGGCTCACTGTACTTCAATGGATGAATGGTCTTTTTAATATGCCAAAGGTAGCTTGTTGAAAGATCTTTACGATAATTATTACCCTTTTCAAGAGATATCTTGAAAAAAGAAGAGACTGTTACCATTCTCGGTGAAATCCAGAAGTTGGTAAAGTTTATTACCCTTTCCAGGTGGAATGCGTTGGTTAAAGAAGAAGTTGAGACCCGTTCTAGGTGGAACGCCAGAATTTTCGGAAACTTGTTATTATTAATACGTTTTTCCTACCTTCAATGGAAGTTGGTAGCTCTCATTCACTAAAATTCGGTTGCTTGGTTCACAAGAGTCTTTGATATAGGTTAATGTGTTTATTTTTATGCGTTATTCAGTAAGTAATCTCAAACTTTAGCAAGTATGAACAGTACGGATCCGAATTTTCGTCATCTAAAAAACAAGTGTACCGTCGGGCAGTAGCAAAGCAGAAACCCAGGGTTTTTAGGATTCAAATACATTCCACACTCGTTCCAAGTTATCCAATCAACAACCAAGCAAGTCATAATCATATTAAGTTCTCATGCGTTCCAACATGCTCTAAATTGTGAAGAAAGCCAAGCATATCATTTGATTTGAGACCGTGTAGACAAAAATTCAATATGGTAAGCTTATAAATTCATAACTCGAGATCATAAAATGTTTCGGGATTGATTCTTCAGTCATTAGAATCACCTTGAGGTTTTATTCATTTCATCTGTTCACGCTGAAGGCTAATTTCGTGAGGAAGATTTTCTAAAGCGCAAAATACTTGATATGCGGTATATAGGGGATTTACTATTTATCTGGTTTTCAGATGCTTAAAAATTTGTAACTTCTGACTGGAATATCATTTTTGAGTGCCACTTGGAGCATATGAACCATCTTTCTATTTGCTCTGACTTTCATGTCTGGCTTGAAAGCCAATTCTTTAAGGAAGACCTCAGAATGTGTGAGTGTTTAGAAGTTATACGGTGCAAAAACAGTGAAAATACTGTGCGGAACCGTTATTTTCTAGAGGTTCAAAAATTCATAACTCTTGCCTGGATCGATGTTTTTGAGCCGTTTTTGTGGCAGAAAATCCGTCTTGATTTTATCTTTGATTTGCATGTTCGGGCCGAGAGCTGATTCCTTATAGAAGATCTCTAAAAGTATGAATTACTAGAGTATTTTTACACCAAAGCAGAATTTTGGTTCACCGTCTTCTTGATATTATAAAAATTGTATCTCTCTCAATTTTTATCGTATCGTAACGATTATTGAAGCTTGAGTTTGCAAATTTAGTCTACTGCAACTTTGCTTCATATCTCGAGTTTAAACAGTATTTCGAAGGCTTCTGTTTATGGTCCGTTTCACAAGTGGTACAGTGAATTTTGCTGAAATTGAAAGGAAATTTGTCCGAGACAACGTCTGAGCAACTTTGAAAATTCATAACTTCTTCATTTTTTGTTGTATCACATCCGTTCTTTCGGCATATCGTCATTTCCTCATCTTTATTTTTTCCTCAGGGATGGAGTCGAGATTTCGCATCGATGATGACTTGGAATTTTCTACTCACATTGTGCGTTAAATTTGTTGACATTGTTAAAACAAGGCCCAATCCAAATTCAAATCCAAGGCCCAATTGGAGAGAAGATATATTTCAAAATTCAGATTTTCTCTCATAACTTCGCTCACTCCCAAAAACACCTCCCAAATCTTTCTCTATTCCCTCAAGGATCAAATACACTTTTCTTTCCAAAATTCTCAAGAACACATAACAATCTTCAACAACCTCAATATCCAAAACTCATATAAGTTTATCAAATACTCAAATCTTCTTCCCTTTCACCAATCAATCTCCGTGAATTCGGCCTCCACCTACCTCCGCCCTTTCCGCCCCCAAATGAAGCCGAAACTCCCTCCACCAAAACCATGATCGTGGTGCTCTAACTCCCTCCTTCGTGCGAAGAATACGCAGACCTCTCCCTATGTGTTTCCCGCGATTTATGGTGAGCTAGCTCCACTTCCTCGTGATTTCTTTCGGCCAGCTCCTTGTGTCGTTCTCCTCTTCGTCAATATCGGTAAAATTTTGGTTTCTTTGATTTGAATTTGAGCTTAATTGTTGAATTTGGTTTGAATTATGTGAACATTACTTGAGATAATGCTAATGTTACATAATTGGATCTTGATGTTGGAGTTAATTGATTGAGGATTTGAGATATTATTGAATAAATTGAGTTGAGTTTTGAGGTGAGTTGAATTCTTGAAGATACTTGACATAGCTTAATTCTTGATTCATGATAATGTTGAAATCTGGAAATGGTTGAGAAATTACATAATCGATATAGATGTTGAATTTTATTTAATAAATTGATGTTAATTTTTTAACAACGCATTTGAGACTTAATATCGATTATGGGATTTCGGTGAGAATTAAGTTTTAAATTCATGAGTTAATGCAACTTTTTGATTGATTTGTTGATGAATTCAATTTTTCAATGTTTAAACTTCAAATCTGATAAGTTGCATTATCACTTGAATTGTGTTGTTTTGACTTGAATTATGCAGATTTAATTTGTTTGTAAAGTGCTTCTAGTTTCTAAGCGACGATACATGAACTGATACACGTTTTTACACCTGTTTATGAGTTTTTAAATTTGTTTCTATTGGATACCATTACATGTGCAAGTTTCTGCCCAGGAACTATAAATACCTTTCAAATGGCTTTTCTAAAGTTTTTTTTAATGCATATTCATGCTTCCTTCTGCGATAGTGGACTATTGTGGTTGAATTTTACCATATCCGGTGTGACTTTTCGTGCGATGCATGAGTAAACGGTGTTGGTGTTCGAGAATGATAAATTTATCTTGTAATGTGATTTAATTCAGAGTGTATACTTTTGTGAGCTTCTTGGTAAGTTTGGTAGCTAACAGTACCGTTTTGGAGCAGTTTTAGACTAACTTTTTGTGCACTTGTATTTATGGTGCAATGCTGCCCAGAGTTTGCATTTGTGCTTCCAATATGCATTTAATTTCTACTTCTTCATGATTTAATCATATATTGAATTGTGTTGAGGGTGCATAACTCTTATTTTGCTTCCTTGTTATTTTTAGTGTGTTTGTTGACTTGTGCAAGGTACTTTGAGAGCTTTTGATCGTCTAATTAATGCATTGATTATTCAATCGAAAAGCAGGATATACCACTTTATTTATGGATTATCAAAACAAACGAATACCTTGGTTGAGAACAGACACAACTGGTGTTGTACCCAAAAATTTTCCCTCTCATTTTTCTTAAGGCATTCTCATTGAGGTCCCCAACTTTCCCAAGGATGACTAAAAATTGACCAGACTAATTATCCTCCTAAGGCAATGAACCTCTAACTAGGGTTTCAATTTTCATCAAGATGTGTGAGCTTTAAAGGTCTCAAGTGTTTTCCATGGTCCTAATATGTCTTCAAGGTCATCCATGCCAAGTTTCATGCCTTGCACAACAAGTTTGCTCAGTCAATTGCTCAAATGTTTGAAAATCAATTGTACTAGGTCAAAAGTCAAATGTGGCCTATATACAATCAAGCTTCAAGATTTTTGGTCAACATCAACATTTTGAAATGATATCCATCATTTGATCAAGGTTTGGTCATGATTCCTCAAGAAATGCTCCTAATTCATAAAAAGTCAAGAATTGCTAAATTAGGATTTTTATAGAAAAAGTTAACCAAACTTTGACCAGACATAACTTTCTCATACTTCACCCATTTTTACCCAACCAAAGCTCATTTTGAAGATAATTCAATTCCCTACAACTTATATTCATCCCTCAAGTCCAAAATATTCACCATTTGAAAGATACAAGCTCATACATTACAGGTCATTTTCAGAAAGTCAACAAAAGCCACTTTTTTCCAAGACCTTTTACATCAATATAAAATCTTCAAATCCAAAATTAATCAAAATAGGGAATGAAGTAGATATATTGGGATTTCCAAAAAGTCCAATATCATCATCATGAGATGAAAACTGAGAAAGTTATGGCTTGCCCAATTTGGGAAAATTTGGGAATTTTTCAAGAATTATGCATTGAGCAAATTTGAAATTTTAAGGCAAGGTCTCAATTTCTTGGATTTCAAACATCTTTCTAAGATTATAGAGGACCTCCAAAAACACTCTTACCATGCCTTACATTTTTTTAACTTATTTTGTACACATTTATTTTAATTTATTTCAAATAAATATAAAATAAAATGTATAAAATAATTGGAAATAGGTTTTGGCATTTGGGATGGTGTTTTAGCTTGCCTTGAAGCCCAAGATTTCGTGCAGCCATGTCCACATTCATTCAAATTCAAAAAATGACAAGTTTCCTTGCTTTTGGCCAAAGTTACAAATTTCATTCATGGCTTTGAAACGTTTGCTTTAAGGTTGTTTAAACCTTTATTTTCTTGTCTCCTCATTTCTCTCTATATAAACAAGCATATAGAAAGCATTTCAACACACCTACAGCCTAGAGAGAGCTCTACCATTTTTGCAAAATTATCAAAAGCGGTAAAAATTCAAAATCCACTTTGCAGATACTTTTGGTCCGAACTAGTAATCATACATTGCTCTTGAGGTTCCCAGGGACTTGTTCCAACCATCCTCAAAGATTTCAAGGTACCAAATCACCGGATCCAAGCTATCACCGTTTTGGTATAATCTCAAATTCGAATCTCTATTTTCATTAATTGTTGAATGTTCTAATGTGTGTATATGAGTTCTTGGATATCCTTTGAGCAGGTTAGGGGAGTTACATGGAATGCATGACATCTAGAACAAGAGATACCATGTACCATCAAGTACTGCCCACACTGGATTCAAGGATGGACCTGGGCTTCACAATCGGGGCTTAGCGAAATTTTAATTGCACTCCCATTCTACTTCAGTCGTCAAGCCCAATTCCTTTTCTTTTTGCTTTATTTAATTATTTCATCTCTTAATCATTTTAATTACAATAATAAAAAAACTCACAAAAAAATTTAGGCTTAGACTTTTTTAATTAAATAATTAATTTTTAATTAATTAATTAATTAATTAAAACTTTAACCTTTTTCTTAATTAAAAATGAATTAGAATTTAAGTCTAATTACTTTCTTTTCATAATAAAAAAAATACACAAAAAAGGCTTAGTTTATTTTTCTTAATTTAATTTTCTAAGTAGACTTTAGGATAATTAATTTAATTATTTTTCTTAAATAAAAAAATAAGCAAAAAGATTTTTCTTATTAGGTTTTAGACGAACTTACAACCTTTCGCGCGTTATTTATTTTTTGCATCTTTATATTCATGTAACTGCATACTGGATGTAATAATTAATAGGATTTTATTTGCTTCTTTATTTTCCTTCTCCCAATTTTTGTATGTTGTAAATATCCTCCTCCCCGAAAACCATGTAATAGTTTAGATATACATTTTCCGCACATTATTTTCTATACAATATTACTGTTAGTAATTAGGCATGTATAGCAAGACTGAAAACAAACATTAGCAAACCTAAATACGCAAGATAAATAACTGAACTAAACACAATTGCACATGCGCACCTCTAGGGTCTCCCACTTAGGTTGCCTTTGGAAAATGGTCACAATTCTGGAAACTTGAGATTTTTTAGTGGCTTTCCTCCAGTTTAAAGATCACTAGTCCCTCGATGACCACCTCGATGTTGCCTCGGTTAAAAGTGATCTTAAGACTTTAGGACAGTTACTAAAATTTCTTGCCAAGTTGCCTTCGTGACTGTAAAGTCCCTTTCGAATGTCCCTAATACATCTAACGATAGGGCTACCTACTCACTAATAGTAGGATAGCACTGTCTAAAGGATATGAGGAAAAGAATGACCCTTTTCGATTATAAAAGTAGATAGCTGTTAGAAGTTTGCTCAAAAAAACATTTTGCACTTACATAAATACTACTTTTCAAAAGCAATTTTCAAAACATCTGCTTTGTTAACACTCTTGAGGACTGATACCAGAGTTAAATGCAAAGAAAATCGCCACACTAAGGCATTTTCCAAACATTTTCAAAATGCACAAAGGTATTTCAAAACGAGCAAACCTCTAAGAGCCCGTAGTAAACTACGGATGGAAAGGGTGCTAACACCTTCCCTTTCCATAATCTACCCCCTTACTTAGAAAATTCTCAAAAAAGTCTTATTCTGTTCTTTTCACTCTTTCCTTTGTTGGATAAAAGAAAAATTGATGGCGACTCTTGCTTACCGCAACATTTGCGAACAAAAATGCAAAACCAGTATTAAACAGTCAGTTTTGCAACTGTATCACAAAACTGACAACTCTGCTGGGGATATCTTAAAAAGTGGGGTTACCTTAGAGTTAGTTCATTATTTAACTGCTTTTGTATGCTTGGTTTGCTTTACCTTTTGGGATTGTTAGGGTTGTTTCTATAGATCCTACACCCGGATCTGGGGCACCTTTTAGGTAAGTAGCAATAGATCATGGAAAATATGTGGGGTATATCGACACGATTTAAGCGATAGCTACGTTGATGTGACACTTTGGTTGGTACCGATAGCCTTTGAGTAATGAAGGAGAATATGGGGCTGCTGTATGGTGTCATAAAGCATCAACTGACCTTAGAACCTTTAATTGACCAACTTGGCCATTAGGAAGTAGTGAGATAGCTGTATTTGGTGTAGTCCTAAGTCGGTTGATACTCGATACTACACTCATTGAGATTTGACTCTCGAGTTTTGTTTTGTGGTAAGTCAGTTGTCGATCAGAACGAAACTTCTGGGAAAGATCAGTGATATTAAGATCCCATAGAACCCGATTACTATTACTAGGACAGGTTGAGCCAACTAAATTTCAAGGGGGTACTTACCTACAAACCCCATGCAAGCTTAAACCTAAGGCTGCTTGTAAGATTTGTTTGCTTTCAACTTGAGCTACTTGCAGAGTTTTTATCTAACAACATGATTTCCTTGTAGGATTTGTTTACAGTCATTATCCAGTAACCTGGACTTCTTAGACTCACTTGTCTTCATCACCTTACACGTTTGATTCACGCGTAGCATACACATCATAACATCATGCCACAACATTTCCTTAACCAATTCAAGGATCTCAAGGGTTTGTGATGCAGGTTATAATAAATCAGACGTCTAGTATGGGGCAAGGGGATTTATTTTCCTCTAGCCAATGCCGTCAAAAGATCAAAATTCAACAACTTGAGTCAGGGGCTATGACCCACTTGATATGGGGATCTTGACTCTCGTAGAAGGACACTCAACAATACAAAGTTCTTCAATCAAAGCTGCAAATTTCAACTTCTGACACTTTCTTGTTTACCCCACAAGATCCTTGAGAACATTGCGTGCATGCCATTTCATAACAGGTCTTCCAGTACAAGTTTCTCATCTTTTCGCTGTTGTTGTACCCCAAAATTTGCCCTCCTATTTTTTATGCAATATATTATCCTAGGGTTTCTCGAATACTCAATTTGGCTTAAAAAGTTGATCAGACATATTCTCTTCCTAGGCAGTAAGTCAACAATTAGGGTTTGTTATTTCCTAAATAAATTTGAGTCTCCAAGGTTTCAAATGGTCTTCATAGATCTTCATGTCTCCTCAAGGATGTTCATGCCAAGTTTTAAACCTCGCATTGTAAGTTTGCTCAGTCAATGGTTCAGATGACTAAAAACGACTCCATTAAAAGTCGACCTTTACGAGATCAAGTTCAAACGATTGTAACTTCTTCATTAATCAATATTTTTGAGCGGTTCTGTTTGCGTATGACTCTCCTTGACGTCATCTCCAATTTCTCTTCACAAGTCAAGAGTTGATTACGTGCGGAAGATCATCAAAAATTCGAATACTTTAGAGGTCGCTTTATTGACTTTGACCTAATCTTAAGTAACTGTCGCCTGACCTCTAGGAACTGTAATTTCCTCAATTTCCAAGATCTTGAGACGATTATTTCTGCATATTGTCATAAGTGATGTCGTTTACGAGTTTATCTTCAAAGATCAAAGGAAAATTGTGTTTGGAATACTTTGAAAGTTATCGAATCATCACAGGTTATTTGCTTGATTTTGAATGTTCTTAACTCCTAATTTCAATTCATACCACAAATTTTTTCTCAGGACTATGATTCTCATGTTGAAGTTGTTAATTTTACAAGATTGATGAATACTTTTAAAGCATATGTTTTGTCATCAAGAGATTGAATTCAAGTTTGGCAATGAAGTTCCATTTAAATCGAGCATGGCATGCAAGTTTCATTTTGAGTGCAAGTTTCAGGGAATCAAGAGGGTATATAATGTTCAAAACATATCCAATATTATCAAACAAACTTCTCTCGATACATGTTCGAAATCGCGTTGATTCACTTATCTGTCAATCTCCTTCAAGCTTTTGAGACAAATGAGTTTACATAAGGAAATTTCGAGTTTCTATCTTGAAAATCATTCAAAGTTGTTACATTACTACAAGAGATTTACAAACTTCAAGTTCCATCAATTTATGTTACAAAGGAATAATTTCAAGATACATTTCAAAGTGGGTTACAATTTAAGATACAAACTACAAGTGTTTTGTTTACAAAAAAAAAAGAAATATTGCTTCTTCAATTTTCTCTTGCTTCATCTTCAAGAAAATCATCCATTCCTCGCCATGGCTTCTTCGCATTTCAACCTCGCTTGACATCCAATTTCTTGTACATGTAACAAAAGAAAGAAAAAGTTAGCTAACATGTGAGGATTCAAGAATTAATTGTTAAGAGTTTTTATCTCATCATTAGAGTTTGCGTTTTGGAATTAGAAATTAAAAGGGTTTTTTAATCATGGTTTATCTCCTCTACTTTTGCAAATCACAAAAAAGTGGATTTCTTTTGGTTCACAAACAGGGAAAAGAATAGCAAAGGCAAAACTCAAAACAACACAAAACAACAAGCAGTGCAAAAACATGTAACAGCAGTACAACAACTCAAGACAGCAGGGCAAAATGCAAAGCTACAAGCCAAACAACAACCCAGGCAGCCCCAAGACAGCAAAAAAAAGAGGGCAAACTGCTAAGCAAAACCAAACAGTAGCATTAAAGCAGGCTGCAACTAAAGAGTGCAGCAAAAAATCAAGCAAAAACAAATGGTAGCACATGTAAGATAGAGTTATTCATAAAAACAGCAAGCTACCAATAGCCAAAACCCCATGTCATCATTTTCCTAATCTATGCAAACTCTTCAGAATTTTTGACAAAGCAAAATTGCTTTGTGTCATAGAAAGATGAAGAGGGAAAGAGAAAGGGACATAAAGATATCACCTAAGCATATAACAGCCTAAAACATGTAAAGAAAAGCAGCCTATTACAAACCAGCAAAACAGTCCAACCTTGCTGCAAAATAATAGCTTTGTTGCTGTCCCAAATCCTGCAAAAAACCTGCTGCAAAACCATCCTAAAGAATAGTCCAAAATAGCTCAACACTTGCACAAAGTTAGCAAAACAAAAACTGCAGCCACAAAGCAATGAAACTGTGCCTTTAATTGTTCAAATCCATCTTATTTTTCCCTCCTAAGTCAACCTCTCATTCTTATATAAAAATAGGGAGCTCACAGTTAAAACACCACACGCTGTGTATGTAAGTTCATACACAAAAATACACTCCCAAACCTCTCTTTCACTCATACTGCTTTGTGTTAATTCCAAATAACAGTTACATTTTTCTCATTTTAATCGGTAAATCAAAAGAAAACTTGTTCCCATTTACTAACATTTTTTAACCCTCCTTCATTTCCTTCTACCTAATTCAAAGACCACTAACGATACATACTATCCTTGTTTCAAGTTTTTTTTCCGTTTAAAGCAAAATCTCACAATAACCAATAAACCATTACTAGTCAAATCTCTACCACCTCCTAAAAACTTCAAGAATCACGACAACAAAGAGG
This sequence comes from Vicia faba, assembly GCA_948472305.1. Lineage (NCBI taxonomy): Eukaryota > Viridiplantae > Streptophyta > Magnoliopsida > Fabales > Fabaceae > Vicia > Vicia faba. The sequence continues at coordinate 219,039,532 of OX451741.1, forward strand.
CAATATTCATCTAACAACATACGCACACAAATACACCAAAAGAAGAACCAACGACATACACTATAAACCACAAAGGAAACTACAAGAAAACTTTTCATTGAAAAAATAATCACAGATGCAACATGTATCTGCAAAATGGGAATTCAGCATGCTGGTGTTCCTTTGCCAACTAATGCAGTTGAGGAGCTCGTGTTTGTAAATGCAAAACAACATCATGGTATTCTATGATGCAGGCAGTCTCGTTGTTAAAGCTGAATCAAAAAGTAAAGTTACAAGGAATCGTAAGCCATACTTGTACGAATCACGACACCTACATACGGAAAAGAGAAAGAGGAAGCGGAGGTCAGTTCCAAAATTCAAAGAAAGATGAGAGTCAATCGAACGAGGCGGGATCAGTTGGAAATTCACAGTCTAATATCAATCTCAAACCTAAGTCTAAACAGAGAGAAGAGAAAAAGAGGAATAGTTTGAGCTTACCGAAATTCGTAGATTCTCGTTGGAGCTCCTGCTTGCGCCACCGTGAGATCTTGATCCCTAGACACCGATTTTAAACCCTTGAAGTGAGCCGCCACTCACTTCATCCTCCGACTTCTTCATCATCTTTATCCATTTTCGTCGTCTCAGCTTCGACGCCTTCGATTTCATCTCCGTTTTCTTCTCCTTCCTTTCTCCGATTCATACGTTCTTTTCATCTAATTCGTCGTTGTTGAAACTTCGATCAGCCTCCTCCTTGGTACAGTTCTTCAGTTTGTCAACTCCGATGCCACCCTGACAACTACGGTTAAGTCTCCAACTCCACAGCCATAAAAATTGCTGCTATTTACAAGGAACATGGGAGCTATAATTTATAGGGGAAACGCGTTTTAGAGAAGAAGATGGCAAGGTTGTATGCGTTTGTTAATTTTAAAAACAGAGAGAGAAGGTTGCTATGAGTTTCAAGTAAGTTGAATCCCTAAAGCCCTTTCATTTATTTTGTTTGTCATACTATTAGATTTTTTTTTGTTTTATTTGTTTTCTATGAAAATTATGACGGGCCATTAGGTTTATGTAAGCCCAAATAATCACATTATTTACTTTCTTTTCATTTAGTCTTAGCTCTTAGATACCAAAAACCATAGAAAAGATAAAAAGAAATAAAATAAAATACCAAAAGATATATATACCTTTGATTTAATTTCTTTGTAATTAATTTATTTCTTTTCTAGAATAGGTTGTGATTTTCCCCTCAAAATTCCTCATAAACAAAAATATCGAAAATTTCCTTTTTAATTTTTACTTTGTTAATTAATTTTTACTTCATAGATTTGTTGTAGTTTAAATTAATTGCTCGATTCGATTTGGTTGTATTGATTGCCTATTTGGAATTTTAATCGCATTGATTCATCCCCATTTATGAATTTGTACCCCCATTCCTGAAAACCCTGTAATAGCGTAGAATTTTAATTTCCGCAATTTACTGTTTTCCTTATGCTGTATAGTAATTAGACGTGCATGGAAAGATTTAAAATCAATCGCTAGATAACCCTAATCAAAGAAAAAAAATAACTTGAATCGTACACACTTTTCACACGCGTACCTCTAGGCTAACCTCGCTTGTTGCCTCAGAAAAACAATCATGTCCCTCGAATATGGGACGCTTTAGCAAAGACCCTTAGATAAAAAAAGATCGTAGTCCCTCGACATCCCTCGATGATGCCTTCGGTAAAACGATCTAGTCCCTTACGAAAATTGCTAAAGCGTCTCATAAGTTGGCTTCTATGACTGTACAATTGACTCGCGCCTGTCCCTTCACATCCAACGATGAGGCTTCTTACCAAATCAATGGTAAGATAGCCACATCTAAAGGAGGAGGAAAAGAATATTTAAAGACGTTTTGAGTAGGTATGATGCTCTTAGTTGCTCGTTTGCTCACAACAAAACATTTTTTACACCAACACTTTCATCTTGAAACATTTTCAAAAGACAAAGCTTTTTGTACGCGTTCTTATAGAGACGAGAACCATTACAAAGACGTTTTCGAAATACTTTCAAAACCCACACCATAAGCACATTTTCAAACAAAAGCAAGTGATCTAGCAAGGAACTAAGAGCCCGTAGATGACTACGGATGAAAAGGGTGCTAATACCTTCCCTTTTCATAACCTACCCCCCGAACTCAAGAAAACATCTCTAAAGGTCTTTCCTGTTCTTTTCAGCCTTGCCTTTTGGATAAAATAAAATTCGGTGGCGACTCTTGCTATCCGCACAATTGTGATCAAACGCAAAACAACCAAGTCAGTTCTCCCACCGAGTTACATCTATTTATTTCAGCAAAAGAAATGGCCCTTGAACAAACAGTAAAAGACCTTCAAGCTCAAAACACCCAGTTCCAACAAATGTTCATGGCTTTGGCCTAGGGGCAGGAAGAACTGAAAGCTTTCATCATCAAAGAGAAGAAGAAGAAGGCAAAGAAACCGCCTGGCATCTTGAATATGGGAAGAAGACTCAGAGGACCAGTTAAACGAGCTCTAGATCTCACAACTCCATCAGACGAAGGGGATAATCATGAAGAAGTCAACAACCCCAAGGCTGATGAAGAAGAAGCTGATTACTCTGAGGAAAAAATATCCTCTTACTGACGATAAATATAAATAGCTGGAGGATCCTCTCAATGCTATGGAGATTCAGCAGGTACCTGGCTTGGACTTTGAAGAGTTAGGGTTGGTTCCTAGAGTGGTCATCCCACCAAAGTTCTAAGTTCCCACATTATCTAAGTATGACAGTGTATCTTGCCCTAAGTTGCACTTAAGGTCCTATGTCAGGAAGATCCAGCCTCACAATTCTGACCGGAAGTTATGGGTTCATTTCTTCCAAGAAAGTTTAGTTGGCACGCAACTAGAATGGTTCTATCAGCTAGAAAGAACAAACATTCATACCTGGGAAGACTTGGCTGCTGCTTTCTACAAGAAGTACCAATATAATGCTGACCTTGCTCCAACTCGTACATAACTTCAAAGCATGTATATGGGTTCTAGCGAAGGCTTCAAGGAATATGCCCAAAAATAGAAGGATCTAGCTGGCAGGGTACAACCTCCTCTGGATGATCGGGAAATGGTAGACATGTTAATGGGAACTCCGACATGCCCATTTTTTAATCTTCTGATTGGGAGTTCCTCATCCGGGTTCACAATGATGGTTCTGACTGGAGAAAGGATCGAAAGTGGTTTCAAGAGTGGGAAGATCCCGATGGCTGCATCTTCTAATGCTGTGAAGAAGCCATTTGATGGTAAGAGGGAATCCAATTATATGTATGGCCAGAAGGGTCGTAATAAGGCAGACTACCACCAATCTGTAGGGGTAGTGCTGGTGTCTAATTTGGCACGCGTGCAATGACCATAACAACAAGGTAATCAGCGAAGGCAAGACGAGCCTAAGAGACAGTTTACCAAGATCAACATGCTGCTGTCTCAAGCATTACAACATATGTTGAGGATGAATTTGATTACGTTGATAGGACCTCATACAAACCCTAAGACTCCTTCTCCTAACTACAATCCTGATGCAAGGTGTGCCTATCATTCTGGCAGTTCTGGGAACAATACTAACGATTGTTAGGCTCTGAGATACAAGATCCGAAATATGATTGACGCCAAGGAGATTGAGTTCGGCCCTCCTAAGACTCCCAACGTGATCACTGCTCCCATGCCAAATTATGGCCAGGATTGAGAGCATTTTTGTTCATTTGAATTCTCAAGTTGTATTTTCTTTGTTTGTTCAAACATTAATTGTCATATCAAACTTTGTTATTACATTAATGCATTGCACATGTTTGTCTTGAATTAATTTGTTTTCATTATGCTTAAACTGCTTTCTTACTTCCTTTTTGTGATATTTAACTCTTGATTAAAAGCTCTAATCCTTTAGAGGGAGGATGACGAGAACGATACTATAATCTCTACAATATTCTTTTGAACAGACCCCGCTGACGATGTACAAACGTTGTTTCACATCCTAAATAGTGGAGTTATAAGGAAGATAATCCCTAGTCAACCCCTTTGAGCCTAAGAAGTAGGAGTTTTATTTTCACACAAATTAAAACACTTAATCATAACCTGGGGCAAGGTAGTTTTCTCAGTTAATTCAGATGTGCATTAAGTCGCAAACTTTCCCTTCACACACGACAAATAGTGTAGAAGATGCTCTCCAAAAGATGGTGATGGTTCCACATAATCATTAAGAACAAGCAGTCATTATCTCTCAAAATAAAAGCCCATTAAGTTAAAACCTGTGAAGGAGATTTAAGAAAAAAACGGGGGCATCCCGCTGGCTGTAATCATAAAAGAAACATTTCAGGCAAAAGACAGGGATAACAAAATCAAAAAAGAAAGAGGTCACTACAAGTCCTCAGCAAAAAAGAAATATTACAAAAAAATGATGAGGATTGCCTTCTCAAAATAAAATTTCAGCATCGAACCATCATCGAGATATTAGAGCAAAGATTCCATACTCGATCGAGATTCAAAATGCACAATTAACTGAGTATAGGACTGAAGAACATCACGAAGAACGGGTCAGGCACAAATAAATTTTTTAGCCTTTATCCTTTGTTTCTTAAACCGTGAACCATGCCACACTACCAACCCTTAAAAGTCCTAGTTGAAGCATGGGTTAGTTTGAAAGTATATTGTTTCAAAAAGGTATCCTGACTCCTATAAGGTTTGCTATACATCCTGAGTTGATATCATATGCTTGCAAAATTTTGTTTTACTAATTAAAATGTATTTTCAAAACTTCAAGACAGATATAAACTTTGCGTTTTTTTAAATGCCTTTGTTTACATATGACTAATCGTTTAACAACAGAGAAATTCACATGACGAATATTCAATGAACATAAATCCTCTCAATGGACAGAATCACCTCAGTTGGGAAGACACTTCCAATAACAGGCCTTTCATAAAAAGATGTCTAACTGATTTGGGGCAGTCGAGTCAAGATTCAGGGAATCTCTCAAAAGTGCCAAATAGCCAGGGACAGATCTCCATCTGAATCACTTGGGGCATTGGATAAGAATTCCAGCAGCGAATCACGTACGATCAAACAAACATTTTTCTGGAAGTGACAATTCTCTACATCCTGGGAACACGAACATAGTCGGGAAATACTATGCATGAAAAAAAGACCCGCTAGGTTGACTGGCGTAGGCAAAAATAAGGGCATCCCGACGAACTAAAAGAGTTCGGGGGGAAATTAGGGATATATACAAAAAAATATGTACACCCGGCAAGTCAGAAACCTGAAAAGGTGGCTTGGGAAAAAAGGGTATCCCGGCGGACTAAAAATATGAAAGGACGGTCCGGGCAAAAGTTAGGAATTAAAGCGTACGACTATGTCCCATCATCTCGTCACTGGTCTATCAGTATAAGACTTATCGCCTTAATCAACATTTACCAAAGGCTCTAGAAGTTGAGTTATGATCATGTCTCCACAGACCCCCCCTCAGAGCCAATTCCTTGAGATTATCTCCACAAAGTAGTCTTCACAAAGTCATACATTCCCCGCAATTTCCCCAAACAGTTTATCATCTTCTAGATACAGTGCAGATACAATCAAGACACAGATTAATTCTGGAACTCATTCCAGACATCTTGCAGATACAGTTCAGATACGCTCTAGTTGCAGATGCCATTGTGATACTCATTCAAATTCAGCTTCCAGATACAGTTCAGATATGCTCCAGACACGATTCAGCTTTCAGATACAACTCAGATACGCTCCAGTTGCGGATGCCATTCTGATACTCATTTAATACATCTTTCCGTTCAGATACAATCACAACATAGATTCATTCTCACACTCCCTCGCACAGTTTCTAGATGCAGTCGAACACGAGTTTATTCTAATATACTTCTCATTCCATGAGGTACAGAAACATGGGAATCCTCCTGTCACATCCTCAGCATACAATCTAGTGATGTCAGTAATCTTTACAGAGCGAAGGCAACCAAAGGTTCTGACCTCCTCTTCCCCAAGCAGGAGTCACCCTCTCCAGCAAAGTTCCCTCAGAGAGTTGAAATCAAAGTATTCCCCAACAGAGTTTTTATAAATCTCAAGCAATTTATAAAGCCTTATCCCCAGTAGAGTTTATTTCTCTAGCTACGGAAGTTCATCCCCTGACGAAATTTATTTCTCCAAATTGGTGAAATCTCCTAACAAGAGCATCTTCTTCCCCACAGAGTTATTCTCAAGCAGAAGTCGAAGATCCCCAGCAAAGTATCCTCAAACGGAGAGAAGGAATCCTCAGTAAGATTATCTCCATTCATCATCCCCAGCAGAAATCGAAGAATCACTTTCTTGATCTCCAACAACACTTTAATGACATTTCATATTCATACATCATTTACCAATATCATAACATGTGCATACAAGATGCATACAACACAATCTCATTTATTTTGAGAACATCAGTACGCAATGCATTTCATACATCATGACATTGTATACAACTAATTCTTTGCTTTTTTCAGGAAAGATCAATAAGCAGATAATTATCATCAATAATTTTCAACAGGTCCAAGATTAGCTCCTGAAACAAGGCATAACAACTATCTATACGACCAGCTGAAGCAATCTTACACGGATTTCTTCTCGCAATTTCTAGATACAGCTTTACACGGGCTAATCACGAAGCAATCTTACATGGATTCCTTATAATTTCTAAATGCTGCTTTACACAAGCTTATCCTTAAGCAATCTTATACAGGTTCCTTCTCCTTCTGAAATACAGCTTTACACGGGTTCTTCATGAAGCAATCTTACACGGGTTCCTTCTCCTTATGAAATGTAGCTTTACACGGGCTCTTCATGAAGCAATCTTACACAGGTTCCTTCTCCTTATGAAATGTAGCTTTTACACGAGCTCTTCATGAAGCAATCTTACACGGGTTCCTTCTCCTTCTGAAATACATCTTTTACACGAGCTCTTCATGAAGCAATCTTACATGGGTTCCTTTCCTTCTAAAATACAGCTTTTACACGAGCTCTTCATGAAGAAATCTTACATGGGTTCCTTCTCCCTCCTATTGAAGTTTTACACGGACTTATCCCGAAGCAGCCCTCCGCAGGCTCCTTCTGAAGTTTTACACAGACTTATCCCGAAGAAGCCCTACCCAAGATCCTTCTGAAGTTTTACACTGACTAATCCTAAAGCAGCCCTACCCAGGTTCTGAAGTTTTACACGGACTTATCCTGAAACAGCTCTACCCAGGCTCCTGATGAAGTTTTACATGGACTCATCCTGAAGCAGCCCTACACAGGTTCCTTCTCTTATACATTTGGATAGCAGTTTATAACATTGTAAAACTTGGACCCGGCCAAATGACAGTCAATATTCCCCAGTAAGTCACTGTGAAGCCTGGACCCGACCAGATAACAACTAACTTTAACTTCTTCAGTCAAGAGACAACTCCTCAGCAGAGTAATAGACAACTGAAGCTGCTAGACTCTACTCCAAAAAATAGAGACCAACGTTCCCTAATGGAGCCCTCCTCAAACGACAGGAACAGGAATCCCCACAAATGAATCTCTTGTAAAATCAACATCTACTCTATATGGCATCTTTAAGCCCATCTCCGACAACTCTTCGTCACTTTCTTTGGATGGAATATTTAAGCTCATCTATAACAACCCTCTGTCATCTATTCCAAATGGCACCTGTAAGCCTATTCCCGATATTATCAATCAACAATGTTACTTCAAGCGAGTGCAAATTTCTAGGCACTCTAGTGTTCAATCATCTTCCACCTTCAGATCAGGAAAGGCAGACAAGCCAATCTACATATTTAGGTATAAATAGATTGAACAGGGGTAGATGTTGTACCCCAAAATTTTCCCTCTCATTTTTCTCAAGGCATGCCCATTGAGGTCCCCAACTTGCCCAATGATGACTAAGAATTGACTAGAGTAATTCTCCTCCTAAGGCAATGAACCTCTAACTAGGGTTTCAATTTTCATCAAGATGTGTGAGCCCCAAAGGTCTCAAGTGTTTTACATGGTCCTAATATGTCTTAAAGGTCATCCATGCCAAGTTTCATGCCTTGCACAACAAGTTTTCTCAGTCAATTGCCCAAATGTTTAAAAGTCAACTATATTAGGTCAAAAGTCAACTGTGGCCTATATACAGTCAAACATTAAGATTTTGGTCAACATAAACATTTTGAAATTGTATCCATCATTTGATCAAGGGTTGATCATGATTCCTCAAGAAATGCTCCTAATTCATCAAAAGTCAAGAATTGCTAAATTAGGGTTTCTATAGGAAAAGTCAACCAAACTTTTACTAGGCATAACTTTCTCATACTTCATCCATTTTTACCTAACCAAAGCTCATTTTGAAGATAATTCAATTCCCTACAACTTATTTTCAGCCCTCAAGTCCAAGAAATGAATCATTTGAAAGATACAAGCTCATACATTACAGGTCATTTCTAGAAAGTCAACCAAAGCCACTTTTTGCCAAGACCATTTACATCAAGATAAAATCTTCAAATGTAGAACTAATAAAAAGAGGGATTGAAGTAGATATCTTGGGATATCCAAAATATCCAATATCATCATCATGAGATAAAAAATGAGCAAGTTATGGCTTGCCCAATTTGGGAAAATTTGGGAATTTTCAAGAATTATGCATTGAGCAAATTTGAAATTTTAAGGCAAGGGCTCAATTTCTTGGATTTCAAACATATTTCTAAGATTACAGAGGACCTCCAAAAACACTCTTACCATGCCTCACATTTATTTACTTATTTTTACACATTTATTTTAATTTATTTCAAATAAATATACAATAAAATGTATAAAATAATTGGAAATAGGTTTTGGCATTCAGGCTGGTGTTTTAGCTTGCCTTGAAGCCCAAGATTTCGTGCAGCCATGTCTACATTCATTCAAATTCAAAAAATGACAAGTTTCCTTGTTTTTGGCCAAAGTTACAAATTTCATTCATGGCTTTGAAACGTTTGCTTTAAGATTGTTTAAACCTTTGTTTTCTTGTCTCCTCATTCCTCTCTATATAAACAAGCATCTAGCAAGCATTTAAACACACCTACACATCCTAGAGAGAGCTCTACCATTTTTGAAAAATTATCAAAAGCGGTAAATATTCGAAACCCACTTTGCAGGTACTTTTGGTCCGAGCTAGTAATCATACATTGCTCTTGAGGTTCCCAGGGACTTGTTCCAACTATCCTCAAAACTTGAAAGGTCCCAGATTATCGAATCCAAGCTATCACCGTTTTAGTATAATCTCAAATTTGAATCTCTATTTTTATTTATTGTTGAATGTTCTAATGTGTGTGTATGAGTTCCTGGATATCCTTAGAGTAGGTTAGGGGAATTACATGGAATGCATGACATTTAGAATATGAGATACCATGTACCATCAATTTCTGCTCACACTGAATCCAAGGATGGACATGGGCTTCACAATCGGGGCTTAGCGAAATTTCAATTGTACCCCCCATTCTACTTCAGTCGTCAAGCCCAATTCCTTTTCTTTTTGCTTCATTTAATTATTTCATCTCTTAATCATTTTAATTATAATAATAAAAAAGCTCACAAAAAAATTTAGGCTTAGACTATTTTAATTAAATAATTAATTTTTTAAAATTAATTAATTAATTAAAACTTTAACCTTTTTCTTAATAAAAAATGAATTAGAATTTAAGTCTAATTACTTTCTTTTCATAATAAAAAAAACCACAAAAAAGGCTTAGTTTATTTTTCTTAATTTAATTTTCTAAGTATACTTTAGGATAATTAATTTAATTATTTTTCTTAAATAAAAAATAAGGAAAAAGATTTTTCTTATTAGGTTTCAGACGAACTTTCAACCTTTCGCGCATTATTTAGTTTTCGCACCTTTATATTCATGTAACTGCATACTGAATGTAATAATTAATAAGATTTTATCTACTTTGTTTATTTTCTTCTCCCAATTTTTGTACATTATAAATATCCCCCTCCCCGAAAGCCATGTAATAGTTTAGATTTACACTTTCCACACTTTATTTTTTGTACAATATTACTGTTAGTAATTAGGCATGTAAGGCAAGACTGAAAACAAATGTTAGCAAACCTAAATACACAAGATAAATAACTGAACTAAACACAATTGCACATGTGTACCTCTAGGATATCCCACTTCGGTTGCCTTCCGAAAACGGTCAAATTCTCGAAACGTGAGAATTTTTAGTGGCTGTCCTCTAGTTTAAAGATCACTAGTCCCTCAATGACCCTCTCGATGTTGCCTCGGTTAAAAGTGATCTTAAGACATTAGGAATGTTACTAAAATTTCTTGCCAAGTTGCCTTCGTGACTGTAACGTTCCTTTCGAATGTTCCTAATACATCCAACGATAGGGCTACCTACTCACTAATAGTAGGATAGCACTGTCTAAAGGATAGGAGGAAAAGAACGACCCTTTTCGAGTATAAAAGTAGATAGCTATTAGAAGTTTTCTCAAAAAACATTTTGCACTTACACAAATACTACTTTTCAAAAGCAATTTTCAAAATATCTGCTTTGTTAACACTCTTGAGGACTGATATAAAATTTAAACGCAAAGCAAATCACCACACTAAGGCATTTTCCAAACATTTTCAAAACACACAAAGCATAAAGGTATTTCAAAACGAGCAAACCTCTAAGAGCTCGTAGAAAACTACGGATGGAAAGGGTGCTAACACCTTCCCTTTCCATAATCTACCCCCTTACTCAGAAAATTCTCGAAAAGGTATTTTTCTGTTCTTTTCACCCTTTCCTTTGTTGGTTAAAAGAAAAGTCGGTGGCGACTCTTGCTTACCGCAAAATTTGCAAACATAAATTCAAAACCAGTATTAAACAGTCGGTTCTACCACCGTATCACAGTTGTTAAAGTCTGATCTTATCTTTGGTCTAGTTATCTAAGATTCGATTACTAAAACACTCTTCAAATATCTATCCTCTATGTTGTGGTAGGTATGTGAATTTTTAGGATTACGTTATTTATCCTCTAGGTTGTGATAAGCACGTAAGAATACCCCATGTCGTTTATCCTCTAGGTCGTGATAAACGCACAAACTTTTCAAGTATCTATCCTCTAGGTTCTGGTAGATATGTGAATTATCGGGTTTATGTTATTCATTCTCTAGGTCGTTGAAACAACCGACTAGAAATCATCAAACAATGAAGTCGCCATCGGACGTCTTTTATCCCACATGAAGGGAAAGGTAAACATCGAGAAAACCTGAGAAGGGAGAAGTCACGGTCTTGCGACTGAAAGATCATGTAAGAGAGTCTGTTACACGAGGGGAAGGTATTAGCACCCCACACGCCCGTAGTACTCTATGGTATCCACTCTTGTTATCTATCTTATGAGTGTGTCTAATCTATGCTTACTACTACTGAGGAAGAATGCAAGTAAAAGAAATGAGAAAATAATGTAGAGAAAATAAAGTTGTGCTCGCTTGGGCCCTACCCCAATTCTTACGTATCCTTTTTGAGGAATCAGAGTTACCGTAGTTTGGCTCACATTTTTTTTTGTTTTGTGTTTTTTATGAACAATGTTAATTCCGCCTTCTGCCGTAGCTCGACCTTTGGAGACTCACGCGTTGACACAAAAGTAAATTAATCATGTCCTTACCTGAAAATGGTTTTGAGTTATGCCCTAAAGGCAAGATGCCACGTTTGATTGGTTTGTGTTTTGTTACCTTGAAAAAGGGTTTAAGTATGGTTAAGGTGTTTTGTGATTTGCCAAGAAAAACAAAGTTTTAGTTTTAAATGCAAATGCAAAAAGGGGAAGAAAAGAGTCTAAATGATACTAACCTATTTCTAATCCTAATATTATCATACAATGAAAGTCTTAAAGTTCAAATTAACAAAAGGGAAATGTCTACTTAATGTTAGCATGCATGGTTTGCAACCTAAGGTCTAACTTACACCTGAAAGGAACAGGCACATCCTAAGGGAACATGGTATAGAAAACAGGTAAGCAAACAAGCTCGAAAGAGCACACACATAAAAAGGTAAAGAAAAGAAGCGAAATGATTTAGTCAAGGAGAGCGAATCACCCGAGACAAACAAGCGGGAGTGAGATGAAAAATAAAAATGTGAAGTCCAAAGTGAATGAACACATAACCAAGATATAAGATATTGAGGTAGGCGACAGAAGGCAATATGAACAATCACGGAGTATCAGCATCGGCCAATGCGAACTCCTGACAATGTGTGGGGGTTTGATTGCGAAACCCTTTTCCCCTTGACGGCTCGATAACAAGAGTAGGCACAAGTCCGAAGCATCACGGTGTGTCACAAGCTAAGGATGACACAAACGAAATTGTCGGGGTGGATTGCTAACCCCTTCCCACTTTCCTCCTTTTGAGGACTTCAATAAGGGATGGGGGAATACCGCAGGCACAAATGTAAACACACTTGCAGAATACCTACTTCAAATGTAGGATTTTAAACAAACCACACACAAGTAGCACACAATGGCAAACAATGCACAATTGCCCTAAACGAGTCTTTAAATAAACCAGAGGGGTTCTTGACATGATTAGCAACGGAGACCCCCGTCATACATCTCTATTCCTACTTCTCATGGCCTCAGAAATGCGATATCTAGAAAGTGGTAAAGAAATGCGATAAAGTGAGGAAATGAGGAATAAAATGAAGTTGCGATGGTATCTATGGAGAAAGTCTGTTGCATCTTTAAAACCATGCAAGCAATAAGAAAACTCTACATAAGCTGTCTTGAATTTCCTTGATGAAGATTAAGCTTTTAATTCACTTTGTAGCTTCTTGAAACTCCTCAACAAAATATCATTTATTTACCAATACCACCAAAAAATTCAATCACCACAATTAAATAAAAATGAGATTGAAACAAGTATGGAAAATGTAGCTTCAGGAGGTGTCAACTGAATTCAGGGTGCTGAAAAGTAAAATCCCATTCTAGAATGGAGTCATTAATATTTTTGTTTATAAATGTTGAAACTACCAAAAATATTTCCCTTTGGGCCACTACAATGGGGATTCAGTCCACCCATTTCAACTTAGCCAATCCAATTTTCAACCTTCGACCTATAACTTATTGTTAACCTATTTATTAGAAAGCATTAAAATGAAATTGAAGAAATTAATACGATAAATATGAAAAATAGTGAACATGTGTTAAAGAGGGATTAAGGTTAAACTCAATGTGACCCTTCAAACTCACGATCAAAGGTTTCTATCTGCTTCTTCCTATGAAATACACCATTTTCTCTAATAGAATGCTTTCGTATTTCTTCTTAAACCGTTTAAGAGCCACCGTGGTGCTATCGTATCCTCACCTTAATAATCTCATTCCCTTCAAAAACCTCCCTCCTTGTTTCGCGTCTGATCTATACCGCTCGTTATTGCCGCTGCTGTCTCGGTATTGTTCAACACTCATTCATGATCATGAAAGAGAATGCAAGAAGATGGCGAGAAAAGGAAGTATCTACCACTCCTGTGGTAACGGAGAAGAAAAGGCTCCGAAGAAGGTCTCTACATACATGTACGTCTTCTTGTCACTCTTCTCTGTGATTTTTTTGTGATTGATTTTTCTGCAAGCTTCTGAATAACTGAATGAATATCTGAGTGTCAATGAATCGTGTATGAATAAAATTCCTCCCTCATTCTCAATGATTTCTGTTATGTTAGTTTGGTAATTTTGTTACATGAGCTAGCTGTTAGTTATTGATATGTTAGATGTTAGTTACAGTTAGTTGGAGTTAGAAAAAGTTGGTTTGAAAACTGTTAGAAAATTTTGTTTGGAAGTTGGTTGAAATCTGTTAGTTTCAGTTAGGAGGTTTTTCTGTCGTAATTTCTATTTAGAAACAATTATAATTCTATTTTGGTTTAACTGTTTTTCTGACTTAGTTATTTTTCTGTTTTCATTTTCTGTTATGCTGATCTATATATAGGTGAATATGGTTGACGTGTTTTACGTTGTGCAGGGTTATGGAATTGGTTTTGTGGTTAACTATTTTGGAATTATTTTTGGTGCAGACTTTGCAGCAAGCTTATGAGCAAGGATGAAGCATGTTTTGGAAAATGTCTCATGTGACGCCTAACTGTAGGTTTCTCTGACGTGTTGTAGCAGCTTGTAGCAATGTTCTAACATATTCTTGGAAAGGATTTTTTGTCAAGGTTCAAGTGAGCAAAGTCTTAGAGTCTTTAAAGTCGGCAAATGGAATGATAAGTCATGAAGTAAGAAGCATGAAGATTGGCCGTGGAATTAAAAGAATGAGAACAGAGATGGACAGGTTTTGCAGAGGTTTAGGAAGGGTCAACAAGTAGTATGTTGACTTTGGTCAAAACTTGTAATATCTTTGTGTAATTTTCTTTGTGGTAATGGTGTAAATGGAAATTATTTTGAATACTATATTGTAATGAATATCTTGTAATGAAACGGTTTTTTCCTTGAATAAAATTTGAAACCCCTTTCCCTCCGAATTGTACTTGAAATTCCATTTTCCACTTCAAATTGGCAAGCTTGAGTAAGAAACTTATGACGGTAAGATAAAAGCCCAAATATTTTAAGAAGGGCTTTGGTTAAAACCTTTAAACCTCGATGTGATATTCTAATTCCACCATGTGTCCCCAAACTCTTGCATAAGGTTCAAAGTATTGACTTGTAGCCCAAATAACCAAGTGAACCATACTTTGACGAATGACAAAACCAAATTAAGCCCTAATGTTGAAGTGTGCCACATGATACCCCCAAAGAAACCTAATTGCACAGATTCGTGCTTAGAGAATAAGCCTTTATCCAACGAGTCTCTTAATCACCACATGAATAAGGAAATAAACCCTAAAAGATAACTGCTAACACATTGAAGAAACGTCCCGCTTCATGAACTCCAAGAATTTTCCTGTATAAGTTCATAGCCCTTTGGAAGAAGTCCAGTTAAACGTCTTGCATCATAAGTAACAATGAAGCTACCCCTCACATGATGAATAAGCCCAAGTGCTGAGAACAAACCCAAGATGATTATAAGATCAAACCCCAAGATTTATCTAATAATTCCAAGCATAAGGAAGCAAACCCTTAATCCATGATTAATGAGAACCTCAGTTACAACCAACCTACATAGGGTAGAAACCCCAATTTCAAAAACCATTGATCCCATGCCAAATTATTGATTAATGATGCATGATGTCTTAGATGACCTAATGGAGGGTATGCAGATAAAATGAGAAGTTCTAAATGCATAAGCCAGGTAAAAGTGAAAGGATAGGATAAATTTAGGGTATTACAGTTGTATTGAATACATAAAGTGTACCTTCGTGTCGTTTGTCCTCTAGGTCATGATAATCACACAAACTTTTCAATTATCTATTCTCTAGGTTGTGATAGGTATGCGGATTTGTAGGATTATATTATTCATCCCCTAAGATGTGATGGATGGATAAAATCTGCGTTATAAGCTTACTATGTTAGTGTCGAAGCATTAGTAAATCAATTTTCAAACTTGTATTATTTACCTCCTTGGTTATGGTAAATACGCAAAAAATCTACGATCTCTTTTTTATAAAAAAGTATTGATGAGTTATTCGCGTCATCTCATCTAAGTTAGTTCAAAACATTTGTTCAAACTCTGGTAAGATGATACATCATCATCTTTGCCTATTTTTTACACTCTTGGGAACACTGTAAAGTGTATCTTTATAATCTTTCGGACAAATTTTGGGGTCTTCCATTATTTAATAAACCTCCGATTCGAATGTGCGAGACCTACATATTCTCGTACTATTAAATTGAAGAATAATTAAATAGGGATAACTGTCATATCCCAAATTTTCCCTATTGATTTCTAAACAAATTATTCCTTGTTGTTATTAATTTCTAGTGTTATCATAATATAAAGTTTAGATCATCGTTGTCTAATTCAAAATTGTTTACATATTATGGGGTTTAAATTTATAAAGGAGGGTGTATTGTTTCAAAATGGACCATCAAAATATGATGGCCCATTAAGTTTGTTCTTACAATTAGATAGGATGGGGTGTGTTTTGGAGTGATAGGCCCAATTTCTCTTGAGCAGTGGCCCATTTGCGATTATTATTAATTTTATTTATTAATATTATTATTGACATAATTTTTATTATTACTATTTTATTATCATTTATTATCATTATTATTATTATTATTAAAAAATTATTATTTTTGTTAACTATTGGTCAAACTTAGGAAACCCTAATTCCCAAACCCTAGCGGCGCCCTGTTTGCTATTGTTCTTTATCAACAAAGCCTAAAACCCAGCAAAACAATTACTGTAGATATTCAATCCAAAAACACATAACAAATCAATCATATCAATTACATACAAAGTTGTCCGATTATACAAATCAAATCTCTAAAAATTACAACAAAATCAAATTAATTATACACTCGCCCGCATGCAAACTTAACGGGCCACTGGTGTTTCACCTTAGGCCTAAGCCCACCTCCAATCACACCTCACTGTCTTTTTTTATGCTACCACATACAAAGTTGTACCCCAGCGTTAATAGGCCAAGTCCAATATCTGGACTTGGGCCCTTGCTTCCTGTACGATTTAGGGTCCTTCTATTTACACCCCCATGAATTACTAAACTCAAATAAAATGCACCCTCAACATTTTTGTTAAAATTAATTTTATTTTTATATTTTATATTTCATTTAATTATTTTATTCTATATTATAATTAATATTTTTAATATTTAATATATTTATTTAAATAAATTCTAAAATTGTTTATTTTTATAATTCAATTTTTTTTAAATACTAACTCATTTTTAAATACTTTAATTGCATTAAATTCTTTTTTCTCATGCATTAAAAATATTTTTCTCTTATTACATAATATATTTGAAAATATCTAACCAATCAAATACTAACCCTTTTTTTACTAACTTAATAAACTCAAGATATTATTTTCAAAAAGGATTATGGAAATATCTTCTATCGACTGCGAACTTCATCTACAAATTCTGCTATTCACACACCTAGATTTGGTTCAATTAGAATTCAAGATTTTTCCATAGTCCATAAAAAAACTAACCAAACAACTACAAACTACGAATTAGAACTCTGATTCCTCATAAGAGGATACGTAGGCATACGACTTAAAATTGTGACGAGTTCCCCTAATTAAAACTAAAACCCTATTCCTAAACCTTAAACCTAAACCCTAGTATCCTTGTGAACAAGGTAGATGAGGGGTGCCTAACACCTTTCCTTTGTCTAAAGCAAGTCAATAACTTAGAATCTCTGATCAAATTAGGGTTATCTATTATATTCTCTTCCCTAGGATAAATATTAATTGTGGCGACTCTATATTTTCAGCTGGTTATTACAAGAAGTAACATAGTTTCATAACAATACTAATACATCAACCAGAGGCTATTTTTCATAGAAGAGTAACAGACACATATTCCCATATATATGTGATGAAGCAAAATTTTAAATAACAAGCAAGAAACAATAAAACAAATGTAATGAATTGCATAAAACTAATTAGGCAAGATATGACAACAATGTCAAGTTGTTTTTGTAGTGTCACGAACAATTAACGCTTCATAATGGAACTCCCGATGCCACACACGCATGTGCCTCGCATAGCAAAATGAAAATTTCGATACTAAAACCAAAATGAAGACGACATATATGAAGAAGTGAAAAACACAAGAAGGGGGGTTGAATTGTTAAAACTTGAAATCAAATGCAGACAACACGTTATTTTTATCCTGGTTCGTTTGATCTCAAACTACTCCAGTCCACCCGTCAAGGTGATTTCGCCTCTCTCCAACGAGGTCTTAATCCACTATATTCAACTGAATACAAAATTGCTTTAACAACTGCTAAAGCCTTCTTGAGTCTAACCACAGACCGATTTCTCAAGGAAATTCTTTTACAGATAAATGAACAAATGTGTGTTTAATGTTTTCTAGAAAAACTATATATCACAACTGTGATAATACACAATATGAAGCTTATATGAAACTAGAATGCTAGAACTATAGAGTAAGCAGTTGAGAGCTTTAGCAAACTGAATGAGTGAGGACGAAGATGATTGGCTTATGCGTGTAGGAGAATGGTAGAGTATTAGCCATTTCTTTTCTCACTGATTTGTTTAAATACTTCTTGGAATAGATATGTTGCAGTCCATAATTCCATTTCAATGCTCATAACATTCTTTCCATTTTGAGAAGATCTTTGTCTTGGAATAAAGCCGTTGGTAATTAATCTGCCTTGAATGCAGTACTGTTGACACTTCAGAATGTTCTGCTTGATGTAAATCAGAGTGTTCTTGGCTTAGGATTATTCTGACGCTTCTGAGTGCTGATGACATAGTTAGGATCTTGATCAGAATCAGAGTATGTTGAGCGCAGATCCTGTTCATCAGACTTCAGCGTAAGCACATGTTTTGATCTTCTGGTGCTGACATATTTTCTGATGCTGACATATTTTCTGATGCTGACATATCTTCTGATGCTGACATATATTCTGATGGTGATGTTGATATTGATATTCTGATGCTGATTCCATCAGAGTTTCCTGCGAATACACAGCATAATTTTGAGTAGCACATATGTCTTATATAAATCTCATAATTCATTTAATCTTGTATTTTGTTATCATCAAAACTCTAACTGAGGGTTGTAGAATCAAACTATGTTCTAACAATCTCCCCCCTTTTTGATGATGACAAAAACCAAATTTTTTCAATTAAAATAAAATGATGAAAGTATCAGAGTTTAAGGATAAAGAGGAAACGGTATCAGAGATAATCAGATAATGAGTAAAAAGTATCCGAGCTAAGAGGGTAAGGAATAAAAAGTATCAGAGTAATGATGAGAAAAAATCCCCCTGAGTTGATTATTTCCCTTTGATTCCTTGAGACCTTGAGCATCAGAACTTTACTGAACTTTCTTGGAGCATCAGAATTTTACTTTATCAGAGTTCATCAGATTCTTGTACTTGTAAGCTTTTCAGAACAGCAAATATATAAGGATGTTAGAATGTTTGAGACTTATGTCTCAGTAATCCGTTATTGAAAAATATCATTCTTTCTCCCCCTTTTTTGTCAGTTATCAAAAAGCATAAATAATCAGAGTTAAAATGATCAGAGTAAAAACACGTTTGTATTAAAACAGAAGCAATGATAGTTTAGAAAAAGTAAAAATATTACAGACAAACATGTAAAGAAAACAAGGAAAACACAAGAAAATTTCTAAGAAGAAGGAGGAAGTCGTGTGAATGGTGTTTAAATAGATTTCGAAAAGTTTTTGAAAACATAAACGTTTAAGAGAGAGAAATAAATCATGATTAATTGCATTTAATGATTGCTGATTTTAGGGGTTTCAGAAAGATACTTAAACGGTTACCCATGACATGTGTCTCAATGCATCCAATCAGCGCTTTTCCTTTTCAGAAGCGTGAACGCGTGTTCAGCCTCAGGAAACAGCTGATGACTGGATGACACTTGTTTGCTTTGAGTGAACATCACTTCTATCCTTGAACTTAAGAGATCAGAGCTTCATGGATAGATTCTGATACAATCTGCATTTCTAAAATTCTGAAAGAGGATTGATCAGAAGTTCACATAGAAATAAACACAATTCTGAAGGTTAATATATAAAATTAAAACAGTTTTATTCTGGACAGAGCTTCATGCTGAGATGATTCAGAATGAAGTTGAACCTATCTTCAGAAAGTGGTTTTGTAAAGATATCAGCCCATTGATGGTCTGTATCAATAAATTTTAAGTTTAAGATTCCTTTCTGAATATAGTCCCTAATAAAATGATGTTTTATTTCTATATGCTTAGTCCTAGAATGCAAAATTGGATTTCTACTTAAGAAAATAGCAGAGGTGTTATCACAGAGGATAGGAATGTTACTCTCATATATCTGGAAGTCCTCAAGTTGACTTTTCATCCAGAGCATTTGTGTGCTGCATCCAGCTGCTGCTATGTATTCAGCTTCTGCTGTTGATAGAGCAATGGTGGATTATTTTTTGCTGGACCACGAGATCAAATTTTCTCCCAGAAACTGGCAGCTTCCAGAAGTGCTTTTACGTTCAACTCTGTCTCCAGCAAAGTCAGCATCACAGTAACCTACTAAGCTGTAATCACTAGATTTTCTATAAAACAAACCCAGATTAGTAGTACCTTTCAGATACTTGAAAATTCGCTTAACTACTGTTAAGTGAGATTCTCTAGGATCTGATTAGAATCTTGCACAAATGCATACACTGAATAAAATATCAGGCCTTGAGGCTGTAAGATAAAGAAGAGAACCAATCATACCTCTGTAGACCTTCTGTTCTACCTTTTTGCTTACCTCTTCTCTTTCCAGAATGCACGTGGGATGCATTGGAATCTTTGATGCCTTACATTCTGAGAGATCAAATTTCTTCAAAAGTTCTCTGACATATTTGCTCTGATGAATGTAAGTTCCTTCTGGGGTTTGGTTGATCTGAATGCCCATAAAGAATTTCAGTTCCCCCATTAGGCTCATCTTAAATTCTGCCTGCATACACTCAACAAACTTTCTTCCCAGAGAGGGTTTAGTAGATCCAAATATTATATCATCAACATAAATCCGACATACTAAAATGTCATTCTTAATTGTCTTACAGAATAGAGTTATGTCCACTTTCCCTCTGGTGAATTCCTTTTCTAACAGGAAGTTACTCAGTCTTTCATACCAAGCTCTGGGAACTTATTTCAGACCATAAAGTGACTTCTTTAGTTTGAAAACATATTCTGGATTTTTTGAACTTTCAAAACCAGGGGGTTGGTGCAGATATACCTCTTCTTCTATATAGCCATTTAAGAATGCACTCTTAACATCCATATGATACAGAGTGATGCCTTTATTAACAGCAAAAGAAATTAAAAGTCTGATAGATTCTAACCTGGCGACTGGAGCAAAGGTTTCTGTATAGTCTATCCCCTCTTGCTGACTATAACCTTGTGCTACCAATCGTGCCTTGTTTCTGATGACTTCACCTTGTTCATTCAGTTTGTTTCTGAACACCCATTTTGTTCCAATGACGTTGAATCCTTTTGGTTTAGGAACTAGATCCCATACGTCATTCCTTGTGAATTGATTCAGCTCCTCTTGCATTGCTAGAATCCAGTCATTATCCAGAAGTGCTTCATCAATTAAAGATGGTTCAATCAGAGAAACAAGTCCCATGAGGGATTCTTCAGGGTTTCTGAAGCTGGCTCTTGTTCTGATTGGATCTTCATTTCTTCCTAAGATTGTTTCTTCTGGGTGATCCATGCTGCTTCTGGATGGTCTTTTCTGAGGTTGATCAACATAAGGTGCTGGATTGCTTGCAATGCCTCTTTCTGATGTTGAGGGAGTGTCTCTGTTAAGAGCTTCTGATGACTTGTCTTCAGTACCTGTGAATTCAACTTCCATACCTGCAAATACTTCATTCTGCTTTGACTTTTGAGAGTCAAGCTTATCATTAAAACGAACACTGATTGATTCTTCCACAATCTGTGTTTCTGTATTATATACTCTGTACCCTCTTGAGCGTTCAGAGTATCCTAACATAATACACTTCTGTGCTTTAGAGTCAAACTTGTTCACATAATTTTTAGTATTCAAAATAAAGCAAGTACATCCAAATGGATGAAAATATGAAATGTTGGGCTTTCTGTTCTTCCACAATTCATATGGAGTCTTTTCCAGAATAGGTCTTATAGAGATTCTATTCTGAATGTAGCACGCTGTGTTTATTGCCTCTGCCCAGAAGATCTTAGCAACGTTAGTCTCGTTGATCATGGTTCTGGCCATTTCTTGCAATGTTCTGTTCTTTCGTTCTACAACTCCATTTTGCTGGGGAGTTCTAGGACAAGAGAAATCATGCAGAATGCCTTTGTCATTAAAAAATGATTCAAAATATTTGTTTTCAAACTCTCCACCATGATCACTTCTGACTTTGACGATCCTAAGATCCTTTTCATTCTGAACTTGGTTACAGAAGGTGACAAACACAGAGTGTGACTCGTCCTTGTGTCTTAAGAACTTTACCCATGTCCATCTGCTATAGTCATCTACGATTACTAACCCATACTTCTTGCCACTGACTGAAGCAGTTTTAACTGGTCCAAATAAGTCAATGTGCAGAAGTTCTAATGGCTTAGAGGTAGAAACAACGTTTTTAGATTTGAAAGCTGGTTTTTCAAACTTGCCTTTCTGACATGCTTCACACAGCATCTGAATTGAACTTCAGGTTAGGAAGTCCTCTGACCAGATTGAGTTTGTTAATCTGAGATATTCTTCTCATACTTACATGCCTCAATCTTCTGTGCCAGATCCATTGCTCGTTGTTAACAGACAAAAGACACTTTACATTCTGACTTTTCAGTTCAGAAAGTTCGATTTTGTAAATGTTGTTTCTCCTCTTTCCATTAAACAGGATAGTCCCATCTTTCTGACTAACAGCTTTACATGAATTTTTATTAAAGATTATATCATAACCGTTATCACTTAATTGACTTATGGATAACAGGTTATGCATTAATCCATCTACTAATAAAACATTACTGATAGAGGGAAGATTTCCATTACCTACTGTTCCAGAGCCAATGATCTCTCCCCTCTGATTGCCTCCAAAGCCTACATGGCCTCCAGGCTTAAGTTCCAGGCTTTGGAACATATTCCTTCTTCCCGTCATGTGTCGTGAGCAGCCAGAGTCCAGGTACCATGACTGGTGTTTCTGCTTTGCTGCTAAAGATATTTGCAACATGTATTATTTTATCCTTAGGTACTCATATTTTCTTGGGTCCTGATTTGTTAGTTTTGCCAAAACTCTGGTTGAATTTTGGTTTGACAGAATAATTACTACTAGTATATTTGATGTCATGTGTGTGCCCATATACAAAGTGTGACTTAAGTGGAGTGCGTTTAATAACTAAATCCATGACATTCTTTGGTGTAGGTACCTTACCTTGGTATCCTATTCCTTTTCTGCCATTTCTGCTAACTCCATAGATCATTGAAGCCATCTTGCTTCTATCTATGCTTTTAGCAAGAAACTTCTGAAAGCTGTGATCATACTCCTTGATGATCTCATCAACACTACTGGGAGTTTCAAGAATTGTTTCCTTCTGAGAGTTTTGTAATATATTTTCTAATTTTGAAACTTTATTTTTCAACTCAGAATTTTCCAATTTGAGACTCTCAGTTTTATCAGAGTCAGAAGCAAGATCCCTTTTCAGGTTTCTGAATTTGACTATGATCTGCTGATATCGTTCCAGAATCTCATTAAGGCTTTCAGCTAGTTCAGCCTTAGTAAAATTAATAGCAAAGTTAGGAAATACCTCTTCTGTGTCTGATTCAGAGTCTGATTCAGAAGCTTCACTATATTCTGATACGTTTGCCATGAGAGCTATGTTTGCTCTCTCATCATCTGATTCTGAGTCAGCTTCAGATGTGTCAGATTCATCCCATGTGGCCATGAGACTTTTCTTCTTTTCCTTGCCAAACTTTCTTCTGGGCTTTTCCTTCTGAAGCTTTGGGCAGTCACTCTTGTAGTGTCCTTGCTCGTTACATTCATAGCAGATGATGTCTTTGTTGTTTGGCTTTCTGCTTCCTGAAGAGCCTTCAGATCTTCTGTATCCAGAGGAGGGTTCTGACCTTCTATATCTGGAGGAGGATTCATTCTGATTCTCTGATCTTCTGGGATTCTTGAACTTTCTTTGCCTCTGCTTCCACAGTTGGTTCACCCTTCTGGAGAGGAGAGACATTTCATCTTCTTCTGATGAGGACCCATCAGAGGTTTCTTCAACAACCTGCAAAACCTTGGAGTCATATTTTCTGTTAGATTTTAAAGCTAATGGCTTACCTTGCTTTTTAGGTTCATCAGCTTCTAGCTCTATCTCGTGACTTCTGAGGGAGTTGACAAGTTCCTCCAGAGAGATTGTATTGAGATCCTTAGCTAGCTTCAGCGCTGTGACCATTGGCCTCCACTATTTTGGCATGCTTCTGATGATCTTCTTAACATGATCAGCAGTAGAATACCCTTTGTCCAGAACTTTGAGACCAGCAACCAGAATCTGAAATCTTGAGAACATTGTTTCAATAGATTCACTTTCTTCCATCTTGAATGCCTCATACTTCTGAATGAGCGCAAGAGCTTTAGTTTCTTTAACTTGAAGGTTGCCTTCATGCGTCATTCTCAAAGAATCAAATATATTCTTTGCAGTGTCTCTGTTTGATATCTTTTCATATTCAGAGTAAGAGATAGCACTGAGAAGAATTGTTCTGGCCTTGTGATGGTTTTTGAAATCACGCTTTTGTTGATCAGACATTGCTTTCCTGTCAATCTTCTGACCATTTTCATTCACTGGGTGCGTGTATCCATATGTCACCATATCCCACAGATCAGCATCATGGGCTAGAAAGAAGCTTTCAATTCTGTCTTTCCAGTAATCAAAGTTCTCTCCATCAAAGACTGGAGGTTTGCCACTGAATCTGTCTCTTTCTTCATTGTTGTCATTGCTGATGTTTTGATGTGTTCCTGCCATAGTGTTTTTCAAACGCTGGATCTTGTACTGACACGGTTAAGTGTTATAAGCTCAGAACTAAGCTCTCTGATACCAATTAAAGAAGTGAAAAACACAAGAAAGGGGGTTGAATTGTTAAAACTTGAAATCAAATGCAGACAACACGTTATTTTTATCCTGGTTCGTTTGATCTCAAACTACTCCAGTCTACCTGTCAAGGTGATTTCGCCTCTCTCCAACGAGGTCTTAATCCACTATATTCAACTGAATACAAAACTGCTTTAACAATTGCTAAAGCCTTCTTCAGTCTAACCACAGACCGGTTTCTCAAGGAAATTCTTTTACAGATAAATGAACAAATGTGTGTTTAATGTTTTCTAGAAAAACTATATATCACAACTGTGATAATACACAATATGAAGCTTATATGAAACTAGAATGCTAGAACTATGAAGTAAGCAGTTGAGAGCTTTAGCAAATTGAATGAGTGAGGACGAAGATGATTGGCTTATGCGTGTAGGAGAATGGTAGAGTATTAGCCATTTCTTTTCTCACTGATTTGTTTAAATACTTCTTGGAATAGATACATTGCAGTCCATAATTCCATTTCAATGCTCATAACATTCTTTCCATTTTGAGAAGATCTTTGTCTTGGAATAAAGCCGTTGGTAATTAATCTGCCTTGAATGCAGTACCGTTGACACTTCAGAATGTTCTGCTTGATGTAAATCAGAGTGTTCTTAGCTTTGGCTTATTCTGACGCTTCTGAGTGCTGATGACATAGTTAGGATCTTGATCAAAATCAGAGTATGTTGAGCGCAGATCCTGTTCATCAGACTTCAGCGTAAGCACATGTTTTGATCTTCTGGTGCTGACATATCTTCTGATGCTGACATATCTTCTGATGCTGACATATCTTCTGATGCTGACATATCTCTGATGCTGATGTTGATATTGATATTCTGATGCTGATTCCATCAGAGTTTCCTGCGAATACACAGCATAATTTTGAGTAGCACATATGTCTTATATAAATCTCATAATTCATTTAATCTTGTATTTTGTTATCATCAAAACTCTAACTGAGGGTTGTAGAATCAAACTATGTTCTAACAATATATGTCATGGAAGAAAAAAAAACAAGAAATATATATTGCAAATATCATGCAAACCAATAATTCAAGCACAAAACAAATAAGCAAAAGCACATGCTCGTATGATGAGAATAAAAGTATACAAATGTGAAATAATTAATACATGAAGTCATTATAAGCGTATGGATTAAGAACACACAATGGTTATTAATGAATTTTTTTTTGGAATGAACGTTCATGGTTTTCATCATTTGAGAAAATATCAAGCATTTTTGGACTGATCTAGTAACATATATCAAGGAAAATCTTACTTTCAAGTAGAAATTGAAACAATATTGCCTTACTCTTGATGGAGATCAAAGTTGCACTCACATGATGTAAAGAACTCAAATAAAAGATTATAGTGAAATTAAAGAGTGCAAGAAATAGTAAAGGATTAGGAAACATTTGAGATATCGTTAATCCCCAATTTTCCATGTATGTTGACAAAAGGTTTTGTTGTGAGTGATTTAGTGAAAATACTGACAAGTTGGTTTTTACTATCAACATGCTCAAACACAACATACCCTTTCTCAACATGGTCACGAAGAAAGTGGTGGCGTATCTTAATATGTTTAGTGCGTGAATGTAGTACAAGATTTTTGGTTAGATTAATTGCACTAGTGTTTTCGCACATGATAGGAATATGTGCGAGTTTAATATCAAAGTCAAGTAGTTGTTGTTTAAGCCACACAATTTGGGCACAATAACTATCAGCTACCACGTATTCCTCTCGGTCATTGACAAAGTGATGAAAAATTACTTTTTGCTATGCCAACTTATCAAGGATTTTGAAAACATGTGACAAGTTCTACTAGTGATTTTCCTACCCAATTTATAACCGGCAAAGTCAGAATCAGAATAACCAATCAAAGTACAATAGTTTCCCTTGGAATACCAAAGTCCAAACTTAGATGTACCGATGAGGTATCCAAGAATGCGCTTAACAACTTTTAAATGTGATTCCTTAGGAGTTGATTGATATCGTGCGCACATACAAACACTAAACATAATATATGGCCTAGATGCGGTTAGATAAAGGAGATATCCAATCATACCTCTATACCTCTTTACCTTAACATCCTTACCCTTTTCATCTTTATCCAAGTTGTCATTTTTTCCATAGGTGTTTCAATTTCCTTACCACTGTCCATCTCGTATTTTTTGAATAATTCGAGACAATACTTTGTTTGACACAAAAATGTTCCTTCATCAAATTTCTTAACATTTAGTCCAAGGAAGTAGTTTAACTCTCCCATTAAACTCATTTCAAACTCTCCCTGCATAAGCTTAGAGAACTCCTTGACAAGAAGCATATTAGTTGATCCAAAAATGATATGACCAACATAAATTTGAACAAGTAAAATATGCTTTCCTTGATGTCTAATAAAGAGTGTGGTGTCAACATTTCCCCTAGAGTAACCTTGTTTAAGCAAAAATTTACTAAGTCGGTCATACCATGCCCTAGGGGCTTGTTTAAGACCATAAAATGCACAGTTTAATTTGAACACATGATAGGAAACTCATAATTTTAAAACCTGGAGGTTTAGAAACATATACCTCTTCAATTATGTATCCGTTAAGGAATGCTTTTTTATGTCCATTTGATATAATTTGAAATTTTTAGAACATGCAAATGCTAATAAAAGGCGTATAGCCTCGAGTCGAGAAACGGGAGCATAAGTCTCCTCATAGTAAATTCCTTCCTCTTGGTTATACCCTTGAGCCACAAGACGAGCCTTATTTCTTGTTATCAGACCATGTTCATCAAGCTTATTCCTAAATATTCATCGAGTGCCTATAATTTGATGATTTTGTGGACGGGGAACAAGGTCCCAAACATCATTTCTTTCAAATTGATTTAATTCTTCTTGCATGGACATAAGCCAATTCTCATCAAGCAAGGCATACTTAGTGTTTTTAGGTTCAACTTGTGATACATATGAATGGTGATAACAAATATTACTTATTTTAGAATGAGTCGTTACCCCTTTGGTGATATCACCAATAATGTTGTCGATTGGATGATCCTTGGAGGTTCTCCACTCCAATGGAAGACCATAATTTTCGTCATGACTTTCATCATTTTTATTTTTTAGGTTGTCATCTTCACCCTTCTCAATGTCTACCGGCTTAGGTTGATCATCTCCTTTATCAGTATCTTTGAGTATGTCTTTCGTAGATGCACCTACGCCATGAAAAGAACTACCTTTCCCAATACTATTTGGGGAGGTCTCATCAAAAGTAACATGAACGAACTCCTCAACAATAAGTAATATTTTATTATAAACTCTATAAGTTTTACTAGATAAAGAGTATCCAAGAAATATACCTTCATCAGCTTTCGCGTCAAATTTTCCAAGATTATCTTTTCCATTATTTAAAATAAAAAATTTACATCCAAAAATATAAAGATGAGATAAGTTTGGTTTTATACCTTTCAAAACTTCATATGGAGTTTTATCTAGAATGGGACGAATAAGTATCATATTCAAGACGTAGCAAGTTGTGCTAATAGCATCGACCCAAAAATATTTATGTAGACCATAATCATTGAGCATTGTTCTTTCCAACTCTGCTAAAACACGATTTTACGCTACATAACACCATTTTGTTGTAGAGTTCTAGGAGCTGAAAAGTTATGTTCAATGTCAAACTTATCACAATATTATTCAAAGAGACGCTTCTCAAATTAACCTCCACGATTACTTCGAATTGGAACAATTTTTTAATTTAATTTATCTTGAGATAACTTGGCAAAACGTGTGAAAGCCGAGAATGTTTCATCTTTTCTACATAAGAAAAATGTCCAACAAAATCTTGAGTAATCATCTACAATTACGAGAGCATAGTAATTACCACCTATGCTTTTAATCCGTAAGGGACCAAATAAATCCATGTGAAGGAGCTCAAGTGGTCTTGATGTTGAAAAAAAAATTTAATTTAAAAGAGACCCTTGTTTGCTTACCCTTTTGACATGCATCATATAGATGATCTTTTGAAAAATTCTTTTTTGGTCGACCGATTACTAAATCTTTTGCAACAATTTTGTTAAGTAGATTAAAGTTGACATGAGCCAAACGTCTATGCCATTGCCAAGAGTCTTCACTCAAGGTAAAAAGACATTGGGTATTATTCAAGGAAATTTTTCTTAATTCAAGCATATATATATTACTAACCCTTACCCCCTTAAACATACAATCCTTATTTTCATTGTGTTCAATTATCAATGATCTTTGACAAAAATTACTTTATAACCATTATTGCATAATTGACTAATACTAAGAAGGCTATGTCTAAGACCTTTAACTAGCATAAAATTTGAGATAGTAACAATTGAGGGATTACCTATACTACCTTTTCCATGTATCGCACCTTTGTCGTGATCACCATAGGATACAAACCATTTGTTCTTCGCCACAAAGTCAGAGAAAAGGGATATGTCTCCCATCATGTGTCTTGAAGATCCATTATTGAGAATCCATTTCTATTAAGTGCAAATAGATTGCACATCAAGTCAGTAGCTTAAAAAAGAAAAAAATTGTAATGTTCAGTGAGAAATCAATTTACAATAAGTGTATATCGTTTGCACTTAGAAAATTTTCAGATTTTTTCTTTAAGAAACTTGTGAAAGTATGCGAGTATGTTATGTGTGATACGGTGGGAGAACTGACTAGTGTTTTGCGTTTGTTTTCGCACTTGTGCGGTTGAGTAAGAGTCGCCACCGACTTTTTATTTTATCCTAAAGGAAAGGTTAAAAAAGCACAGCAAAAACCTTTTGAGATTTTTCTTGGGTTCGGGGGGTAGATTATGAAAAGGGAAGGTATTAGCACCCTTTTCATCCATGGTTATCCATGGGCTCTTAGTTACTTGGTTTTTTTTTAGATCACTTGCCTTGATTTTCGATTGCTTGAAACAATGGTGTGTGTGTGAGTGTTTTTGAAAATGTTTTGGAAGAAGATGCCTTGTCTTAGGCTAACCTTGTAACAATTCTTTACTCGAATATTTTACAAAGGCGTGTATCTTTTCGAAAAGATGTTTCAAAATGTTTTGAGAGTTTGTTTGAAAGTGTTGTGGATTGTGATTTTTGAAAAGAAGGAAAGTGTTTTTGCAAGTTTGATCTCAAGTAACTAAGAGTTTTGTCTACCCTATTGTACTCAAAGGTTTTTGTTATGTTTTAACCCCTTTTAACAATTTTGTTCCACCATTGAAATTGATGGACAATCTTGCGTTTAGGAAGTTTATTCGGGACGGGCGCGGGTCATCGTATGGACCATGAATGCAATGGTGCCAAGTGTCTTTGGCAATTTGCTTTGAAGGGACTATGATCATTCCGTTTAGGCAACACTTTGAGACTTATGATCATTTGATTTTGTTTTGCCAAAGATACTCGACGTGCAAGCATGGCCCATTTTGGAAGGCAACATGTGGGATTACCCTAGAGGGTGCAAGTGTGATTGTGTATTGATTACATGTATTTGTCTTGCATTAGGTTATCTAGCGTTTGATTTTATGTACATACAAACCCTAGGTCTAACCATGGTATAATTCAAAAAGCGGTAAATTGCGGAAATGTAAAGTCTACACTATTACAAAATAAGTATCCGGGAGTGGGGGTACAAATTTATGAATGGGGATGAGACTTATAGTATCTGACAAGTTACAACCAAATCGAATTTGCGATCAAATGTAAATATCGACTATACAAATGTAAGATAAACAAATGTGTATGGGGCAATGTGATTGTATTTGTGTAAGTGTACAAGGTGAAATTAATGAAGATTAGGGTATTTGACCTAAATATGTGTTTAGTGAATCTTTGATTTGTATACTTTTAATATGCACAAAAGAAGATGTTTTAATTGAGTGTTTTAAGAATTTTAATATTAGAAAAAATATGTATTTTGTCTATTATGTACAAAGATATATTTTAATTAAAAAAAAATGTTTTCAATTTTAACTATATGATAAAAAAGGTATGATATGTACAAATTAAAGGAAAAGTGTTTTTAATATTTATTGTGGTGTAATGAAAAATGTCTCTTTATTATTTATGTACAAAAATATTTAAATGTCAAGAAATTAAATTATGCAACTATGTACAAAATATATTTTAATTAAAAGAATAGAAAGTCATTTTTAATTTTAAGTATATGATATAAAAATGTATTTTTTGCCATTTATATACAAAAAGTACTTTTAAATAAAAATCAAGGACTAAATTATGTATACTAGAAAAAGGGGTATTTTTATTAAAGGATATATTAAGTTAGAAAATGAATATATTGTTTTAAGGTGTTATGTATATATAAAAAAGGAAGTTAGTATTTAAAATGAATTTGTTTATATATAAAGAGATTAGTGTTAATAAAATGAGATTAAGGCTCTTTTTTTCTTTGTGTGAACTCAATGGGCTTCAGGCTTTCAGAATGGGTAAGGCCCACGCTTGGGGGTCAGAACAAATTTAGGGTTGTTTGGCGTTTTCATTTGGGAAGTAAGGTTTTAGGGTTTGAGCGCGCCGTTCATGGAGTTTCGTTCAACCGTCTTCTATGCAAGCTTCTGGGCCATGCCTCTCTGCCTGAGCTACCCCGCTACCGCCTCTTCTCCTCTCAGATGGATTAGACAGTCCTCAAATAATGGTTAGTGTACCGTTTCGAATTGGTTTAGGCGTTTTTGTTTTAGATTCTTGCATGTCATGATTTATTTGTTCTGATCTTCGTGTTCGTTGCGTTTGTTTTAACGAGGTGATGAAAAGAAAGATGAGGAAGGAATATACTACCTTGAGAGGAAGACGATGGGGAGGAGAGGATGAGGAAGCGCTTGAGGAGGCTCAGTGGTGCAGAGGCCCGGTGATGAAGCTGGAAGCTAGCTTGGGAAAATTTGGTACTTTGTCCTTTCTTCTTCCTTAGGGTTCGATGATGTTGACTGAAAACCTTGTCCTGAAACCTCACTTCTTTCTTCTTCTAACTGTTGCCTTGAATATGCTTCTTGTTTGATTGCCTTTCTGATTTGCCTATGATGTTGCTTTTTCTGAGGATTAGGAGTTGGTTTTGAATGCTTGGATATGCTTGAGGGATTATGTTTGGATATGCTTGAGGGATTATGTTGCCTTTATTGGGGTTTGGAAATCGTGTGCTTTGATATTTTCTTCTGGTTCTTTGCAAAGCTTCTGCTTATGTTGAGTTGCTATTGTTGAAATGCTATTTTGACTAGCTTCTTTTATTGCCCAATGATGTGTTCACTAAGGGCTGCCTTGAATGCACTTCTCGTTCTCTTCTCCCTTTGCCTTGAATGTTTGTTTACGACCCAATGATGAGCATTCCTCTGAGGGTTCTCATGTGGGCTCCTATGTTGGATGTGTTAGGCTTGAAACTGGACAGGCCTATGGTTATTTTGCTTTGAATACTGGCTTATGCAGGTTAGGCTTCTATACAGGCTATGTGTTTTTTTGGTTTTTCTGAAATGCTTAGCAGGTTTTGTATATTTTCTGATTTTTTGAGTTCTTTTCTTGACAGTTTGAGGGTCTTGCAGGCTTTAGGTGTTTATGGTTTATGATGATTTGTGCTAATGCAGGTTTGGTTGTGATGGTTTTAGGAGGTTTCTGGATTGGTTTTAGAAATGCAGGTTGATGCTTGCTTTGGTTAATTGTTGATATGGTTGTGCTTCAGGCCAGGACCTGGTGGTTTGTATCTCTGTATTCGTTTTTATGCAGTTTGTATATTTCCTTGCATATGCAGTTTGTATCTTAAGACCGGATGAGGCTCTTGAGGTTATGTTGGTTTTGAATGATTTTCTTTGTATATTTTTCTCTCTCTTGCCTGCTGAACTGAGTTCTCTTTTGTATATCTTTTTTCCTATCCTGCCTAAGCCTAAAACCTGAAAACCTGCTTCTATTCTCTCTTTTTTCTCTCTCTGTAGTACAATTGGATATTATAATATGATTCTTTTCTGTACTATCTTTTCTGAAAGGGCCACTGATGGGAAATGATGATAAGGAGTTAGCTTGCTTGCATACAATTTCTCTGCATCTTTGTCCTTTCTCTTTGACAGCTAGATATCTTTGTGAAATCTTCTTTTGACAGCCTGATATCTTTGTGACAGTTGCTTTATATTTTTTGGCAGAAAGTTGAATTTGGACCCTTTGGTTTGGACTTGCTGTTTGAGATTTGAGTTTATGCAAATTTGACAATCTTTGAATTGTGCATTTTATTTTAGTAAACAAAAACTCGTCCCTCTTTGTGAACCGGGAGAAATCCCGTGATTTGCAGAGAGGGTCATTTGATCCCAGTCAGTGGCCCTTAATGATGAATGCAAATTTATCAGTCTTTTTTAATTCAACTGCTTTCTGACTTTTCTTCTTTTTTTTTTCTTTTGCAGATGAAAAATGGAACACTGGAGCGAAGTGAAGAATGAAGAGATTAGGGACTTAGCAAATGTTTAGAAAAAAATAAGATAGTTTTTATTTTCAATTTAATTATTGTAAACTATTATTATTTTAAATACCTCGTAATAAATACTTGTATCCAAATAATAATTGTAACAACTATTAAATATGAAATAAAAATTCCATTGATTCATTTAACTCTTTTCAATTCCTTTTCTTTAATTATTTACTTGTTATTTATAATTCCTTAAATTAAATAAAATGAAAGTTTAAATTTCAAATATTTAATTCTCAGAACCATAAATAATCAACTAAACCTTGTTGATCAAAATGAATGAACTTGACGTCTCCATCATTCAAAGCAACGCACAGTCGAACACAAAAACTGATCAGACGCAATCCCTTTTTTTTACTGATTCTTTGCCAAGCACTGTAATTCCAAACTGCACATATCTTTTGACTGGTGAATTCAAACCAACTGCCTCCTCTTACTGATTAAATTAAAAACAATGCGAATTCAACCCGAATCTCGGAATAAACCGCAAAGTACTGTGGAATTTTAACCTTTCTGAGAATATGCCCATAAAACCTTAATTCCTGATTAAATGCCAACGAACATTCGCTTGATCAAAATTGAGCCAAAATCAACCAAAACCCTAAGCCAACTGTGTGAAACAATCCAGAGCTCTGAAAATCAGTAAAACCCTAATTTTGCTTGACTGTCAAGAAAAGTCCGTTTGTCCGATTCTTGAGCCAGTTTGAAAAGTCAGGAAATGCCTGAAGCTGAGATTGCTTGTGGAAAAATGCGAGGGCAAATTTTGGGGTACAATATTATGCAATCATTTTTTGATCTTTGAGCATCTAAGACTTAAGTACTTGGAAAGAATTGTTATTATACCTTCTAAAAATGCTAAATGCTTTGAATCAAAGTTTTTAAACATGATGCTTTAGCTTGATTAACATATTTGCCCTCTTGCCATTATGATTTGTCTTCATCAAAAACAAAGTTCTTCATTGATAATCTTGATTTCACAATTCAAACCCCCTTTCTTGTGTTTTTCACACCTTTAATTAGCATCAGAGCTCTGGTTCTGAGGAGATAAAAAGTTTGCATTTTTATCAACAGTTATCAGTGTTCAGTACCGATACAGTGTGTGTAAAAAACCAATGGCTACACCTACTTCCACTGTTGATAATAGGGATAATGATAAAGATCACTATAGTTTAAAACTTCATATGTTTGATGGGGATAAATTTGACTATTGGAAGGATAGAATCGAAAGTTGCTTTATAGCTTATGACTTGGATCTATGGGATTTGATATTTGATGACTACACTCAGCCAGTAGATGATAAAGGTCAGAAGATTGCATGAATTACAATGACAGAAGCATAGAAGAAAGTATGCGGAAATCACTACAAAGAAAGAACCATTCTTCTAAGTGCTATTTCATACAATGAATATGAGAAAATCATAGATAGAGAGACTGCAAAGTCTATCTTTGATTCTCTTTATATGAAGCATGAAAGTAATGCACAAGTAGTAGAAACAAAGGCTCTGGCCTTAATTTAAAACTACGAAGCCTTCAAGATGGAAGATAATGAATTTGTGTAAATGATGTTTTCAAGATTTCAGACTCTTGTGGCAGGACTTAAGGTTATGAATAAAGGTTACTCTACAGCAGATCATGTTAAGAAGATTATCAGAAGTCTGCCTGTCAAATGGAGACCCATGGTAACTGCTTTGAAACTTTCAAATAGTCTGAACAACACCTCTCTTGAGGAGCTGATTAGCTCTTTAGGAAGTCATGAAATAAAGCTTAATCAAGATAAAACTCAGAAGAGGATAAAATCAGTTTCTCTAAAGTCTACGTATGGAAAGACTAAGGCTTATCAAGCTAAGGAAGAATCATAAGAATCTGGAAAAGATTCAGACGATGAAGAACTTTTGTTGATATCCAGAAAAATCAGTCAAATCTGGAAGAATAGACAAAGCAAATTCAGAAGTCAACGAAGAATTTATGGAAGAGGCGAATCTACTTCTGGTCATAAGAATGATTTTGGAAAATAAATTACTTTTTATGAGTGCAACGAGCCTGGACATTAGAAAAATGATTTCCCAAAGCTCAAGAAATATAAGAAGATTAAGAAGGCTTACAAAGCTAAGAAGGGTCTCATGGGAACATGGGATAATTCAGAATCATAAGATGAAGATTCTGATGAAGAGCATGCAAACATGGAATTCATGTCTAGGACCAGCATGATAGAAGCAACATCAATAGATGAACTGACACTTGATTATAAGTCAGACTCTGATAACGACAAAGAGGTACTTTCTTCCTTATCTTGTTCTGAACTTGAAATTGGTTTATCTGAATTAATGAAAAGATATCAAATTCTTCTAAGTAAACACAAAATATTGAAAAAGAGTTTTGTTGCTACTTCTGAGAACACTACAATAGATGAGGAAAACATTTCTGACTTAAATGAAAAACTATATGTTTTAGAAAAATCAAACATAGCTCTGAAAAGTAAAGTGTCTAGATTAGAAGAAGATATTTTCTCTAACACATCTCTTACTGACAAAGTAATCAAATATGATAGAGCTTTTCAACACTTCCTTGCTAAAAGCATAGATAGAAGCAAAATAGCTCCAATGATCTATGGTGTTAGTAGAAATGAAAGCAGAGGTTTGGGATATTCAGGACCATCAAATAAAATCGATGAGACTCTAAATGTAAAACCAAAACCTCTTTATGAACATTTCATGCTTGCTGACACAAATTTGAAATGTCCAGAACATCCTGATACTACTATAACACAAACACAAACACGGAAGAAAACTTCTAAACCAAAGTATCATGCACAAATTTCACATGATTATCCTGTTGCACAAAAGTCCAAAGGTGTCAAACCTCTGGAACTTCTAACAAAAGAGGACCCAAAAAGTGGCTACCTAAGGATTAAATAATCTACATTACATATGTCCTTGATGGCGCCACTGAAACACCAATCATGGTACCTGGACAATGGATGCTCGTGACACATGACAAGCGAAAGGAATATGTTCCAAGATTTGGAACTCAAGTCTGGAGGCGTTATCAGTTTCGGAGCCAACTAGAAGGGAAATAGTATCAGCTCTAAAAATAACTGTAATGGTAAATGTGATACGGTGGGAGAACTGACTTGAGGTTTTGCGTTTGTTTTCGCAAATGTTTCGGTTGAGCAAGAGTCGCCATCGACTTTTTATTTTATCCTATGGAAAGGTTAAAAAGCACAGCAAAAACCTTTGAGATGTTTTCTTGGGTTCAGGGAGTAGATTATAGAAAGGGAAGGTATTAGCACCCTTTCTATCCATGGTTATCCATGGGCTCTTAGTTACTTGCTTAGATCAACTTGCCTTGATTTTCAATTGTTTGAAATGGTGCTTTGTGTGTGGGTTTAAAAATGTTTTGAAAAGAAGCCAATGTGGTGGCAACCTTTGCAATGATCCATGTTGGGATGTATACAAAGGTGTATGTCTTTTGAAAAGTTTTCAATGTTTTTGAAAGTTGTTTTGAAAGTGTGTTGTGATGTGTGTTTTGAAAAGTAGGCAAGTGTTTTTGCAAGTTTGATCAAGTAACTAAGAGTTTTGTCTACCCCTAAATTTCTCAAAGATTTTTCCTATGTTTTAACCCTTTTAACAATTTTGTTCCACCATTGTATTTGCTGGACAATCTTGTGTTAGGATGTGAACCGGACAGGCGCGGGTCATCGTTTAGACCATGATTGCAATGGTGCCAAGTGTCTTTGGGCAATTTTTCCTTTAAGGGACTTGATCATTTTTTAGGCAACTTTCGAAAGCGTCATCGAGGGACTATGATCATTTGAATTTGTTTTGTTTTGCCAAAGATACCTAACATGCAACATGGCCCATTATTGAAGGCAACAAGTGGAGTAACCCTAGGGGTGCAAGTGTGATTGGTGTTATCCATTTTCATGCTTTGTTATCTTTGAATTAGGTCAAGCTATTTGTTTGGTTAATTTTTGCATACAAACCCTAAGTCTATCATGGCATATTTAGAAAGCTTTTAAATGCGAAATTTAAAGTCCTAAACTATTACAACATAATTATGGGATGGGGGGTACAAATGTTCAAATGGGGATATTTAGCAAGAAATTTAAATCTAAACTATTACATCCAAATTGAATATTCAAGTTATTTAATTGCACAATAATAAAATAAAATAAAATAAATGTGCAAGATGCAAAAATGATTTTCATATGTATGTAAAAATGTATTTTTCATGTGACAAATAAAAATAAAAATGAATAATTTTGGATATTTTTACATTTTAGGGCAAAACCCTAATTTTCTAAATAAGAAGTATTTATTATTTATTATATGCAATATATATTAATTATGTACAAAAAATAAATAAAAAGGAAGTATATTGTAAAAAAGTGATTTTTTAAGTTAAATATTAATAAAAATAAAAAATGTATTATTTTTATGTTTTTATCCTAAATATTCTAATAAATATAAGTATTTCTATTATTTACTAAATATATTAAATATATATAAAAAAATAAAATATTTAATATTTACAAAAAAAGTATGTTTTTAGAAAATATTTTCAAAGGATAAAAATAAAAATCAGAAAACAAAATGTATTTTGTATTATTTTTGTATTTTGAGTAAAAGGATATATATGTTATTTATACGTATAAACTTCAAATAAAACAAATAAAATTAAAATAAAATGCAAAAATAGTTGAAAAAATGTTTTTTAATATTTTTTATGTTTTGTCAAAAAATAACAAGTCAGAATAAAAAAGAAAAAGTAAAAAATGATTAAAAAATAACACAATGGGCCAAGGGGGTGTATGTGTAAAAAGATGGTGCAAAAAGGAAAACAAAACTCAGGCCCAACCGAAGTCCATCTTCTTCAACCTCCAGCCAGTTTGTTCCAAAAACGCGCGTTTCTCATGCTGATTCAAACATCCTGATTCTTGGACTTTCAAGCAAAACTCATAACACCAAAAATGTAAAGCATCAAGAGACGAATCCAGACATATAAAGAACTTAACTTAACTCTAAGAAACGAAGGAGAATTTCTTCATCCCTAATTCCTGACCTAAGTTTTTTCTAATATTCAGGTTCCAAATTCTCTCAACACACACAACATAAATGCAAAGTAATTATATGTGTAGCTTCAGGGCCATGAGTAGAGCATTTTTCATTCATAAACCTAAACCTAACTCTTCCTAGATTGAGAGATAGAAATCCATGAACTTACCTGTTCAGCTTGGATCGTGTATGACAATGGAGGCACTTTCAAGGCAATGTGAGGACTTGTACAACTTGCTTGAATTTCAGGGATGCTTCTCCAATGCTTGGTGTGCTTTGAATCTTGCTGAATCACTCCATGGAAGTCAACCTGCAAGAGAGAAAAATGAAAATGGCAAACTATGCTATGGCTGTTACAGTCTGTATCTAAGGTTGGGGATAGCTTGTATGGATGTTATTGAATGTGTTTGAGGTGGTTTGGATGAAAACGCACGAGGGAAATGAACTGTGGAAGTCAATATGCAGAAGATACCCTATTTTGCCACAAAACTGTGTTTTGATGAATGAGGGAGTCTTAGGGATGGCTTGGTCGTGTTTTAGGTTACTTGAGGAGTATGTAATGTGTTCACAATGTTTGCTTAGGTTTCTCTTGACAGGAATGAGAGTTGTTGTTCAATATGCCAAGTTTCTTCCATCTTAAGCAAAGTTTGTCAACTTGGTTTCTAGGCTACCACATGCCCCTCAAGTATGCTGCACAAATCACTCTTGATCAGTGGAATTGGTTCCTGACCTTGTGCCTAGAAGATATGCTTTGGTACTTCTTAGATTTGTGTTTGACATAAAGTTCACCTTTTCAAAAATGGCTAAGTTACTTTTTCTAATTATGGATTAAATTGGCATGTAATGGTTAAACACACAAGATAAGGCTTGAACACAAATGATTTGCATTAAATTATTGAGTGTGGATGAGATAAAAGGCCTGTAACTAGCTTGTGCAAGCCGACTTGAAAAAATGCAAAGTGTATGAACATGAAAATGGCTCATGAACAAAGTGACTTTTGCCCATATTGTCAAATTCGATTCTCCCTAACCACAAGGGTGTTTGAGAAGTTCTTGGACATTTTGGAAAGCTTGGAATGTGTACTACAATCCATCTTTGTAATGCAATTTGAAATTCCAAGTGGAAGCATGTGAAAAGTGGCCATGAAGTTAGGCAAAAATCCTGCCTAAAATAGGTCAAAATATTTCTAAGTTAAGAATGTTTTGCACCCTTGTTCCAAAAATTATAACTTGAGCTACAAGCTTCTTTTGAGGAAACTTTGTGAATCAAAGTTGTGGATTATGAAATGGACTATAACTTTCATGTTTTGAGTTTTGTTTGAATCCAAATGTATCTTGATGAAAAGATGGGACAAAGTTAGGAAAAAATTAGGAATTTTCATAATTTAGAAAAATTCTAAGTTATGAAATTTCTTCATTTCAAACCCTAATTTGTGATTTTTGATTTCTTGATGAACAAGTTTCATGATTTGACATGTTTTGATGAAAAATGAATCTTGACACTTGATTTTGACCAAAAAGTAAAAGTTTGACTTTTCAGTATACAGTCAAATTTTGCTCAGTTGACTGGAAAATTCATCTGTCAATCTTGTGCATTTGGGATCTTTTGAATTTGTTGAACATGTCAAGACAATTCCATGGGGTCCTTGAGTCCATATGTGATCTTGGTTTGCCATTGGCTAGGTCAAACAGTCAAAAATTGCCTTTGTGCAGTCAAAACCCTAAAAATTACCATTTTACCCTTTTGGTGATCTGATCAAATTTCTTGTGGAATTGTGATCCAAACTTGATCAAATGGTCCATATGAGTTCATAATGTTTATGTGGGTCAAAAATCATGAGGTTTGACTGTCAATTGACCACAGTTGACTTTTTCCCCAATACAGCTGATTTCTAGGTCAACTGTCCAATTGACTGGGCAAAGATTGGAATCAAGGCTTGAAACTTGGTATGGACAAACTTGTGAGTCCAACATGAAGCATGAAAGTCATCTTGGGCCTTTTAGGTCAAAACATCTTTGTGCAAACAAAAACCCTAATTTGGGTCAACAGTGCAAGGAGGGGTCTTGAGCAGAGTAAACCCTAACTTGTTCTTGAGCTCCAAGGGTCTTGTGATGAGAAAATATTGAGGAAATGGGAGGGAAAATTTTGGGGTACAACAGTTGCCCCTGTTCAATCTTCTTGAACCTGAAGAGTTAGATTGGCAAGTTTGCCTTTCGCGACTCGAGGGTAAAAGGAGATTGGACACTAGAGTGCCCGAAAATTTGCACTCGCATGGCGGAGTATTAGCAATGTGATGGTGGGAATGGGCTTATAGATACCATTTAGAGATAAGATGGATAGGAGGATGGGCTTATAGATTCCATCTTTAGGTGTGACAGGAACTTTGTCGGGAATGGGCTTATAGATGCCATTTGGAAGTGTTGATCGCGTAAGAGATTCCTTAGCAAGAACTTGCGTACTTTGAGAAAGGAAGATGGTTTCCTGGCCTGTTACAGGTGTTGATCTTCAGTCTCTTCATGCAGATATGCCCTGGCTAGATACAGGTATCAAATCTATAATCAAACGCTCACGGATATGCCCTGGCTAGATACATGAGTCGAATCCGGAACTGGTCGTCTACAGATGTGCCCTGGCTGGATACAGGAATCGAATCTGGAATTTGTTGCTCACAGATGTGCCCTGGCTAGATACAAGAGTCGAATCTGGAATTTGCAAAAGGTTGGTAGAGATAGCTTTCCTGGCTGGATACAGGTGTCGACCTCTGACCTGAGAATGAAAGATAATTTCCTGGCCTGTTACAGGGGTTGATCTTCAAGCTCTTCATGCAGATATGCCCTGGCTAGATACATGTATCGAATCTACAATCAATCACTCACAGATGTGCCCTGGCTAGATACAGGAATCGAATCTGGAATTGTGATAGTTGATAGTAATCATCTTTGGATTGATCTTTTCCTGAAAAGGCAAAACATCAGTTGTATGCAATGTCATGATATATGAAATGCATGATGTCATGATGCTCAAAATGAGATAGTGTTGTATGCACTTTATCATGTATGTAAGCAGGATGTATGAAATGTGAAATGTCTATGAAGGTATTTTCGTCTAGGAAAATAAATCCTTGACGAGTGCCGGGAAATCAAATCCTGGGCTGATGTTGAAGAGTAGAGTTCTTCGTTTCCGCTGGGGATGATGGTTGCAAGAATAGACCGGTAGGAGAAGATGACTCCGTTGGGGAATAAACTTGTTGGAGAAATTACTCTGCGGGGAGTTACTCTGTGGGAAGAGATACTCTGTTGAGGTTTTGATGAGAGCTCCGCTGGGGATTCCACTGGTAAATTATGTTGGGGAACTTGATGAAATCCGCTGGGGATAGGAAGAACTTTACTGAGGACGAATTTTCCGTGGTAATTAGCTGAGGATAACCCAGTTATACCCTGGTGGGGAAATAACCTCTGAATGAAAACGGGAGATGCGTTCGTACTCTGCAGGTGATAAGCTTCCAAAATCTACTGGGGATAAGCTTCAGAATCTACTGGGGAGATTGATTCAACTCTCCTGGGGAAACCTTTCAGACTGTACCGGGGAATGGTTCCACTGGGGTGTCTGTATTTCACCGGGGAACAAATCTTATATTAAGACTGCCGGGGATGCTTGCTGAGGAATGCCTGTATACTCCGCTGGGGAATATTGTGATCTTCTGGGGATACCCAACTTCCTTAAGGCTGGCAGCAAACTAACTCTGCTTGGGGAGAGTATTGCTGACTTGCTAGGGATACTGTGCCTTTTTAGGGCTGATGGGAGACCAAATCTGCCTTGGGAGAGTATTGCTGAAATCTGGTCTTACTCTGTGGGGAGTGAAGGTATTCTGGTCAAATTCTTCAGCTGAACTTACCTTGGTACCTTGGTGGACAGAGCAACTAGATCGCTTAGACAATTCTAAATTGCCCCTGTTTCTGATGTCATATGTAATTAATCCTTTGTTTCGCATGCAAATATTCATGATTAGCAATTAATGTCAAATGCATATATCAAAAATGAACATTGGACGTTCTTTGTAAAACAAATGGCAATTTGTATGGAAAATGAAACTTGTATTGATTTTGAAATTTGCCTGTGAATAGGTGTTTTATGTACAAGAGGCTGACGTCCTAGTAAGAGAACGCCGCCGAGCAAAAAAAGAGTTTATACAATTTTGTGAAAAGAAACAAAACAGCTATGTGAAAAATAATCCCACTGGGTTCCAACTCTGCTATCGCCTTTATGTCTTCAAGCGTCTCATCACTCTGCTGCTTAGTTGAAGATGAAGCTGATTGATTGAAGTCATCTGAGCCTGATAGTTGATACCGAATTCTGGATGCAAGGTGATCCAACGAGACATAGTATTACGCTTTATCCCTAACTTTTTCCTGGACCGCCCTTTCGGGTTTTCAGTCCACCGGGATACCCATTTTTGCCCAAGCCGCCTTTTCAGGTTTTCGACTTGCCGGGTGTACAGATTTTTTTCATTTCATCCCTTATTTTTGCTCGAACCCTTTTGGTTCGCCGGGAAGCCCTTATTTTTGCCAAGGTGTGTCAACCTAGCGAGTCTTTAGTTCATGCGTAGTATCTTTTTACTATGTCTGCATTGGCGGGGCGAGGAAGGTCGTCACCATCCATGGTGGTTAGAATCATGGCCCCTCCTGAGAAGATATGTTTAACCACAAATGGCCCTTCGTACGTAGGGGTCCATTTTCCCCTGGGATCACTTTGAGGAAGAATGATGCGCTTGATTACCAGGTCTCCAACTTGATACTCTTGTCGTATGACTTTCTTGTTAAATGCCCTAATCATCCGTTTTTGGTACGTCTGACCATGACAAATAGCAGTGAGTCTCTTTTCGTCAATCAAGTTTAATTGATCGAGCCGAGTCTGGATCCAATCATCTTCGCTCAAGTCTGCATCCTTCATTATCCGGAGAGAGGGTATCTGGACTTCAATAGGCAAGACTGCCTCCATGCCATAGACCAAGGAAAAGGGAGTTGCCCCTGTTGACGTCCGTGCTGAGGTACGGTACCCATGAAGAGCAAACGGTAACATTTCGTGCCAATCTTTGTAGGTCACTGTCATCTTCTGTACAATCTTCTTGATGTTCTTATTCACTGCTTCGACAGCCCCATTCATCTTCGGTCGGTAGGGAGAAGAGTTGTGGTGCTGTATCTTGAATTGCTCGCAGAGCTCAGTGATCATCTTGTTGTTAAGATTGGTACCATTATCCGTAATGATCCTCTCAGGTACGCCGTATCGACAGATCAGGTTGTGCCGAATGAACCGTGCCATGACGTTTTTGGTTACTGTAGCGTAGGAAACTGCTTCAACCCATTTTGTGAAGTAATCAATCGCTACCAGGATGAAGCGATGCCCGTTAGATTCCGTAGGTCGGATCTGTCCGATCATATCAATTCCCCACATTGCAAAAGGCCAAGGTGCTGTCAAGACGTTTAGAGGAACCAGAGGAATGTGCACCTTATCAGCATAGATCTGGCATTTATGACAGGTTCGCGAATGCTGATAACAGTCGGCTCCTATTGTGGACCAGAAATATCCTGCCCGAAGGATTTTCTTTGCCATGGTATGTCCACTGGAATGTGTTCCGAAGGTACCTTCATGTAGTTCTGCCATGATCCTTCCTGCTTCAGTCTTATCCACACAACACAGTAAGGTTGAATCATGGTTTCGCTTGTAGAGAATGCCATTACTGAGGAATAACTTTGCCGCAAACCTTCTCAGGAACTTCTTGTCATTAACAGATGCGCCTTCGGGGTATTCTTGAGCTTCAAGATACCTCTTCACTTCATGATACCAGGGTTTTTCTGTTACCTCTTCGGTCTCGAGATCGCAGCAATGTGCAGGTTCATCCAATTTCCAAATAATGATCCGGGGCGCCTCGTTGTCCCATTTGACTTTGAACATAGAAGACATCGTAGCTAGTGCGTCCGCTAACTGATTCTCCTCTCTTGGGAAGTGCTCAAAAGTTATCTCCTCGAAGTGGGGAAGCAAAGTCAACACATACTCCTTGTAAGGTATAAGATTTGGGTGTTTCGTTTCCCACTCGCCTTTGACCTGATTGATCACGAGAGCGGAATCTCCGAAGACACTCAGAAACTTGATCCTTAAGTCAATTGCGGCTTGAAGACCCATGATACATGCCTCATACTCTGCCATGTTGTTGGTGCAGTTGAAACATAGCCGGGCAGTGAGTGGAGTATGAGTGCCTTTAGGGGATATGATCACGGCGCCGATTCCATTACCCAAAGCGTTCGAGGCTTCGTCAAAGTGCATAGACCATCGGGATCCTTCCTCAGGTCCTTCATCCGGTCCAGGTACTTCACAATCAGTCACTACCATGATATCCTCGTCTGGAAATTCAAAGTTCATCGACTGGTAATCATCCACTGCTTGGTGCGCCAAATGGTCTGCCAATACACTTCCTTTGATTGCTTTTTGAGTCGTGTACTGGATGTCATATTCTGTCAAGATCATTTGCCATCTTGCTAT
This sequence comes from Vicia faba, assembly GCA_948472305.1. Lineage (NCBI taxonomy): Eukaryota > Viridiplantae > Streptophyta > Magnoliopsida > Fabales > Fabaceae > Vicia > Vicia faba. The sequence continues at coordinate 219,084,248 of OX451741.1, forward strand.
TCTTCCAGACAGAGCAGGCTTTTCGAATATGTACTTTATTGGATCCATTTTTGAAATCAACAGATTAGTGTGAGTCAACATATACTGTCTCAGCCGGCGAGCAGCCCATACCAAAGCGCAACAAGTTTTCTCGAGCAGTGAGTATCGGGTCTCACAGTCGGTAAACTTTTTGCTAAGGTAATAAATAGCGTGTTCTTTTCGGCCAGACTCGTCATGCTGCCCCAGCACACACCCCATTGAGTTGTCAAGCACTGTCAAGTATAGGATAAGAGGTCTCCCTTCAACCGGGGGAATAAGAATGGGTGGTTCTTGGAGATACTCTTTGATCTTTTCGAAAGCGGTCTGACATTCATCGTTCCAACGTACTACTTGATCTTTCTTCAGCAGCTTGAAGATTGGTTCACATGTAGCAGTTAGATGCGAGATGAATCGGGCAATGTAGTTCAACCGTCCTAGAAAGCCTCTGACTTCCTTCTCTGTCTTGGGAGTTGGCATCTCTTGTATGGCTTTTACTTTGGCAGGGTCCACTTGAATGCCTTTGTCGCTTACGACGAAGCCTAGCAATTTTCCAGATCTCACCCCAAAGGTGCACTTGTTCGGGTTCAACCTCAGCTTGTACAACTTCATACGGTCAAACAACTTCCGTAGATGGTCAAGGTGTTCCTCCTCAGTTTGGGACCTTGCAATCATATCATCGACGTATACTTCTATTTCGTGATGGATCATGTCATGAAATAAAGCAACCATGGCACATTGGTAGGTTACCCCAGCATTTTTCAACCCAAAAGGCATGACCTTGTAGCAAAAGGTGTCCCACTGAGTGACAAAGGTGGTCTTCTCCATGTCTTCAGGAGCCATCTTGATTTGATTATAACCGGAGAAACCGTCCATGAAGGAGAATACTTTATGCTGAGCAGTGTTGTCAACCAGAACGTCGATATGAGGCAGAGGGAAATCATCCTTAGGGCTTGCCCTGTTCAAATCCCTGTAATCAACACACATTCGTACCTTACCATCCTTTTTCGACACTGGAACCACGTTGGCAATCCACTGAAGGTAAGAAGTCACTGCTAGAAACCCGGCATCAAATTGTTTCATAACCTAAGCTTTGATTTTCTCGGACATCTCTGGATGCACACGGCGGACCTTCTGTTTTACCGGAGGGCAATCTTCCTTGGTAGGCAGGTGATGCATCACAATGTCGGTATCCAACCCAGGCATGTCTTCGTAAGACCAGGCAAAGATTTCCACATAGTCATGCAGCATCTAAATCAACCGTTGTTTCACACTGAGCTCTAGATTGAAACCAATCTTGACTTCCTTTTTGTCTGTCTCAGTACCCAGATTTACCGTTTCCACTGGCTCTTCATGTGGCTGAATGAACCTCTCTTCCTGGAGTAGCAGTCTCGCAAGTTCAACAGGCACTTCGCAATCATCTTCACCTTCGTCTTCGGCTAAGTTGATCGGATTCTCGAAGTCATAACTGGCAGTAGCAGAGTCGTTACCAGTGAGATCCAGAGTGGATTGGAACCTGTATAAGTGAGTGTGTGTAAATATAGCTGTTTTGCAATATATAATAAAGAAAGAAAAGGAGCGCAAGATTTTGAAATGCAACAAACGTCCAATGTTTTTATTGATGATTGTGATACGGTGGGAGAACTGACTTGAGGTTTGCGTTTGTATTCGCAAATGTTGCGGTTAGCAAGAGTCGCCACCGACTTTTTATTTTATCCTAAGGAAAGGTTAAAAAGCACAGCAAAAACCTTTTGAGATGTTTTCTTGGGTTCGGGGAGTAGATTATAGAAAGGGAAGGTATTAGCACCCTTTCTATCCATGGTTATCCATGGGCTCTTAGTTACTTGCTTAGATCACTTGCCTTTTGTTTTCAATTTGTTTGAAATGGTGCTTTGTGTGTGGGTTTGAAAATGTTTTGAAAAGAAGCCAATGTAGTGGCAACCTTTGTAATGATCCATGTTGGGATGTATGCAAAGGTGTATGTCTTTTGAAAAAGGTTTTCATTTGTTTTTGAAAGTTTGTTTTGAAAGTGTTGTGATGTGTGATTTTGAAATTAGGCAAGTGTTTTGTTTTGCAAGTTTGATTCAAGTAACTAAGAGGTTGTCTACCCTATTGTACTCAAAGGTTTATTGCTATGTTTTAACCCTTTTAACAAGTTCGTTCCACCATTGAATTTGGTGGACAATCTTGTGTTAGGATGTGAAAGGGACAGGCGCGGGTCATCGTTTAAACCACAATTGTAACGGCGTTAAATGTCTTTGGGCAATTTTCTTTAAGGGACTTGATCATGTGTTTGTTTTTGAAAAGTTTTATCGAGGGACTATGATCATTCAAATTGTCTGCTTTGCCCAAAGAAGTTCAACATACAATATGGTCCATTTATTTGAAGGCAACAAAGTGGAGTACCCTAGGGGTGTTGGTGTGTAAGTGTGTTTTATTGCATACAAGAGTTTTTCTTTGAATTAGGTTTTTCTATTTCATTGATTTTATCTTGCCATACACGTCCTAATTACTAGCAATAAGAAGCGGAAATGTAAAATCCTACGCTATTACAATAATTAGGGGAGAGGGATACATATTTGTACATGGGGGGTTCAACGAGAAAAATAGACAAAAAAGAAAATAGCGGAAAACAAGATATATAGAGAGAGAGAGGGAGCCTGCGCGCTGTTGGGAGGCCATCAGAAGTTCTGACCCAGATCCGCTGTCAGATGATCAACCTGTTGGTGAAACTGGATGAGTCAGAACTTCTGACTCTAGAACCTGCAAAACAGAACTTGGTTAGTGGGGAAACCAGAAGTTCTGATTTCCCTGCGCAGCAAGACAGAAGTTTGTTAGTGGAGAACCCAGAAGTTCAGATTCTGCTGAAAAGGCAATAACTCTCAGAGGTTCTGATGTCATTGACAGCTTCAGATGTGCTAACGTCAAAGTCAGCACTTGGCTTTTTTCTACACTAATCAGAACATCTGCAATCCTGTTGTTACTCCACAAAACAGAAAACATATTTGGAACAGATCCAGCAAAATAGTAAAATGTCTCAGAGGTCAGAATCACCAAGGTCACAGGCAGGTCCTAAACTGGCTCAGAACGTTCTGAGGTATGAGAGTCCTCAGAACATAAACAGTAATAACATGAATATTTACATTATGCTACTTGAATATGCACAGCTGATGATGCTTAACAGTGTGGTGAGGGTCAGCAGGTGCTTACCTGACTTTCTGGAAAATGGTGGGTGAAAGTTAGCTTTTGGTTCTGGTGGTGTTCTGGACAGATTTGGAAAATGGGAAGTGAAGGTGTAAACGTGTATAGGGTCAGAAGTTTGGAAAGAACGTTTTTGGTTTACAGAGAAGGGCTGGGTGTTTGATGAAGTTGAAGGTGAGAAACTTAAAGTTATGAAACAAGGTTGGAAATTTTGGCAGAGTTTCAGAATGTTGTGTTGCTTAGGAGTTTGGTTTCTCTCTTAGCAATTTTTCTGTTTCTTTTCTTGAACTTCTTGAACGTCTTTTGAAGTGGGGAAAGCTCTCTATTTATAGGCAAAGTTCTTGTGGATATCTTGAACATTTAAGGCGCCAACAGAGTTTGAAGTTGTTCTTTGACAGAAATTCCTGGGAAGTTGTGATAACAGCTATTTTTCAGCCTAGGTAGCAGCAGCAGGCGTAGATTGGGGGAAGTGACCTCTGAAATGGGCGGTGGCGTGAAGACCCATGCCAGAATCTGTGCAAAAGCATTTTCCAAGCCACACGTGAATGCTCAGGAGTGGTTGGAAGCATTAATGGGCATTAAATGGTGACAAGACCTGTCAATACCAACATTCTGGTTGTTGAATCAGCAGTGTAAACCATGCTCTGGCCTTGGCTACCTGTTGTCTTAGCAAGCTCTGGAGATTCTCCTGGTTTTCTGGTACGTTCCTTGGATCTACTTCTGGACAATCTGGACTTAAAGATTCTGTATCAATGTGACACCTATCCCTCTGACCTTTCATCTTCTGACTTCAACCTGTTCTGAAGGAGTCTTCACACTTTCCTGCTTCTCTTGCATTCCTTTAGCAAGTTCTGACTGAGCTTGTGTAACTGCTGAAGGGGTATGTTCCGTTTGAGGCTTACACTCTGAACCACGTTTACAACTTCTGATTGAACTGATATAACTGCAGAAGAGCCAACTTCTGACCACGCTGAGCCAAGCTTGCAACTTCTGACCGTCTTCATCTGGAATGGGTCCAGAAGTTCTGAAGCGCTGATTTTTTTCTAAAAAACACTTATTTTAAAGAAACATTCTAAGCACTTAGAATTTGATTTTCCTCAAGATGGAAGCGTTGTTCCCGGAGTTTGGGAGATCATCTTGCTCTTGTAAGTGGCTTGCTTGGGCAAAAGGATAACCCAGGACTTGGATTTGTTTCAGGGGACCTTGAAAAATCTAAGATGGTTTCCTGAAGAAAGGGAGGGCAAATTTTGGGGTACAACAGTTGCCCCTGTTCAATCTTCTTGAACCTGAAGAGTTAGATTGGCGAGTTTGCCTTTCGCGACTCGAGGGTAAAAGGAGATTGGACACCAGAGTGCCCGAAAATTTGCACTCGCCTAGCAGAGTATCAGCAATGGGAATGGGCTTATAGATGCCATTTGGAGAGGCGGTAGATAGGGAGATGGGCTTACAGATGCCATCCGGAGACGTGACAGAACCTTGTCGGGAATGGGCTTATAGATGCCATTTGGAAGTGTCGATCGCATAAGAGATTCCTTAGCGAGAAATTTGTATATTTGAGAAAGACGGATGTTTTCCTGGCTTGTTACAGGTGTTTGATCTTCAATCTCCTTATGCAGATGTGCCCCGGCTGGATACAGGTATCGAATCTACAATTGATTGCTCACAGATGTGCCCTGGCTGGATACAGGAGTCGAATCTGGAAATAGTCGTTAATAGATGTGCCCTGGCTGGATACAGGAATCGAGTCTTCGGACTCTTCAGACGTGCCCTGGCTAGATACAGGAATCGAGTCTGGAAACGTGACAGTTGATAGATGTGCCCTGGCTGGATACAGGAATCGAATCTTTGAACTCTTCAGACGTGCCCTGGCTAGATACAGGAATCGAGTCTGGAAATGTTGTAGTTGATAGATATGCCCTGGCTGGATACAGGAATCGAATCTTTGAACTCTTCAGACGTGCCCTGGCTAGATACAGGAATCGAGTCTGGAAATGTGACAGTTGATAGATGTGCCCTGGCTGGATACAGGAGTCGAATCTGGAATTGTGACAGTTTGAAGGTAGTTGTTTTCGGGATTGTCTTTTTCCTGAAAAGGCGAAAACATAAGTGGTATGCAATGTCATGATGTATGATATGCATGATGTCATGATGTTCAACATGAGATGTTGTATGCGTTTCATCATGTATGTAAGCAAGATGTATGAAAATGTGAAATGTTTATGAGTGTAATTTCATCTTAGGAAAATAAATCCTTGACGAACGGCCGGGAAGCTGCTCTGTGGAAGAGATACTTGGCCGAAGCTTTGATGAGAGGCCCGCTGAGGATAATGATGGTAAACTCCGCCGGGGAACTCCAAAGATAAATTCTGCTTGGGAATACCAAAGATAGACTTCGCTGGGGATTGAAGGAACTTTTGCCGAGAACGGTCTTCCGTGGCTTTTAGCTGAGGATAACCCAGTTATAAGTCCTTGTGAGGAAATAACTCTAAATAAAACTCGGGCGAGACGTCCGTACTTCGCCGGGGATAAGCTCGCAGAATCTACCGGAGGTGAGCTTTTAAGACCTGCCGGGGAATGTTGTGCCTTTTTCAGTATTGACGGGGAATTGACTCCTGCTTGGGGAAAGTGCTGCTGAACTTTGTTTTATTCTGCGGGGAGTTAAGATGATTTGGCCAATATTTTCAGTTGAACCTACCTTGGTGCCTTGGTGGACAAAACAACTAGACCGCATTAGACAACTCCATATTGCCCCTGTCTTTGATGTCACTTGTAATTAATCTCTTTTTCATATGCAAACATTTATGAATCAGCAATTTAATGTCAAATGCATATATCAAAAATGAACATTGGACGTTCTTCGCAAGACAAAACGGAAAAAGAAAAACAATGGCAATTTGTATGGACAAGTGAATTTGTATTGATTTAAACTTTGCCCGTGAATAGGCGTTTTTTGTACAAGAGGCTGACATCCTAGTAAGAGGACGTCGCCAAAAAGTATAGAATTTACAATTTGAAAAAAAGAAAACAAAACAGCTATGTGAATAATCCCACTGGGTTCCAACTCTGCTATTGCCTTTATGTCTTCGAACGTCTCATCGCTTTGCTGCCTGGTCGAAGATGAAGCTGATTGGCCGATGCCGTAATCTGAGCCGGATAGTTGACGCCGAATTCCGGATGCGAAGTGATCCAATGAGACATAGTGTTACGCTTTTATCCCTAACTTTTGCCTGGACCGCCCTTTCGGGTTTTCAGTCCACCGGGATACCCATTTTTGCCCAAGCCGCCCTTTCAGGTTTTCGACTTGCCGGGTGTACAGATTTTTTTTCATTTCATCCCTTATTTTGCCCGAACCCTTTTGGTTCGCCGGGAAGCCCTTATTTTGCCTAGGTATGTCAACCTAGCGGGTCTTTTATTTATGCGTAGTATTTTTTCACTATGTCTGCATTGGCGGGGTGAGGAAGGTCGTCACCATCCATGGTGGTTAGGATCATGGCTCCTCCTGAGAACACACGTTTAACCACAAATGGCCCTTCATAAGTAGGGGTCCATTTGCCCCGGGGATCACTTTGAGGAAGGATGATGCGTTTGATTACCAGGTCCCCAACCTGATACTCTTGCGGTCTGACTTTCTTGTTAAATGCCCTGATCATCCGTTTCTGATACGTTTGACCGTGACAGATAGCAGTGAGCCTCTTTTCGTCAATTAGATTTAGTTGATCAAGTCGAGTTTGGATCCAATCATCTTCATTCAAGTCTGCATCCTTCATTATCCGAAGAGAGGGTATCTGGACTTCAATCGGCAAGACTGCCTCCATGCCGTAGACCAAGGAGAAAGGAGTTGCCCCGGTTGATGTCCTTGCTGAGGTGCGATACCCATGAAGAGCGAACGGTAACATCTCGTGCCAATCTTTGTAGGTCACTGTCATCTTCTGCACAATTTTCTTGATATTTTTATTGGCGGCCTCTACAGCCCCATTCATCTTCGGCCGATAGGGGGAAGAATTGTGGTGCTGTATCTTGAATTGTTCACAGAGTTCAGTAATCATTTTGTTATTGAGATTGGTACCATTGTCCGTAATGATTCTTTCTGGGACTCCGTACCGACAAATCAGATTATGCCGGATGAATCGTGCCACGACGCTCTTGGTTACTGTGGCATAGGAAGCTGCCTCGACCCATTTCGTGAAGTAATCGATTGCCACCAAGATGAAGCGGTGTCCATTGGATGCCGTCGGTCGGATCTCACCGATCATATCGATGCCCCACATTGCGAAAGGCCAAGGTGCCGTCAGGACATTCAAAGGAACCGGAGGGATATGCACCTTGTCAGCATAGATCTGGCACTTATGACAAGTCCGGGAGTGTTGGTAACAATCGGCTTCCATCGTGGACCAGAAATATCCTGCCCGAAGGATTTTCTTAGCCATGGTGTGTCCACTGGAATGGGTCCCAAATGTACCTTCGTGCAGTTCCATCATAATTTTCTCTGCTTCAGCCTTATCCACACAACGTAACAGAGTTGAATCATGATTCCGTTTGTAGAGAATGCCGTTGCTGAGGAAGAATTTTGCAGCAAATCTCCTCATGAACTTTTTATCATTGACAGATGCACCTTCAGGGTATTCCTGGGCTTCCAAGTACCTCTTCACCTCGTGATACCAGGGCTTTTCAGTCACCTTCTCAGCCTCGAGCTCGCAGCAGTATGCCGGTTCATCCAACTTCCAGATTGTGATTTGGGGAGCCTCATTGTCCCATTTAACTTTGAACATCGAAGACATCGTGGCTAGTGCGTCCGCTAGCTGATTCTCCTCTCTGGGGAAATGCTCAAAAGTTATCTCTTCAAAGTGAGGGAGCAAGGTCGACACATACTCCTTGTAAGGAATGAGATTCGGGTGTTTCGTATCCCACTCGCCTTTGATCTGATTGATCACGAGAGCGGAATCTCCGAAGACACTTAGAAACTTGATCCTCAGGTCGATTGCAGCTTGTAAACCCATGATACATGCCTCATATTCTGCCATGTTGTTGGTGCAGCTGAAACATAATCGGGCGGTGAGTGGAGTATGAGTCCCCTTGGGAGATATGATTACAGCGCCGACGCCGTTACCCAAAGCATTGGAGGCTCCATCAAAATGCATAGACCACCGGGATCCTTCCTCAGGTCCTTCATCCGGGCCAGGTACTTCACAGTCAGTTACCACCATGATGTCTTCGTCCGGAAAATCAAAGTTCAATGATTGATAATCGTCCACAGGTTGGTGTGCCAAATGATCGGCCAGTACACTTCCCTTAATTGCTTTCTGAGTTGTATACTGGATATCATATTCTGTTAAGATCATTTGCCATCTCGCTATTCTCCCAGACAGAGCAGGCTTTTCAAATATGTACTTTATGGGATCCATCTTTGAAATTAATAAAGTAGTGTGAGTCAGCATATACTGTCTCAGCCGGCGAGCAGCCCATACAAGAGCGCAGCAAGTTTTCTCAAGCAGTGAGTAACGAGACTCACAGTCGGTAAACTTTTTGCTCAAGTAATAAATAGCGTGCTCTTTTCGGCCAGACTCGTCATGCTGCCCCAGCACACACCCCATTGAATTATCAAGTACCGTTAAGTATAGTATCAGAGGTCTTCCTTCCACCGGTGGCATGAGAATAGGTGGCTCTTGGAGATATTCCTTTATCCTTTCAAAGGCGGCCTGACATTCATCATTCCAGCGTACCACTTGATCTTTCTTCAGTAATTTGAAGATTGGCTCACAAGTAGCAGTCAGATGTGAGATGAATCGGGCAATGTAATTCAGTCGTCCTAGGAAACCTCTGACTTCTTTCTCTGTTTTTGGGGTCGGCATCTCTTGAATAGCTTTAACCTTGGCAGGGTCCACCTGGATACCTTTATCACTTACAATGAAACCTAACAATTTTCCGGACCTCACCCCGAAGGTGCATTTGTTGGGATTCAACCTCAGCTTGTACAACTTGAGTCGGTCAAACAACTTCCTCAGATGATCAAGGTGTTCCTCCTCAGTTTGAGACCTTGCAATCATGTCATCAACGTATACTTCGATCTCATGATGGATCATATCATGAAATAAAGCAACCATGGCACGCTGATAGGTTGCCCCAGCATTTTTCAATCCGAATGGCATGACCTTATAACAGAAGGTCCCCCACTGAGTTACAAATGTAGTCTTCTCCATATCTTCAGGAGCCATCTTGATCTGATTATACCCTGAGAAGCCATCCATGAAGGAGAACAACTTGTGTTGAGCTGTATTATCAACAAGGACATCGATGTGAGGTAGGGGGAAATCATCCTTGGGGCTGGCCCTGTTCAGATCCCTGTAGTCAACACACATTCTGACCTTACCGTCCTTCTTCGGCACTGGCACAACATTGGCAACCCACTGAGGGTAAGAAGTTACTGCAAGGAAACCCGCATCAAACTGTTTCATCACCTCAGCTTTAATCTTCTCAGACATCTCTGGACGCATTCGTCGAACTTTTTGCTTTACTGGAGGGCAATCTTCCTTGGTCGGCAAATGGTGAACTACAATGTCGGCATCCAAACCGGGCATATCTTCATAGGACCAAGCAAAAATCTCCATGTAGTCTTGTAGCATCTGGATCAATCGTTGCTTCACGCTGAGCTCTAGATTGGCACCAATTTTGACCTCTTTCCTATCTGTCTCAGTACCCAGGTTAATTGTTTCCACAGGCTCTTCATGTGGTTGAATAGCCCTCTCTTCCTGTAGTAGCAGTCTTGCGAGTTCACCAGGCACTTCGCAATCATCTTCACCTTCGTCTTCGGCCAAGTTGATCGGATTTTCGAAGTCATAGCTGGCGGTAGCAGAGCTGTTGCCAGTGAGATCCAGAGTGGATTGAAACCTGTATAAGTGAGTGTGTGTAAATATAGCTGTTTTGCAATATATATAACATAGAAAGAAAAGGAACACAAGATTTGAAATGCAACAACGTCCAATGTTTTGATTGATGATATATGAAAATGTCATACAAAAAAGCCCTCACAAATGGAGCTACGATGCCCCGGGCAGGACACCGAGCCAACAGAGTTCTAACATATTGTTTGTTACAAATTTGGAAATCAAAAGAAATTAATTACTGCGTGACAAATGTGATAGGGGTGAAATCCTTTGCTGTCCAGTTGCTTGGTCCGTCGCTGGCAGTCGGGTAGATCCAATTATCAAACTCAGCTTCCTCCACATCCTCCTCGATAGCATTCACCCTTGAGCTGGAAATAAACACCGGAGCCTTTCCAATCTTCTCTTTGCGGACTGCCTTCTGAGTCTCCGTAGTAAAGCCTAGCCCAAATTTGTCGTTCTTCTGAGTGAAGTCAGGAAGTTGACCCCAGTGTGCACCATTGCCTTTCTGAACCACAGCCCGGGCATCCCTTAGGGAAACCATCTTCAAGGAATCATTCTCTTCGGCCATTGTCTCCGCAGCTGCTGAAATTGGATGTACCTCCTCGAAATGTTGGAAGGGGGTTTCAATGAATTCTCCGTCCATCTCGATGTACCTGAAGGAATTCAAATGGCTCACCATATACTCCTCTTCTCCTTGCACAGTGACAATTTTCCCCCTGACAGGATACTTCAGTTTTTGGTGCAAGGTGGAGGTCACTGCCCCAGCTTTGTGGATCCAGGGTCGACCCAACAGACAGGAGTACGATGGACGTATATCCATCACGTAAAAGGTAGAGTCAAACACTTGAGAGCCCACACGAATAGGGATGTTAACCTCTCCATGAACCATCCTCTTGGAACCGTCAAAGGCTCTGACGATGATATTGCTGGGTTTCAACTCCAGGCCTTCATAATCCAGACGATCCAACGCCTTTTTCGGAAGAACATTCAAAGAAGAACCAGTATCCACCAGTACATGTGCCAGAGTAGTGCCCCTGCATTCGATAGAGACATGCAGGGCATCATTGTGGTCCCTCCCTTTTGCGGTTAGGTCAGCATCTGAAAAGCCCAAGCCGTTGTCCGCCGTCAGATTTGCTATGCAGTCAGTGAACTGAACTGCAGACGTCTCCTGCGGCACATGGGCCGTCTTGAGAAATGAGATTAATGCCTTAGCGTGGGCCTCGGAACATAGCAATAGGGAGAGCAGGGAGATCTTGGAGGGTGTATGCCCCAATTGTTCGACAACATTAAAATCACTTTTCTTTATTATTTTCAGAATCTCCTCCATTTCTTGTCGGGAGGCCTCAGCATTCACGGGTATTGGTGCCTCCATCCGGGCAGGCTCTTCTTCAATCCCTTTGCCCCGAGCATTTGATGACTCGGCAGCAGGGGACACAATTTGATCAGCAACAGGACTTGGTAAACTTGCAGGTTTTATGAGGAGGGGTTTTCGAATGGCGGGTGGCGCAATGTCAGGCGAGAAGAGCCTGCCACTGCGGGTGACTTTAGCTGGACCGGTGATATCGCAGATACTGGCACTAGCATCAAATTCTTGCTTGATTCCATTTACATATACGTCTGCCCCATAATGCCAGGGGACAGCTTTATCAGACACGTAGGAAAGGGGTCCTGGAATAGTAATGATCACAGGCGCAACTGTCAAGATTTGAATAGGCTTCTTTGGGGGAGCCTTGGTTGGATTTTTGAAGATGGTGATCACGGAAACTTCTTTCATTGGAACCAATTGAACAGCAGTCTTTTTGAATAAAATCTCCTTGCTATCCATTAGGCCTTGGATGCCTAACCTTAGCAAGGGACAATCAGATAGGGAAATAGCACAGAATGGGCAACCTTCGCCGCAACCCGGAAATAAACCGGCCCGCAGTAGGTTCTTCTTAACAGTCTTTAAAGGGGTAACAACTTCATCTACCGAAACAGCGTACACTTCTTCCTCAATGGCATTCACCCTATGCTGGGGCATAGGAGCCGTTACAACATTCGGTCTTTCCGGCGCTTCAAACTGAATTTCTTTTGCGTCAATTAGATCTTGCACTTTGTTTCTCAAGGCCCAACAATCATCAGTAGTGTGCCCGGGACTATCAGAATGATAAGCACACCGGGCATTCGGGTTGTATTTAGGGGACGCAGTGTTGACGACCTTAGGAGCTTCTTTGAGGGCCACCAGGTTGGTGGATAACAGTTGGGGTAAAATTTGAGATAATGTCATACTCAATCGGGTATACTGCCTCTTGGGCCTTTCACTTCTTTGCTGATTGTACTGCTGAGGAGTAGCAACAGGTTTAGAGATGACCAAAGCATTAACGGCTTGGCGACTTTCGGGCTTGGCTTGTCTTCTAGGGCCATAGACGGCGCTTGCTTCTTTCTTAAATGGCCTCTTCTCAGCACTTGTAGAGGCAGCCTTCTGTATCTTGCCTGACCTGATGCCAGCTTCAATTCTCTCTCCCGTTAATATCAAATCTGTGAACCCAGCGGAGGAGTTACCAACCAAATGATTAAAAAACGGACCAGACAACGTTCCCAGAAACATATCAACCAGCTCTCGATCAGTTAATGGAGGCTGCACCCTGCCAGCCAAATCTCTCCATTTTTGAGCGTACTCTTTGAATCCTTCACCTGTCCCTAGAGACATACCCTGAAGTTGGGTACGCGTAGGAGCGAGATCAGAATTGTATTGGTATTGTCTGTAGAAAGCAGTCGCCAAGTCCTCCCAGTGCCGGATGCTAGCTCCGTCCAATTGGTAGAACCATTCAAGTTGTGACCCCGAGAGGCTGTCTTGGAAGAAGTGAATCCAGAGGTTTTTATCCGCCGTGTAAGGTTGGATTTTCCTTACATACGACCTCAGATGCAGCTTTGGGCAGGAGACCCCATCATACTTGGCGAAGGCAGGCGCCTTAAACTTGTGTGGAATTACTACTCCGGAAGATAATCCCAAATCCCCGAAATCCAGTCCCGGCACGTTCTGAATTTCCATAGCGCTCAAGCGGTCCTCCAATTGTTTGTATCTGTCAGCAGCAGGTGGGTATTGTTCCTCGTTATAGTCCGTCTCGTTGTCGGAGACTGCGGGACTAGGGGCTCCTCCCCCCTGGGGACTGTTTTTCTCAGCAGAAGAAGTGGCTGGATCAGCTTCATTGTGGAGGGTGTTCCCAAATCTGCGTCCGGTGTTGAACATTGCCGTCCTCTTTTTCTTCTTCTTTTTCAGGAGTAGAGTCTTCAACTCTTGCTGACCCTGGGCTAGACTTAGGACCATCTCTTGAAACTGTGCACTTTGGGCCTGAAGGGCCTTGATTGCTTGCTCACTGGATGACTCCGAATTCATGATGACTGTTCACACAAACAGCGAAGAAATTTAAGCAACCTGTGAAATAGGGTACCTGCTATGCATATGGTGCAATGGAATGCGTATGTATGCAATGCATTCAAGGATTTAGAACATTCAAACTTTGTTGTAGACAAAAAGGAACGCACATCATATTAATAAGGAGAAATTCGTTAGTACATAAATGCCTCATGGGCCAAATATTACAAAATAAACTCCTTAAGGTAAAAAGACATTGCGCATCCTTTTTGGCGCGATGTAGGTGTTGAGATTCCTTTCCTCGTGCAGCAGGCGGGTGAGTTCCAGGACCTTCTTTTCACTAGCATGTAGACTGGACTCAAGAGAATTCCGCTCTTCCTTAAGTTGGATCCAACTCTTCTGCATCTCTTCCCAGGAGGTAGGCATGTCGGGATGTTGAATAGTGTAGGATGCTTCTCCTTCCAAGACTGGCTCTTTGATTACAGGTAGCATGTGAGGGTAAGGCATTACTAACTTCTGAGAGCGGGCTCGTACCCACTTGAGGTAAGGCTCCAACGGGATGGAGTTCCGATGCCCCAGTGTTTTGCTGTCTATCCTACTTGGCATCCTCCAAGCTCTGATAAATTTCTGACGAAGTCCTTGAGTATCGCTGTCGAAGTTGAAGACTATGTCAGGAATTAACATGTCATGAGGGCCATCCTTCCGAGCATAACCAAACTGTCTCCAAGCCAGGCATGGGTTGTAAGTTATACCTCCTTGGATTCCAAATAAAGGAACATTAGGGTACTCCCCACAACGATCAATGATAGTGACGTCTTCCCGGGACCTAGGACACCAATGTATATCTGCATGCGTGAGAGCCATTAACCGTTGTGACCATCTCAAACCCCGCTCGTTCTTCAAAACTGATTGTGGAAGATGCGAAATAAACCACCTTCCCAAGAGAGGAGTGCAACACAAAAGGACACCCCTTCTTCTCATGGTTCGAGTGTAACATGAGTGAAGGATGTCCCCCAACAGTGTAGGTATAGGATTCCTGGTCATAAAGATCTGGACAGCACTGATATCGATAAGCTGATCTGGGTTAGGGAATAATACCAAACCATAGACAAGGAGGGCTACAACCTCTTCAAAAGCTCGTAGGTCAAGAGAGTTCCAACATTCTTGGGCCTTATCAAACAGAAACCTAGCTAAGAACCCTTTGATACCACTTCTCATTTCCCAATGTCCTTTGAGGTCGGATGTCTGTAGGTGCAAGGCTTTAGCAATCTCTTCAAGTCTGGGTTCCTTTTCCGTACCGTTGTAGGGTAGTTGATCGAGGATAGGGACCTTCAGAAGTCGGGAGAATTCTTCTAATGTAGGCACCAACTGATAATCCGGGAAGGTGAAACAGTGATGCAGAGGGTCAAAGAATTGGAACAGGACCTTTATCAAGTCCTCCTCAATGTTGGTGTTAACCAAGTTGATGAGTCTTCCATGTCTCTCACTGAATGAAGAACTCTCGGGAATTCTGGACAGAAGCTCCTTAAGCTGAGGAGGGATCTTTACAAGGCTAATCTGAATTGTCTTTCTGCGAACAGTTTCCATGTCCTATAAAACAAGAACAAAGATGAAGATTCGAAACCCTTGAAACGGTTAGTCAATGCTCATGATGTTTGTATGATGTAATGATGTGATGATTAAATGCACTATAAACATTCACAAAAGCAAATATGGTAAGGCACACAAGTCACACAAACCCTTAGAGTTTAGGCCTGCATGAAGTTTGGGTGTTACCCTCTTGAAGTTTTGTGGGCTCAACCTGTCTTATCAAAAGTAACCGGGTTCTAAAGATCCCAATATCACTGGATTGCTTTCATTGTTCATCGTTTCGATTTAGCCACTGAACTGGCGACCGAAATATTCCAGGAAAGCAACCCTCAATTGAGTGTAGTATCGAGTATCAACCAACCTCGGACTGCACCAAAGTCAGTTATCTCACTACCCTAAAAAGGCCAAGATGGTTCAATTAGGGTTCCTAAGGTTAGTTGATGCTTCATGACACCATGCGGCGGCCCCGTACTCTCCTTGACTGAACTCAAGGGTCACCGGTACACACCAAAGTGCCACATCAACGTAGCAGACTGCTTCAACCATGTCGGTATACCCCGCACAGTTCCCTCACAGCCTTGTCGCTACCTAAAAGGGTTTCCCCAGATCCGGGTTAGGATCTATAAAACTCCGATACAAAGCCCACAATATGTAAAAGCAAACAAAGCAAGCAATTGACAACAAAGGTGATCTAAACCCTAAGGTTACTCCACTTTAAAAAAGTATTTCCCCAGCAGAGTCGCCAGTTCTGTGATACGGTGGGAGAACTGACTTGAGGTTTGCGTTTGTATTCGCAAATGTTGCGGTTAGCAAGAGTCGCCACCGACTTTTTATTTTATCCTAAGGAAAGGTTAAAAAGCACAGCAAAAACCTTTTGAGATGTTTTCTTGGGTTCGGGGAGTAGATTATAGAAAGGGAAGGTATTAGCACCCTTTCTATCCATGGTTATCCATGGGCTCTTAGTTACTTGCTTAGATCACTTGCCTTTTGTTTTCAATTTGTTTGAAATGGTGCTTTGTGTGTGGGTTTGAAAATGTTTTGAAAAGAAGCCAATGTAGTGGCAACCTTTGTAATGATCCATGTTGGGATGTATGCAAAGGTGTATGTCTTTTGAAAAAGGTTTTCATTTGTTTTTGAAAGTTTGTTTTGAAAGTGTTGTGATGTGTGATTTTGAAATTAGGCAAGTGTTTTGTTTTGCAAGTTTGATTCAAGTAACTAAGAGGTTGTCTACCCTATTGTACTCAAAGGTTTATTGCTATGTTTTAACCCTTTTAACAAGTTCGTTCCACCATTGAATTTGGTGGACAATCTTGTGTTAGGATGTGAAAGGGACAGGCGCGGGTCATCGTTTAAACCACAATTGTAACGGCGTTAAATGTCTTTGGGCAATTTTCTTTAAGGGACTTGATCATGTGTTTGTTTTTGAAAAGTTTTATCGAGGGACTATGATCATTCAAATTGTCTGCTTTGCCCAAAGAAGTTCAACATACAATATGGTCCATTTATTTGAAGGCAACAAAGTGGAGTACCCTAGGGGTGTTGGTGTGTAAGTGTGTTTTATTGCATACAAGAGTTTTTCTTTGAATTAGGTTTTTCTATTTCATTGATTTTATCTTGCCATACACGTCCTAATTACTAGCAATAAGAAGCGGAAATGTAAAATCCTACGCTATTACAATAATTAGGGGAGAGGGATACATATTTGTACATGGGGGGTTCAACGAGAAAAATAGACAAAAAAGAAAATAGCGGAAAACAAGATATATAGAGAGAGAGAGGGAGCCCGCGCGCTGTTGGGAGGCCATCAGAAGTTCTGACCCAGATCCGCTGTCAGATGATCAACCTGTTGGTGAAACTGGATGAGTCAGAACTTCTGACTCTAGAACCTGCAAAACAGAACTTGGTTAGTGGGGAAACCAGAAGTTCTGATTTCCCTGCGCAGCAAGACAGAAGTTTGTTAGTGGAGAACCCAGAAGTTCAGATTCTGCTGAAAAGGCAATAACTCTCAGAGGTTCTGATGTCATTGACAGCTTCAGATGTGCTAACGTCAAAGTCAGCACTTGGCTTTTTTCTACACTAATCAGAACATCTGCAATCCTGTTGTTACTCCACAAAACAGAAAACATATTTGGAACAGATCCAGCAAAATAGTAAAATGTCTCAGAGGTCAGAATCACCAAGGTCACAGGCAGGTCCTAAACTGGCTCAGAACGTTCTGAGGTATGAGAGTCCTCAGAACATAAACAGTAATAACATGAATATTTACATTATGCTACTTGAATATGCACAACTGATGATGCTTAACAGTGTGGTGAGGGTCAGCAGGTGCTTACCTGACTTTCTGGAAAATGGTGGGTGAAAGTTAGCTTTTGGTTCTGGTGGTGTTCTGGACAGATTTGGAAAATGGGAAGTGAAGGTGTAAACGTGTATAGGGTCAGAAGTTTGGAAAGAACGTTTTTGGTTTACAGAGAAGGGCTGGGTGTTTGATGAAGTTGAAGGTGAGAAACTTAAAGTTATGAAACAAGGTTGGAAATTTTGGCAGAGTTTCAGAATGTTGTGTTGCTTAGGAGTTTGGTTTCTCTCTTAGCAATTTTTCTGTTTCTTTTCTTGAACTTCTTGAACGTCTTTTGAAGTGGGGAAAGCTCTCTATTTATAGGCAAAGTTCTTGTGGATATCTTGAACATTTAAGGCGCCAACAGAGTTTGAAGTTGTTCTTTGACAGAAATTCCTGGGAAGTTGTGATAACAGCTATTTTTCAGCCTAGGTAGCAGCAGCAGGCGTAGATTGGGGGAAGTGACCTCTGAAATGGGCGGTGGCGTGAAGACCCATGCCAGAATCTGTGCAAAAGCATTTTCCAAGCCACACGTGAATGCTCAGGAGTGGTTGGAAGCATTAATGGGCATTAAATGGTGACAAGACCTGTCAATACCAACATTCTGGTTGTTGAATCAGCAGTGTAAACCATGCTCTGGCCTTGGCTACCTGTTGTCTTAGCAAGCTCTGGAGATTCTCCTGGTTTTCTGGTACGTTCCTTGGATCTACTTCTGGACAATCTGGACTTAAAGATTCTGTATCAATGTGACACCTATCCCTCTGACCTTTCATCTTCTGACTTCAACCTGTTCTGAAGGAGTCTTCACACTTTCCTGCTTCTCTTGCATTCCTTTAGCAAGTTCTGACTGAGCTTGTGTAACTGCTGAAGGGGTATGTTCCGTTTGAGGCTTACACTCTGAACCACGTTTACAACTTCTGATTGAACTGATATAACTGCAGAAGAGCCAACTTCTGACCACGCTGAGCCAAGCTTGCAACTTCTGACCGTCTTCATCTGGAATGGGTCCAGAAGTTCTGAAGCGCTGATTTTTTTCTAAAAAACACTTATTTTAAAGAAACATTCTAAGCACTTAGAATTTGATTTTCCTCAAGATGGAAGCGTTGTTCCCGGAGTTTGGGAGATCATCTTGCTCTTGTAAGTGGCTTGCTTGGGCAAAAGGATAACCCAGGACTTGGATTTGTTTCAGGGGACCTTGAAAAATCTAAGATGGTTTCCTGAAGAAAGGGAGGGCAAATTTTGGGGTACAACAATGATATATGAAAATGACACACAAAAGCCCTCACAAATGAAGCCACGGTGCCCCGGGTAGGACACCGAGCCATAAAAGTTTCAACATATTGTTTGTTACAAATTCAAAACAAAAGAGTTCATTACTGAGTGACAAAAATAATAGGTGTGAAGTCTTTAGCAGTCCAGTTGCTTGGTCCATCGTCGGTTGTTGGGTAGATCCAGCTGTCGAATTCAGACTCCTCCACGTCGTCTTCAATAGCATTCACTCCCGGGTTAGTGATGAACACAGGAAGTTTTCCAATTCTTGCCTTACGAACAACCCTCTGAGCCTCTGCAGTGAAGCCCAAACCAAACTTGTCAGTCTTTGGAGTGAAATCAGGAAGTCGGCCCCAATTTGCACACTCACCCTTCTCAATCACAGCCTGGGTATCCTTTAAGGAAGCCATCCTCAAAGGAGGGTCTTCAATCACAGTTTCAGCTGATGCCAGTGTATGAGGCACCTCTTCAAAGTGCTGGAATGGAGTCTCAATGAATTCCCCATCCATTTCTATGTACCGGAACGAGTTTAGGTGGCTGACCATATATTCTTCCTCCCCCTGAACTGTCACAATCTTTCCTCTGACTGGGTATTTCAGCTTCTGATGTAGTGTGAAGGTCACAACTCCAGCCTTGTGGATCCATGGACGACCCAACAAACAAGAGTAGGATGGACGAATGTCCATCACATAGAAAGTTGAATCAAAAACTTGAGAACCAACCCTGATTGGAATGTCAACTTCACCATGTACCATCCTTTTCGAACCGTCAAAGGCTCGGACAACAATGTTACTGGGCTTGAGCTCCAAACCCTCACAATCCAATCTGTCTAGGGCCTTCTTGGGTAATACGTTCAATGAAGAACCGATGTCTACCAACACATGGGCAAGAGTAGTGCCCCTGCATTCAATGGAGACATGCATGGCGTCGTTATGGTTCTTTCCTTTGGCGGTCAGATCGGCGTCAGAGAAGCCCAAAACATTATCGGCATTCAAGTTGGCCACACAATCAGTAAATTGATCAGCAGACGTTTCTTGTGGCACATGGGCCGTCTTCAGGAAGGAGATCAGGGCCTTGGCATGGGCCTCTGAACACAACAACAGTGATAGCATATAAATCTTTGATGGGGTGTGCCCCAGCTGCTCAACTACGTTGAAATCACTTTTCTTGATAATCTTGAGGATCTCTTCCATCTCTTGCTGGGAGGCTTCAACAGTGGTTGTCTTCGGCGCCTCCGTCAGGGCAGGCAAATCAGTAGCAATCCCTTTGCCCCGAGCGTCAGATGACTCGGCAGCAGGGGTATAAACAGGAACTTGATTAGGAAGGGGAATAGGCGCACTTGCAGGTGTGATGATAAGAGGTTTCTGAATAGCTGGTGGCGCAATATCTGGTGAGAACAGCCTACCACTGCGAGTAATTTTGGCAGGCCCGGTGATATTACTGACGCTGGTACTAGTATCAAACTCTTGCTTAACTCCAAGCACATAAACATCTGCCCCATAGTGCCACGAGAAAGCTTTGTCGGACGTATAGGGGAGGGGCCCCGGAACAATGATGATGATAGGAGCAATCTTCTGAGTGGACATGATTTTGACAGGCTTCTTTGAGAGAGCCTTAGGAGGTTTGTTGAAAATAGTAACAATAGAAACTTCTTCAGTAGGGGTAGCAGGAACAACAATCTTCTCGAACAAGATCTCTTTGCTATCCATCAGGCTTTAGATACCTGATGTCAGCAAGGGACAACCGGCAGGTAAAATAGCACACAGAAGGCAACCTTTACCACATCCCAGAAATAAACCGGCTAGCAACAGGTTCCTTTTGACAGTCATCAACAGAGTTACAATCTCTTCCACGGAGGCTACATACCGGTCTTCTTCCACAGCATTCACTCCATGCTGGGCCATGGGAGCAGTCACAACATTGGGTCTTTCGGGCGCCTCAAACTGTATTTCCATAGCATCAATAAGGTCCTGAACCTTATTCCTCAGAGCCCAACAATCATCAGTAGTATGCCCCGGGCTATCAGAGTGATAAGCGCAACGGGCGTTGGGGTTGTACTTCAGAGAAGCTGTGTTCACTACCTTCGGAGCTTCTTTGATAGTTACCAGATTGGTTGACAGTAGTTGTGGCAAAATCTGAGACAGGGTCATACTGAGCCGAGTGTACTGCCTTTTGGGTCTCTCACCCCTTGGTTGGTTAAATTGCTGAGGAGCAGCAACAGGCTTTGAAATTACCAATGCATTGACAGCTTGGCGGCGTTCCGGCTTAACTTGTCTTCTGGGACCATAAACATCACTGGCTTCCTTCTTGAAGGGCTTCTTTTCAGTACTCGCGGAGGCACCTTTCTGTATCTTCCCTGACTTGATACCAGCTTCTATTCTCTCACCAGTCAAGATCAAATCTGTAAACCCAGCAGAAGAATTACCAATCAGATGGTTGAAGAACGGACCAGACAGGGTCCCCAGGAACATGTCAATAAGTTCACGGTCAGTCAAAGGTGGCTGCACCCTGCCAACCAGGTCTCTCCACTTTTGCGCATACTCCTTGAATCCTTCTCCCGTCCCCAGTGACATACCCTGAAGTTGGGTACGCGTGAGAGCGAGGTCAGAATTGTACTGATACTGTTTATAAAATGCAGTAGCCAAGTCTTCCCAGTTTCGGATACTGGGTCCATCCAGCTGATAGAACCACTCGAGTTGAGCCCCAAAAAGGCTATCCTGGAAGAAATGGATCCAAAGGTTCTTATCGGCAGTGTAAGGTTGGATTTTCCTTACGTATGATCTGAGATGCATCTCTGGGCAGGAAAGCCCGTCATATCTTGTAAAAACTGGCACTTTGAACTTCGTGGGGATCACAATTCTAGCAACTAATCCCAAATCTTCGAAATCTAAGCCGGGAACTCTCTGCAGCTCCATGGCTGCCAACCTGTCTTCCAAGCCTTTGTACTTATCATCGGCGAGCGGGTATTGTTGCTCAGAGTAGTCTTCGTCTTCTTCAGCCTCTCCTTCTTCAGCTTCGGATTCGGAAGGTACCGCAGCCGCATTCCCTTTACTGGTTCCCTCTTCAGATGTAGGGGGAAATTCAAGCACTCTTCTGGCTTCACCCTCAAACCTTCTTCCTAGAGTAGCCACCCCGATTCTTTTCTTCTTCTTCTTCACTTGCTCTTTGTTCCCAAGCAGGGCTTTCAGATCCTCCTGACCCTTTGCCAAGGTCATCAGGAGTTGTTGAAACTGTGAGTTTTGAGACTGCAAGTCCTTGACCGTCTGTTCGAGATCCATCTTACTGAAATAAACAGTAAAAAGATAAGGAAACCTGGTGTGGAGACTTGCTTATGCGCATGATGAATGATATGTTTGTTTATGCAATGTATTCAAGGATTTAGAAAATTCAAAATTGTTGCAAACAAAAAGAACACACGTCATATTAATAAGAAGAAATTTGTCAGTACATAAATGCCCCATGGGCCAAATATTACAAAAAAAAACTTCTCAAGTTAAAAAGACGTTGCGCATCCTCTTTGGTGCGATATAGGTGTTGAGGGTCTCTTCCTCATGGAGTCGGCGGGTAAGCTCTAAAACCTTCTTCTCACTGGCGTAGAAGCTGGCTTCAAAAGTGTTTCGTTCCTCCTTGAGTTGGATCCAACTTTTCTGCATCTCCTCCCACGATGTAGGCATGTCAGGATATAGGATGGTGTAGGGAACCTCTCCTTCCTTAATGGGCTCTTTAATCACAGGGAGAACATAAGGGTAAGGCATCATTAGACTCTGGGCTTGGGTTCGTACCCACTTGAGGTAAGGCTCAAGAGGGATGTAGTTCTTGTGCCCCAGTGTCTTGCTGTCTACTTTGTTAGGCATCCTCCAAGCTCTGATGAATCTTTGGCGAAGTCCTTGCGCATCGTTGTCGAAGTCAAAAACTAAGTCAGGAATCAACATGTCGTGAGGGCCATCCCTCCGTGCATATCCAAATTGTCTCAAATCTAGACACGGGTTGTAGGTAATGCCCCCTCTAATGCCAAGTAATGGGACATTAGGGAACTCTCCACAATGATCGACGATGATGACATTTTCTCTGGACCGAGAACACCAATGTACATCAGAGTGAGTGAGGGTCATCAACCGTTGTGACCACCTTAAGCCTTGGTCATTCTTCAAGACAGATTGTGGAAGGTGCGAAATAAACCACCTTGCAAGGAGAGGAGTACAGCACATGAGAACACCCCTCTTTCTCATTGTTCGTGTGTAAAATGAGTGAAGAATGTCCCCAAGAAATGTTGGTATTGGATTCCTGGATAGGAAAATCTTGACGGCGTTGACATCTACAAGCTGGTCAGGATTTGGGAACAAGACCAACCCATAAATGAGGAGTGCCACAATTTCTTCAAAGGCTTGTAGGTCCAATGAATTCCAACACTCTTGTGCCTTCTCAAACAAGAATTTTGCTAAGAAGCCTTTGACACCGCTTCTAGTTTCCCAATGCCCCTTGATGTCAGATGGTTGCAAGTGTAGTGCTTGAGCAACATCTTCAGGCTTTGGTTCTTTTTCCGTACCGTTGTAGGGTAGTTGATTAAGAATAGGAATTCTCAGGAGTTGATAAAATTCCTCCAAAATGGGCACCAATTGGTAGTCAGGGAAAGTGAAACAGTGGTGAAGGGGGTCAAAGAACTGGAACAACACTTTTACTATGTCCTCTTCAATGCTGGTGTTGACTAGGCTGAACAGTCTACCATGTCTTTCACTGAAGGGAGAGCTTTCCGGAATTCTTGATGTGAACTCCTTGAGTTGAGGAGGGATTCTCACAAGGTTGACTTGGATAGTTTTCCTCCGAATAATTTCCATGACCTACAAAACAAGAACAAAGATGAAGACCTAAATCCTTGAAATGGTTAGTGAATGCATATGATGCTTTATGATGTTCATGATGTATGCACAAACATATGTACAAGCAATTCACACCAAACCCTAGTTTCAGGCTTGCATGAGGTTTCATAGGTAAGTACCCTCTTGAGTGTAGTTGGCTTAAAAACCCGTCCTATAAATAGTAACCGGGTTCTAAGGAGCTCAATATCACTGGATTGTTTTCCATGTTCATTGTTTTGGTTTAGCCACTTAACTAGCGACCAAAATATTCCAAGAAAACAACCCTCAATGAGTGTAGTATCGAGTATCTACCAACTTCGGACTGCACCAAAGCCGGTCATCTCACTACCCCTAATAAAAGGCCAAGATGGTCAAGTAAGGTTCTAGGTCATTAGTGCTTAGTGACATCACTCAGCGGCCCCGTACTCTCCTTGATTGAACTCAAGGGTTACCGGTACTCACAAATATGTCGCACTAATATAGATATTGCTTCAACCGTGTCGGTATACCCCGCACAATTTCGACAATGTATTGCTATCTATGAATGTTTCCCCAAATCCGGGTGTAGGATTTCAAACCCAAACAAGAGAGCCAAGATATAAAGCAATCAAAACAAACAATTAGTCATGCAAGAGGGTGATCTAAGCCCTAAGGTTACTCCACTTTAAAATTCTCCCCAGCAGAGTCGCCAGTTCTGTGATACGGTGGGAGAACTGACTTGAGGTTTTGCGTTTGTTTTCGTAAATGTTTCGGTTGAGCAAGAGTCGCCACCGACTTTTTATTTTATCCTAAGGAAAGGTTAAAAAGCACAGCAAAAACCTTTGAGATGTTTTCTTGGGTTCGGGGAGTAGATTATAGAAATGGAAGGTATTAGCACCCTTTCTATCCATGGTTATCCATGGGCTCTTAGTTACTTGCTTAGATCAACTTTCCTTGATTTTCAATTGTTTGAAATGGTGCTTTGTGTGTGGGTTTGAAAATGTTTTGAAAAGAAACCAATGTGGTGTCAACCTTTGCAATGATCCATGTTGGGATGTATACAAAGGTGTATGTCTTTTGAAAAGTTTTCAATGTTTTTGAAAGTTGTTTTGAAAGTGTGTTGTGATGTGTGTTTTGAAAAGTAGGCAAGTGTTTTTGCAAGTTTGATCAAGTAACTAAGAGTTTTGTCTACCCCTAAATTTCTCAAAGATTTTTCCTATTTTTTAACCCTTTTAACAATTTTGTTCCACCATTGTATTTGGTGGACAATCTTGTGTTAGGATGTGAACGGGACGGGCGCGGGTCATCGTTTAGACCATGATTGCAATGGTGCCAAGTGTCTTTGGGCAATTTTTCCTTTAAGGGACTTGATCATTTTTTAGGAAACTTTCGAAAGCGTCATCGAGGGACTATGATCATTTGAATTTGTTTTGTTTTGCCAAAGATACCTAACATGCAACATGGCCCATTATTGAAGGCAACAAGTGGAGTAACCCTAGGGGTGCAAGTGTGATTGGTGTTGTCCATTTTCATGCTTTGTTATCTTTGAATTAGGTCAAGCTATTTGTTTGGTTGATTTCTGCATACAAACCCTAAGTCTATCATGGCATATTTAGAAAGCTTTTAAATGCGAAATTTAAAGTCCTAAACTATTACAACATAATTATGGGATGGGGGGTACAAATGTTCAAATGGGGATATTTAGCAAGAAATTTAAATCTAAACTATTACATCCAAATTGAATATTCAAGTTATTTAATTGCACAATAATTAAATAAAATAAAATAAATGTGCAAGATGCAAAAATGATTTTCATATGTATGTAAAAAGGTATTTTTCATGTGACAAATAAAAATAAAAATGAATAATTTTGGATATTTTTACATTTTAGGGCAAAACCCTAATTTTCTAAATAAGAAGTATTTATTATTTATTATATGCAATATTTATTAATTATGTACAAAAAATAAATAAAAAGGAAGTATATTGTAAAAAAGTGATTTTTTAAGTTAAATATTAATAAAAATTAAAAATGTATTATTTTTATGTTTTTTTCCTAAATATTCTAATAAATATAAGTATTTCTATTATTTACTAAATATATTAAATATATATAAAAAAAATAAAATATTTAATATTTACAAAAAAAGTATGTTTTTATAAAATATTTTCAAAGGATAAAAATAAAAATCAGAAAACAAAATGTATTTTGTATTATTTTTGTATTTTGAATAAAAGGATATATATGTTATTTATATGTATAAACTTCAAATAAAACAAATAAAATTCAAATAAAATGCAAAAATAGTTGAAAAAATGTTTTTAATATTTTTTATGTTTTGTCAAAAAATAACAAGTCAGAATAAAAAAAGAAAAAGTCAAAAATGATTAAAAAATAACACAATGGGCCAAGGGGGTGTATGTGTAAAAAGATGGTGCAAAAAGGAAAACAAAACTCAGGCCCAGCCCAAATCCATCTTCTTCAACCTCCAGCCAGTTTGTTCCAAAAACGTGAGTTTCTCATGCTGATTCAAACATCCTGATTCTTGGACTTTCAAGCAAAACTCATAACACCAAAAATGTAGAGCATCAAGAGACGAATCCAGACATATAAAGAACTTAACTTAACTCTAAGAAACGAAGGAGAATTTCTTCATCCCTAATTCCTGACCTAAGTTTTTTCTAATATTCAGGTTCCAAATTCTCTCAGCACACACAACATAAATGCAAAGTAATTATATGTGTAGCTTCAGGGCCATGAGTAGAGCATTTTTCATTCATAAACCTAAACCTAACTCTTCCTAGATTGAGAGATAGAAATCCATGAACTTACCTGTTCAGCTTGGATCGTGTATGACAATGGAGGCACTTTCAAGGCAATGTGAGGACTTGTACAACTTGCTTGAAGTTCAGGGATGCTTCTCCAATGCTTGGTGTGATTTGAATCTTGCTGAATCACTCCATGGAAGTCAACTTGCAAGAGAGAAAAATGAAAATGGCAAACTATGCTATGGCTGTTACAGTCTATATCTAAGGTTGGGGATAGCTTGTATGGATGTTATTGAATGTGTTTGAGGTGGTTTGGATGAAAACGCACGAGGGAAATGAACTGTGGAAGTCAATATGCAGAAGATACCCTGTTTTGCCACAAAATTGTGTTTTGATGAATGAGGGAGTCTTAGGGATGGCTTGGTCGTGTTTTAGGTTACTTGAGGAGTATGGAATGTGTTCACAATGTTTGCTTAGGTTTCTCTTGACAGGAATGAGAGTTGTTGTTCAATATGCCAAGTTTCTTCTATCTTAAGCAAAGTTTGTCAACTTGGTTTCTAGGCTACCACAGGCCCCTCAAGTATGCTGCACAAATCACTCTTGATCAGTGGAATTGGTTCCTGACCTTGTGCCTAGAAGATATGCTTTGGTACTTCTTAGATTTGTGTTTGACATAAAGTTCACCTTTTCAAAAATGGCTAAGTTACTTTTTCTAATTATAGATTAAATTGGCATGTAATGGTTAAACACACAAGATAAGGCTTGAACACAAAGGATTTGAATTAAATTATTGAGTGTGGATGAGATAAAAGGCCTGTAACTAGCTTGTGCAAGCTGACTTGAAAAAATGAAAAGTGTATGAACATGAAAATGGCTCATGAACAAAGTGACTTTTGCCCATATTGTCAAATTCGATTCTCCCTAACCACAAGGGTGTTTGAGAAGTTCTTGGACATTTTGGAAATCTTGGAATGTGTACTACAATCCATATTTGTAATTAAATTTGAAATTCCAAGTGGAAGCATGTGAAAAGTGGCCATGAAGTGAGGCAAAAATTCTGCCTAAAATAGGTCAAAATATTTCTAAGTTAAGAATGTTTTGCACCCTTGTTCCAAAAATCATAACTTGAGCTACAAGCTTCTTTTGAGGAAACTTTGTGAATCAAATTTGTAGATTTTGCAATGAACTATAACTTTCATGTTTTGAGTTTTGTTTAAATCCAAATGTATCTTGATGAAAAGATGGGACAAAGTTAGGAAAAAATTAGGAATTTTCATAATTTAGAAAAATTCTAAATTATGAAATTTCTTCATTTCAAACCCTAATTTTTGATTTTTGATTTCTTGATGAACAAGTTTCATGATTTGACACGTTTTGATGAAAAATGAATCTTGACACTTGATTTTGACCAAAAAGTCAAAGTTTGACTTTTCAGTATACAGTCAAATTTTGCTCAGTTGACTGGAAAATTCATCTGTCAATCTTGTGCATTTGGGATCTTTTGAATTTGTTGAACATGTCAAGAAAATTCCATGGGGTCCTTGAGTCCATATGTGATCTTGGTTTGCCATTGGCTGGGTCAAACAGTCAAAAATTGCCTTTGTGAGTCAAAACCCTAAAAATGACCATTTTACCCTTTTGGTGATCTGATCAAATTTCTTGTGGAATTGTGATCCAAACTTGATCAAATGGTCCATATGAGTTCATCATGTTGATGTGGGTCAAAAATCATGATGTTTGACTGTCAATTGACCACAGTTGACTTTTTCCCCAATACAGCTGATTTCTAGGTCAACTGTCCAATTGACTGGGCAAAGATTGGAATCAAGGCTTGAAACTTGGTATGGACAAACTTGTGAGTCCAACATGAAGCATGAAAGTCATCTTGGGCCTTTTAGGTCAAAACATCTTTGTGCAAACACAAACCCTAATTTGGGTCAACAGTGCAAGGAGGGGTCTTGAGCAGAGTAAACCCTAACTTGTTCTTGAGCTCCAAGGGTCTTGTGATGAGAAAATATTGAGGAAATGGGAGGGAAAATTTTGGGGTACAACAGTAAACTACTTTCTATTAACAATGTTCTCTTAGTCGAGGGTCGGATGTATAACCTATTGTCAATCAATCAACTTAGTGACAATGGTTATGATGTCATTTTTAATCAAACATCATGTAAAGTTGTTAGTCAGATGGATGGCTCAGTTTTGTTCAATGGAAAAAGGAAGAACAATATTTACAAAATAAGATTATCAGATTTGAAAAATCAAAATGTAAAATGTCTTCTGACTGTTCATGAAGAGCAATGGGTCTGGCACCGACGTTCGGGTCATGTTAGCTTGAGAAAAATTTCTCAACTAAATAAACTTGGATTATTCAGAGGCTTGCCCAATTTTAAGTATACTTCATATGATCTTTGTGAAGCTTGTCAGAAAGGTAATTTTCAAAATCCTCTTTCAAAGCTAAAAAGATTATTCTAGGCCGTTAGAATTTCTTCACATTAACTTATTTGGACCATTGAAAACTGCTTCTGTCAATGGCAAGAAATATGGACTTGTCATCATTGATGATTATAGTAGATGGACATGGGTAAAATTATTTAAACACAAGGATACATTATACTCTTTATTTGCTTCTTTCTGTTCCAAAGTGAAAAATGAAAAGGTTTGCAAAATAGTCAGAGTTAGAAGCGATCATAATGGAGAATTTGAAAACAAAGATTTTGAAAAACTTTTTGATTCAAATGGCATGGTTCATGATTTCTCATGCCCTAGAACTCCACAACAAATGGGGGCTGTAGAAAGGAAAAATAGAACACTGCAAGAAATGACTCACACCATGATCCAAGAAACTCAGATGGCTAAGCACTTCTCGGCAGATGTAGTGAATACATCATGTTATATTCAAAATAGAATCTCCATAAGACCTATCTTGAATAGAAAGCCCATCATTTCTTATTTCCATCTATTTGGATGTATATTTTATATGTTCAACACTAAATAGAATCTAGGTAAGTTTGACTCCAAGGCACAGAAGTGTCTGCTGTTAGGATACTTTAAATGCTCTGAAGGATTCAGAGTCTATAACACATAATCATAAATCATGGAGGAATCAATCCATGTTAGATTCAATGATAAGCTTGACTATGAAAAGTCAAAGCTATGTGAAAAGCTTGCAGATGTAACTATAACTTTCGTTGGGCCAAATGAGAAGGTTAAAGAAGATAAAGAATCAGAAGCTCCTTTTTCTGATGCTATTGATAGTCATTATGATCAACCTCAACCAAGGAATAACAAAATCATATCCTCCCATCCTGAAGATCTCATTCTTGGAAGTAAATATGCTCAAAATAGAATAAGATCAACTCTCAAATCTTCTGATGAAGTTCTCATGGGTTTAGTTTCTTTAATAGAACCTACATCTATTGAGGAAGCCCTTCTAGATAAAGATTGGATCGTGGATATGGAAGAAGAAATCAACCAATTCTCAAAGAATGATGTTTAGAATCTCGTTCAGAAACTAAAGGTGTCCACGTCATCGGAACCAGATGGGTGTTCAGAAATAAACTCATTGAGAAAGGTGAAGTTGTCAGAAGTAAAGCACGATTGGTTGCACAAGGTTATAGTCAACAACAAGGGACATACTATACAAAATCCTTTGTAATAGTCACCAGGTTAGAAGCTATTCATGTGTTAATTTCTTTTTCTATAAATCATAACATCATCCTTTGTCAGATGGATGTTAAGAGTGCATTTCTAAATGGTTATGTTTTATAATAAGTGTACGTTAAACAACCTCCTGGCTTTAAAAACTCTAATAAATCAAACTTTGTTTTTAAGCTAAAGAAATCTCTTTATGGCCTGAAACAAGCTCCCAAAGCTTGGTATGACAAATTGAGTAATTTTATTTTAGAAAATAAGTTTACCAGAGGAAAGGTTGAAACTACACTCTTATGCAAAACCTTCAAAAATGATATTCTAATTGTTCAAATTTACGTTGATGATATTATTTTTTTATGCTAATCCACCCCTCTGTGAAGAATTCTCTAAGCTAATGCAGGCTGAGTTTGAAATGAGCATGATGGGAGAACTAAAGTTATTTATGGGAATCCAAATTGATAAAAAACCAGAGGTTACTTACATTCATCAAAGTAAGTACACCAAAGAACTTCTGAAGAAATTCAACATGGAAGACTGCACTATAGCAAAGACTCTAATGCATCCAACATGTATTCTTGAGAAACAAGAGGTGAGTGGAAAGGTAGGTCAGAAGGTGTATCGTGGTATGATAGGCTCTCTTCTGTATATGACTGCATCTAGATTTGGAATTTTATTCAGTGTTCATCTGCGTGCTAGATTCTAATTCGATCCTAGGGAATCTCATTTAATTAACATTAAGATAATTGTAAGGTATCTTAAAGGAACCATTAACCTTAGCTTGATGTATGAGAAAACATCAGAGTACACTCTTTCTGGTTTCTGTGATGCAGATTATGCTGGAGGAGGAATGGAGAGGAAAAGTACTTTTGGAAATTGTCAGTATCTAGGAAAGAATCTGACATCATGGTCAAGCAAGATGCAATAGACAATTTCTCTCTCAACTGCAGAAGCAGAGTATATCTTAGCAGCACTATGCAACACTCAGATGCTCTGGATGAAGAATCACCTAGGAGACTATTAGATTTATGAGAGTAACATTCCTATCTTCTGTGATAATATTGCTGCTATTTGTTTGAGTAAGAATCTTATCTTACACTCTAGGACTAAACACATATAAATCAAACAACATTTTATTAGAGACTATGTTCAAAAAGGAATCTTATCCTTAAAATTCATAGATACAGACCATCAGTGGGCTGATATTTTTGCAAAACCCTTAGCTGAAGATAGATTTCTGTTTATTCTAAAGAATCTGAAAATGGATCTCTGTCCAGAGTAAGATGTCATTAGAATCAAATGTGTTTTAGTCGTAGTCTGAAGTGATAAGATTCTAACTCAATCAAAGGCCTACTATCATCTTTTACCTCACTCATTAGAAGATGTTTCAGTCAGAAAAATCTTTAATCAGATGGAAACCTCCGTGGTTTTTCCAGATACTGAGAATATCAAACATATCACCTAAATAGACTTAGAGTCTATCACACTCTACCTAGGCAATCACGAGCAGTTATTTTTCTTGGAATTGATTAATCATGATTACATTTATTGACTACTCCTATCTTTTGTGTCTTGAGAACAGTTGTTTCCTGTCAAATTTCTATGTTTTGTCTAATATGACTGCTAAGATCTTTCCTGTCGGGCTCTAATTAAATGTTTTCGTGTTCTTCTATCTTAACTTTTGATCTACTTATCTTTTCATTCCCTACTTTTAGTAGTCTACGACATCATCTTATTCTCTCTCTTGAAATTAATTCCTTAGAATGTTTCAATCGTTTCATTTCTTGAACGACTTGACTGACCATCTATATCTCTTCATCTATAGTCTTTCATCAAGTCCTTATCCATGTATCATCCGTAATAGTTTCTTTTCTTCAAGCCTTTCTGCATACCATGGCTGTTTGAACCTTTCAAGGAGATGAAAATCTTCTCGAAGTAATTAAATAGAAAAGACCTAACTATGTGTCTAATGATGGTTTCATCAATGGTTTTATTGAAAATCAAGGATGGCCTGGTGTGGTGCGGTGGGAGAACTGACTTGAGTTTTTGCGTTTGATCGCACTGTTACGGATAGCAGGAGTCGCCACCAACTTTTCTTTTATCCGATAAGGAAAGGTGAAAAAGCATATAAAAGACCTTTAGAGATGTTTTCTTGAGTTCGGGGGGTAGATTATGAAAAGGGAAGGTATTAGCACTGTGATATGGTGGCAGAACTGACTGTTAATACTGGTTTGCGTTTTTTGTTCGCAAAATGTCGCGGTAAGCAAGAGTCGCCATTAACTTTTATTTTATCCAACTGGAAAGGAAAAAAGCACAGAAAAATTCTTTTTTCGAGATATTCTGAGTACGGGGGGTAGATAATGGAAAGGGAAGGTGTTAGCACCCTTTTCATTCGTGGTTTTCCACGGGCTCTTAGGTACTTGCTCATCATTTTTGAAATTGCTTTCGTGTTTGTGTGTTTGAAAAGTTTTTTTGTTTTACTCCGATTTAACCCTTGCTTCTGTCTTCAAGAGTGTTACGAAGTCGTTTTGAAAACTTTGTTTGAAAAGAGTGTAAGTGTGGAAAAGTTTTGATTTTGAGAAAGTACCTACTAGCATCTACCTATTCGAAAAAAGAATGTTTCTGTTCTTGTTTCCTTTAGACAGCGCTATCCCACTATTAGTAAGTAGGTAGCACCGTCGTTGGAGTTATAAGGGACTATCGAAAGGCACGTAATGGTCATTGAAGGCAACATGTAAGGATACCTTAGCATTTTGAAGGGACTGTCATCATATATTCGTAGGCAACATCAAGGGACAAGATCATTTCTCATAGGAAACTTCGAGGGACATCGAGGGACCATGATCTTTTTTGATGACTATTATATCGAGGGTCTTTGCTAAGGGTATCCCTACGTTCGAGGGACATGACCATTGTTTTCCGAGGCAACCAAGTGAGGAGTACCCTAGGAGTGAATATGTGCATATGATTTGTTTCAGTTATTTAATCTTTGCACACTAGGTGATCTACCGTTTTAATTTTCCAGACATTCTTGCCATACAATCCTATTAGCCATACATCTAGACATTTTATATTTGCGGAATTTAAAGTGCGGAAAATAAGCTAAGCTATTACAAGGCTTCGGGTATTTACATAGCCAAAAACAAACCCCTTAAAAAAACGATAAATGAAAGTAAAAAGGTACTAATTAATCAATTACAACTTGTGAGCAATTATATTGATATGGTAAAATAAAATAAAGCGTGTGCGAATAAAGAACGAGAGAGAATTAGGGTTTTGACCCCGTCTAACCTAATCGAAAGAAAAATTATTTTTTGTTGTTTTTAATTATTTCTAATAAAAAAGAATTAGGTTTTTTAAAATTAAATACAAAGTTAATTAGTAATTAAATTAGTTAAAAAAATAATTAAATGGCCTATTTTTGTGTTTTGTTATTTTAAGAAAAAAGAAAATAGAATTAAGTTAGAAACAAAATCCTAATTGTTCTAATTAATTTTAATTTATTAAAAAAACAATTAAATTTACCTAAAATTAAATAAAAACCTAAAATTAATTATTCGAGTTTATTATAAAAAATCAAAGGTTTGTGAAAAATGTTAAGTTTTATGAAAAAAAAAAGTTTTAAACAGAAAGAATAAAAATAGGTAAAAGGATAAATAGAAAGGAAGAAAATCAAAACCAATATGGGTGGTTGTTGAACCCACCCCCCTTAACCTTCTCAGGATGTCTGCCTTGTTATGAATTGGTGTCATGTGTTAGTTGTCCTATTTTGGCCATTTGTGTTTTGGCCTCAACGTTCTGTAATGAACCTGCATGGGATCCTGTCTAAATCTGCAGTGTTGAATCTCATGAATACATTAAATAAATTACTGTGATACGGTGGGAGAACTGGCTTGAGGTTTTGCGTTTGTGTTCGCAAATGTTTCGGTTTAGCAAGAGTCGACACCGACTTTTTATTTTATCCAAAGGAAAGGTCAAAAAGCAAAGGAAAGACCTTTGTGATGTTTTCTTGGGTTTGAGGGGTAGATTATTAAAAGGGAAGGTGCAAGCACCCTTTTCATCCATGGTTATCCATGGGCTCTTAGTTACTTATTTAAATCACTTGCTTTTGCTTTTCAATTGTTTGAAATGGTGCTTTGTGTGTGGTTTTTGAAAATGTTTTGAAAAGAGGCCATCGTTGTGGCAACCTTTGTAATGATTCTTGTTTGAATGAATACAAAGGTGTATTGTCTTTTGAAAAGATGTTTCAATGTTTGAATGTTTGAAAGTTTGTTTTGAGAAATGTTTTTGAAATTGTGTTGTGAGGTGTGTTTGAAAATAACAAGGATGTTTTTGCAAGTTTTGATCAAGTAACTAAGAGTTGTCTACCCTATCTACCCAAGAGTCTTTCCTACACATTTCTAACCCTTTTGACAGTATTGTTTTACCATTGCATTTGGTAAACAACGTTGTATTTAGATGTTAAACGGGACAGGCGCGAGTCATCGTATTGACCATGATAGCAATAATGCTAAGTATCTTTAGCAATTTTTTGAGGGACTAGATCATTTTGTATAGGCAACCAAGATAGCATCATCGAGGGACTATGATCTTTTGTTTTTTTTTTGTTTTGCCAAGATACTCAACATGCATACCATGGCCATTTTAAAGGCAACAAGTGGATGAAACACTAGGGGTGCATGTGTATATTGTGTTATCATTTTCATGCATTTTTATCTTGTATTAGGTCTAACTATTTGTTTTGATTTTGGATATTGCATACAAACCCTAATCTCTATCATGGCATATTTGAAAGTATAAGTGCGTAAAAGTAATCTAGGATATTACAACATTGATATGGGGAGGGGGATACAATTTTGGATAGGGGATTATTTTGCAAGAAATTAAAACCCTAAATTATTACAACCAAATTGAATTTCTTTGCTCAAATGACAAATAAACAATATTTAAGTAAGCAATTAAATATAAATAGTCAATACATTATAAATATGCAAAAAAAATGTTTTTGTTTATTTTTATGTGTAAAAATATAATATTTAATGTATTAAAGAAGAAAATAAAAGTTATTTTTGTTAAGGGAAAAACCCTAAATTTTTGTTTTAAGAAAATGTATGAAAATTATAATATTTATTTATTTATGTACAATAAAAAAAATAAAAATATATATATTCAAGTTTCAAAAAATAAAATATATTAGAAAAAATATTATTTTTAATAAGGGTGGAAACCCTAGTTTTTTTTGTTTTAAGATAATATATATTATATTATTTATTTTATGTATAAGAAAATAAATATAAATATATACAAAGATATTAAGAAATAAAACATGTGAAAAAATATATTATTTTATATGTATAAATAATAAAAAATAAAAATATATAATATTTCTATAATATTTATTTGTTTTTATTAAAGAAAATAAAGGTATATACTATTTAATAATTATTTTTATGTCTAAAAAAATTAATAAAAAATAATAAAATAAAATATGGAAATTTATGAAAAAATGTTTTTGATATATTTTATGTTTAGAAAATATAAAATAAAATCAGAAATAAAAAATAAATAGAAGAATATAAAAAATATAATGAAATGGGCGAGGGGGTGCAAGAAGCAGGTCATGGGGTGAAAAAAGCCATGCCAAGCCAAGCCCATCCCAGTTACAACTTCATCTTCAACCTTTGAATCACAAATCGTGCGCATGTGTACAAAATCTTGAAATCCTGCATACGTGCTCTGTTTTAGATGAACTCGTGTATGGCAATGTGGAGGTTTTTAATGAGGCCTGAGATGTTTGTGAGCTTGCCTGAACTTCCTCTGACCTTCCCCAATGCTTAGTTTGCTTTGGATTTGCTTGAACAAGCTTGTAGAAGTCAACCGGCACAAGCTGAAAACAGAAATGGTGAAGCTTGCAAATGGAGTTACAGTCAAGGGCCAATGGTTGGGATAGTTCAGGTGGGTTATATGGAAGGTATTGGAACAGGTTTGGGGCAAAACACACGAGTAGTTTTTGTTATGGAACTCAAAGTGTAGAAACTACCCTGTTTTGCAAGAGGAATGTGTTTTGATGTTCAAGAGTGTCTGAGGGATGGATGGCTCGTGTTTCTACCTCAAGGCAATGTGCAAAACTTGTTTGGAATGGTCACCAAGCTTGGTTATAACAGATACTCAAGTTATGTGATTTTGGCAAGTTGACTTGTTTTGAAAGAAAAGTGTGAAGTGATACAAGATAGGCCTGTACAGGCTATCTCCAAGCATGCACAAGATAGTTGTACTTTTGCCTAAGTTTATGGAGCTTGTTTGCTGCAAAGAAAGAGGTCCAAGGCTCAAGAGAAGCAATGTTGACATAAAGTTTCCTTTATGAAAATGGAAATGCTACCTTTTTGCCATTTTAAGATTAATTCAATGTGTAAACCTCTATTGATCAGAATAACACCTTAAACCAATGAGTTTGCATTCAATTTTTGAGTGTGGAAGGGTTTAGAGACCTGTAATCAAGTACAAAGCAAGTTTGGACAGATTTTGCAACTTGTGTCAACATGAAAATGCCATGGATCAAAGTGAGTTTTTGCCAAATTCAAATCTTCGATTCTCCCTAACCATAAATGATTTGGAATAGTTCTTTGACATTTTGGAAAGCTTGTAACATGCTATACAATCCATCTTTGAATTGAATTTTGAGGTTCCAAGTGGAACTATGTGAAAAATGGTCATGAAGATAGGTCAAAATCCTGTCTAAATTAGGGCAAAATTTCACTAAGTTAAAAGTTTCATGGACCCTTGTTCCAAAAATCATAACTTGAGATCCAAGATTATTTTGGGAAAACTTTGTGAATCAAAGTTGTAGATTTTGTGGAGGAATACAACTTTCATGTTGGAAGTTTTGTTTGAATCCAATTGCATCATGGTGAAAATGTTGGGCAAAGTTGGGAAGAAATAAGAAAATTTCATAACTTAGAAAAATTCTAAGTTATGAAATTTTTCAATCTTAAACCCTAATTTGCAAAATTAGGTTTCCTGATGAACAAGTTTCATGTTTTGACTCATCTTGATGAAAAATGACCCTTGGCACTTGATTTTGACCAAAAAGTCAAAGTTTGACTTTTTAGTGTACAGTCAAATTTTGATCAGTTGACTGAAAAATTCATTTGTCAATTCAATGAATTTGAGATCTTTTGAACCTTGTGAATAGGTCAATATGATGCCATTGAGTCCTTGAATCCATGCTTGAACCCAATTTTCCATTGGCTAGGTGAAAACAAAATCAGAAATTGCCCTTATACAGTCAAAACCCTAAAAATGACCATTTTGCCCTTTTGATGATCTGATCAAATTTCTTGAGGATTTGTGGTCCAAACTTGATCAAATGGTTCATATGAGCCTATAATGTCGATGTGGATAAAAAATTGTGAGGTTTGACTGTAAATTGGCCACATTTGACTTTTTCCCCAATACAGCTGATTTCTAGGTTAACTGTCCAATTGACTGGGCAAAAATTTGATTCAAAGCTTGAAACTTGGTAGAGGCAATATTATAAGTCCAACATGAAGTATGAAAGTCACTTTGAGCATTGAAAGTCCAAAAATGCTTGTGCAAACTCAAACCCTAATTTAGGTCATCAGTGCAAGGAGATGTCCTTAGCAGAGCAAACCCTAATCCTGTCTGGAGTTCAAAGAGTCTTGTGAGGGGAAATCTTGATAAAATGAGAGGGAAAATTTTGGGGCACAACAGCTGCCCCTGTTTAATATTTTTGAACCTGAAGAGTTAGATTGGCGAGTTTGCCTTTCGTGACTCGAAGGTAAAAGATGATTGGACACTAGAGTGCCCGTAAATTTGCACTCGTCAAAATGTAAATGAGGGAATGTGCTTAAAGATGCCATTTGGAGATGGTAGAATCTTTCTGGAGATGGTCTTAAACATGCCATCCAAGACTGTTTGTTGAAAATTAGGAGAATGAACACCAGATTGGTATCCGTATCTGGAACGTATTTGAGTTGTTTCTGGAGATTGGATTTGTATGAGCAAAGGAATGGCATCCGTGTCTGGAGCGTATCTGAGCTGTAACCATATTTGATTTTTTGAATGAATATCAGAATGACTGCCGTGTCTGGAGTGTATCTGTATTGTATCTGAATTCTGAATGGGCGACAGAAAAACATCCGTGTATGGAGCATCTTTGGGCTGGGGATAAATTCCGAATGAGTGATAGAATGGAAACCGTGTCTGGAGCGTATTTGGACTATATCTGAAGTTGAGATCTGTATGAGTAGTAGAATGACTTCCGTGTCTGGAATGTATCTGTACTGTAACTGGGATCTGGACAAGTGACAGAATGACTTCCGTGTCTGGAGTGTATCTGAACCTGAGGTTGATAGTTGAATCTGAATGAGAAATAGAATGGCTTCCGGGTCTGGAGCATATCTAGTCTGTATCTGATTGTTGAAGTCTGAATGAGTAGTAGAATGACCGCCGTGTCTGGGGTGTATCCATACTGTATCTTGACTTGAATTTCTGAATGAGTAATAGAATGATCGCCGTGTCTCGGGTGTATCCATACTGTATCTGAAATAAGAGATCTGAATGAGTAGCAGAATGACTTCCATGTCTTGGAGTGTATCCGTACTGTATCTGAAATCTTTAAACATTTGTTAAAGGTAGCTTTTAATCTTATCCTGAAAAGGGTAAAATGTTAGCTAAAACACAAAGTTATGTTGCATGACATGTATGATGCAATAAAATTTGCTTTATCAATGTTTATGATATATGAATGTAATGTATGTGCATGTAAGCTGATTAGTTGTCTTGCTGAGGAAAATAAATCCTTGATAGCTGGAGATAATGAAATCTTTGACTACTGCCGGGAAAATAAATCCGGAATCGATGTTGGAGATTTGAAATCTTGATTGTTGAAGGTGAGAAATCCTTGGACCACTGTTGGGGATAGAAAATCCTTGGCGACTTGTGGGGATTAATAAGAACATTGACAACTTCTGTGGAAATGTGAGAATCCTTCATGACTTTCCTGGGGATATAGGGATCCTTCAAGTCTGCTTGGGAAACCTTCTTGAGGAATCGAGAGAATTTTGATGACTATGGTTGGGGAATAAGGAAAACTCTGACGACCTCTACTGGGGAATTGAAACCTGGGAGGCCTCAACTGGAGAAATGAGACTGAGAATCTTCGATCTGTTGG
Organism: Vicia faba; assembly: GCA_948472305.1. NCBI lineage: Eukaryota > Viridiplantae > Streptophyta > Magnoliopsida > Fabales > Fabaceae > Vicia > Vicia faba. The sequence goes on from OX451741.1 coordinate 219,123,336, forward strand.
GAAATAATTCTGTGGGGAGAATGTTTATTCTGTTGAAGAGTTCTCAAGGTCTTGGGTTGTATGCCAATCTACTGAGGAATCATCCGAAGCTGTTGTCTGGTTATTTGTCAGGTCTTTAAGATAACTTGCAGGAGAATCTTCTGGTTTTAAGACAACTTTTTGGGGAATTGGAGGAAACTAGATGGTCTTCCACCAGGGTTTGAGGGTTGAAGTTTTGGACTTCGTTGGGGAAGAAAATTTCATCTTCACTGAGGGTTTACGGTTCAAAGTTTCGCTCCACTGGGGATTAGGAGTTTTGAAAACTCAAACCTGATGGGGGTTTTGAAACTTAACTCCGATGGGGATATGTATTTCATGGCTTTAGCTCTGCTGAGGATTTCTCCCGGAATAGCCTAAAGACTTTTTCCCATACTTTCAATTGGTCAGTAATTATTTTTTCTCATTTCGTTTTATTTGTAAGTAGTGATTATATTCAAATGCATATGCTCATTTAATAAATCATTGGACGTTTTCAAATAAAACACAAGTGTAAAGAAAAATAAATGGCAAATAGATTTCTGCACTTTGAAGTATCTTTGCATTAACTTTGTGTAAGTATTTTGTACAAAGGGGACAGGCATCCTAGTAAGAGAATGTTGTCATAAAATTGAGAAAAATTTATACAAAGAAAGATGGCTATGTGTAACAATTCCATGGGGTTCCCATTCTGCTATAGCCTTCATAACTCTGAGTATCTTGTCCATTCATTGCTTCGTCCGCAAATGATTGGATTGATCAGAAGCTTGGAGCTTGTCTGTGAAGATATTTTTCTTAAAGTGATCCGACGAGACATAGTCATACACTTTAATTCCCTAACTTTTGCCTGGATCGCCCTTTCGGGTTTTTGATCCACCGGGAAACCCTTTTTTGCCCAAGTCGCCCTTTCGGGTTTTCAACTTGCCGGGTGTACATATTTTTTATTTATCCCTAATTTTTTCCTGAACCGCCCTTTCGGGTTTTCGATTCACCGGGATGCCCATTTTTGCCCAAGTCGCCCTTTCGGGTTTTCAACTTGTCGGGTAGTTTATACGTAGTATCTTTTGACTATGTCTGCGTTCGCAGGGTGCGGCAGATCGTCGCTGTCCATGGTGGTCAGGATCATTGCCCCACCGGAAAAGATATTCTTGATCACAAATGGTCCTTCATAAGTAGAAGTCCATTTTCCCCTGGGATCACTTTGCGGCAAGATGATTTGCTTGATTATAAGGTCCCCGACATGATATACTTGTCTCTTGACTTTCTTGTTGAAGGCCTTGATCATACGTTTTTGATACGCCTGACCATGGCAAACAGCAGTAAGTCGCTTTTCGTCAATCAAGTTAAGTTGATCAAGCCGGGTCTGAATCCAATCGTCTTCACTCAAACTAGCATCTTTCATGATTTTCAAGGAGGGAATCTGAACCTCGATAGGTAAAACAGCCTCCATGACGTATACCAAAGAAAAGGGTGTTTCCCCAGTTGAAGTGCGTGCCGTGGTACGATATCCATGCAGAGCAAACGATAACATCTCATGCCAGTCCTTGTAGGCGACTATTATATTTTGAATGATCTTCTTGATATTTTTGTTCGCAGCATCGACAACACCGTTCATCTTAGGCCGATAGGGAGATGAATTGTGATGTTGAATCTTGAACTGCTCGCACAGAGCAGTGATCATAGTATTGTTCAAATTTGTACCATTGTCAGTGATGATCCTGTCGGGGATACCATACCGGCATATGAGGTTCTGCTTGGTGAAACGGGCAACCACATTCTTTGTAACGGAGGCGAAGGAAGCTGCTTCGACCCACTTGGTAAAGTAATCAATGGCCACCAGGGTGAAACGGTGTCCATTGGATGATGTAGGCTTGATCTCTCTAGTCATGTCGATTCCCCACATCGTGAATGGCCAAGGAGATGTTAAGACATTTAGAGGAACTGGAGGAATATGTACCTTGTCAGCATAGATTTGGCATTTGTGACAAGTACGGGAATGTTGATGACAATCAACTTCCATGGTAGACCAGTAGTAGCCTGCCCGTAGAATCTTTTTAGCCATCGTATGACCGCTTGAGTGGGTGCCAAAGGTGCCATTATGTAGTTCAGCCATGATCTGCTCAGCTTGAACCTTGTCCACACAACGGAGTAGGACACAATCAAGATTGCGCTTGTATAAGATACCATTGCTCAGAAAGAACTTGGCTGCGAACCTCCTTAAGAACTTTTTGTCGTTGACTGAAGCTCCTTCAGGGTATTCTTGTGCTTCGAGATACATTTTGACGTCATGAAACCAAGGTCGGTCCACTACTTCTTCGGTATTAATATCGTGACAATGTGCAGGCTCTTCCATTCGTTCGATGGTGATTTGAGGTGCCTCATTATCCCAGTTAAGTTTAAACATGGATGACATTGTAGCTAGAACATCTGCCAACTGATTCTCTTCTCGCGGGAAGTGCTCGAAGGTAATCTGCTCGAAATGTGGTAACAATGTCAAGACATGTTCTTTGTAAGGGATGAGGTTAGGGTGTTTAGTATCCCACTCTCCTTTGATTTGACTGATAACCAAAGCTGAGTCCCCAAATACAATCAAAGATTTGATTCCTAAGTCAATAGCAGCCTTGAGACCAAAGATGCAAGCTTCATACTCGGCCATGTTATTGGTGCAGCTGAAGTAGAGTCTAGCAGTGAAAGGTGTATGGCAACCTTCTGGAGAGATAAGTACCACGCCGATATCGTTTCCAAGTGCGTTGGAGGCACCATCAAAGTACAGAGTCCATCGGGATCCTTGTTCAGGTCCGTCATACGGTCTGTTTTCTTCAATGTTGCTCAAAGTCATGATATCTTCGTCGGGAAAGTCGAACCTCATGGATTGGTAATCTTCGACAGCTTGATGGGCCAGATAATCGGCTAGCACACTCCCCCTTATAGATTTTCGGGTTGTGTACTGGATATCATACTCAGTCAGGATCATTTTCCATCTAGCGATTCTTCCGGATAAAGCAGGCTTCTCGAAGATGTACTTGATCGGATCCATCTTAGAGATCAGTAAAGTGGTATGTGTCAACATATACTGCCTTAGCCGGCGAGCAGCCCATACCAAAGCGCATCAAGTTTTCTCGAGCAGTCAGTAGCGAGTCTCACAGTCGGTAAACTTTTTGCTAAGGTAATAAATGGCGTGCTCTTTTCGGCCAGACTCGTCATGTTGGCCCAGTACGCACCCCATTGAATTCTCCAGGACAGTTAGATACATTATTAGCGGCCTTCCTTTGACGGGTGGCATCAAGATAGGAAGTTCCAACAAATACTCCTTGATTTTATCGAAAGCAACTTGGTAGTCATCATTCCATTTAACCACCTGATCTTTGTTCAACAGCTTGAAGATTAGCTCACAGGTAGATGTTAGGTGAGAAATGAACCTTGCAATATAGTTTAGGCTTCCCAAGAAACCTCTGACCTCCTTCTCTGTGCGAGGGGAAGGCATTTCTTGTATAGCTTTGACTTTGGCAGGATCAACCTCGATGCCTTTGTTACTGACGATGAATCCCAAAAGTTTACCGAACCTGACTCCGAAAGTGAACTTGTTAGGGTTCAGTCTGAGCTTGTACTCTTTCGACCTGACAGGCAGCTTTTGCAGATGGTCGAGGTGTTCTTCTTCCGTCTGTGAATGGGCTATCATATCGTCTACGTAAACTTCAATCTCATGATGTATCATGTCATGAAACAAAGCTACCATGGCGCATTGATAGGTTGCCCCAGCATTCTTCAGTCCGAATGGCATCACTTTATAGCAGAAGGTACCCCACTGCGTAACAAAAGTAGTCTTCTCCATGTCTTCAGGGGCCATTTTGATCTGGTTGTATCCTGAAAATCCATCCATGAAAGAGAATACCTTATGTTGAGTTGTATTGTCAACCAAGATGTCAATGTGCGGTAGTGGAAAGTCATCTTTAGGGCTAGCCCTATTTAAGTCTCTGTAATCCATGCATATTCTGACTTTGCCGTCCTTCTTAGGCACGGGCACAATGTTAGCGATCCATTGGGGATAGGAAGTAACAGAAAGAAAGCCAACATTGAACTGCTTCATTACTTCAGCTTTGATCTTTTCGGACATGTCAGGCCTCATTCGGAAGACTTTCTGTTTGATTGGTGGACAGTCTTCTCTTGTAGGGAGACGATGAACCACAATATATGTATCCAGTCCCGACATGTCTTCGTAGGACCAGGCAAAGATCTCCACATATTCATTCAACAGCTGAACTAAATGCTCTTTGACACTTGGCTCTAGGTTGGCACTCACTTTAACCTCTTTTCTGTCTTCCTCTATTCCCAAGTTGATAGTCTCTAACAACTCCTCGTGAGGTAGAATAGCCCTTTCTTCCTGTTGCAAAAGTCTGGCCAACTCTCCAGGCACTTCACAGTCTTCATCACCTTCGTATTCAACATGATTGACCAGATCTTTAGAGTCACTGAAGGCCATAGCAGAATTGTTACCCATGGAATCCGGGGTGGATGGGTACCTGCATTTTGTGAGCATGGGTGTGTGTAAGGGATAACCACCTTTAAACAAATAGAATGTAAAAAGAAAGAAAATGAACACAAAAGTTTATATATGAAAACGTCCATGATTCATTAAAAATGGCGTATGAAGATGAAAAATCAAGCCCTTACAAATGGACCTATATGCCCCGGGTAAGGCATAAGGCAAAAAGTGTACGAATTGTTTAAAAATTATTACAGACCAACATAAAATGTTCAAAAGATAAATTACTGATTGATGAAAGTAATGGGAACAAAGTCTTTCGCCTCCCAGTTGTTCAGTTCTCCTTCAATAGTTAGAAAGATCCGGTCTTCAAAATTGCTTTCTTCTTCATCATCCTCTAAAGCATGAACTCCATGATGAGTGATTTTCAATGGTGGTCCTCCAGCCCTGGAGCGACGCACAGCCTTCTGACTAGCAGCAGTGAAACCCAAGCCGAACTTATCTATCTTGTAAGGAAAATCTGGCAGTTGACCCCATATTGTGCTTCCTCCTTCCTTGATCACATCCTTCACATCTTTAAGGGATGACATCCTGGACACAAGTTTGGTAATGATGGGCACATAAGTCATTGTCTTGGCTACCGCAACTTCAGGAGAAACCTCTTCAAAGTGCTGAAAGGGGGTCTCGATGAATTCACCATCTAATTCAACATAGCAGAATGAATTCATATGGCTTATCATATACTCCTCCTCGCCACGAACTGTCACAATTTTCCCCTGGATAGGGTACTTAAGCTTTTGATGCAGAGTGGACGGTACGGCCCCAACATGATGAATCCAGGGTCTTCCTAACAAGCAAGAGTAGGAGGGACGGATATCCATGACATAAAATATGGAGTGGCAAGTTTCAGTACCCACTTTAATTGGGATGTCCACCTCCCCGTGGACCATCCGATTAGAACCATCAAAGGCTCTTACAATGATATTGCTGGGCTTTAAGGTCAAACCTTCATAGTCCAATCTGTCCAACGCTTTCTTAGGCAAGACATTTAAAGACGACCCGGTATCAACCAGAACGTGAGCAAGAGTAGTCCCTCTGTATTCCACCGAGACATGCAGCGCGTCGTTATGCTTTCTCCCCTTAGATGTTAGATCGGCATCGGAGAAGCCAAGACCATTGTCGGCGGTTAGGCTGGATACACACTCCTGGAACTGGTCCGCAGAGGTTTCCTGAGGCACATGGGCAATCTTCAAGAATTTGATCAGGGCTTTGGCATGGGCTTCAGAACAGAGCAATAGGGCCAGCATAGAGATTTTTGAAGGGGTTTGCCCCAGTTGTTCTACGACATCATAGTCGCTTTTCTTAATTATTTTTAAAATCTCCTACATTTCCTTTTGAGTGGTCTCGGGGATGACCAAAGGCTGAGCCCTCGTCCTGACGGGCGCTTCTTGGATCCCCTTACCTTTATCAGCAGTAACAGCAGAGGGTACAACTTCGGGAGTTATGATTTCTTCAATCACTGGAGTTCGTACAGACGCGTTGACGGGCACCGGAGTAATCTTAGAAGCATTTGAGGGTCCGAAGATTGCCCTTGGAGGAGCAATCTCCGGAGAGAAGATTCTTCCGCTGCGAGTGATCTTACTTGTCCCCGCAATATTTCCTATGTTAGTAGTCTCTTCATCGGAACTTTCTTAAACTGATTCGATCTGCTTAACACCGTGGTAGAAGATCTCTCCTCCATAATTCCACGGTATTGTCTTGTTGGACTTGTATGGGATAGGCCCCGACATTATTATCTTCAGAGGTACAAACTTTGGATCAGGTGTAATCTTAACAGGTCTTTTGGAGACCTTGTAAAGATTGTCGGAAATGGTGATTATAGCAACATCGTTGATTGGAGTAACAGGAGTAATAGGAGTAACACGAGTTTTCTTGAAGAGGATTTCTTGATTATCCATCAGGCGTTGGATGCCTGACTTTAATAGCGGACAGTCGGATTGTAAGGTCGAACAAAGCTAACAATCTTTTTCACAGCCCGAGAAAATTCCGGCTTTCAACTGATTCATCTTGATCATTGGTAATGGAGTCATTAAGTCATCGACAACGGTAACATAAAGCTCTTCTACAATAGCATGGACATTATGACCATGTTTTGGCATTGGAGCGGATATCACATTAGGTTTTTCAGGTGCGTCAAACTCCACCTCCTTGGCATCTATTAAATCCTGGATCTTATTTTTGAGGGCCCAACAATTGTTGGTGTCGTGCCCCACACTGTCTGAATGATAGGCACACTTTGCATTTGAATGGTAGTAGGGAGAAGAGGTATTTGGGTTCTTCGGCGCCTCTTTCAAGTTTGTACGGTTTAACTTCAACAGATAAGGGAGAACCTGAGCAGGTGTCATATTGATCCGAGTGAATTTCCATGCAGGCCTTTCCACCCTTGCTTGGTTGGTTCTGGGTTGACTGTTTCGAGGTTGATCGGCTACGCAATTCTGAATCATCACAGCCCCCACCGCTGGTCAGCGCTCCATTCTTCCTTGGTTTCTTTGGGAGTAAACAACTGAGACCTCTTTCTTGGCTGGAAAAGTTTTCTTGATAGCAGCGGAAGCAGATGTATCCTTTTGAATTTTACCGCTCTTAATGCCAGCTTCGACTCTTTCACCAGTCAGAATTAGCTCGATGAACCCTGCAGATGAGCTCCCGATCAAGTGATTAAAGAATGTAACTGACATGGTCCCCAAAAACATATCCACAAGCTCTCTCTCAGAAAATGGTGGCTGCACCCTTCCAGCCAAGTCCCTCCACTTCTGGGCATACTCCTTAAAGCCTTCATTAGAGACCATACCCATACTATATAATTGAGTACGAGTAGGTGCTAAATCTGCATTATATTGATATTGTCTGTAGAAGGCAGCAGCCAAATCTTCCCAGTTATGTACATCAGATCTCTCAAGCTGATATAACCAATCCAATTGCGTCCCCGAAAGACTATCTTGAAAAAAGTGGACCCACAGAGCCTTATCAAAAGAATGAGGTTGGATTTTTCTGACGTAAGACCGCAGATGCATCTTCGGACAAGACAAACCGTCATATTTAGAAAATGTAGGCACCTTGAATTTAGGGGGAATCACAATCCCAGCAACCAACCCTAGCTCCTTTAAATCCAGTCCAGACACTCTTTGTACCTTCATGGCTGCCAAACGCTCTTCCAGATTCTTATACTTGTCGTCTGCAGGAGGGTACTGCTGCTCAGAGTAATCTTCATCCTCTTCTTCTTCTTCTTCAGCCTCAGACTCGGAGGGTACTGCAGTTCCCTTTCCTTTGCCAACCCCTTCATTGTATGTTGAGGGGAAATCCAGGACTCTTCTAGCTTGGTTCTAAAAACTTCTTCCCATAGTGGCCACACCAACTCTTTTCTTTTTCTTTTTCTCCTTTTCTTTTTCCAGTAGACCTTTGAGCTCCTCCTGACCCTTTGCCAAGGTTATGAGTAGCTGTTGGAACTGTGAATTCTGCGTCTGTAGGTCTTTGACCGTCTGCTCTATATCCATTTTGCTGAAATAAACAACAAAGAGATAAGGAAACCTGGTGTGAAGACCTGCTTATGCATATGATGAATGATATGTATTCATGTAATGCATTCAAGGATTCAGAAATTCAAATTTGTTGCAAACAAAAAAAGAACGCACGTCATATTAATACGATAGAATTTGTTAGTACATAAGTGCCCCATGGGCAAAATAATACAAAATTCTAATGTAAAAAGATGTTGCGCATCCTTTTCGGTGCGATGTAGGTGTTGAGAGTCTTCTCTTCATGGATTCGACGAGTAAGTTCTAAAACCTTCTTCTCACTGGCGTAGAAACTGGCTTCAAAAGTGTTTCATTCTTCCTTGAGCTGTATCCAACTCTTTTGCCAATCTTCCAATGATGTTGGCATGTCAGGATGTAGGAGGGTGTATGGAACCTCTCCTTCCATAACAGGCTCTTTGATCATGGGAAGAATGTAGGGGTAAGGCATCATAAGACTTAGGGCGCGGGTTCGTACCCACTTGAGGTAAGGATCAAGGGGGATGGAATTCTTGTGTCCCAGTGTATTACTGTCCACTTTGTTGGGCATCCTCCAAGCTTGGATAAACCTTTGTCGAAGTCCTTGAGCGTCGTTGTCGAAGTCAAAAACCAAGTCTAGAATCAGCAAGTGATGAGGGCCATCCCTTCGGGCATACCCAAATTGTCTCAGAGCCAAGCAGGGGTTGTAGGTAATGCCCCCCTAATGTCAAGTAGTGGGACATTAGGGAATTCCCCACAACGATCAATGATGATGACATTTTTTCTGGACCGAGAACACCAATGAACATCAGAATGTGTAAGAGTCATCAACCGTTGTGACCACCTCAAGCCTTGATCATTCTTCAAGACTGATTGGGGAAGGTGAGAAATAAACCACCTTGCTATAAGAGGAGTACAGCATATGAGAACACCTAATTTCCTTATTGTTCGTGTGTGAAATGAGTGGAGGATGTCCCCAAGCAATCTAGGCACAGGATTCCGAGATATGAAAATTTTGACAGCATTCACATCTATAAGTTGATCAGGGTTTGGGAACAAGACCAACCCATAGATGAGAAGTGCTACAATCTCTTCAAAAGCTTGCAGATCTAGAGAATTCCAGAAGCCTTGTGCCTTCTTAAACAAAAACTTTGCCAAGAAACCCTTGACACCACTTCTGGTTTCCCAATGACCTTTGATATCAGATGGTTGCAAGTGTAAGGCTTGAGCAACATCTTCAGGCTTTGGTTCTCTTTCCGTACCGTTGTAGGGTAGTTGATGGAGAATAGGAATCCTCAGGAGTTGAGAAAATTCCTCCAAAGTAGGCACTAGTTGGTAATCAGGAAATGTGAAGCAATGGTGTAGGGGGTCAAAGAACTGGAAGAGAACTTTCACCATGTCTTCTTCAATGTTGGAATTGACCAAGTTGAGAAGTCTACCATGTCTTTCACTGAAGGTAGAATTCTCTGGAATCTTGGAAACAAGCTCCTTTAGTTGAGGAGGGATTCTCACAAGGTTGACTTGAATTATTTTCCTGCGAAGAGATTCCATTACTTACAAAACAAGAACAAAGATGAAGATCCAAACCCTTGAAGTGGTTAGTGGATGCATATGATTCTTTATGATGTTCATGATGTATGCACAAGTATATGTACAAGCAAGTCACACAAGTTCCTAGTTTGAGGCTTGCATGGGGTTTCATAGGTAAGTACCCTCTTGAAGTTAGTTGGCTCAAGTTGTCCTATAAATAGTAACCGGGTTCTAAGGAGCTCAATATCACTGCACCAAAGCCGGCCATCTCACTACCCTTAAAAAAGGCCAAGATGGTCAAGTAAAGGTTCTAAAAGTCCATTAGTGCTTCATGACATCACTCAGCGGACCCGTATTCTCTTTGATTGACTCAAAGGCTAATGGTACCCACAAATATGTTGCACTAATATAGCTATTGCTTCAACCATGTCGGTATACCCCGCACAGTTTCCATAACGTATTGCTATTTACCTATGAATGTTTCCAAAATCTGGGTAGAGGATTTCAAACCCAAACAATAGAATCAAGTGTAAAGCAATCAAAGCAAACAAAGTAAGCATGTAAAGGTGATCTAAACCCTAAGGTAACCCCACTTTTATATTATATACCCCAACAGAGTCGCCAGTTCTGTGATACGGTGGGAGAACTGACTTAAGGTTTTGCGTTTGTGTTCGCAAATGTTTCAGTTTAGCAAGAGTCGCCACCGACTTTTTATTTTATCCAAAGGAAAGGTCAAAAAGCACAGGAAAGACCTTTGAGATGTTTTCTTGGGTTCGGGGGGTAGATTATGAAAAGGGAAGGTGCAAGCACCCTTTTCATCCATGGTTATCCATGGGCTCTTAGTTACTTATTTAAATCACTTGCTTTTGCTTTTCAATTGTTTGAAATGGTGCTTTGTGTGTGGTTTTTGAAAATGTTTTGAAAAGAGGCCAGCGTTGTGGAAACCTTTGTAATGATTCTTGTTTGAATGTATACAAAGGTGTATTGTCTTTTGAAAAGATGTTTCAATGTTTGAATATTTGAAAGTTTGTTTTGAGAAATGTTTTTGAAATTGAGTTGTGAGGTGTGTTTGAAAATAGCAAGGATGTTTTTGCAAGTTTTGATCAAGTAACTAAGAGTTGTCTACCCTATCTACTCAAGAGTCTTTCCTACACATTTTTAACCCTTTTGACAGTGTTGTTTTACCATTGCATTTGGTAAATAACCTTGTATTTGGATGTTAAACGGGACAGGCGCGGGTCATCGTATTGACCATGATAGCAATAGTGCTAAGTATCTTTAGCAATTTTTTGAGGGACTAGATCATTTTGTATAGGCAACCAAGATAGCGTCATCGAGGGACTATGATATTTTGTTTTGTTTTTGTTTTGCCAAGATACTCAACATGCATACCATGGCCATTTTAAAGGCAACAAGTGGATGAAACCCTACGGGTGCATGTGTGTATTGTGTTATCATTTTCATGCATTTTTATCTTGTATTAGGTCTAACTATTTGTTTTGATTTTGGATATTGCATACAAACCCTAATCTCTATCATGACATATTTGAAAGTATAAGTGCGTAAAAGTAATCTAGGCTATTACAATATTAATATGGGGAGGGGGATACAATTTTGGATAGGGGATTATTTTGCAAGAAATTAAAACCCCAAATTATTACAACCAAATTGAATTTCTTTGCTCAAATGACAAATAAACAATATTTAAGTAAGCAATTAAATATAAATAGTCAATAAATTATAAATATGCAAAAAAAAATGTTTTTGTTTATTTTTATGTGTAAAAATATAATATTTAATGTATTAAAGAAGAAAATAAAAAAAAAAAGTTATTTTTGTTAAGGGAAAAACCCTAAATTTTTGTTTTAAGAAAATGTATGAAAATTATAATATTTATTTATTTATGTACAATAAAAAAAATAAAAATATATATTCAAGTGTCAAAAAATAAAATATATTAGAAAAAATATTATTTTTAATAAGGGTGGAAACCCTAGTTTTTTTGTTTTAAGATAATATATGTTATATTATTTATTTTATGTATAAGAAAATAAATATAAATATATACAAAGATATTAAGAAATAAAACATGTGAAAAAATATTATTTTATATGTATAAATAATAAAAAATAAAAATGTATAATATTTCTATAATATTTATTTGTTTTTATTAAAGAAAATAAAGGTATATACTATTTAATAATTATTTTTATGTCTAAAAAATAATTAAAAATAATAAAATAAAATGTGAAAATTTATGAAAAAATGTTTTTGATATTTTTTATGTTTAGAAAATATAAAATAAAATCAGAAATGAAAAATAAATAGAAAAATATAAAAAATATAATGAAATGGGCCAGGGGGTGCAAGAAGCAGGTCAGGGGGGTGCAAAAAGCCATGCCAAGCCAAGCCCAGCCCAGTTACAACTTCATCTTCAACCTTTGAATCACAAAACGCGCGCCTGTGTACAAAATCTGGAAATCCTGCATACGTGCTCTGTTTCAGATGAACTCGTGTATGGCAATGTGGAGGTTTTCAATGAGGCCTGAGATATTTGTGAGCTTGCCTGAACTTCCTCTGACCTTCCCCAATGTTTAGTTTGCTTTGGATTTGCTTGAACAAGCTTGTAGAAGTCAACCTGCACAAGCTGAAAACAGAAATGGTGAAGCTTGCAAATGGAGTTATAGTTCAGGGCCAATGGTTTGGATAGTTCAGGTGGGTTATATGGAAGGTATTGGAACATGTTTGGGGCAAAACGCACAAGTAGCTTTTGTTATGGAACTCAAAGTGAAGAAACTGCCCTGTTTTGCAAGAGGATTGTGTTTTGATGTTCAAGAGTGTTTGAGGGATGGATGGCTCGTGTTTCTAACTCAAAGTAATGTGCAAAACTTGTTTGGAATGGTCACCAATCTTGGTTATAACAGATACTCAAGTTATGTGATTTTGGCAAGTTGACTTGTTTTGAAAGAAAAGTGTGAAGTGATACAAGATAGGCCTGTACAGGCTATCTCCAAGCATGCACAAGATTGCTGTACTTTTGCCTAAGTTTATGGAGCTTGTTTGCTGCAAAGAAAGAGGTCCAAGGCTCAAGAGAAGCAATGTTGACATAAAGTTGCCTTTATGAAAATGGAAATGCTACCTTTTTGCCATTTTAAGATTAATTCAATGTGTAAACCTCTATTGATCAGAATAACATCTTAAACCAATGAGTTTGCATTAAATTTTTGAGTGTGGAAGGGTTTAGAGACCTGTAATCAAGTACAAAGCAAGTTTGGACAGATTTTGCAACTTGTGTCAACATGAAAATGCCATGGATCAAAGTGAGTTTTTGTCAAATTCAAATCTTCGATTCTCCCTAACCATAAATGATTTTGGAGAGTTCTTTGACATTTTGGAAATCTTGTAACATGATATACAATCCATATTTGAAATGCATTTTGAGTTTCCAAGTGGAACTATGTGAAAAATGGTCATGAAGATAGGTCAAAATCCTACCTAAACTAGGGCAAAATTTCACTAAGTTAAAAGTTTCATGGACCCTTGTTCCAAAAATCATAACTTGAGATACAAGCTTCTTTTTGGAAAACTTTATGAACAAAAGTTGTAGATTTTGTGGAGGACTACAACTTTCATGTTGGAAGTTTTGTTTGAATCCAATTGCATCATAGTAAAAATGTTGGGCAAATTTGGGAAAAAATAAGAAAAATTCATAACTTTAGAAAAATTCTAAGTTATGAAATTTTTCAATCTTAAACCCTAATTTGAAAAATTAGGTTTCTTGATGAAATTTTTTCATGTTTTGACTCATCTTGATGAAAAATGACCCTTGGCACTTGATTTTGACCAAAAAGTCAAAGTTTGACTTTTCAGTGTACAGTCAAATTTTGATCAGTTGACTGAAAAATTCATCTGTCAATTCAATGCATTTGAGATCTTTTGAGCCTTGTGAATAGGTAAAGATGATGCCATTGAGTCCTTGAATCCAAGCCTGAACCCAATTTTCCATTGGCTAGGTGAAAAAAAAAAATCAGAAATTGCCCTTATACAGTCAAAACCTTAAAAATGACCATTTTGCCCTTTTGATGATCTGATCAAATTTCTTGAGGAGTTGTGGTCCAAACTTGATCAAATGGTTCATATGAGTCTATAATGTTGATGTGGATCAAAAATTGTGAGGTTTGACTGTAAATTGGCCACATTTGACTTTTTCCCCAATACAGCTGATTTCTAGGTCAACTGTCCAATTGATTGGGCAAAAATTTGATTCAAAGCTTGAAACTTGGTAGAGGCAATCTTATAAGTCCAACATGAAGTATGAAAGTCACTTTGAGCATTAAAAGTCCAAAAATCCCTGTGCAAACTCAAACCCTAATTTAGGTCATCACTGCAAGGAGATGTCTTGAGCAGAGCAAACCCTAATCCTGTCTGGAGTTCAAAGAGTCTTGTGAGGGGAAATATTGATAAAATGAGAGAGCAAATTTTGGGGTACAACAATTACTATATATCATGAAATACAAATAAAGCCAATATATGAAAAAATTTAATGTTAAAACCGATATGACATGTATGAATGATTATACCCTTTTGATCATGGAGATCAAATCAGCCTTACCCTTACTGGAGAAGTAGTGATATGAATACTTTTATGTCCTTTTGATCATGGATATCAAGCCAGCCTTACCCTTACTGGAGAAGTAGTGAGATGTGGGTTTGTAACAGGGATGACTTGTTTGTAGTGAGATGAAGGTTTGTAATAAGGATTTAAAAAAGTTTTAGGGTTCTTGAAAGAATTTGATATTATGACAGCGTTATGGCAAATGATTTTTTTTCTTTTCCCCCCTCTCGTTTGTGTGAAAAGAATGAGATTATATAATAGAAATTAGAGAAAAAAAAGGGCTTTGAATGTGCAATTGGGCCTCCAATGTTCACTCTGGTTCGTCATGTTCCAGGCTAAATAGAAGGGGCTTAAGTACAAATTTTGAAGTTGAAATGTGAAAGAAAAATGTAGTCGACATCGAGAACTAACTCCTATCCGAAAATGGGCTCAATCGGATAAACGGTGAATTAGTTATGAATTTTTGAAGTTTTAGCTCAGACAAACTTATTTTGGGCTCCAGTGTCGACTCTGACACGTTCTTCAATAAAAAAATGGTATTGATCGGAGCATAATTTGGTCTCAACTTTTGAAGAAAAGTTGTATATCTCTGAGTCTGTGACCTTGTGTAAAAATATGAGCCTAATCCGATAAAAATTGACCGAGTTATGAATTTTCGAAGTTTCGACCCAGATAAAATAATATTCAGCATTCAGGATTTTCAGCGCGTCACGCATACTCTGAGCAAACAATGAAGGCTTTTTGGATACCGTTCGAACTCGATACCTTCTGTGAAAACTTAGCCAACTCAATTTTTGAAATTTTGGCGCCGGAACCAGCTCGATATGATGAAAATCGACCAAGTTATGATTTTCTGAACACGACGCAAATAAACTTCTGTCACAAATTTTCTGTATGAAAATACTTGATAAATCCGCATTTTTGAAGACCTTCTGATCGAAATTGGCTTCCATCCGTGAGAGATGAAAACATAGATGAGGTCAATACGGAATTTTGGCCATTGGAACAAGTTCAAAACGAGCCACGATCTTCAAATTATGAATTTTTTAGCGCGTAAAAATTGCACTTTCAACACACTTTTTCACCATATTTCTTCGAGAAAACTCACACATTCGGATACCTTCTTTAAAGAATTGAATCTTGAGCCGAACCTGAATTTGAGAATACGTTATCAGAGATATCTTGGCGAAAGAACACCTGAATATGACGCGTCGGGTTGGACTTGTGAATCTTTGAACCCCGAATCGTTGTAAAACAGCGAACCGATCTTCAGCACGAAAAATATTCTGAGAATATCCATTGACAAAATAAACGTCACTTGTAACCTGAAGAAGCTTGATAAATATACCTTTATTCCATAACCATAAAACCAATAATATGCGTGTATGAAAAAAGGGCAAATTTTGCGGTACAACAGTTGCCCCTGTTCAATCTTCTTAAACCTGAAGATTTAGATTGGCTCGTCTGCCTTTCGTGATCTGAAGGTGGAAGATGGTTGAACACTAGAGTGCCCAGAAATTTACACTCGTCTGTAATGATGCTTGACTATGTAGGTAGTATCGAGAATGGGCTTACAGATGCCATTTGGAGGAGATGACAGGAGGTCACCAAAGATGGGCTTAAAGATGCCATCTAGAGGATGTTGATTTCCCGAGATATTCCTTTGATGAGAATTCCTGTTCCTATCATTGAGGAGGAATCTGCTGAGGAATGTTGGTCTATGTATTGGGAGAAATAGAATTTTAAGAGCTTCAGTTATCCGTTAATCTACCGGGGAATCATCTCTTAGTCAATGAGATGAAAATTAACTACTATCTGGTTGTGTATAGGTCGCGTCGCGACCTACTGGGGAAAGGTGAAACCGATCGTGTTTGATAGGTCCGCGTCTTACAATGTTTTGGACTACTGTCTGGAGATAAGAGAAAAGAAACCTGGATGGTAAGGTTATGAGAAGGAACCTGGATAGTAGGGCTTATGGGAAGGAACCTGGGTAAGGTTTCTTTGTGAGGAGTTTGGATAAAACTGCATCTGAACCGAGAAGGAACCTGGGTAAGGTTGCTTTGTGAGGAGTTTGAGTAAAACTGCATCTGAACCGAGAAGGAACCTGGGTAAGGTTTCTTTGTGAGGAGTTTGGGTAAAACTGCATCTGAACCGAGAATAAACCTGGGTAAGGTTGCTTTGCGAGGAGTTTGGGTAAAACTACATTTGAACCGAGAAGGAACCTGGGTAAGGTTACTTCGGGATAAGTTTGTGTGAAACTTCAGGAGGGACCTAGGTAAGGTTACTTTGTGATAAGTTCGTGTAAAACTTCAGAATGAACTGGGGTAAGGTTACTTTGAGATAAGTTTGTGTAAAACTTCAGGAGGAACCTGGGTAAGGTTACTTTGTGATAAGTTCGTGTAAAACTTCAGGAGGAACCTGGGTAAGGTCACCTTGTGATAAGTTCGTGTAAAACTTCAGAATGAACCGGGGTAAGGTTACTTTCAGATAAGTTTGTGTAAAACTTCAGAAGGAACCTGGGTAAGGTTACTTCAGGATAAGTTTGTGTAAAACTACATCGGGACCGAGAAGGAACCTGGGTAAGGTTGCTTCGGGATAAGTCTGTGTAAAACTTCAGGAGGAACCTGGGTAAGGTTACTTCGGGATAAGTTTGTGTAAAACTTCAGGAGGAACCTGGGTAAGGTTACTTTGTGATAAGTTCGTGTAAAACTTCATTCAGAAATATATGAGAAAGGACCCGTGTAAGATTTTTCAGGATAAACCCGTGTGAAGCTGTATTTAGGAGAAACTCGTGTAAGATTTCTTCATGACGAACCCGTGTAAAGCTGCATTTGATCGTGCAGATGATTACTCTGTTTATTTTTCGGAGTTAATCTTGAACTTGCTGGAAGTTGTTGATGATAACCATCTTTCCTGAAAAGGTACATGATTAATCGTATATGATGCATGACATGCATTATATGATGATGTTCTCAAAATAAATAAGATTATGCTATATGCAATATGTATGCGCACGTCATGATATATGAACATGAAATGCTATTATGGCACGTCTGAGTTTGGGAAAATAAATCCCTGACTGTTGTTGGAGAGTGATGAGTTTCGCTCGCTGGGGATAACAACCGAAGATGATTTGAGAATAACTTGGCCGGAGAATAATTCTGCTGGAGAATAAACTGGCGAGAAAAAAAATGACTCTGTGGGGAAGAGATACTCTGTCAAAAGATCCGCTGATTTGGAGCAATAACCTCGATTGGGGATGAATTACCGTTGCTGGCGATGATGAACTCTGTCGGGGATAAAATTTCTGTCTGTGGAAGAAATAAACTCCACGGGGGATGGTCTTCCATTGTTGGTGAAAGATGAACTCTGCTTGGGGAGAATTAACACTACTGCTTTTGGATATTTCTTACTCTGCGGGGAGTGTAGATGTTACTGGGACGCGTGCTAAGGATATGACAATGACTTCGTATCAAGACTTTTCTTCCCCTGTACCTGCTAGAGAAAGTGCCTGCGGAGGCCTTGTGGATTGAGTGTCATCCCAACTTATGAGTTGCTTGGTAACTACCGATCGGAATGATAAGTCTTCTACTGATAGGAAAGTGACAAGATAACGGGACATATTCATACGCTTTAATCCCTAACTTTTTCCTGGACTGTCTTTTCAGAATTTCAGTCCACCGGGATACCCTTTTTTTCCCAAGCCGCCTTCTCAGGTTTTCGACTTGCCGGGTGTACAAATCTTTTTTTTGTTTTTATCCCTAATTTTTTCCCGATCCTTTTGGTTCGCCGGGACGCCCTTGTTTTGCCTAGGTGTGTCAACCTAGCGGGTCTTTGTTCATGCGCAATATTTTTTAACTATGTCCATGCTTTCAGGGTGTAGGGAGTTGTCACACTCGGTAGTGTTGTGTTGCCACACTACCAGAAGATGTTCGTTTGATAATACAAGATTCGTTGCTGGAATTCATGTCCAATGCCCCAAGTGATTCAGATGGAGATCTGCCCCTGGCTATTTGGCATCTTTGAGAGATTCCTTGAATCTTGACTTGACTGCCCCAGATGATGGACAATGATCATGATGTTCCCCTTATTTGGAAGTGTTTTTCCACTTGAGGTGATCCTTTTTATTGAGAAGGTTTTTATTCACTAGATATTCGTCATGCAAATTTCTCTGCTGTTGAACAAATAGTCATATGCAAACAATGTTATTTTAAGAATGCAAAGCTTATGTCTGTCTTGAAATTTTTGAAAATGCATTTTTCAGTAAAATAGGAAAATTTTGTAAAATGTGATCTCAACTCAGGATTTACAGCAAGTCCTACAGGAGTCAGGATACCTTTTGTAACAGTATGCTTTCGAACTAACCCATGCTTCAGCTAGGACTTTTAAGGGTATAACGTGGCCTGGTTCACGGTTTAAGAAACAAAGGATAAAGGCTCAAAATTTATTTGTACCCACCCGTTCTTCGTAATGTTCTTCGATCCTATACTCAGTTAATTGTGCATTTAGATCCCGTTTGAGTCTTTTCTCAGATATTTCAGTGATGGTTCGGATACTGACAGTTTATTTTGAATAGGCAGTCATTTCTTTTTGTTGAGGGTTTGTAGGACCTCTTTTTTTTTGATTTTATTATCCCTGTCTTTTGCCTGAACTGTTTCTTTTTGTGATTACAGTCAATGGGATGCCCCAGTTTTTTCTTAAGTCTCCTTCATAGGTTTTGACTTAATGGGCTTTTATTTTGAGAGATAATGACTATCTGCTTGGATGATTATGCGGAACCATCACCGTCTTTTGTTTTGGAAGGACGTCTTTGATGCCATTCATTGTGTACGAAGCGGCAGATCGTGACTGAATGCGCCTCTGAATTAACTGAGAAAATTACCCTGCCCCAGGTTATAATTAAGGGTTTTAATATGTGTGAAAAGAAAAAACTCCTACTTCTTTAGCTCAAAGGGGTTGACTAGGGATTATCTTCCTTATAACTCCACTGTTTAGGATTTGAAACAACGCCTGTACATCATCAGCGGGGTCTGTTTAAAAGCATACTGTAGAGATCGTGGTATCGTTTTTGTCATCCTCCCTCTAAAGGCTTAGAGTTTTTAAATCGAGAGTTGAACATCACAAAAGGAAATAAGAACGCATTTTTTGAAATAGTGAATACGAATGGATTGATTCAAAACAGACATATGCAATCCATTAATGAAATAATAAAGTTTTGACATGACTAAATGTTTGAACAATCAAAAGAAAATTACAAATTGAAAATTCTAATGAACAAAAAGTCTTCTTGTGAGAACTTGTCACTTCAGATGGTATGCCTTGGAGGGATGGCAGAAGAACTCAACCTGACCGTCTTGTGTGAATTCCAATGCTCCTTCATAAATCAGGTCTTGAATTTTGTTTCTCAACACCCAACAGCTGTCGGTGTCATGTCCAGAGCTGTTTGAATGGTATGCACACCTAGCATCAGGATTGTACCTTGGGGAGGCTATGTTGGGATTCTGAGGAGGGTCCCTTAACATAACCAACTTGGCCTTCAACATGCGTTGCAATGCTTGAGCAAATGACATGTTGATTTTGGTGAAGCGTCTTTCAGATGTATTCTTCTTATGCTGATTTCCCTGTTGTCGTTGGAGAGGTTGTGGTTGGGCTTGTGATGTAGTAGTAATCTGGAAAGGTTTGTTCCCAACCTCTTCTCTCTTTGGGAGCTGATTAATGCCTTGATCCACAATTTTAACTGTTTGTTTCATGGATCTGCATCCATCTTGGTGAAGCTTGTCGAGGAAGGTTCTTAGCCCTTCTTGTCCTTGAGCTAAGTTTTGGATAAGAGCCATCTGCCCCAGCCTCTGGATTCTCATTGCTTCTACCTCAGCTTGCAGTTGTTCCAGTTGTTCGTCCTTATTGTCTTCAGGACTTTTCTTGACCAAGTTCCCAACGAGGAGTGTTTTCAACTCTTCCTGCGCCTTGGATAGGTTTAGGAATATTTCCCTGAACTGAGCTTCTTGAGTTTGAAGATCTTTATTGTCTTGTTTGAGAGCCATTGCTGAAATAAACAACGAGAACATGAGAGACCTGTACTGGAAGACCTGTTATGCAATGATATGTATGATATATGTATGCAATGTTTTCAAGGATCTCGCGGGGTAAACAAGAAACTGTTAGAATTTGGTTGCAGCTTGATTGAAGAAACTTCGTGTCGTTGAGAGTCCTTCTTCAAGAGTCAAGCTCACCGTATCAAGTGGGTCATAGCCCCTGACTTAAGATCCTTTGACAATATTGACTAGAGGAAAATAAATCCCCTTTCTAGATGTCTGGTTCGCCATGACCTACATCACAGACCCTTGAGATCCTTGAAATGGTTAGTATGATATGTCATGTTATGTTATGATGCATGATGTCATGATAAAACACACAACAGGTATCATAGATAGCAAACATGGTAAGGGCAAACAAGTCACACAATAATCCTTAAGTTTAGGCTTGCATGGAGTCTAGGTACTACCCTCTTGCAGTTTAGTCGGTCCAACCTGTCCTAAAAATAGTAACCGGGTTCTAGAGGTTCTCAATATCACTGACCATCCTCCATCGGTCATAGTTTCAGCTCACACAATCTTTTCTTGCGGCCGGAACCATCTCGAGAGTATGATCTCAATGAGTGTAGCATCTCACTACTTCTTATGGCCAAGTTGGTCAATTATAGGTTCTAAGGCCAGTTGATGTTTAATGACCCATATAGCAGCCCCATATTCTCCTTGTTGCTCCACAAGGGATATCAGTACCAACTAATGTGCCACATCAACATAGCTACTGCTTCAACCGTATCGGTCTACGCTGTACAGTTCCCTCACAGTCTATTGCTACTTACCTAAAAGGTGTCCCCCAGATTCGGGTTAGGATCTATAGTAACTCTGATACAAAGCCCACAAAGATAAAGCAATCAAATCAAACAATAGAAAACAATATGATGAACTAATCCTATGGTACACCCCACTTATTTAAATCCCCAGCAAAGTCGCCAGTTCTGTGATACGGTGGAAGAACCGACTGTTAATACTGGTTTGCGTTTTTTGTTTGCAAAATGTGGCGGTAAGCAAGAGTCGCCACCGACTTTTATTTTATCCAACTGGAAAGGAAAAAAGCACAGAAAAATTCCTTTTTCGAGATATTCTAAGTACGGGGGGTAGATTATGGAAAGGGAAGGTGTTAGCACCCTTTCCATCCGTGGTTTTCCACGGGCTCTTAGGTACTTGCTCATCATTTTTGAAATTGCTTCCGTGTTTGTGTGTTTGAAAAGTTTTTTTGTTTTACTCCGATTTAACCCTTGCTTCTTGTTGCACCCCAAAATTTGCCCTCTCATATTTTCCAAAGTCTTCCCCCTGCCTGGTTGATCACAAACTCTTGCCTAAGGAAAAAGAAGATTTTTGAGTGGTACTTTAAGTACCTTTCGATTGGCATCCTGAAAGACACTTCGATTGACATTCTGGACAAGCATTTTGATTGGCATCCTGAAAGACCCTTCGATTGGCATTCTGAAGGAGTCTTTCGATTGGAATTATGGACAAGCATTCGATTGGAATTATGTCAAGGAAATTTCGACAGGCATGTCAACCATGTCCTTCGATTGGCATAAACAACACCTTTTGATTGGCCTGTTAGCAGAGCCTTTCGATTGATATTTGGGCCAGGCCCATTCGAAGGGTACACATGGAGTCCATTCGAAAGAAGAAAATCAGGACTAATCGAAGAGCATGGCCTGAAAGCATTCGAAATCCAAGCGTCCAGGTTCATTCAAGGGACACGAATGTTTCAAAAGAGGAAATAATTTAATGTGTTTGATTCTTGTCCAGAGCGTTAAAGGCCTATTTTAATGGTTGTCCCTTGCCATTACTGCACCCTCACACCCCTATAAATACAGAGGCCAGCATACATTACCAACACTAAAATAAGAGAAAAATCATAGAACGAAACACACAAAACTCTGCAGGAGAACCCACAGAAAAATTGCCTCAAAGAGCCAAAGCAGTCCTTCAGATCAAAGGTGCTTACGCCCAGAAGCCCAGATCGAAAGTACCTGCATCCAGGAAGTGCCCAGATCGAAGGTGCCTACGTCCAGCAAACGTCCAAATCGAAGATCCAATCTGCTGGTAAGAAAGGGTAAATTATTCAACCTCATATTTGCATAATACATTCATACTTGTTGTTACTTTCGATTTGCCATCCTAGACAGGATCAAAGGGCCTGGGTTTGGCACCCAGGTCATGTTTTTTTCGTTTGCTAAACACTTGCTGCAGATTTAGCCTGAAGAGACCCCAACAAGTGTAGGATCGAAGGGCCTGGGGTTCAATACCCAGGCCCTGCATTTTTGTTTCGCTCACATACTTTTGCAGGTATAACATCCCAGATCGAAGGAGAACCCTTCTCTGGATCGAACCCATTAGCGTGCTGGATCGAAAGAGGCACCTCATCCCTGGATCGAAAGCCATGACCTCCATGATCGAAGGGTAATCCTCTTCCCTGGATCGAAGGCTACTCACGCCTTACTGTCTGGCCCAATCGAAAGGACCATGACCTTCTCTGGATCGAAGCAGTCCATTCCCTCCCTGGGTCGAAGCTCCTTTTTTCCTTGGATCGAAGGATCCCTCTTGCATTTTATTTTTGTTTTCCATAGACTTCATTTTTTATCTTTTTAATTAACCTTAAAATCAAAAACCACAAAAACATTAGGCTAGTTCTTTTTTCTATTAAATTAATCTTGTTAATTAACCTTTTAATTATCTTAACATTTTTCCAAAACTAAAATTAAATAGATTTAGATTATTCTTCCAAAATAAAACAACAAAAAGAGTTCTTATTCTTAGGATTTTTTTAATTCACGCGCGTTTATTTTACTGGGATGTAATAGCTTAAACTAAGACCCTTTACTGCTTTTGTTTCCCCAATTTTTGGACATGTAAATAATCCCCCTCCCCGAAAGCCTTGTAATAGCGTAGGATTTACAATTCCCGCACTTTAAATTTCTTTACATATATTAACTGTTTAGATGCATGCTAATTAGGATTGTATGGCAAGATTAACTCTTAACTTAAAATCAACAATAGCTCACCATGACATGCAAGAGTAAAATAACTGAAAATTGACACACTTGCACATGCCACTCTTAGGGTACACCTCACTTGGTTGCCTCGAATATGGTCATTAAGTATAGGATGTTTTAGAGGTCGTCCTTTGTCCCAAGATCATAAGTTTCCTCGAAATGGTCGCCTCGATAAAAATGATCTAAGACATTAGGATTACCACTAAAACGTCCTAACGTTGCTTTAGTGACCACACGTCCCTAAAATCGAATTGACCCAAAAACTCCAACGACGGTGCTACCTACTCCTCAATAGCAGGATAGTACTATCTAAAGGACATTTGCACAATTAAATTCCTTTTTGAGTAGGTAGAGGTTCTTAAGTACTTGCTCTCTTTTAAAACAAAACAAAAACTTTTTGCACTTACACTTTCTTCAAAAACAAAACTCTTTTCAAAACCCACAAACACAAAGAAAAGCAAACCTTTTGAAAACATAGTGAGCAAGTACCTAAGAGCCCGTGGATAACCACGGATAGAAAGGGTGCTAACACCTTCCCTTTCTATAATCTACCTCCCGAACCCGAGAAACATCTCGAAAAGGAATTTTTCTGTGCTTTTGTCCTTTCCCTTGTTGGATAAAATAAAAGACGGTGACGACTCTTGCTTACCGCGACACTTTGCGAAAAAAAACGCAAACGCGAACCAGCATTCAAAAAATAGTCAGTTCTCGTTCCCACCGACCACACTTCTGTCTTAAAGAGTGTTACGAAGTCGTTTTGAAAACTTTGTTTGAAAAGAGTGTAAGTGTGGAAAAGTTTTGATTTTGAGCAAGTACCTACTAGAATCTACCTACTCGAAAAAAGAATGTTTCTGTTCTTGTTTCCTTTAGACAGTGCTATCCCACTATTTGTGAGTAGGTAGCACCGTCGTTGGAGTTACAAGGGACTATCGAAAGGGACGTAATGGTCATTGAAGGCAACATGTAAGGATACCTTAGCATTTCAAAGGGACTATCATCATATATTCGTAGGCAACATCGAGGGACAAGATCATTTCTCGTAGGCAACTTCGAGGGACATCGAGGGACCATGATCTTTTTTGATGACTTTTATACCGAGGGTCTTTGATAAAGGTATCCCTACCTTCGAGTGACATGACCATTGTTTTCCGAGGCAACCAAGTGAGGAGTACCCTAGGAGTGAATATGTGCATATGATTTGTTTCAGTTATTTAATCTTTGCACATTAGGTGATCCACCGTTTTAATTTTCCAGACATTCTTGCCATACAATCCTATTAGCCATACATCTAGACAGTTTATATTTGCGGAATTTAAAGTGCGGAAAATAAGGTAAGCTATTACAAGGCTTCGGGTATTTACATAGCCAAAAACAAACCCCTTAAAAAAATGATAAATGAAAGTAAAAAGGTCCTAATTAATCTATTACAACTTGTGATCAATTACATTAATATGGTAAAGTAAAATAAAGCGCGTGCGAATAAGAACGAGAGAGAATTAGGGTTTTGACCCCGTCTAACCTAATCGAAAGAAAAATTATTTTTTGTTGTTTTTAATTATTTCTAAGAAAAAAGAATTAGGTTTTTTAAAATTAAATACAAAATTAATTAGTAATTAAATTAGTTAAAAAAATAATTAAATGACCTATTTTTGTGTTTTGTTATTTTAAGAAAAAAGAAAATAAAATTAAGTTAGAAACAAAATCTTAATTGTTCTAATGAATTTTAATTTATTTACAAAAACAATTAAAGTTATCTAAAATTAAATTAAAACCTAAAATTAATTATTCGAGTTTATTATAAAAAATCAAAGGTTTGTGAAAAATGTTAAGTTTTATGAAAAAAAAAGTTTTAAACAGAAAGAATAAAAATAGGTAAAAGGATAAATAGAAAGGAAGAAAATCAAAACCAATAGGGGTGGTTGTTGAACCCACGCCCCTTAACCTTCTCAGGATATCTGCCTTGTCATGCATTGGTGTCATGTGTTATTTGTTCTGTTTTGGCCATTTGTGTTTTGGCCTCAATGTTCTGTAATGAACCTGCATGGGATCCTGTCTAAATGTGCAGTGTTGAATCTCATTAACACATTAAATAAATTACTATATATCATGAAATACAAATAAAGAAAATATATGAAAAAAATTAATGGTAAAACCGATATGGCATGTATGAATGATTATACCCTTTTGATCATGGAGATCAAATCAGCCTTACCCTTACTGGAGAAGTAGTGATATGAATGCTTTTATGTCCTTTTGATCATGGAGATCAAGTCAGCCTTACCCTTACTGGAGAAGTAGTGAGATGTGGGTTTGTAACAGGGATGGCTTGTTTGTAGTGAGATAGAGGTTTGTAATAAGGATTTCAAAGTTTTAAGGTTCTTGAAAGAATTTGATATTCTGACATGGCTTGTTTGTAGTGAGATGGAGGTTTGTAATAAGGATTTCAAGGTTTTAGGGTTCTTGAAAGAATTTGATATTCTGACAGCGTTGTGGCAAAGGCTTTTTTTTTCTTTTTCCCCCTCTCGTTTATGTGAAAAGAATGAGATTATATAATAGAAATTAGAGAGAAAAAAATGGGCTTTGAATGTGCAATTGGGCCTCCAATGTTCACTTGAGTTCGTCACGTTCCAGGCTAAATCGCAGGGGCTTAAGTGCAATTTTTGAAGTTGAAATGTGAAAACAAAATGTAGCCGACATCGAGAACTAACTCCTGTCCGAAAATAGGCTCAATCGGATAAACGGTGAATTAGTTATGAATTTTTGAAGTTTCAGCTCAGACAAACTTATTTTGGGCTCCAGTGTCGACTCTGACACGTTCTTCAATAAAAAACTAGTATTTATCGGAGCATAATTCGGTCTCGACTTTTGAAGAAAAGTTGTAGATCTCTGAGTCCGTAACCTAGTGTAAAAATATGAACCCAATCTGATAAAAATTGACCGAGTTATGAATTTTCGAAGTTTCGACCCAGATAAAATAATATTTAGTATTCAGGATTTTCGGCCCGTCACGCGTACTCTGAGCAAAAATGAAGGCCTTTTGGATATCGTTGGAACTCGATACCTTCTGTGAAAACTTATCCAACTCAATTTTTTAAATTTTGGCGCCGGAACCAGCTCGATACGAGGAAAATCGACCAAGTTATGATTTTCTGAATATGACGCAAATAAACTTGTCACAAATTTTCTGTACGAAAATACTTGATAAATCCGCATTTTTGAAGACCTTCTGGTCGAAATTGGCTTCCATCCATGATTGATGAAATCATAGATGACGTCAATACGGAATTTTGGCCACCGGAACGGGTTCAAAACGAGCCACGATCTTCAAGTTATGAATTTTTTAGCGCGTAAAAACTGCACTTTCAGCACACTTTTTTACCATATTTCTTCGAGAAAACTCACACATTCGGATACCTTCTTTAAAGAATTGACTCTTGAGTCGAACCTGAATTTGAGAATACGTTATCAGAGATATCTTGGTGAAAGAACACTTGAATATGACGCGCCGGGTTGGACTTGTGAATCTTTGAATCCCGTATCGTTGCAAAACAGCGAACTGATCTTCAGCACGGAAAATACTCTGAGAATATTCATTGACGAAATAAACGTCACTTGTAACCTGGAGAAGCTTGATAAATATACCTTTATTCCATAACCATAAAACCAA
Organism: Vicia faba; assembly: GCA_948472305.1. NCBI lineage: Eukaryota > Viridiplantae > Streptophyta > Magnoliopsida > Fabales > Fabaceae > Vicia > Vicia faba. The sequence goes on from OX451741.1 coordinate 219,150,288, forward strand.
TAATATGCGTGTATGAAAAGAGGGCAAATTTTGGGGTACAACAAGCACCCTTTTCATCCATGGTTTTCCATGGGCTCTTAGTTTCTTGCTAGATCACTTGCTTTTGTTTTGAAATGTGCTTTGTGATGTGGGTTTTGAACGTATTTTGAAAATGTAACTTTGTAATGATTCTCGTCTCTATAATAACGCGTACAAAGTGTTGGTTTTTGAAAATAGTTCAAAGAGATGTGTTGGTGTATAAAAATGTTTTTGTTGTGAGCAAGCGAGCAACTAGGAACGAATCTACCTACTCAAAAGGTCTTAGACGTTCTTTTACTATTCCTTTAGATGTTGCTATATTATAATTGATTTGGTAAGAAGCTCCATCGTTGGATGAGAAGGGACGGGCGCGAGACGTTTTTGTATAGTCATAGAAGGCAACCCAGGGAACATTTTAGCAATGTCGTGTGAGGGACTAGATCATTTTATCGCAGGAAACATCGAGGGTCATCGAGGGACTACGATCTTTTATCGAGGGTCTTTTGCTAAAATGCCCGTATTCGAGGGACATGACTATTTTCCGATAGGCAACAAAGTGGAATCACCCTAAAGGTTGTAGTGTGCAACGTGTGTTTGATCACATGCATTTAGTCTTGATTAGGGTTATCTATTTGCTGATTTCATATCTTGCCATACACGCCTTAATTACTAGCATTTATATTTGAAAAAAGATAAATAACGAGAATATAAAGTCCTACGCTATTACAATATTTTAGGGATGGAAGTACATATTTACAAATGGGGATTGCAAATAAAATTAAATCCTAAGTTACTATTACAACCATATTGAAGTGTACAATGCAAGAGAGAAAAAGGACTTATTTTAAAAAATGGTTTTTTGTCTTAATGAATTAAGAAAAAAGAAATAAATTAATTAATAAAAGAAAATATTTTTATGTCTTTTCATGTTAATGAAAAGGAAATTTATATTAAAAATGATACAAAGGAAAACAAATGAAAGATAGAAACAGCGTGCTGCTGCAAGCGAAACAACAAGGATCAGAAGTTCTGAAGCTAGGCGCGTGATGACTCAGAAAGGAACGTCAGTGGAATCAGAAGTTCTGGATTGGTACACTCTGAGGTCCTGCAAGACACGTTAGAGGGAAAACACAGAAGTTCTGGGTTGCTATGTGTTGAACTTCTGAGTGTTGGAACAATGAGAAAATCTTAGAAGTTCTGTATATTAAAACAATGAAGAGAACTCAGAGGTTCAATATGTGCTAAGACAGTGAGTGAATATCAGAAGTTCAATGTGTTTTAACAGCGAGTGAATATCAGAAATTCAGTGTGTTTAAACAATAAGGAGAACTCAGAAGTTCTGTGTTGTGCTAAAACTGTGAGTGAACATCAGAAGTTCTATGCCACATTTCAACTCTTAATCAGCACATCATCAATTTATTCAGTTCTTAATAAACAACAAATCAGAAGGATAACAACACAATATTTTATAGAAGTTCTAATCCTAAATATGAGCCTAGCCTTAATCAAGAAGTTCTGATCCCCTGTTTCCCTACTTATGCAATGATATGGACAACATTAATATTGTGATATTTACATATTTAATGATGTTCTGAATGAGAAGATGCAAAGTCATAAAGACTTACCTTGAATCTGGAGCGTGTGCTTGGAACTTGAACTGCTGCCTTCAAATGTTCTGGAGTCAGCAAGAGCAACGGGAGAGAAAATGCCAAGTTCTTTGATTCAAAGGGAAGAACAAAGGTTTTATTTCCTGTTTAGGAATTCTAGATTTTTCTACGAAGGTTTTACAGTCTTTTCTTTTCTCTCTTTTGACAATTTTATCTCTCAAAAACCCAACCCCTTGAAAGTGTGATGGAGCAACTTATTTATAGGTGAATTTGTTATGGTTTTAGGGGCAAAAACAAATGGGATTTAAACTTTTTGGCACACTGTTCCATTGCTTTTTGATCATAGCTTTTTGTATTTGGTGCAAATACAGGATTTGGGAAAATGCAGGCGTGGACTGGATTAGCTGCTGGTTAGAGTACTGCGCTTGCAGCAGGTTACTTAAACGTGGTCTTGGGATTTGGTGATGTTCTGATCGCAAAAGATCAGAAACGTAACCTCCAAATGCTGAAGGGTCATGTTCTGACCAAAGAACATTGCTTCCATATGTTCTGATTGAAGCATCATATTCTGAACCATGCCTGCAACTTCTGACTGCGCTTGCCTGGAGGCTGGCTCAGAAGTATCATATTCTCTTGACAAATTTTCTAAATGTTTAGAAATTTGATTTTTTCAAAGTAACTTCTGACTTCTGATTTTTGATGAACCAATTTCATGTCTTGATGAAATATAATTGTTGAAACTTGATTTTTGATCTAAAAGTCCAAGTTTGACTTTTCAATATGCTTTTGACTATTTTGCCCTTGTGGATGATTTTCTTGAAAAATGGTAATTCAAGACTTGAAACTTGATAGAAGCATGCCTGAGAGTCCAGGATGATCTTTTGAGAAATGAGAGGGAAAATTTTGGGGTACAACACCTGGGTATGCAACAATTCTTATAGGTCCTATTTATCCTAACCTCGTGAAGAATTTTCGGCTTCATGTTTTTGTCAATGCTTATGGAAACTTCATTCACTCTTATATCTTTGGTATTCAAATTACCATCACTAGCTCCTTCATTGATGATGCCATCCAGAGTCCACCTTTACCCAACTCATGCATAAATGTTGATGTGTTTCCAAGTGTTCCTAATTCTTCCTTTAGACATGATCCCCTTAATCCATATCACTTGAAACCGCTTGCAAAAATCCGCCTTTGCAAGAGTACTCCAATTCATCTTTAGGAAATATTTAATCAGCTGAAGTTATCAATCCTTGCATCTAGAAACTCTCAAAAGTCATTCATTCCTGATGGACGTGTATTATCTAAACCGTTTGAGTTAGCTGGAGTAATTGAAACTGTTCGAAGAAACACATTTATCAGAGGCAATGTCCTATTTGATGAGAGTTGTGATGTGTTTGAAATTTAGATAATTTTCCTTGCTTGTGTTCACTCTGTTGTTTCTGCTTCTGATTGTAATCATTTTCAAATTTCAATGAAACTTCTTATCTTTTCCTGTTATCTTCTTCTGGTTTTTATGTTTTTCACACATAATTATTATTTTTTTATTATGACAAAAAGGGGGAGTAATTAAATGAACGTAATTTTGATTTCAATAATTAAGTTCTGAAAAATGTTCTCTAAAAAGAGCTGCTTACATTCTAGCCCAGTCAAAATTCTGTTTTTGTTAGAATTGCTTTATTTTTCAGGAAATGAGAAATCTGATTAAAGACAAAGATCTGAAAGCATTAAGCAAGGCCTATGTCTAACCTGTTGGCTTCAGACTTGGCTCCAAGAATTGAAACCTGGAATCAAACTCCAAGAATTAAAATTTGGAACCAGACTCCAAGAATTGAGAACTGGAAGCTGTCTTAGTGACATTAAAGTTTCAAGATTTCAATTGATCTCATTTTCATTGAATTTGGAACCAGACTGCAAGAATTTAGAATCTAGAAGTCGTCTTAGTGACATTAATGTTTCAGATTTAAATTGATCTCACTTTCATTGGCATCTAGAGTCAAGACTCTCAAGATCTCAATATTTGATCTATTAGAACTAGGGGAGTTCTAATCAAATAATCCATAGTCAGGATATTTGATCTTCATCAAGTCATTGACTCAGGGAGAGTTTCACAAAAAGGATAAGTATTCCTAACCTTTTTATTTATACTTTTTCTGATTATATGAACAAAATTGTGTCATCGAAGTACATAGTTTTGTCATCATAAAAAAGGGGGAGATTGTAAGAACAAGATTTGGTTCTGCAATATTATCTTTGAGTTTTGAGTATTTAACAAACATGTTCTGCTTCTGATGGATGGAATGGCCAAGACATTAGAAGAGAACTAATTTTTCTTATGTGCTACACAAGTTCTGATGAACAGTAGCAAGACACTCCAAAAGACTCTGAAGTGTAGGCTCTAGTATGAAGTCTAAAAAACCAGTCAGAAAATCTAAAGGCTGAAGTTTCTACTGAAGTCCAGATGCTAAAGACTCATGTTTCTGAAGACAACGTGTTATAAAGAAACAAGTCAGAAGATTTGAAGACAGAAGTTTCTACTTAAGTCCAAATGCTAAAGACTAATGTTTCTAAAGACAAAGGGTTCTAAAAGACCAAGTGTTGAAGATTCTAATAGAATAAGTTCTAAGACTCTGAAGACTTGAAGTTCTAATGACCCAAGGTTCTAAGAAAAGGTTCTCATGACCAAGTGTTGAAGACTCTGAAGACGCAAATCTGAAGACTTGAAGTTATGATGACCTTGTGTTATGTTCTCGCTTCTAAACTCATGCTCGCAGAAGCCTCTGAAGTGAAGATCAACGTTAACATGGTACAAATAATACATGGTACAATCAACATTTTATTCCACTACCATGAAAGGACGGACGCGTTGCCCGATCTTGTCCCCCACGTTATTTCTCAAGCCGCCAATGTTTCTGGAAATCCCAAGAGTACCCCTCAATGAATATATTATTTTATTGGCTATATAAAGTATTGAAGAGTAATAGAGAAAGCATCCAATCAACTAAATATCTACGCACAAAGCTAATCAACAAAATATCTACGCACAAATCGTTGTTCATAGCTTTCATATTCTTAAGTTATTGTTCTTAAAATAGTTTACATATTCAGCTTATGTAACAAAACTTGTATTCAAACAGTTGCTTGATTTCCTTAAGGGACCGGTTAGGTTTGTATCCTTAAGAAGTCTAGGACTAATGTGTCTTAGAGGTTGTTAGTCACTTACAGGTATCATGTGCATTGTAATAATCATTTTGATTATTGTTTGATTTTCCCTAAGGGACCGGTTAGGTCTGTATCCTTAAGAAGTCTAGGACTTATGTGTCTTAGAAGTTGTTAGTCACTTGCGAGTAGCTTGTGCAAATTGTAATGAGTTTGGTTATAGTGGATTAAGTCATCGATTGAGAGAGGCGAAATTGCCTTGGCGGGTGGACTAGACTAGCTTGATATTTTTCAAGTGAACTAGTATAAACGTACCTTGTTCTTTACTTCCTGTTTTTACTTATTGTTATTATCAAGAGTGAAGGAAGAAAAATTCGTTAAAGGGGAATATTTTTAAAAGAATTTTTTTGATTTAAAAACCCAATTAAAACCCCTAATTTCTTGTGTTTTTCACACCTTCAAAATGTACCACCAAGAAAGTGGATTTAGAGACACCAAGGTACCAACAGGTAACTCTTACCATACTCAAGGAAATGAGAATGAGCATGAATCTTCCTTTGGCTATGTATGGCGATGACCTTATGAATGTTTCAATGTATGCAATGTTACGTTTATTCTGACAAAACAACACAGTGAACAAATCGTGAAACAAAAATATCAATAAAATAGGTACTTGACTAAATCTTAGCTAGATGGAGACCTCGCCACACATTTTGTCTTCTGCAGTATCTTCCAGGACAAGGGATCCTTCTCTAGAAACAAAAAGATCTACTGAGGAAACTCAAAACAAATATTCATAAATCAACAACCCTCTGGGGGTGTAGAAAGTTTTAATGGATTTGTTATGGGAGAACCCAAATCAACCCTGCAATAATAAACTTGCTAGAGGAAATCCACTATCCGAACAAAAATCTATTGGAAAAATCAGGATTATCAAATCAAGGAGATTCATAAGAGAATTCTCATGAACTACTGGATTGGGGAATCAGTTTCGTGCTTCGAGACTTGATCAACCTCGAACAACCACATACGTTCCTTTTAGTTTATTCAAAATTCAAAGAAAAACGTTTTGTAATTTTCAAAAACATGTTTATTGTTAACCTTTGTTTCAAAAATTATCATAAAAAATAAATGACATTTTTCAAAAGAAACAAATATATAATAATTGAAATTATTTGACAAAATATCACAATTTTATTAATAGAATGGTAGTCCGCAAAAGGTGTAACCCATGGATCATTACAACATTTGGAAAATGGTAAATGGAAAGCCTACATTGAAATACAATGACCATTATTCTTCGTAACAACTTTGAATTCATGTAATCTAGATTCTGTTGAGAGGGAATGAACCGAGACTTCCTAATTAATGATGATGTCACTTCAAGTGATCGAGCCTTTCCTGATGTAATTACTTGCCATAAAAACCCTAAGTTTTGCCTATATTTCCCTTTTGGGTTTTCAATCTACTAGGATAGATTATTTCTGTTTATGCCTCTATTTTTTTCCTGGACCACCCTTTCGGGTTTTCAGTCCACCGAGACTCTCATTTTTTCGCAAGTCACCCTTTGGGGTTTTCAACTTAGCAAGTTGTTATTTTGATTATTTAGGCGAATTATTTATTGACTGCATCGACGTTCAAAAGATGGGGGATCTCCACACCATCCGTAGTTGTAAGAACTAATACACCTCTAGAGAAGGCTTTCTTAACAACTTATAGGCCTTCGTAATTGGGAGTCCACTTGCCTCTAGAATCCTTATGGATAGGCAAGATATTTTTGAGCATGAGGTCACCTTCTCTGAATTCACGAGGACGGACATTTTTATCAAATGCTTTATTCAACCTCTTTTGATACAATTTTCCATGACATAAGGTTGTCATTCTCTTATCTTCAATTAGATTCAACTGGTCATATCTATTTTGACACCATTCAACTTCTGTCAACTTAGCTTCCATCAAGACTCGCATTGATGGGATCTCAACTTCTATGTGAAGAATTGCTTCCATGCGATAAACTAAGGAGAAAGGGGTTGCCCATGTTGAAGTGAAAACAGACGCCCGGTATCCATAAAGAGCAAAAGGGAGTATCTCATGCCAGCCCTTGTAGGTTACAACCATCTTCTGCAGGATTTTCTTGATATTCTTATTTGCGGCTTCAACAACCCCATTCATATTGGGTCTAAAAGGCGAAGAATTATGATGTTCAATCTTGAAGTTTTCAGTGTTCTCTCATTATCTTATTATTTAGGGTTGAACCATTTTCAATAATGATCTTGCTTAGAATATCGTATCGGCATATGATTTGATTCTTGATAAATCAGACCACCACTTGTTTGGTCACATTGGTGTATGACGTCACTTCGACCCATTTGGTGAAGTAATCAATAGCTACCAGAATGAAACAGTATATGTTTCAAGCATTGGGCTCAATCATACCGATCATGTCAATTCCCCATATAGAGAATGGCCATGGATAAGAAATAACATTGAGTAGAGTCGGAGGCACATTCACCTTGTTCGCTTAAATCTGACATTTATGACACTTCTTGACAAATTGATAGCAATCAAATTCCATTTTCAACCAATAGTAACCAGCTCTAAGCATCTTCTTATCCATATAATCTCCATTTACACGAGTACCGAAGGACCCTTCATGAACTTCCTGTATTAACATGTCTGCTTTGTGTCTATCCGTGCATCTGAGAAAGTCTACATCGTAATTCCTTTTGTATAAAACATATTCATTAAGAAAGAAGTTATACACCAATATTCTCAAGGTATTATCTTTATCGGATGCCCCAGTTGTGTATTCTGGACTTTGAAGGAAACACTTGATCTCATGATACTACAGTTCATCATCTACTTTTTCTTCTGTTGAAAACACATGAGCCAGTCTATCCAAACGTTTGATCGTAATTTATAGGTACCTCATTATGGAAATTTATATGGTACATGGAGGACAAGGTAGCTAAAGCATCTACCATTTGATTCTCCTCATGAGGTGTACGATGGAAATTTACTTTATCAAAGAAAGGCAATTACCGCCTAGCATAATCTTTGTATGGGATAAAACCCAGATGACGAGTTTCCCATTCACCCTTGATCTGATTGATAACTAATGTTGAGGCCCTGGATACACGCTTCATATTCTGCCATATTATTCGCATAATCAAAACATATCCTTGCAATAAAGAGGATATGAGAACCTCTACGAGTGATTATAATTGACCCAATTCTATGACCATATGCATTAGAGGCTCTATCAAATAACAGGTCCTACCGGGATCTAGGCTATGGTCCTTCCTCGGGACCTTGTTCATCATAATCTTTAGCTCTAATGGCCATAACATCTTCATCAATAAAGTTAAACTTGATGGGTTTATAATCTTCAATCGAATGATGAGACAAATGATCTGCCAGTATTCAATGTCATATTCTAATAGCAACATCTTCCAACGGGAAACTCTTTGTGTAAACACATGCTTCTCAAAGATATAATGTATATGATCCATTTTGAATACGAACCAAGTATTCAATGTCATATACTACCAGAGATGTCGAGCAGCCCATGCCAAAGCACAACATGTTTTCTCAAGCAAAGAATACCGGAATTCGCAATCCGTGAATTTCTTACTCAGATAATAAATAACATGTTTTTTCCTACTTGTCTCGTCCTGTTGTTCGAGGACACAACCCATCGATCCTTACGAGATTGTTAAATACATAATCAGAGGCCTCCCTTCCACTGACAGGAACAAAATAGGAGGCTCAAGCAAGTAATATTTAATACTATCGAAATATTTTTAATAACCTTCACTCCTCACAATACCTTTATCATTACGAAGCAATTTAAAGATTGGCTCACAAGGGACAGTCATGTGAGAGATGAACCTAAAGATATAATTCAAACATCCGAGAAATCCTTGTACTTGCTTTTCTGCTCTAGGTGCAGGAATGTCTCTAATGGATCTAACCTTATCTAGATCCACTTCAATACCTTTCTGACTGACAATAAAACCTAAAAGTTTCCCGGAACGAACACCAAAAGTGAATTTGTTTGGATTCAAGCAGAGTTTGTACTTCCTCAAACAATGGAAAAATTTCAACAAGTATTCTACATGATCTTATTTAATCTTAGAGTTGGAAATCATATCATCAACATATACTTCTATTTCCTTGTGCATCATGTCATGAATTAGGGTAGTCATAGCCCTATAGTACGCAGCACTAGCATTCTTTTAGCCCAAAGGCCATCACTCTATAACATAATGTTCCCCAAGGGGTTATAAACATTGTTTTTCCATTTCCTCGGGTGCCATCTTAGATGTATTATCTACCAACATGTCAATATGTAGCAAAGGAAAATCATATTTTAGAATGGCTTTTATTCATATATCTATAGTCTACACACATTCTAACATTTCCATATTTCTTCGGAATTGGCACGATATTGGTCACCCATTGAGGATAAATAGATGTGATAAGGAAACTCCCATCAATCTGTTTATGCACTTCTTCTCTAATCTTGACAGCCATATTAGGATGAGTTCTTCTTAACTTTTGCTTTACTAGCGGACATTCTGGTTTAAGCAGCAGTCTATGATCTACAACATTAGTATCAAATCCTGGCATATCTTGATACGACCAAGCAAATACATCGACATACTATTTCAACAACTCTACTAACCTTTTCTTGACATCTTTACCAAGAAGTGCCCTAATCTTAACTTCTCTCTTATTCTCTTCAGAACCCAAGTTGATCAGTTTTACATGCTCTTTATATGGTTGAATAGTCTTCTCTTCGTGCTCAAGCAACTGAGTACTTTCTTCTGGAATCTCATTTTCTTCCTCACTCTCTCCTTATGCTTCGTATATGGGTAATTCAAATTTAGGAGAGGGTGCAGGATCATTATTTTCAATGCATTTATTGTTTAGTAATTTCCACATGATTCTTGCTTTGTTTTAGAAAACAGACAAATTTGAAAGTGATATGCAATAAATGAAAATGGTTTTTTAACACTTTTTTAGTTGTCATTTTACAAAAAAAATGCAAAAATGAAAAAAACACTTTGGATAATAAAACGTATTTTATTAATGATCTTAATATTTGAAACAATGGATGCTCATACAATGTCACTTTCACCTTGGGCGGAGTGAAAGAGATTATTTGAAATAGACCAAAAAATTACTTTGATAGATGAGCAAAACTAGGAACATCCACGACAGTTCAATTATGAGCAACCAAACTAGTCTCTTTGCGTGTCACAAAGCAAGGTCATTATGGATCTGAATTATCTTCGATGATGGAAGCAATAACCTAATCTCTTGAGTGAATAAAACTAGAATTATGGAACACCTTATGGGGAGGTCTGATAAAAACTTCATGTTTTAATGCTCTTCTAGTCATATAGGGCAAGAACTCAAAACCATCTCTGTTCTTATTCTCGGGAAACTCAAGAATCTGTCCCAACCTTCTTATTGACCTCTCTTCACTCTATTTTGTGCATCTTTAAACGAAGTGATAGACGCCCAACTCTTCTTCACATGAACAAAATTGACTATATCAAGGGCTTGAAACTGAGTCCCAATGGCATCCTCATATGCGTCTATATATCAGAAAGAAGAAAGGTGAGTGACCAGCAGGGCCTGCTCACCGTAAATGATTACGAGCATTTCATTCTTAACAAACTTGAGTCTCTGATGAAGAGTTGAAGTTACTTCCCCTATATTGTGTATCCACGGTGTTGTACCCCAAAATTTGCCTTCCCATTTTTCTTCAAGTTATCTCCTCATGTTCCTAGGGTTTTTAATTGCTCAAAGTTGCTCAAGAATTGATCAAACAAATTATCCTCCTAAGCAATTGAACCACATTCACTTTTCACAAGGAATATTAGGTTTATAAGGCCTCAAGTGGATTTCATGGTTTCTTATATGTCTCCAGGAATGCTCATACCAAGTTTCAAGCCTTGCATCACAAGTTTTCCTAGTCAATGGCTCGGATTATTGAAAATCAACTATATTGGACAAAAAGTCAATTATGGTTAACATATAGTCAAACCTCAATATTTTTGGTTAACATAAAGGTTTTGAAGTCATATTCATCATTTTATTAAGGGTTGATCATGATTCATCTATAAAACTCAAGATTCATCAAAAGTCAAAAGTTATCAAATTAGGGTTTTCTTAAAGAGAAGTCAACTGAACTTTGACAAGCAAAACTTTCACATACTTCATCAGATTTTACTCAACCAAATCGCTTTGTGAAGGAATTTCAATTCTCTAAAACTTTTTCTCCCTAGGATAAAGTCCAAAAAAATGCTTCATTTGAGAGATATGAGCCAAAATATTACAGGTCATTTCAAAAGTCAACAAAAAGATAGTTTCTGTCAAAGCAACTTACATCAAGATAAATTATTCAAATGCAAAAACTATCAAAATAGAGATTGTAGAGGACATCTTGGGCTTTCCAAAAAGTCAAGGATCACCTTCAAATGATGAAAATTGAGAGAGTTATGATTGGTGAAAGTTGGGAAATTTTGAGCAAATGCATGAAATCAAAAGTGATCAAACTTGAATTTTTGGGCTAATGGGCTATTGTTTCAAGGTCCATGCGTGTTATATACTTCATAGTGAACCTCATATATCATTCATACACCCTTTTGGTTTTAATTTTATTTATTTTTTATTTTTATTTATTTAAAATTCAAAATGAATGAAATAAAACAAGGCTTCTTACAAAGGTCCAAGCCCATTCTTTGGTTGACCTAATTTCCTCATTATATATTCTCATCAATTCATACAAGCATGCTAGTGAACCCTTGCATGAAAACACCTCTCCAAAATTCCAAAAATATCAAAGATTTAGGGCAACTTGTAAACCCTAATGGCAGCCACTCTCAAGGAAAACCAACCTTGCCATTCACTTCCAGAAGCACTGTAGGGTAAGTAGGGATCGAATGTGATGATCCAAGAGGCCTAAAATGCATGGACACACATCGTCAGTTTTATATTCTTGCATGAATTCATATTTCTATCTTTCTTTGTGTATTAATGCATACTAACATCTCTAATTCATTTCTGAGGTTTAATAGTGCAGGAATAACCCATCGTGTGAGCCCCATGATGGCTGAATCATGAATGGCCATACTCATACCAAATTGAGTTGTCTTCTTCATATCTCACAAACCAACACGTTTTAGCCAAAAATAACACTCCCATTAAACTCGCAGGGCTTGATTTATGGGGGTAGGGTCCCTTTGGATCGCTAACAATTGTTGGTTTTGCAGGTTGAAAAAAAGGCTCACTGGAGAAGATGACCGGAGCTAGGGCTCCAGCGCCTCTCTGATCCAGGAAATAGTTTTATTACATATTTATTTTGTTTCACTTATATCACCAGATGTACAGCCACCCCAGTGGCAAGGCAGCGCATGTTAAGGCATTACTCTACAAAGGTGTGGGTTTGATCCCTGTCCGTTGTTCTTTTTTCATATTTTCTGATTTTCGCAGATCACATGCAACGCTCTTCATAGCATCAACCGTGCACCCTTGCCCTACAGCCACATGATCATCATCAGCTAATATCAACGTCCCAGACACGTAAGCACATGATGAACCTCATGGAGCGACCATACTGGATTCAGCGCTGGCACTAGTGGGCCTGAACCACACTTGCAATTCACTTCCCCCTGTTTGCTATATTAGGCCCAAACTCTTTTTCTTATAATTCTCTCTTTTTCTTTTACTTTTTTGTTTTTACTATTTAATTAAAATACAAAAATATTAGCTTTAGGTTAAAATTAATTAGGTTTAGTTTTAATTAACTTTTTAATTAATTTAACTAATTAACTTTATTAATTAAAATTCACTAGACTCCTAGTTTTTTTTTAATTAAATCAATATTAAAATTAATTATGTTTTTAGGTCTATTTAATTAATTAATCACAAATCATTTTTCCATAAATAAATTACCAAAAATCTTTTATTTTCTATTTTTACATTTTTTAGATCGACTGTATGCGTAATAGCTAGCTTTATTTCCCGCTTTATTTTCTATTATCATGTAATTGCTTTAGAATATAATAGTTATAGGTTTTTACTTTCTGCACTCTACTATTATGTAACTTCCCCAAGGCCATGTAATATCGTAGGGACTTTATTTTCCGCACTTTACCACTTTTTATTATTTTATGTTTATTGCTTAGTAATTAGGGTTTACATGGAAAGATAAAAACCTGACAATAGAAAACCCTAATCTCAAATATAAAATAACTGAAAACAACACACCTCGCACACTCACACCTCTAGGGTAACTTCCCTTGTTGCCTTTGGAAAACAGTCATGTCCCTAGAAAGTGGGGGCGCTTTAGCAAAGTCCCTCGATTCAAAGATCATAGTCCCTTGATGACCCTTCGACGTTGCCTTTTTGGTAAATCATCTAGTCCCTTATGAAAATTGATAAAGCGTCCTTACCGGTTTCCTTTGATAACTGTACGATGATCCTACACCTATCCCTTCACATCCAATGATAGAGCTTATTACTAACTAATGGTATGGATAGCATTATCTAAAGGAGGAGGAAAATTAAAATAACGAGCTTGAGTGGGTAGATACTCGTAATCGTTTGCTTACAAAGCTCTTCAAAACAAAAACATTTCACACAAACACTTTCAAAATATTTTCAAAACAATTTGTATGCATTCTCGAGGACAAATATGAGAATCATTACAAAGTCTCGCCTTACATTGGCAACTTTTCAAAATATTTTTAAACACACAAAGCGATTTTCAAAAATTGAGCTAAGCGATTAAGAGCCCGTAGATAACTACGGATGAAAAGGGTGCTAACACCTTTCCTTTTCATGATCTACCCCCCGAACTCAAAATATATCAAGGTCATTCCTATTCTTTTCACCCTTTCCTTATTGGATAAAAGAAAAGTTGGTGGCAACTTTTTCTTTTTGCAAAATTTGAGATAAAATGCAAAACTAAGTCAATTCTCCCACCGTATTATAGAACTGGTGACTCTGCTGGGGAAACTTACAAAAGATGGGTTACCTTAGAGTCTTAGATCATTTTATTTGCTTTATTTGTTTGCACTGCTTTCTTTATTTTAAGGGTTTCTTGGGTTTATTTTCTTGCAAAGATCTTACACCCGAATCTAGGGATACCTTAGGTAAGTAGCAATAGATCATGGAAACTGTACGACATAGACCGATATGGTTGAAGTGATAGCTATATTAGTGTGACACTTTGGTTTGTACTGGTGTCTCTTGAGTCAGTCGAGGAGAACACTTGGTTGCCGCATGATTTCATAAGCACTAACTGCTTTTTAGAACCTTAATTGACCAAACTTGGCCATTAAAAGGTAGTGAGATGGAAAACTTTGGTGCAGTCCAAATTTGGTTGATACTCGATGCTACACTCATTGATATTTGACTCACAGAATGTTTTGATGGAAAATCAGTTGTTGTACTAAAATAAAACTATTGTACCCCAAAATTTTCCCTCCCATATTTCTCAATACATTTCAAGTAAGATCCTCAAGTTTCTAAATGAAGTCCAAGGGATCCCAAATTATCACAATTGTCCTAATATGTTCTCAAGATCATACATGTCAAGTTTCAAGCCTTGCAGAGGAAGTTTGCTCAGTCAATTGCTCAAAGGCCTGAAAGTCGACTATGCTAAGGCAAAAGTCAACTGTGGCTTACATACAATCAAACTTCAAGTTTTTTGGTCAACATCCTCATTTTGAAGTATATTTCATCATTTTATCAAGGGTTGATCATGATTCATCAAGGATTGCTCATAATTCATCAAGAACCAAAAGTTGATAAATTAGGGTTTTGCAGGAAAAGTCAACTCAACTTTGACCAAGAATAACTTTCTCATTCTTTATGAGAAATGACCCATCCAAAGCTCATTATGAAGAGGATCCAATTATCTACAATCCATATTCATCTCCCAAGTTCAAAATATGCACTCACAAGAAGTTATGGATTTGGACATTATAGGTCATTTTGAAAAGTCAACAAAAACACCTTTTTTGTCAAAGCTTCATACATAAACATGGAATACCAAATTGAGATGAGACAGAAAGGGTTGCTTTGATGACATCTCAATATTTCTAAAAAGTACAAGAACACCTTCAAATATTCAAAATTGAGGAAGTTATGCATTGGTGAAGTTGACCTTTTTTGCAAAATTGTCAAAAGTCAACTATGCCTCAAATTGCAATTTTTGCTAAATGGGCCTAACTTTTTGCACTTGTCTTGAGTTGGCAGCATGGTCCACGATCCCTAGCTCTTTCCACTTGTCTTTATCTTATTTTTATTATTTATTTGGATTTTTATTTGAATTAAATCAATTTTAATCAAAACAAATCATGAAAAAATCTAAAACATTGAAACCTCAAGATATTGTGCATGTTTCAGGTCTTATATCCAGTTGGCAAGTGATTGAATTCGTGCAAGGCCTTTGTATGCACAAAAAGATTGAGTTTGACCTATTTTTAGAAGGATCTTCAAGTGAATCAAATCCATATCAAAAGCAATAATTGGCAAAGATTGAGATCATGTTTACAACCCTAATTCATTCCTCAGTATATAGGGAGCATTTGCAGACAAAAATCAGAGGCTTTTGAGGCGTGAGAAGTCAGAACCAAATTTGAAAATGTCTAAGAAAAGTGCAGACTCGATTTCACACTTCCCGGCAATTACATGGCTTCCTGACCATCCCATTCGCTTCCTGGGGTTGCAAGCAAGCAGTACCAATCGAAAACAAGCGCGTTAGTGCCCAGAATTCGTCCCCACGACTCCCACGGTTTGCCCATATTTCCAAAATTGAATCTTGTTATTCTTGCACATTCATCACATTCTAATCACATATTATTGTTCACCATCTTGTTTGCAAGATATTGGTACTATTTAATTGCATTTACCACGCAGGAATTGCCATATGCCATAACTAGGGTTTACAAGCTCGTTTTGGAGTTTCTTAATCTAGGCAAAATTGGGCCATGATTAAGGTACCATGAAGTTTCTGAGGCTGAGACGAATGGATTGGTACCATCACCATTGATTTATTATGCTTGTACATGATTTTTGAAATACACAGGTTTATACCTACGATGAATGTCTGTTGGTAAAAGTCTGTTGTCTAAGACAATAGATCCTTGGAGAAGAAGAATACGTGTCAAGCAACCACTCGTCCGTTTGAATTTCCGCGCGAATTTCTTTTTATTTCGCTTGTTTATAATATAACAATTATTGTTTGTTTTGTATACAAGAAACAAAGCCAGCGCAGTTGGTAGTGAGGTGAGTGTAAAAGGTCACAGGACCTGGGTTCGAATCCCAGGTCCCCTTATTTATTTCATATTATTTTTCCTTCAATGTTCAGGCACGCACACAAGGCCAAGAGACTACCATGTGACCTCAGGATCCAACCATTGGATCTCCTGGAAGCCAGATCTGAAGTCCATCAATGAAGGAGCATCATAGGCCATGGTCAATGCATCACAGGAAATCTGGGCAAGTCAACATGGACCAACCTGTTTTGGGCCCAGAATTTGATATTCACACCCTCCAAAATTGCTTTCTCAGGCCCATATCTCTTTCTCTCTTCTTTTTATATTTCTTTATTTAATTTATTTATTTATTTTTACTAAACAAAAATAATAATTCTTTTTATCAAAAAATCACAAAAAATATTTTTCATCCAATTAGATTTAGAATATTTATTTTTTATACAAAAATTAATTGAATTAGGTTATTTAATATTAGGCAACTTTAATTTCTTTTGTAAATAAATTAAAATTAATTAGAAAAATTAGGGTTTTAATAATTTAATTTCTATTTTCTATTTTCCTAAAAAATAACCAAAAAATACAAAAATAGGCCATGTAAATTATTTTCTTTAATTAATTTAATTACTAATTAATTTTGCATTTAATTTAAAAACCTAATTCTTTTTTCTTAAAAATAGTTAAAAACAACAAAAAAATAATTTTTCTTTCGATTAGGTTAGACAGGGTCAAAACTCTAATTCTCTCTTGTTCATAACTCATCGCGCACGCTTTATTACTTTATTTTTTCCATATTAATGTAATTGCTCACAAGTTGTAATAGATTAATTAGGACCTTTTACTTTCATTTATCCTTTTCTTTAAGGGTTTGTTTTTGGCTATGTAAATACCCGAAGCCTTGTAATAGCGTAGCTTATTTTCCGCATTTTAAATTCCGCAAATATTAACTGTTAGATGTATGAATATTAGGAATGCATGACAAGAATGTATGATTAACTTTAAAACGGTTAGCTAACCCTAAATGTGCAAAGATAATAACTTGAAATTGAATCACTCGCATATGCGCACTCCTAGGGTATACTCTCACTTCAGTTGCCTTCGGTAAACGGTCATTAAGTATAGGATACTTTAGTG
This sequence comes from Vicia faba, assembly GCA_948472305.1. Taxonomy (NCBI): domain Eukaryota; kingdom Viridiplantae; phylum Streptophyta; class Magnoliopsida; order Fabales; family Fabaceae; genus Vicia; species Vicia faba. The sequence goes on from OX451741.1 coordinate 219,167,503, forward strand.
GTCGCTCTCTTGTCTATACAAAGATCAATGTCCCGTTAGGAAAAGTTGCCTCGGAATGGTTGCCTCGGATATTGTTGCCTTGAATAATTGATCTAAGACATTAGGGTTGTTACTAAGACGTCCTAACATTGCTTTAGTGATCGTACGTCCCTTTCGAATTGACCCTCAAAACTCCGACGACGGTGCTACCTACTCACTAATAGTAGGATAGCGCTGTCTAGAGGAAACAAACATAGAACAATTCTCTTTTTCGAGTAGGTAGATTAGTTCTTAAGTACTTGCTCAAACAAAACAAACTTTTCCAAACATAAACTCTTTTCAAACAAAGCTTTCAAAAACACTTCGTAACACTCTTGAAGACAGAAGCAAGGGTTAAATCGAAGTCAAAAACTTTTTCAAATCAAACACACAAAAGAAAATTTTGAAAATGATGAGCAAGTACCTAAGAGCCCGTGGAAAACCACGGATAGAAAGGGTGCTAATACCTTCCCTTTCTATAATCTACCCCCCATACTCAAAATCTCGAAAAAGGGAATTTTTCTGTGCTTTTTTCCTTTCCAGTTGGATAAAATAAAAGTCGGTGGCGAATCTTGCTTACCGCGACATTTTGTGAACACAAACACAAAACGCAAACCAGCATTCCTAAAATAGTTCGGTTCTGGCCATTGTACCACAAAAACCTTCGAGAAAGATCCTTCATATGAGATCTCTAGAACCCGGTTACTATTCTTAAGACATGTTGAGCCAACTGAACTTCAGGATGGTACTTATCTACGAACCTCATGCAAGCCTTTAAACCTAAGGCTATTGTGTGCTTTGTTTGTGTTTGCTATCTGTTCAAACATGACATCATGAGATCACAACATCATACCATTGCATTTTTACTGACCATTTCAAGGATTTCAGGGACCTTTGATGCAGGTTTATCGTGTACCATACGTGAAACAAGGGGCAAGAGGATTTAGTTTCCTCTAATCATATGCCGTCAAAGAATGAAGTGAATTCTTTTGAGTTAAAGACTAGGATCCACTCGACAAGATGAGCTTGATTCTCATAGAAGGAAGTTCAAAGACACAAAGTTCTTCACTCAGAGCTGCGGTCAGAATCAACTTCTAACATTTCATTTTTGTTTATCCCACGAGATCCTTGAAAACATTGCATATGCATTCATATACCATACATATCATATCATAACAGGTATTTCCAAGATAAGTTTTCTCATCTTCTTGCTGTTTATTTCAGTAAAAGATGGCTCTCGAACTAACCGTGAAAGAACTTCAAGCTCAAAATGCTCAATTCCAACAAATGTTCCTGTACTTAGCCAAGGGGCAGGATGAGCTGAAGACTCTCATCACCAAAGAGAGAAAGAAGAAGACTAAGAAGCCAACTATCATTTTTAATATGGGTAGAAGGTTCAAAGGTCCGGTTAGGAGGGCTCTAGATTTTGAGGTCCCATCAAATGAAGATGATAACCAAGAGGAAGATGATAAGAGTGTGAAAGTTGAAGAGAATAAATACCATGGATCTGATGAAGAAGAAACAAAATATTCAGACGAACAGTACCCTCCTGCTGATGACAAATACAAACAGTTGGAAGATCATCTTAATGCTAGTGAGATCCAGAGAGTTCATAGGTTGGATTTTGAAGAGCTGGGATTAGTCTCAGGGGTTGTTATCCCTCACAAGTTCAAGGTCCCTACTTTTGCGAAGTATGACGGTGTTTCGTGTCTAAGCTGCATCTGAGGTCTTATGGCCGGAAGATCCAACCCTAAACTGCTGATAGGAAGTTATGGGTACACTTCTTTCAAGAGAGCTTGTCGGAAACACAATTAGAATGGTTCTATCAACTAGAAGGAACTAACATTTCTACTTGGGAAGATTTGGCTGCTGCCTTTTATAAAAAATACCAATACAATGCTAATCTTGCACCAACCCGTGTGCAATTATGAAGTATTACTATGGGCTCGAACAAAGGCTTTAAGGAATATGCCTATAAATGGAGGGATCCAGCTGGAAGAGTTCAACCTCCTTTATCTGATTGGGAGCTGGTGGACATGTTTATGGAAAATTTGACAGGGCCTTTCTTTAATCATCTGATCGGAAGCTCTTCATCTGGTTTCATCGAGATGATATTAACTGGGGAACATGTTGAAAGCAGAATTAGAAGTGGAAAGATTCAAGTGCTCGCATCTTCAAGTACTGTAAAGAAGACATTCAATGGTAAGAAGGAAACATATGTTGTGTATGGCCAGAAGGGTCGTGCTAGACGTGATCACAACCAATCTGTGGGCCAATGCTAATTTCTAATCCTGCGCTTGTGTAACAACAACAACATGGTAATCAGCATAGGTCAGACGCACCAAGAAGACATTTTAACAAGATCAGCATGCCATTGTCTCACGCATTGCAATATCTTTTGAAAGCAAATCTAATAACGTTAAGGGACCCTCCTCAAAATCCCAACACCTCTTCTCCCCCATTATAATCCTAATGTGAAATATGCTTACCATTCCAATAGCCTCAGACAGGACACCAATAGCTACTGAGCTTTGAAGAATAAAATTTAGGACACGATTGATAATAAAGAAATTGAGTTTGATCCTCCAGAGACCCCCAACGTGATTACTGCACCCATGCCTAAACATGACAAATGCATAAGTGATCTAATTACTCCACTGACAATTATTAAGAAGAATCTATTGCAAGTCGATTTATTTTCGGGTTGTATTGAGAGATGCTATTACTGTGCAACTTAACCCAAAGTCTGCCAACTGTTGAAAGAAGGTATTCAACGTCTAATGGACAACCACATGATTCTAGTTGAGAAAACTCCCTCTGTGGAGAATTTGTTTCAACTTGGAGCTGGAAGAGGTATCTGTAATTTCAGACACTCCTATCAGGATCACTTCTAAAGGTCCTGTAAAGATTACTGCCAAACCCAAAAGTTACTCCTCTGATAATCACTGCATCTGGACCAATTCCGTATTCCTCGGACAAAGTTGTACCTTGGAACTATGGAGCCTACGTCTACTACCATAGCGTCAAGAAAGAACCATTGATTTCTAAAAAAGAAGGTAATGAAGTTACTGATCCCACTGTTGACAATATTGTTGGGACCAGTAAAGTTACTAGAAGCGGAAGGGTTTTCTCTCCAGAAATCTCTCCGAAGACTGTTGACACACCAATTTGTGTTACCGCCACCGAGTCAATTACTGAGACTCGGTGCAAAGAACAAATGATGGAGTCTGCCCAGACAGAGGCACCTAAAGAAGTTATAGTTGAAGATACCTCCAGGCAGGAATTGGAGGAGGTATTAAAAATTATCCGAAAAAGTGATTACAAGATTGTTGAATAGTTGAGGCAGACTCCCTTAAAGATCTCCATATTATCCCTATTATTGTGCTCTGAAGCCCATGCCGAAGCTTTGGTGAAGTTCTTGAAATATGTGCATGTGCCGCAAGAAATCTCTTCAGATCAACTTGAAAGTTATGTTGCTAGCCTAACGACTGATAATGGGTTGGGCTTTTTTGATGCCGACCTGACTCCCGAAGGAAGAAACCATAACAAGGCCATGTATGTATCTATTGAATGCATGGGCACTACTTTAGCTCATGCGTTGGTTGATATGGGTTCCTTGTTGAATGTTCTTCCGAAGGGTGCTCTAGACAGACTTGACTGTGAAGGGGTTGTGCTGAAACCCAATGATATTGTGGTCAGGGCCTTTGATGGTACACATAGAGGTGGATCTTCCAATTATAGTAGGGTTACTGGTATTCGATTCTACCTTCTATGTGATGGACATTCGTTCGATCTATTCTTGTTTACTTTAACGCCACTGGATTCATCAGGCAGGCGTTGTTACTTCAACCCTACACCAAAAGCTGAAATATCCAGTAAAAGGAAAGTTTGTTACAATTTGTGGTGAAAAAGATTATACGGTGAGTCATTTGAACTCATTCAAGTATATTGAGATGGACGGCGAATTCATCGAAACTCCCTGCTAGAATTTTGAAGTTATTCCTCGAACAATTACTGAAGACGTTTTTGCTATTCCCAAGGTTACCAGGGTTCGTCCCAGAATGACTTGTTTGAAGGATGATAGAGTTGTAGTAGAAGAAGGTGGTTGCACTACTTAGGGTCAGCTTCCTAACATTCCGTACAAATATGACAAATTTGGTTTGGGTTTCACTGCAGAGGCTCAGAGGGCTGTTCGTCGTGCTCGTGCTGGAAGACCATCATTCTGCGTCAGCAACAATGAAGTCAACATGGTAGAAGATGCTGATAGTGACTACGACCTAGATAGCTGGTTTTTTCCCACCATCGGCAACGGGCTCAATAACTGGAAGACTGAAGACCTTATCTCAATCTCCTTTAGTAGGGAGTAAATGCTACTTTATGTTTTATTACTTTCAAGTTTTGGTTATGTAATTTTAAAACAATAACATTAAGCCTTGTGTATTACCCGGGGCATAACAGTTCATTTTTTAGGGTTGTCATTTCATTAACATATTTTCATTCAATAAATCATGAGACATTTTGTATTCAAATTTTGCGCTCTTTGTCTTTCTTTTATTTGATTACACTTTTAAAATAACTATGTGTTCTTACACACACCCACACGACAAATTGCAGATCCACATTCACTTTGGATCCCGTTGATAACAATTATGCTATTGCCACTTATGACTTTGAAAATCCGATCTACCAAGCCGAGGACGAAGGTGAGGAAGATTATGAAGTACCAGGAGAACTTTCTAGACTATTAATGCAAGAGGGAAATGCTATACAACCGCATGAAGGGCCAATCGAGGTTGTAACCTTGGGTACTGTAGAAGACTAGAAAGAAGTCACGATAGGGGCCAACCTAGAGGACATCGTCAAGAACAAGTTAATTAAGATGTTGCATGATTATGTTGAGATCTTTGCTTGGTCGTACGAAGACAAGCCAGGGCTCGATACTGATATTGTGGTTCACCGTCTACCGATGAAAGAAGGTTGTTCTCCAATAAAATAGAAGGTTCGTCGGATGCGTCCCGAAATGTACGAAAAGATCAAGGTTGATGTTATGAAGCAATTCAACGCAGATTTCTTAGCTGTTACATCCTATCCTCAGTGGTTGCAAATATGGTTCCAGTACCTAAGAAAGACGGTAAAGTGCGTATGTGTGTGGACTATAGGGATCTGAACAAGGAAAGCCCCAAATATGACTTTCCGATTCCATATATTGATGTTCTGGTTGACAACACTGCTCATCATAAAGTATTCTCCTTCATGGATGGTTTCTCAGGTTATAATTAGATCAAGATGGCACCCGAAGACATGGACAAAGCTACCTTTGTTTCATGACATGATCCATCACGAGATATAGGTTTACGTTGATAACATGATATCCAGATCTCAGACTGAAGAAGAACCTATCGACCACCTACTCAAGCTGTTTGAGAGACTAAAGAAATACAAGCTGAGGTTGAATCCGAACAAGTGCACCTTTGGGGTAAGATCCGGTAAACTCTTGGGTTTCGTTATCAATGGTGAAGGTGTTGAAGTTGATCACGTGAAGGTCAAAGCCATTCAAGAAATGCCAGCTCCCCGTACTGAGAAGGAAGTTAGAAGTTTCTTGGGATGACTAAATTATATTGCCAGATTTATTTCTCATCTGAATGCTATTTGTGAGCCAATCTTCAAGTTGCTGAAGAAAGATCAAGTGTGGAAATGGAATGACAATTTCTAGGTAGTGTTTGATAAAAGCAAGGAGTACCTCTAAGAACATCTGATTCTGATGCCACCAGTTGAAGGAAGACCTCTGATCATGTGCCTAACAGTGTTAGAAAACTCAATGGGGGTGTGTACGGGGCCAACATGACGAGTCTGAAAGAAAAGAGCAGGAAATATACTACCTTAACAAAAATTTTACCGAATGTGAAACAAGATACTCATTGATCGACAAAACTTGCTGCGCTTTGGCATGGGCTGCTTACCGACTGAGACATTATATGTTGACCCATAATACTTTGTGGATCTCTAAAATGGATCCTATAAAGTACATATTCGAGAAGCCAGCTCTCTCCAGAAGAATAGCCCGATTGCAAATGGTCTTGACAGAATACAACATTCAGTACACTACTCAGAAACCAGTCAAAGGAAGTGTACTGGAAGATCATTTGGCTCATCAAACTATAGACGACTACTAGTATATCATGCTAGTTATAGATAGTGAAGAACCTGGACCATATGAAGGACCTGAGCGGGGATCCCGATGGACTTTGGTTTTTGATGGAGCTTCCAACGCGCTTGGTAACATAATTAGTGTTGTGATTATCTCTCCCAAGGGTTGCCATACGCCCTTCACTGCAAGACTTTGCTTTGATTGTACCAATAACATGGCTGAATACGAAGTGTGCATCATGGGCATCAGAGCTGTTATTGATATGAGAATCAAGTTCTTGAATGTATACGGGGACTTAACCCTAGTGATCAGTCAGATTAAGGGAAAATGGGATACGAAACACCCAAATCTCATTCCTTATCAAGAGCATGTATTGACCTTAATCTCATACTTCGAGGAAATCACTTTTGAACATATTCCACGAGAAGAGAATCAGTTGGAAGACGCATTGGCTACCATGTCATCTATGTTCAAAGTCGGATGGGACAACGAAGCTCCTCGAATTACTATCAAAAGACAAGGTGAACCGACACACTGCTACGAAGTCGACACTGATGTAGTAAAGGAAAAGTCTTGGTTCTACAAAGTGAAAAGATACCTCGAGGCTCAAGAGTATCCTGAGGGGGCATCTATTAATGACAAGAAATTCCTACTGAGGTTCTCTGCCAAGTTCTTTCTAAGCAATGGAATTTTGTATAAGCGTAATCACGACTCAACTCTGCTTCATTATGTAGACAAGAAGGAAGCTGAGAATATTATGGAGGATATACAGGAAGGAATCTTTGGTACTCACTCCAGTGGGCATACGATGGCTAAGAAGATTCTGAGAGCAGGTTATTATTGGTCGACCATGGAAACTGGTTGCCATCATCATTCCAGAACCTATCACAAATGCCAGATTTATGCTGACAAAGTACATGTGCCTCTGGTCCCTCTAAATATCTTGACTGCTCCTTGGCCATTTTCAATGTGGGGAATTGATATGATTGGAGAGATTAAGCCTACCGCTTCTAATGGACATCGTTTCATCTGGGTTGTTATTGATTACTTCACGAAGTGGGTTAAAGCAGCTTCATTTGTCTCTGTTCCCAAGAATGTTGTGGCCCGATTCATTAAGAATAACCGTATCTTTCAGTATGGAATCCTAGAAAGGATTATCACAGACAATGGTACCAATCTTAACAACATTATGATCACAAAAATCTGCATGCAGTTCAAGATCAAGCACCACAATTCTTCTCCGTATCGACCGAAGATGAATGGCACAGTGGAAGTCGCCAATAAGAACATTAAGAAGATCATACATAAGATGACAGTGACATATAAAGATTGGCATGAGATGTTACCATTTTCTCTTCATGGCTATCGCACTTAGTACAAATATCAACTGGGGAAACCCTATTCTCTCTAGTCTACGGTATGGAAGCTGTCATACCCGTCGAAGTCAAGATTCCTTCTCTAAGGATTATGAAAGATGCAGATTTAGGCTATGACAAGTGGATTCAGACTAGGCTAGACCAGATAAATCTGATTGACAAGAAAAGGCTTGCGGCTGTTTCTCATGGTCAGATGTATCAGAAGCGCGTGATCAGAACCTTCAAAAAGAAAGTCAAACATCGGGAATATCAGGCTGGTGACTTGGTGTTGTACCCCAAAATTTTCCCTCTCACTTATCAATAATTTGCTCACAAGATCTCCTTGGGCTCAAGACTGCACTAGGGTTTGATTTGCTCAAGGCACCTTCTTAGGCACTAATGACCAAAATTAGGGTTTGAGTTTGCACAAGGATTTTTGAACTATCAATGCTTAATATGACTTTCATGGACCATTATGGACCCCCAAGATTACTCATGTCAAGTTTAAAGCCTTGGATCACACTTTTGATCAGTCAATTGAACAATTAACCTAAAAATCAGCTATATTGGGGAAAAAGTCAACCATGGCCAATTTACAGTCAAACTTCATAATTTTTGATCCACATCAACATTTTGGACTAATATGTATCATTTGATCAAGTTTGGGTCACAATTCCTCAATAGATTTGATCAAATCTCCAAAAGGGCAAAATGGTCAAAATTAGGGTTTTGACTGGGAAAGGGCAATTTCTGATTTTTGACCTAGAAAATGGTCAATTGGTTTAAGGCATGATCTCAAGAGTCTAATTGCATCATTTTGACCTAATGACATGATTCAAAACATTGCAAATCCATTGGATTGACAAATGAATTTTGCAGTCAATTGATCAAAAGTCAACTGTATACTGAAAAGTCAAACTTTGACTTTTTGGTCAAATTCAAGTGCCAAAGATCACAATTCATCAAAACATGTCAAAATAGGAAACTTATTCATCAAGAAATCAAGAAATCAAGATTTCATTTTGAAAAGTCAATTCAAAGATAATTCAATTCAAAGATTTCTTATTTTTTTCATAACTTTGAGCAATTTTTTTATCATGATGCAAGATGATTCAAAGGAAACTTCCAAAATGAAAGTTGTAGATCTCCATGAAATCAACAACTTTGGTTCACACAACTTCTCGTAAAAATTCTTGGATCTCAAGTTATAATTTTATGAATACATGCTCATGAACTAAAAAAGACAGTCAAATTTTGCCCTAGATAGGCAGATTTTTGACCTAACTTCATGGCAATTTTTCACATAGTTCCAAGGGTAATCTTCAAAATCAATTCAAAGATGAGTTGTAAAGCACATTGCAATATTTCCAAAATTTCCAAGAACTCCTTGAGATCATTCTTGAGTAGGGATAATTGAAGAGATGAAGTTGGTGTTTTGTCACTTGAATTATAGGTCATTTTCATGATGAACACAAATGCAAATCAATGTTAGGCTGCATAACCTTTGCTCTGCAGGCCTCAAAATTGTTTTTCACTCCATAATTAATGGATTACACAATCTTTTGAGCTATAATCCAATTGATTTAAGCTTTGTCCAATTCACATTGCCATTTTGGGAAGAAAGTTAACAATACCATTCTTGAAAAGCAAGCTTTATGCATAAAGTCCACTCTTGAGCCTCTAACTTGTTCCCTCTGATCACACTTCTTCTATGTCCCGTTGGATCACCTTACGGACAACCTGCAAACTCAGAGGTTTTGATCAATTCAATCATCTTCAGACGAGGTAACAAATAGACAAGAGACTCAAAGATACAAAGGCTATAGCAGAATGGGAACCCCATGGGATTATTGCACATAGCTATCTTTTCTTTGAATTAAAATTTTCAATTTTTACGACGACATTCTCTTACTAGAATGTTTGTCTCATTGTAAAAAAATACTTACTCAAAGTCAATACAAAGATATTCCTTTAAAAGTGCAAAACTATCTGTTTATTCTTTACTCTTGTGTTTTGTTTACAAAAATGTCCAATGATTCATTGTTGAACATATGCATTTGAACATAATTACTGTTTATAAATAAACAAAATAAAAGACAATTAGTAATGGCTTTAAGAGGTAGGGAAATATCTCTAAGCTATTTCCATAAATCCCCCACAATTTGAAGTTTAATTTCCAGCGGAACGAGCTTCCAATTATCAATCCCCAGTAGAAGTCGTCAAATTTCTCAGGATTTCACAACAGGATTTTACAAGCGGTACACAGCATTCCCCTTACTACAGAGTTTATTTCTTTAAGCAGAAATTCGTCAACACTTATACTTCACAACATGAAGGCTTACACTCCATATCCTCACCAGAAGTCAGGGATTTGTTTTCCCCAATCCAACAGTAGTGCAGCAAACTAGCTCACATACGCATACATTGCATCCATATATCATAAACATTATTCTATACATTTCATACAACATAAACATTGTATTTTAGCTAACATTTTACCCTTTTCAGGATAATGTTAATAGCTACCATTAACAATGTTCAAAGTTTTCAGATACAATTCAGATAAGCTCCAGACACGGATGCCATTCTGATACTCATTCAGATTCAACTTTCAGATAAATTTCATAAACGCTCCAGACACGAATTCCATTCTGACACCCATTCAAGTGCAACTTTCAGATATAATTCAGATACGCTCCAGACACTGATGCCATTTTGATACTCATTCAAGTGCAACTTTCAGATACAGTTCGGATACGCTCCAGACACGGATGTCATTCTAATACTCATTTAATTGCAACTTTCAGATACAGTTCAGACACGCTCCAGACACGGATGCCATTCTAATACTCATTCAAGATTCAACTCTCAGATACAGTTCAGATACGCTCCAGACACGGATGCCATTCTGATAATCAGCTCCCAGATACATTTCAGACACGCTCCAGACATGGACGCCATTATGATACTTATTCAGATTCAACCCTTAAATACAATTCAGATACGCTCCATACACGAATGCCATTCTGAAACTCATTAAAAATCAGCTTCCAGATACAATTCAGATACGCTCCAGACACATACGCCATCCTAATACTCATTCTTTCAGCTTACAAATTACAATTCAACAATCACTATTGAATGGTATCTACAAGCCCATCTCCACAAAATTTATATCACCTCTCCAAATGGCATCTTTAAGCCCATTCCCTCAACCATCACATCACCGAGTGCAAATTTATGGGCACTCTAGTGTCCAATCATCTTCCACCTTCGAGTCACGAATGGAAAAACTTGCCAATCTAACTCCTCAGGCTCAAGAAGATTGAACAGGGACAGCTGTTGTACAACAAAATTTTCCCTCTCACTTATCAAGAATTTGCTCACAAGATCTCCTTGGGCTCAAGACTGCACTAGGGTTTGATTAGCTCAAGGCACCTCCTTAGGCACTGATGACCAAAATTAGGGTTTGAGTTTACACAAGGATTTTTGAACTATCAATGCTTCATATGAATTTCATGGACCATTATGGACCCCCAAGATTACTCACGTCAAGTTTCAAGCCTTGGATCACACTTTTGATCAGTCAATTGAACAATTGACCTAAAAATCACCTATATTGGGGAAAAAGTCAACCATGGCCAATTTACAGTCAAACATCATAATTTTTTATCCACGTCAACATTTTGGACTCATATGTAACATTTGATCAAGTTTCGACCATAATTCCTCAAGAAATTTGATCAAATCTCCAAAAGGGCAAACCGGTTAAAATTAGGGTTTTGATTGGGAAAAGGCAATTTCTAATTTTTGACCTAGAAAATGGTCAATTGGTTTAAGGCATGATCTCAAGAGTACAATTGCATCATTTTGACCTAATGACATGATTAGAAACATTTTAAATCCATTGGATTGACAGATGAATTTTGCAGTCAACTGATCAAAAGTCAACTGTATACTGAAAAGTCAAACTTTAACTTTTTGGTCAAATTCAAGTGCCAAAGATCACAATTCATCAAAACATGTCAAAATAGGAAACTTATTCATCAAGAAATCAAGAAATCAAGAAATCAAGATTTCATTTTGAAAAGTCAAAATTTCTAAACTTAGAAAATTTTCTAAGTGTAAAAAATTTCTTATTTTTTTCATAACTTTGAGCAATTTTTTTATCATGATGAAAGATGATTCAAAGGAAACTTCCAACATGAAAGTTGTAGATGTCCATGAAATATACAACTTTTCTTCACACAACTTCTCCTAAAAGTGCTTGGATCTCAAGTTATAATTTTATGAATACATGCTCATGACCTAAAAAAGACTTAGTGAAAATTTGCCCTAGATAGGCAGATTTTTGACCTAACTTCATGGAAATTTTTCACATAGTTCCAAGGGGAATATTCAAAATCAATTCAAAGATGAGTTGTAGAGCACATTGCAAGATTTCCAAAATGTCCAAGAAATCCTTGAGATCATTCTGGAGTAGGGAGAATCGAAGAGATGAAGTTGGTGTTTTGTCACTTGAATTATAGGTCATTTTCATGATGAACACAAATGCCAAACAATTTTAGGCTGCATAATATTTGCTTTGCAGGCCTCAAACTTGTCTGTCACTCCATAATTAACGGATTACACAAACTTTTGAGCTATAGTCCAAGTGATTTAAGCTTTATCCAATTCGCATTGCCATTTTGGGAAGAAAGTTAACAATACCATTCTTGAAAAGCAAGCTTTATGCATAAAGTCCACTCTTGAGCCTCTAACTTGTTCCCTCTGTTCACACTTTATCTACAAAGTCAGAAGCAAGTGTGTTTAAAGCATAACCACTCTATCTTAGCAAGTACACAAGGCATTGAAACTTGTTTTCTCAAAAATCACATGTTTAGCTTAAGGATGCAAATTCAAATTCTGATCAACAACAAGTCTCCAAACTTGTTACTTATAAATAGGAGCACTATTTGTGAGCTACAACACGAGTTTGAACACCCTAAAATACACCAAAACTCTCTCAAATCAGAAATTGCCCAAAAACTTCATTGTTGCACAGTTTCTGACCTTGAACCTCAAACTCACATTTCCCTCATGCGTGTTTTGGCCTTTTAGTTTCTAAAGCTTCCTTGCATCAAGAGTAACATATCCTTGTACTTGTTTCACTTCTGTAACACCATTTTCCCTGTCTTCCATAACCAAAAACAGAGCATCACAATTGGACTTCTCCAGACCATTCCAGCCATCCTCAGCTCAAGCCAACCATTACATTAGCTTCCTAGAGGTCCAAGGAAGCTAACCTAATCATTAGCACTGCCTGAAACAAGCTCAAATCCATTTCACGATTTCCAGTTTTGAGGTATTTTTCTTGAATTTCTATCTCATTACTTAGACATTGTTAGGCTTGCATTTGTGAAGATAAAATGTAGAACTCATTGCCACGAAGTTGTACATATCCATAGTTTGCATTTACATGACCTGGGCTTAGAGAATTTTAGAGTTGAAGTTTCTGAAATTTTTAGAGTTCAAATTAGGGCCAGAGAAATTCTCATTTATCTTTGACTTTTAGCTTTAGTTATTTACATGGTTAGAATCGTGAGGAAGAATGCAACAACTTTCATTTTGTCATCTTCCATTTTTGTTGAGAAATGACGAAGTTACAGGTACACCGGCTGGAGGTTGAAGATGAAGTCATCAGGACTTGATTTGCCTTACATATTTATTGTTTTGTTTATATAAACAAATGTATAGCCACCCCAATGGTAAAATGCGCGCCTGTTAAACTTAGGGACCTGGGTTCGAACCCCAGTGGTACCCTTTTGCCCATTTTTTCATATTAATGATTTTCTAACATTTTTTGCAGGCGTTGGGCCCTTTGGACCTGACTTTGTTCTTTTTGCTAGCTAACCCCCTCGCCTGCTTATACGCCCCTGGCCCAATTTCTTTTACTATTTTTTAACATTATTTCTTCTTTAATATTTTTATTATTTATTATTATTATTATTATTATTATTAATATTATTATTATTATTATTATTATTATCATTAAACATGAAGAAATCCAAAAAAATATTTTATTTACTCTTATTCATTTCATTTTTTTTATAAAACAAAAAAATGTTAAAAACATTTTCTTTTAACAAATTAATTTCTCTTTTAAATAATTAAATATTTAGACTTAGGTTTAATAATTATTTTAATTTATTAATTAAAATTAATTTATAATGTAGTTTTCTTTTAATTATTTAATTTTTACTTTTTATTATTATTTAACTTAAAACCCTTTTTTTCCTTCATAAAAACCCTAAAAAATCTTTTTTTTTTAAATTTAATTTCTTTTCTCAATTAGTTTAAGTCATTTTGATTTTTATTTTAACTAATCTTTTTTTTAATTAGGTTTAGGTTAAAACCCCTTTCATAAAAAATCCAAACAAAAATCATTTCTTTCCATTTGCATTTGTACTTTATATTTATTCATTTCCTTGTACATTTATTCAATTTGGTTGTAATAGACTAATTAGGATTTAATTTCCTGTAATTCTCATTTGTAATTTGTAGTGGGAGAACTGACTTGAGGTTTTGCATTTGTGTTCGCAAATGTTGCGGTTTAGAAAGAGTCGCCACCGACTTTTATTTTATCCAAAAGGAAAGGTAAAAAAGCACAGGAAAGACCTTTGAGATTATTTTTGGGTTCGGGGGGTAGATTATGAAAAGGGAAGGTGCTAGCACCCTTTTCATCCATAGTTTTCCATGGTCTCTTAGTTACTTGTTTTAGATCACTTGCTTTACTTTTCCAATTGTTTGAAATGGTATTTTGTGTGGTTTTGAAAGTATTTTGAAAAGAGCCCTTTGTTTAGGCAATCTTTGTAATGATTCTTGTTTGTAAGAATGTATACAAAGATGTTTGTCTTTTGAAAAATGTTTCAAATTTTTGAAAGTTGTTTGGAAATTGTTTTGAAATTGTGTGTGTTTATTTGAAAATAGCAAGGATTGTTTGAAAGAGATCAAATAACTAGGAACTATCTACCCTCTCAAAAGTCTTTCCTACACATTTTTATTCCTTTGACATTGTTAACCTACCATTGTTTTGGTAGATAACCCTATCTTTGGATGTTAAACGGGACGGGCGTGGGTCATTGTATGACCATGATAACAATATTTCCAAGTATCTTAGCAAGTTTTGAGGGACTAAGATCATTTGTTTTTTAGGCAACTTGTGATAGCGTCATCGAGGGACTATGATCTTTTGTTTTTGTTTTGTTTTGCCAAGATACCTAGCATGCATACCATGGCCATGTTTTAAGGCAACCAAGTGGGTGAAACCCTAGGGGTGCTTGTGTGCAAGGTGTTGTCATTTTTCATGCATTTGTTTGTCTTTGAATTAGGTCATGCTATTTGTTTGATTTTGTCTTATCATACAAATCCTAGTTTTTACTAAACATGCATATAATGCGATAAATTGCGTAATATAAATCTAAACTATTACAACAATATTATGGGAGGGGGGATACAAGTTTTGAATGGGGATATTTGCACAAAATAAAACCCTAATTTACTATTACAACCCAATTGAATTTATTGTACAAATAAATAAATAAACAATTATTTAAATATGCAATAAAATGTAAATATGCAAAAATGTTTTTTGTATTGATTTTATGTATGTAAAAATAAAATTACTTAAGTCTAAAATAAGAAAAAAAATATTGTGATTATTTTTGAAAGGGTAAAAAATCCTAATTTTTGTTTAAAAGAAAATATATTCTACATTATTCATTTTATTCAAGAAAAATAATAAAAATATATACAAAATGTTAAAAAATTAAAATATGCATGAAAATAATATTTTAAGTGTATGAATAATAAAAATAAAAATATATGATATTTTTAAATTATTTACAAGTTATTTTAATAAAATGATTTCCATTAATTAAAATAAAACTATTTTCATATGCAAAAAATAAGATAAAAAATAAAATAAAATGCAAAAAATTAAGAAAATATTTTTGGGATTTTTTAATGTTCAGAAAAAAATAATAAAAGTCAAAAATATAAAAAGAAATGAAAAATATGCAAAATATAGAAAATGGGGCCAAAGGGGGTGCAAAAAGGAAACATGGGGGTGTAAAAAGTAGGACAAACAGGCCCAAGGCGCGCCAGGCCCAGAACCTGTCGTCCCTGTCCTCCAGCCAGAACAAAACGCACGCTTCTGCCTTCAAATCCTGTTCTTGCTCATGCTTGCATGAAACCAAAAACTTACAACATGAAACTTATAGCATTTTTTATCACGATTCCAATGATATAAAAAACGTGACCTAACTCTAAAAGACCAAGGAGAATTTTAATGGCGTTAATTTCTGACCTAGTTTTTTCAGCATGTTCAACATCCAAATACTCTTAGCTCAGTTAATATAATTGGAAACTAAGCATATGTACAGCTCAAGCATGTTAAGGACTACATTTTTGCTTCACAAACCTAAGCTTAAGGATGCCTAAATAGAGAGATAGAAACTTGACAAATACCTTGTTCAGTTGAGTTTGGATATGGTAATGTAGGAACTTTTACTGAGGCCTGAAGTTCTTGTGAGCTTCCTTGAAGTTCCCTCAAGCTTCTCCAATGCTCAGCTTGTCTTGTAGATGCCTGAATCTCCCTGTAGAAGTCAACCTGCAAACTCAAAAAATGAAAATGGTGAAGCTTGAAACAGCGGTTACAGTTGCAAGACAAGGGCCTGGATAGTTTAGGTAGGAGGTATGGAATGTGTTTGAAGTGATTCCAAGCAAAACGCATGAGGCAATATGGAAATGGCTTGTGATTTGCAGAGATTGCCCTGTTTGGGCAGAAAATTGGTGTTTTTTGTGTTTGAGAGAGTTTCAAATGCTATGAGCTCGTGTATTGGCTTGTTACAAGGTTCTGAGGTTATTTCAAATGAGGCCAAGGCTTGCCTTTATCAGATGGATGAGATCCCTTGACTTTTGCAAGTTTCTTGCTTTTGAAGAAAAGTTGGAAGTGACAATGCCAAAGCCTGTACAGGCTTGCTTGCTAGCTGCACATAGTTGGTACAAGTTGTCTGATATTTGTGGATATTGTTTGCAGCAAAAGATTAGGTCCATGGCTCAAGATATGAAAAGTTGCATAAAGCATGCTTTATGAAAATGGTATTGTGATTTTTATGCCATAAATGGATTAATTCATTGTGCAAAGCTTCAAAGATCAGAATAAAGCCAAAATCCAATGTGTTTGCATTTATTTAATGAGTGTAGAAGGGATTAGGACCTGTAAAACCAAGTACAAGCATGTTTGAAACCGATTTGCAACTTGTAACATTGTGAAAATGCCTTGGACAAAAGTGATAATTTGCCATTTTCATTTCTTCGATTATCCATAACCATAAATGATCTTGGATAGTTCTTGGACATTTTGGAAAGCTTGTAACATGATCTACAATCCATATTTGAAATGCATTTTGAGATTCCTTTTGTAACTAGGTGAAAAGTTGCCATGAAGTTAGGTCAAAAATCTGCCTAAACTAGGGCAAAATTTCACTAAGTTAAAAAGTTTATGGACCCCTATTCACAAAATCATAACTTGAGATCCAAGCATCTTTTGGGAAAACTTTGTGAATCAAAGTTGTATATTTCGTGGAGGACTATAACTTTAATGTTGGAAGTTTTCTTTGAATCCAATTGCATCATGGTGAAAAAGTTGTGGAAAGTTGAGAAAAAATAAGAAATTTTCCATAACTTAGAAAAATTCTAAGTTATGAAAAATTTCAAATTAAAACCCTAATTTGCAAAATTAGGTTTCTTGGTCAACAAGTTTCACATTTTGACATATCTTGATGAATTATGACCCTTGGCACTTGATTTTGACCAAAAAGTCAAAGTTTGACTTTTCAGTGTACAATTGATTTTTGATTAGTTAACTGGAAAATTCATCTGTCAATCCAATGCTTTTGAGATATTTTGAACTATGTGATTAGGTCAAGATGATGTTATTGAGTCCTTGAAATCATACTTGAACCCAATTGGCCATTGGCTAGGTCAAAAATCATAAATTTCCTTTTCTCAGTCAAAACCCTAATTTTGACTATTTTGCCCTTTTGATGATCTGATCAAATTTCTTGAGGAGTTGTGGTCCAAACTTTATCAAATGGTACATAGGAGCCTAGAATGTTGTTGGGGATCAAACATTATGAAGTTTGACTGCAAATTGGCCATGGTTGACGTTTTCCCCAATATAGTTGATTTTTAGGTCAACTGTCCAATTGACTGGGCAAAAATGTGATTTAAGGCTTGAAACTTGGTATGAGCAATCTTAGGGATCCAAGATGGTGTATGAAAGTCACATGAGGCATTGATGTTCCAAAAATCCTTGTGCAAACTTAAACCCTAATTTCAGGTCATCAGTGCAAGACGAGGTCTTGAGTTGAGCAAACCCTAATCCTGTATGGAGTCCAAGAAGTCTTGTGAAGAAAATAATGATAATATGAGAGGGAAAATTTTGGGGTACAACAGATGTAATAGCATAGTAATTTTAATTCCCAAAATTTATCACTTTATATACAAATGCTAGTAATTAGGGTTTGTATGGAAAGAATAAAATCAATCAAATAGAAAACCCTAATTAAGACAAATCAAAGCATGAAAACAATACATTTGCACACAAGCACCCCTAGGGTTACTCCACTTGGCTGCCTTACAAAAATGGCCATATTACGCATGTGAGGTATCTTAGCAAAAACAAGCAAATACAAGATCATAGTCCCTCGATGACGCTATCTAAGTTGCCTTTTAAATGATCTTAGTCCCTCAAAAATAATGCTAAGATACCTTACAACATTGCTAATCATGGTTATACGATGACCAACACCCGTCCTGTTTACATCCAAAGATATGGTTGCTTGCCATATCAATGGTAAAACAACAATGTCAAAGGAAAAGAAAATGAACAAGAAAGACTTTTTGAGTAGGTAGAATGCTCCTAATTACTTGCTCAATTTCACACAAACATCCTTGCTATTTTCAAAACAAGCACCTACACTTTCAAAACATTTTACAAAACTTGAAAACATTTTAAAAAGATTAACATCTTTGTATACATTCTTACGAACGAGAATCATTACAAAGATTGCCTAAACAATGGCCTCTTTACAAAATATTTTCAAAAACCACACAAAGCACAATTTCAAACAAAAGCAAGTGATATAGCAAGTAACTAAGAGCCCATGGATAACCATGGATGAAAAGGGTGCTAATACCTTCCCTTTTCATAGTCTACCCCTCGAACTCAAGAAATAATCTCAAAGGTCTTTCCTGTGCTTTTTCACCTTTCCTTTTGGATAAAAGAAAAGTCAGTGGCGACTCTTGCTAAACCGTAACATTTGCGATCAAACGCAAAACCCTCAAGTCATTTCTCCCACCGTATCACAAAATTGGTGACTCTGCTGGGGAAAATTCTAAAAGTGGGGTTACCTTAGGGATATATCACATTTATTTGCTTACATTGTTTGACTTGTATGATTTACATTATTGTTCTTTGTTTGGGTTTGAATCCTCTACCCGGATTTGGGATACATTATAGGTAAGTAGGAATACATTGTGGAAACTGTGTGGGGTATACCGACATGGTCTAAGCAATAGCTATGTTAGTGCGACATATTTTTGGGTACCGGTAGCCTTTGAGTTAATCAAAGAGAATACGAGGCCGCTGAGTGATGTCATGAAGCATTAATGAACTTTTAGAACCTTTACTTGACCAACTTGGCCTTTAGGATGTAGTGAGATGACCGACTTTGGTGCAGTCCGAAGTTGGTAGATACTCGATACTACCCTCATTGAGGTTTGGTTTTTTGGGATATTTCGGTCGCCATTAAAGAGGCTTGTGCTAAAACAATGACCAAGGAAACAAACCAATGATATTGAGCTCCTTAGAACCAGGTTAGTATTACTAGGACAAGTTTAAGCCAACTAAACTTCGAGAGGGTACTTACCTATAAAACTCCATGCAAGCCTGAACCTAAGCATTTGTTTGTTTTTGTTTGTATATGCATACTTGTACATAACATCATGAACATCATGAACATCATATACATCCACTAACCATTTCAAGTATTTTTGGATTCATCTTTGTTCTTGTTTTGTAGGATATGGATTCACTTCGCAGGAAAACTATTCAAGTCAACCTTGTAAGGATCCCTCCACAACTTAAGGAGCTAGCTTCAAGGATTCCTGAAAACTCTCCATTTACCGAGAGACATGATCACCTACTCAACTTGGTCACCTCCAACACATATGAGGATATGATAAAGGTTCTCTTTCAGTTCTTTGATCCTTTACACCATTGCTTCACATTTCCCGACTATTAACTTGTGCCTACTTTGGAAGAATTCTCCCAACTCTTGAGGATTCTCATTCTCAATCAACTACCTTTCAACGGTACGGAAAGAGACCCAAAGCCAGAAGAGATTTCTCAAGCTCTACACTTGCACTCATATGATGTCACAACTCATTGGGAAACAAGGAGTGGTGTCAAAGGTTTCCTAGTAAAGTTCCTGTTTGAGAAAGCCCAAAGCTGTTGGAATTCCTTGGACTTGCAATCCTTTGAGGAAATTGTGGCTCTCCTCATCTATGGGATGGTTTTGTTTCCAAATCCTGACCAACTCATAGATGTCAGCACCGCCAAGATCTTCATATCCCACAACCCGGTGCCTACGTTGCTAGGAGATATCCTACACTCTTTTCACACTCGTACAATAAGGAAAACAGGTGTTCTTATGTGTTGCACTCCTCTCTTGGCAAGATGGTTTATTTCGCATCTTCCCCAATCTGTATTAAAAAATGAGCAAGGTTCAAGGTGGTCACAAAGGTTGATGATGCTCAAACATTCGGACATTCATTGGTGTTCCCGATCCAAAGAGAATGTTATCATTGTAGACCGTTGTGGAGAATACCCTAATGTCCCTTTACTTGGAATTAGGGGAGGAATCACCTACAACCCGTGCTTAGCCTTAAGACAGTTTGGTTACGCCCGAAGGGATGACCCGCACGAGATGTTGATTCAAGGTTTGGTATTTGACTACGACAACGACGATCAAGGTCTTCTCCAGAGATTTATCCGAGCTTGTAGGATGTTGAATAAGGTGGATAGCAAGACTTTGGGGCACAAGAATTCCATCCCTCTTGAGCCTTACCTCAAATAGGCACGGACTCGTGCTCAGAGACTTATGATGCCTTACCCCTCCATTCTCCCGGTAATCATTGAGCTTGTCATGGAGGGAGATGCTCCATACACTATCCTACATCCTGATATGCCCACCTCTCTTAAAGACCTACAAAGAGATTGGATACAACTCAAGGGGGAGCGAGATACTTTCGAAGCCCAATTCTACGCAAGCGAGAAGAAGGTTTTGGAACTGACTAGGCTACTTCATGAGGAGAAGACTCTCAATGCCTACATTGCACCAAAGATGATGGGTACTACCTTTCTATCTTAGAGTTTTTATATTATTTTGCCCAAGGGGCATTGATGTACTCAAAGCTTTAACTTATTAATATAACGTGTGTTTCCTTTTTGTCTAAAACAAGTTTGAAGCTTTGAAATCCTTGAAAACATTACATATGCTTATACCATTCATCATAACATAAGCAGGTATTTTGCAATAAGTCTCCTAATCTCTCTACTGTTTATTTCAGTTAGATGGATCTCGAGTAAACAGTGAAGGACCTCCAAGCTCAGAATACACAGTTTCAACAGTTGCTCTTGACCCTAGCCAAAGGACAAGAAGAGTTGAAGACTTTTCTAGCTGAGGAGAAGAAAAAGAAAACAAAGAAGGTAACCGGAGTCCTAAACATGGGAAGAAGATTTCATGGGCAGACAAGAAGGACCTTAGACTTTGCAACGACAACTGGTGAAAGAGACATCCAAGATGGGAAAGGCAAGGAAACAGTTGTCCCGTCAGAATCAGAAGAGGAAGAGGAAGAAGAAGACTATTCTTAAGAACAATACCCTCCAGCTTATGACAAGTATAAACATATCGAAGAGCGGTTGAGTGCGATGGAAATCCAAAAAGTTCCTGGTTTGGACTTTGAGGAATTGGATTTAGTATCGGGGATTGTCATTCCTCAGAAATTCAAAGCACATGTGTTCTCCAAGTACGACGGAGTCTCATGCCCAAAAATGCATCTTTGATCGTATGTAAGGAAAATCCAGCCCCATACCGCTGACAAAGACTTATGGGTACACTTCTTCCAAGACAGTATGTCTGGAACTCAACTTGGTTGGTTTTACCAACTAGAAAGAGCCAACATTCACAACTGGGAAGATCTTGCTGCAGCCTTCTACAAACAATACCAATACAATGTTGATCTTGCACCTACCCGTACTCAACTCCAGAGTATGGCCATGGTTTCCAATGAAGGTTTCAAGGATTATGCGCAAAAATGGAGAGATTTGGCCAGAAGAGTTCAACCCCCTCTATCTGAGATAGAATTGGTAGACATGTTCTTGGGCACCTTGTCTGGTCCCTTCTTCAATCATTTAATTAGAAGTTCATCTGCAGGTTTTACTGAACTAATATTGATCGGAGAAAGGGTAGAAGCCGCTATAAAGAGTGGGAAGATTCAGAAAGATACATCCTCCTCTGCTTCCATAAGGAAGCCACTTATCAGAAAGAAAGAAAGAAGTGATTGTTGTTTACCCTCAAAGAAATCAAGATAGGGCCGAACGCCGACCAATGGTGGGGGCTGTTATGATTCCTAAACTGGCGCCTGATCAGCAAAGAAATAACCAACCAAGGATGGAAAGGCCAGTCAGACAATTCACCAGAATTAACACGACCCTATCTCAGGTATTACCGCATCTACTAAGATCCAATTTGGTGACCTCTAAAGAGGCTCAAAAGAACCCTAACACAAAATCTCCTCACTATCATCCCAATACCCGTTGCACATATCACTCTGAAAGTCCCGACCATGACACTAATAACTGTTGGGCTTTAAAGAACAAAATACAAGACCTCATTGAAGCAAAAGAGATTGAATTCGATGCGCCCGAAAATCCAAATGTCATTTCTGCCCCTATGCCCAGACATGGCCATAATACCAATGCCATTGAAGAACAAATGTTTTTTACTTCAGTTGATGAACTTATGACCCCACTTCTGACTATTAAAGTAAACTTGTTGAATGCCGGTGTGTTCCCGGGCTTTAATGAAGTTTGCCATTTCAGTTTATCCTCACCAACCGGTTGTCCTTTGTTGAAAGCAGTCGTTCAGTGCCTAATAGATAACAAAGAAATTTTATTCGAGAAGACTTCTGTTTCACCTGAAGATGTTTCTATCATTACCATATCCGCCAATTCTTCCAGGTTCTCCACCAAAAGACCCGTTAGAATTACATCAGTTCCGAAAGCAACTCCTTTAATAACTATAATGCCTGGACCAGTCCCATATTTGTCAGACAAAACCATACCATGTAATTATGGAGGGGATGTCTACTACCATGGTATCAAGCAGGACTGGCCATCTGCCGAAGATTCAAGCTCTGAGAAAGTCAACTCTGACATCAGTAATATTGCAGGAACTAGCAAGATTACCCGAAGCGGAAGGATATTCTCTCCAGAAATTGCTCCCCCAAAAGTAGTTTCTAGACCCGTAATCATCCCTGTTGTTACTCCTCCGAAAGTTGTTCCCGGTCCTACAATCATCTAAGCCAATAATCCAACTGACAAAGTTGTTACAACCCCTGTTATCATTCCTTCCAACACTCCTGCTACCAAATTAACCGAGACCCGAGGAAAAGGTGTTATGGTTGAGTCTGTCAAGACAAAGACACAATCATTGGCTATCCTTGAGACCTCCCAGAAAGAGATGGAGGAATTCTGAAGATCATAAAAAGAAGCGACTACGATGTAGTTGAACAACTGGGGCAAACTCCCTCTAAAATTTCCATGCTGGCATTACTACTATGTTCCGAGGCGCATGCAAAAGCCGTGGTAAAATTCATGAAAACTTCCCATGTACCCCAAGAGACATCTGTCGATCAGTTTCAAGACTCCGTAGCCAGCCTAACTGCAGATAATGGTCTAGGTTTTTCAGATGCTGATTTAACGCCAAGGGGGAGGAAGCATAATGAGGCATTGCATGTCTCGGTTGAATGTAGAGGCACAACCCTGGCTCATGTTTTGGTAGTCACTGCCTCATCTCTGAATGTATTTCCTAAAAAATCTCTTGATAGGCTTGACTATGAGGGATTGACATTAAAGCCAAGTAACATAGTAGTAAGGGCTTTTGACGGCTCGAAGAGGATGGTACATAGGGAGGTAGACATTCCCATAAAATTTGGAGCACAAACTTTTGATTCAACTTTTTACGTAATGGATATCCTTCCCTCATATTCCTGCTTACTAGGCCGACCATGGATTCACAATGCGGGCGCTGTAACTTCTACGTTGCACCAAATGCTGAAATATCCGATTCAAGGGAAGATTATCACCGTTCATGGAGAAGAGGAGTACATGATCAGCCATCTCAATTCCTTCATACATCTGGAACTAGATGGTGAATTTATTGAAACTCCATTTCAACACTTTGAAGAATTCCTACAAGATGTGGCAGTAACCAAGGTTGTTCCCAAGATCACAAGGCCTCCGCTCCGGATGTCATCTCTGAAGGATGCCAAAGCAGTGGTAGAAGAGGGTGGGTGTACTATCTAGGGGACAACTCCCAGATATCTCATATAAGTCTGACAAGTTTGGCTTGGGTTTCACTTCAATTGCTCAGAAGGCTGTACGCCACACTCGTGCCGGAGGACCACCCCTGAAGATCAGCAACCGCGAGGTCAACACCGTAGAAGATGATGAAGATAGCTATGACTTGGAGGACTGGATATTCCCAACTGTCAATGGAGGGCTCAGCAATTGGGAGTCTATAGATTTTGTCCCGATCACTTTTATCTCACAGTAATTTGTCTTTACATTTTGTTGGATTTGTAATATTAAAACAATTCGCACTCTTAAAAACTCGTGTCTTACCCGAGGCACAATGGTCCATTTGTAAGGGTTATTATCTCATTTTCATATGACATCAATGAATCATGGACATTTTCGCATACAAACTTTTGTGCTCATTGTTTTTATTTTTACATTTTTTATTTTCTTCAAGGATAGCTATACCCTTACACACACTCACACTCACAATGCAGGTATACATCCATTCGGGATCCCATGGGTAACAATACTGCTATGGCCTTTTGTGACTCTGAGAATCTAATCTACCAATCCGAAGATGAAGGTGAGGAAGATTGTGAAGTACCAGGGAACTTTCCAGACTACTACAACAAGAAGAGAGGACCATTCAGCCTCACGAAGAACCCGTGGATACAATCAACTTAGGTACCTAAGAAGACAAAAAAGAGGTCAAGGTGGGTGCCAATATGGAACCTGGTATCAAGGAGCGTCTGATTCAGTTGTTACACGATTATGTCGAAGTCTTTGCCTGGTCATATGAATACATTCCAGGACTTGATGCATATATTGTGGTACATCGTCTGCCTACAAGAGATGATTGTTCGCCAGTAAAGAAAAAGGTTTGCCGCATGAGGCACAATATGTTAGAAAAGATTAAAGCAGAAGTCATGAAGCAATTCAAAATTGGATTCTTGGCTGTCACCTCTTATCCCCAATGGGTTGCCAATGTTGTTCCAGTGCCCAAAAAGGACGGCAAAGTGCGAATATGTGTGGACTACAGAGATTTGAATAAAGAAATCCCTAAGGATGATTTTCCACTCCCCCACATTGATATTCTAGTTGAAAATACGGCACAACACAAAGTGTTTTCCTTCATGGACGGATTCTCAGGTTATAACCAAATCAAAATGGCGCCTAAGGACATGGAGAAAACAATGTTTGTCATGCAGTGGGGCACTTTATGCTATAAGGTGATGCCATTCGGGCTGAAGAATGTTGGGGCAACCTATCAGCATGCCATGGTAGCCCTATTTCACGACATGATACATCATGAAATAGAGGTCTATGAAGAGGACATGATAGCTATATCTCAAACAGAAGAAGAGCATCTTGTTCACTTACAAAAACGGTTTGAGAGGCTGAATAAGTACAAGCTGGGGTTGAATCCAAACAAATTCACATTTGGGGTACGGTCTAGTAAACTCCTAGGCTTTATCGTCAGTAACAAAGGTATCGAGGTCGATCCTGCCAAAGTTAAAGCAATACAAGAGATGCCCGCTCCTCGTACTGAGAAGGAAGTCAGAGGGTTCTTGGGACTTTTGGACTATATTGTCAGATTCATCTCTCACCTGACAGCTAGTTATGAACCAATCTTTAAATTGTTAAAAAAGGATCAAGTAGTCAAATGGAGTGACGAGTGCCAAATTTCTTTTAAAAAAATCAAAGAATACCTACAAGAGCCACCTGTTTTGAGGCCATCAGTCGAAGGAAGACCATTGATCATGTATCTGACTATTTTACAAAACTCAATGGGGTGTGTATTGGGGCGGCATGACAAGTCTGGCCGAAAAGATCATGCTATTTATCACCTGAGCAAAAAATTTACCGACTGTGAAACCAGATATTCACTGCTCGAGAAAACTTGATGCACTCTGGCATGGGCTGCTCGCCGGCTAAGACAGTATATGCTGACTCATACTACTTTGTTGATATCTAAAATGGATCCGATAAAATACATCTTCGAGAAGCCTGCTCTTTCTGGGAGAATAGCGAGATGGCAGATGATCCTGACATAATATGACATACAATATATTACCTAGAAAGCAATAAAGGGTAGTGTATTAGCTGATCACCTTGCTCACCAAGATGTAGAAGACTACCAATCCATGAAGTTCGAATTTCCAGATGGAGACATCATGACGGTAAATAACTGTGAAGAATTCAGGCCATATGATGGACCTGAACAAGGATCCCGATGGACCCTGTTCTTTGATGGGGCATCCAACGCACTTGGCAACGGTATCGGTGTTGTACTCATATCTCCAGAAGGGTGTCATACTCCCTTTACCACAAGACTCTGCTTCAATTATACAAATAACATGGCGGAATACGAAGCATGCATCTTTGGTCTCAGAGCTGCCATAGACTTAGGTATCAAATCTTTGAGTGTATTCGGAGATTCAGATTTGGTTATCAGTCAGATCAAAGGGGAATGGTACACCAAACACCCTAACCTTATCTCTTATAAAGAACATGTTTTGACATTGCTACCACATTTTGAGAAGATTACCTTCGAGTATTTCCCGCGAGAAGAAAATCAGCTAGCAGACGCTCTAGCCACAATGTCATCTATGTTTAAACTTAATTGGGATAACGAGGCTCCCCAAATCACCATCGAGCGAATGGAAGAACCAGCACACTGTCACGAGATTAATACTGAAGAAGTAGTGGACCAGCCTTGGTTTCACAAAGTCAAGAAGTATCTCGAGGCTCAAGAATATCCAGAAGGAGCTTCAGCTAATGACAAGAAGTTCTTAAGGAGATTCTCTGCTAAATTCTTCCTTAGTAATGGCATCCTGTACAAACACAATCATGACTCTGTGTTACTTCGATGCGTAGACAAGGTTGAAGTAGAAAGGATCATGGCTGAGTTGCATGAAGACACTTTTGGAACCCATTCCAGTGGGAATACGATGGCAAAGAAAATCCTACGGGCAGGCTATTATTGATCTACCATGGAAGCAGATTTCTATCAACACTCTCGAACTTGCCATAAGTGTCAGATATATGCTGACAAGGTGCACGTACCTCTGGTTCCTCTGAATGTCTTGACGACTCCTTGGCCCTTTGCTATGTGGGGCATCGATATGATTGGGGAAATCAAGCCAACAACCTCTAATGGACATCACTTCATCTTAGTGGCCATTGATTATTTTACAAAGTGGGTGGAGGCAGCTTCCTCCGCTTTTGTTACCAAGAATGTTGTTGCCCGTTTCATCAAGCAAAATCTCATTTGCCGGTACGGTATCCCAGAAAGGATCATCACTAACAATGGTACAAATCTCAACAACACTATGATCACCGCCTTGTGCGAGCATTTCAGGATCCAACATCATAATTCTTCCCCTTACCGACCAAAGATGAATGGTGTTGTCGAAGCTGCAAATAAGAATATTCAAAAGATCATACAGAAAATGACAGTCACATACAAAGACTGGCATGAGATACTACCATTCGCTCTCCACGGGTATCGTACCACAACTCGCACATCAACTGGGGAAAAACCTTATTCTCTGGTTTACGACATGGAGGTTGTATTGCCTCTCGAGGTCCAGATCCACTCTCTGAGGATCATAAAGGATGCAGGGCTGAATGAAGACAATTGGATCCAGACTCGACTTGATCAACTGAAATTGATTGATGAGAAGAGACTTACTATTATTTGCCATGGTTAAATATATCAAAATCGGATGATCAATGCTTTCAACAAGAAGGGTCAGACGCCAAGTGTATCAAGTTGGGGATCTGGTGATAAAGCCCATCATACTGCCACAAGGTGACCCTAGGGGAAAATGGACTCCTATCTATGAAGGACAATTTGTAATCAAAAACATTTTCTCTGGCAGGGCAATGATCTTGACCACCATGGATGGCAACGACCTGCCACATCCTGCAAACGCAGACATAGTCAAAAGATATTACGCATAAGAGACCCGCTAGGTTGACATACCTAGGCAAAACAAGGGCATCCCGGCGAACCAAAAAGGTTTGGGCAAAAATTAGGGATAAAACAAAAAAATCTATACACCCGGAAGTTGAAAACCCGAAAGGGCGACTTGGGAAAAAAAGGGTGTCCCGGTGGACTGAAAACCCGAAAGGGAGGTCCAGGAAAAAGTTAGGGAATTAAAGCATATGACTATGTCCCGTTGGATCACCTTACGGACAACCTGCAAACTCAGAGGTTTTGATCAATTCAATCATCTTCAGACGAGGCAACAAATAGACAAGAGGCTCAGAGATACAAAGGCTATAGCAGAATGGGAACCCCATGGGATTATTGCACATAGCTATCTTTTCTTTGAATTAAAATTTTCAATTTTTACGACGACATTCTCTTACTAGAATGTTTGTCTCATTGTACAAAAATACTTACTCAAAGTCAATACAAAGATATTCCTTTAAAAGTGCAAAACTATCTATTTATTCTTTACTCTTGTGTTTTGTTTACAAAAACGTCCAATGATTCATTGTTGAACATATGCATTTGAACATAATTACTGTTTATAAATAAACAAAATAAAAGACAATTAGTAATGGCTTTAAGAGGTAGGGAAATATCTCTAAGCTATTTCCATAAATCCCCCACAATTTGAAGTTTAATTTCCAGCGGAACGAGCTTCCAATTATCAATCCCCAGTAGAAGTCGTCAAATTTCTCAGGATTTCACAACAGGATTTTACAAGCGGTACACAGCATTCCCCTTACTACAGAGTTTATTTCTTTAAGCAGAAATTCGTCAACACTTATACTTCACAACATGAAGGCTTACACTCCATATCCACACCAGAAGTCAGGGATTTGTTTTCCCCAATCCAACAGTAGTGCAGCAAACTAGCTCACATACGCATACATTGCATCCATATATCATAAACATTATTCTATACATTTCATACAACATAAACATTGTATTTTAGCTAACATTTTACCCTTTTCAGGATAATGTTAATAGCTACCATTAACAATGTTCAAAGTTTTCAGATACAATTCAGATAAGCTCCAGACACGGATGCCATTCTGATACTCATTCAGATTCAACTTTCAGATAAATTTCATAAACGCTCCAGACACGAATTCCATTCTGACACCCATTCAAGTGCAACTTTCAGATATAATTCAGATACGCTCCAGACACTGATGCCATTTTGATACTCATTCAAGTGCAACTTTCAGATACAGTTCAGATACGCTCCAGACACGGATGTCATTCTAATACTCATTTAAGTGCAACTTTCAGATACAGTTCAGACACGCTCCAGACACGAATGCCATTCTAATACTCATTCAAGATTCAACTCTCAGATACAGTTTAGATACGCTCCAGACACGGATGCCATTCTGATAATCAGCTCCCAGATACATTTCAGACACGCTCCAGACATGGACGCCATTATGATACTTATTCAGATTCAACCCTTAAATACAGTTCAGATATGCTCCATACACGAATGCCATTCTGAAACTCATTAAAAATCAGCTTCCAGATACAGTTCAGATACGCTCCAGACACAGACGCCATCCTAATACTCATTCTTTCAGCTTACAAATTACAATTCAACAATCACTATTGGATGGTATCTACAAGCCCATCTCCACAAAATTTCTATCACCTCTCCAAATGGCATCTTTAAGCCCATTCCCTCAACCATCACATCACCGAGTGCAAATTTATGGGCACTCTAGTGTCCAATCATCTTCCACCTTCGAGTCACGAATGGAAAAACTTGCCAATCTAACTCCTCAGGCTCAAGAAGATTGAACAGGGACAGCTGTTGTACAATAAAATTTTCCCTCTCACTTATCAAGAATTTGCTCACAAGATCTCCTTGGGCTCAAGACTGCACTAGGGTTTGATTAGCTCAAGGCACCTCCTTAGGCACTGATGACCAAAATTAGGGTTTGAGTTTACACAAGGATTTTTGAACTATCAATGCTTCATATGAATTTCATGGACCATTATGGACCCCCAAGATTACTCACGTCAAGTTTCAAGCCTTGGATCACACTTTTGATCAGTCAATTGAACAATTGACCTAAAAATCACCTATATTGGGGAAAAAGTCAACCATGGCCAATTTACAGTCAAACATCATAATTTTTTATCCACGTCAACATTTTGGACTCATATGTAACATTTGATCAAGTTTCGACCATAATTCCTCAAGAAATTTGATCAAATCTCCAAAAGGGCAAACCGGTTTAAATTAGGGTTTTGATTGGGAAAAGGCAATTTCTAATTTTTGACCTAGAAAATGGTCAATTGGTTTAAGGCATGATCTCAAGAGTACAATTGCATCATTTTGACCTAGTGACATGATTAGAAACATTTCAAATCCATTGGATTGACAGATGAATTTTGCAGTCAACTGATCAAAAGTCAACTGTATACTAAAAAGTCAAACTTTAACTTTTTGGTCAAATTCAAGTGCCAAAGATCACAATTCATCAAAACATGTCAAAATAGGAAACTTATTCATCAAGAAATCAAGAAATCAAGAAATCAAGATTTCATTTTGAAAAGTCAAAATTTCTAAACTTAGAAAATTTTCTAAGTGTAAAACATTTCTTATTTTTTTCATAACTTTGAGCAATTTTTTTATCATGATGAAAGATGATTCAAAGGAAACTTCCAACATGAAAGTTGTAGATGTCCATGAAATATACAACTTTTCTTCACACAACTTCTCCTAAAAGTGTTTGGATCTCAAGTTATAATTTTATGAATACATGCTCATGACCTAAAAAAGACTTAGTGAAATTTTGCCCTAGATAGGCAGATTTTTGACCTAACTTCATGGAAATTTCTCACATAGTTCCAAGGGGAATATTCAAAATCAATTCAAAGATGAGTTGTAGAGCACATTGCAAGATTTCCAAAATGTCCAAGAAATCCTTGAGATCATTCTGGAGTAGGGAGAATCGAAGAGATGAAGTTGGTGTTTTGTCACTTGAATTATAGGTCATTTTCATGATGAACACAAATGCCAAACAATTTTAGGCTGCATAATATTTGCTTTGCAGGCCTCAAACTTGTCTGTCACTCCATAATTAACGGATTACACAAACTTTTGAGCTATAGTCCAAGTGATTTAAGCTTTATCCAATTCGCATTGCCATTTTGGGAAGAAAGTTAACAATACCATTCTTGAAAAGCAAGCTTTATGCATAAAGTCTACTCTTGAGCCTCTAACTTGTTCCCTCTGTTCACACTTCATCTACAAAGTCAGAAGCAAGTGTGTTTAAAGCATAACCACTCTATCTTAGCAAGTACACAAGGCATTGAAACTTGTTTTCTCAAAAATCACATGTTTAGCTTAAGGATGCAAATTCAAATTCTGATCAACAACAAGTCTCCAAACTTGTTGCTTATAAATATAAGCACTATTTGTGAGCTAGAACACGAGTTTGAACACCCTAAAATACACCAAAACTCTCTCAAATCAGAAATTGCCTAAAAATTCCATTGTTGCACAGTTTCTGACCTTAAACCCCAAACTCAAGTTTCCTTCGTGCGTTTCTTGGCCTTTTAGTTTCTAAAGCTTCCTTGCATCAAGAGTAACTCATCCCTATACCTGTTTCACTTCTGTAACACCATTTTCCCTGTCTTCCATAACCAAAAACAGAGCATCACAGTTGGACTTCTCGAGACCATTCCAGCCATCCTCAGCTCAAGCCAACCATTGAATTAGCTTCCTAGAGGTCCAAGGAAGCTAACCTGATCATCAACACTGCCTGAAACAAGCTCAAATCCATTTCACGTTTGTCAATTTTGAGGTATTTTTCTTGAACTTCTATCTCATTACTTAGACATTGTTAGGCTTACATTTATGAAGATAAAATGTAGACCTCATTGCCACGAAGCTGTACATATCCATAGTTTGCATTTAAATGGCCTGAGCTTAGAGAATTTTAGAGTTGATGTTTTTGAAATTTTTAGGGTTCAAATTAGGGCCAGAGAAATTCTCATTTATCTTTGACTTTTAGTTTTAGTTATTTACATGGTTAGAATCGTGAGGAAGAATGCAACAACTTTCATTTTGTCATCTTCCATTTTTGTTGAGAAATGAAGAAGTTACAGGTACACCGGCTGGAGGTTGAAGATGAAGTCATCGGGACTGGATTTGCCTTACATATTTATTGTTTTGTTTATATAAACAGATGTATAGCAACCCCAGTGGTAAAGCACGCACCTGTTAACCTTAGGGACCTGGGTTCGAGCCCTAGTGGTACCCTTTTCCCATTTTTTCATATTTTCTGATTTTCTAACATTTTTTGCAGGCGCTGGACCCTTTGGGCCTGTCTTTGTTCTTTTTGCTAGCTAACCCCCCCTTCCTGCTTATACGCCCCTGGCCCAATTTCTTTTACTATTTTATTTATTTATTATTTCTTCTTTAATATTTTTATTTATTATTATTATTATTATTATTAAACATGAAGAAATCAAAAAAAAATATTTTATTTACTCTTATTCATTTTATTTTTTTTATAAAACAAAAAAATATTAAATTTTTTTTATTTTAACAAATTAATTTCTCTTTTAAATAATTAAATATTTAGACTTAGGTTTAATAATTATTTTATTTTCTTAATTAAAATTAATTTAGAATTTTTTTTAGTTATTTTATTTTTACTTTTTATTATTATTTAACTAAAAACCCTTTTTTTCCTTCATAAAAACTCTAAAAATCTTTTTTTTAATTTAATTTCTTTTCTCAATTAGTTTAAGTCAATTTTATTTTAATTTTAACTAATCATTTTTTTTAATTAGGTTTAGGTTAAAACCCCTTTCATATAAAAATCCGAACAAAAATCATTTCTTTCCATCTGCATTTGTACTTTATATTTATTCATTTCCATGTACATTTATTTAATTTGGTTGTAATAGACTAATTAGGGTTTAATTTCATGCAATCCCCATTTGTAATTTGTACATCCCCTCCCCTAAATGATGTAATAGCATAGTAATTTTAATTCCCGCAATTTATCGCTTTATATACAAATGTTAGTAATTAGGGTTTGTATGAAAAGAATAAAATCAATCAAATAGTAAACCCTAATTAAGACAAATCAAAGCATGAAAATAATACATTTGCACACAAGCACCCCTAGGGTTACTCCACTTGGTTGTCTTACAAAAATGGCCATATTACGCATGTGAGGTATTTTAGCAAAAACAAACAAATACAAGATCATAGTCCCTCGATAACATTATCTAAGTTTCCTTTCAAATGATCTTAGTCCCTCAAATATAATGCTAAGATACCTTGCAACATTGCTAATCATGGTTATACGATGACCCACACCCGTCCCGTTTACATCCAAAGATAGGGTTGCTTACCAAATCAATGGTAGAACAACAATGTCAAAGGAAAAGAAAATGAACAAGAAAGACTTTTTGAGTAGGTAGAATGCTCCTAATTACTTGCTCAATTTCAAACAAACATCCTTGCTATTTTCAAAACAAGCACCTACACTTTCAAAACATTGTACAAAACTTGAAAACATTTTCAAAAGATTAACATCTTTGTATACATTCTTACGAAGGAGAATCATTACAAAGATTGCCTAAACAATGGCCTCTTTACAAAATACTTTCAAAAACCACACAAAGCACAATTTCAAACAAAATCAAGTGATCAAGCAAGTAACTAAGAGCCCATGGATAACCATGGATGAAAAGGGTGATAATACCTTCCCTTTTCATAATCTACCCCCCGACCTCAAGAAATAATCTCAAAGGTCTTTCCTGTGCTTTTTCACCTTTCCTTTTGGATAAAAGAAAAGTCGGTGGCGACTCTTGCTAAACTGTAACATTTGCAATCAAACGTAAAACTCTCAAGTCAGTTCTCCCACCATATCACACTTGGTAATAAAGTGCATCATCCTAATGTAAGGTGATCCAAAGGGAAAATGGACTCCCACATATTAAGGGCCATTTGTAATCAAGAAGATATTTTCTGGCGGTGCTATGATACTTACCACCATGGACGGTGAAGATTTTCTGCACCCTGTGAACGTAGACATAGTTAAAAAATACTACGCATAAAAATTACCCACTTGGTTGACCATCCTAGGAAAAAATAAAGGTATCTCGGAGAACCAAAAGGGTTCGGGCAGAAATTAGGGATATATATATATATATATATATATATATATATATATATATATATATATATATATATATATATATATATATATATATATATATATATATATATATATATATATATATATATATATATATATATATATATATATATATATATATATATATATATATATATATATATATATATATATATATATATATAAAGACTGTACACCCGACAAGTTGAAAACCTGAAAAGGCGGCTTGGGCAAAAAAGGGCATCCCGATGGACTGAAAACCCGAAAGGGAGATCCAGGCAAGATTTACAGATTAAATCTTATGATTATGTCCCGTTAGATCACCTACTTACAATAAGCTTGGTTACCAACGTCAAGTTCGAATGGTACAAATCAATTTAGTCAACTTCTTCCGACAGCAGGGGATGAAATGCTTGAAGATATAGGGGCAATAGCAGAGTTGTTTTTCTCTTTTTTACTTTGTACTCTTTTCATTTTACGATGATTTTCTCTTAATAGGATTTATGTCTCTTTGTACAAAACGTCTGTTTATAGGCAAACTTTCAATACAAAGTCAATTTCAAAATTCAAATTTATTTTACTTTCTCTGTTTTATTTACAAAAACGTCCAATGACTAAACTGAATGAACATAAGCATATGAATATGATTACTGTTAACAAATATGTGCATAAAAGAAGGAATAAGCATTTACTAAAGACTCTAGGAGTTGGGATACCGTTCAAGTCGTCCATAATTCTCCTCAGAGGAATCCCTGTAGAGTTTGTCTTCACAAGCTCATCCCCGACAGAGATATATTCCTCAACAAGTCTAATACGCCTTCAAACATGAATTGGGGCATCTTCTGGCAGTTCACATTATCATCTCCCCGAGTAGGTCCCCTAGCATACAAAGAAGTTTGACCATTTCCCCAACATATAGTGGAAACTTCCTCCACACAGCCTATGAATTCAGAAATGATTCCTTAACAAAGTTTACAGGAATTTAATTCTTCAACAAAGTTTATTTCTCCAACACTATAGAATCCCCTGTAGAATTTTCTTCTTCAACAAGGTTTATTTCCCTAGCAGGGTTTATTACTCCAGCAGGTTTTATTTCCCCAACAAAGTTCATTTCTTCGATTACTGCAAACCCATGGCAAAATTCTCTTCTCCAGCAAAGTATATTCAAGGTTTCTATCCCCAGAGAGTTGCTACAGAATCTGAAACCATGACAAATATCATTTAACTTTTTCCTCCCCAGAAGTGTTGGTATCCATGTCGAAAACTCGGTCAAACAGTGCCTCCAAAGGTTATCTATCTCTTTTATCCCCAGTTAGGGTATATAAGAACTAAATTCCCATATAGAGCGATGAACATCCAATGTTCCTAAACTCTTCTATCCCCAAGCAGAAGTCAAACATTCCCAGCGGAGTATCCTCAAAACAGAAAGCAGGAATCCCTAGCGTAACATTCTAAACGAGATGGAAGATTCATATTCTTCATTCCCAGCAACAGTCATGGATTTATTTTCTCCAGTCAAGGTTGTTATACCAAGCTATCAATACGCTTCAGAGACATCTTACATCCATACGTCATTTACAAATATCATAGCATATGCATATGAAACACATATAACACACTCTCATTTACTTTTAGAACATCATTATAAAATGCATCACATACATCATGACATTGTATAAAGACTAACTTTGTCTTTTCATGTAAAATTTGCAAACAGATGAATATCATCAATAAATTCTCAAAGAAGTCAAAGATTAATTCCCGAAACAGGACGGGGCAACTATCTATACAATTAGGCGGCATGAATTCCTGAAACAGGACGAGTTTACCAACAAAAAAAGCAGGTCAGAGATTAATTCCCGAAGTAGGACAGGGCAACTATCTATATGACCAGGCAAAGATTAATTCCCGAAACAGGACGAGGAAACTATCTATATGACCAGGCGATATGAATTCCCGAAATAGGACAAGTTTACCAACAAAAAAGCAAGTCAGAGATTAATTCTTGAAACAGGACAGGGAAACTATCTATATGACGAGGCAAAGATTAATTCTTGAAACAGGATGGGGAAATTATCTATATGACCAGCCAGAGATTAATTCCTAAAACAGGACGGGGAAACTATCGACATGACTAGGTGGTATGAATTCCCAAAATAGGACGGGTTTACCAACAGAAAATAGATTGTAGATAAATTCTCGAAACAAGACGGGGTGACTATCTACATGACAACATTTCCCGTAGAGACTAAATCTGACAAGTATTTCCCTCAGATACCAAATCTAACAAGCACTTTCCTCAAAGATTTCATTCTGGAAAGCATTCTTCAGATACAGTTAAGGGTAGACTCATTCTGATACTCCTATCAACAGTTACTTTAATGGAATCCATAAGCCCATCTCTAACAACACTCTGTCACTTCTCCGAATGGAATCTTTAAGCCCATTCAAGAAATATTATGAACCAACAGCGTTAGTGCATGCACATGCGAGTGCAAATTTCTGGGCACTTAAGTGTTCAATCATCTTCTACCCTCAGATCATGAATGGTGGACATGCCAATCTAACTCTTCAGGTTAAAGAAGATTGAACAGGGGCAGTTGTTGTGCCCCAAACTTTTCCCTCCCATTTCCTTCAAGTTATCTCCTCATGTTTCTAGGGTTTTCAATTGCTCAAGAATTGATCAAACAAATTCTCCTCCTAAGCAATTGACCCACAACTAGGGTTTCACTTTTCACAAGGAAGATTTAGTTTCTAAGGCCTCAAGTGGATTTCATGGTTTCCAATTTGTCTCCAGGAATGCTCATACCAAGTTTCAAGACTTGCATCACAAGATTTCCCAATCAATGGCTCAGATGATTGAAAATCAACTATTTTAGAGAAAAAGTCAAATGTGGTCAACATACAGTCAAACCTCAATATTTTTGGTCAACATCAAGGTTTTGAAGTCATGTTCATCATTTTATCAAGGGTTGATAATGATTCATCAAGAAAACTCAAGATTCATCCAAAGTCAAAAGTTATCAAATTATGGTTTTCTTAAGAAGAAGTCAATTGAACTTTGACCAAGCACAACTTTAGGTTAAAATTAATTAGGTTTAGTTTTAATTACCTTTTTAATTAATTTAACTAATTAACTTTCTTAATTAAATTGACTAGATTCTTAGGGTTTTTTAATTAAATTAATATTAAAAATAATTATGTTTTTAGGTCTATTTAATTAATTAATCACAAATCATTTTTTTATAAAAAAATTACCAAAAATCTTTTCTTTTCAGTTTTTAGATCGATTGTATGCGTAATAGCTAGCTTTATTTACAACTTTCTTTTCCATTATCATGTAATTGCTTCTGAATTTAATAGTTATAGGTTTTTACTTTCCGCACTCTACTATTATGTAATTGCCCCAAGGCCATGTAATATCGTTGGGAATTTATTTTCCGCACTTTACCACTTTTTATTATTTTATGTTTATTGCTTAGTAATTAGAGTTTGCATGGAAAGATAAAAACCTGAAGATAGAAAACCCTAATCTCAAAGATAAAATAACTGAAAACAACACACCTCGCACACTCACACCTCTAGGGTAACCTCCCTTGTTGCCTTTGAAAAATAATCATGTCCCTCGAAAGTGGGGACGCTTTATCAAAGTCCCTCGATTCAAAGATTATAGTCCCTCGATGACCCTACGATGTTGCCTTTTCGGTAAATTATCTAGTCCCTTACGAAAATTGTTAAAGCGTCCTTACTAGTTGCCTTCGATAACTGTACGATGACCCTACGCCTATCCCTTCACATCCAATGATAGGGCTTCTCACTAACTAATGGTACATATAGAATTATCTAAAGGAGGAGAAAAATTACAAGAACGAGCTTGAGTGGGTAGATACTCGTAATCTCTTGCTCATAAAGCTCTTCAAAACAAAATCATTTCACACAAACACTTTCAAAATATTTTCAAAACACTTTATACGCATTCTCGAGGACATACACGAGAATCATTACAAAGTCTCACCTTACAGGAAACCTTTTAAAATATTTTCAAACACAGAAAGTGATTCTCAAAAATTTAGCTAAGAGATTAAGAGCCCGTAGATAACTACTGAGGAAAAGGGTGTTAACACCTTTCCTTTTCATAATATACTCCCCAAACTCATAATCTATCAACGCCTTTCCTATTCTTTTCACCCTTTCCTTATTGGATAAAAGAAAAGTAGGTAGCGACTCTTGATATCCGCAACATTTGCGATAAAACGCAAAACCAAGTCAGTTCTCCCACCGTATTTCACATGGTCTTCTCAATAAAAACTATACGCGAGGTAAATTTCCATCACCTGAAAAGAGACTTGGAAAACATGTGCCCCTATCAACATTGGAAGAACTAATTCATTTATTATTGTCCTATTGGAACCATTAAAAGCTTTGACTACAACCCCACTACATCTCACAGGAGCACCTTGATAAGCCAACTAAGAGAAAGTTTCCTTTGGCATAACATTGAGCGAAGCCTGTATTAACTAATACATTGGAGAGGGAATCCTCTTGACATTTTGTAGATATATGCAAAGTATAATTGTGTTTCTTACCTTCTGCCGGTAGCTCTTTATCACTTAAACTCAATTCCTTGTAGGAAGTAATGTTTCCCACTACACCATCAAATTGATCCACTATCACATCATGATATGCATAGGCTTGTTCTAACACCCTCATCAAAGGTTTTCGATGAGCCTCATAGTTTAGATACAAAAAAAGCACTGATATTTTTGAGGGATTCTGAACGAGTTGATCTACCACCTTGTAATCACTTCTTCTGATTAACCTTAGTAACTCTTCAGCATCATCATTCTTATTTGTTTCATTAGATTGGCCAATAACCACAAGTTATTAATTAACTACTATAGGATCTTTATCATGCACTTTCTTACTTGTTAACACAGAATCAAACTTTCAAAGAAGTTCTGGAGTAAACATACGACCACTTCTAGTCATTCCACTAACATTTTCTATATTCTCGACAGGTCATGCTGATTCAATCATTACATCCTTACCATCTTCCAACATAGTGGCATTATACTTCCACAGAACAACCTTGTTAGATTGATATGGAATCGACTTTGGTAAACAAATTATCAATGGAGTCACATCACTTCCCTTACTCTGGTAAGTGATTTCCAAGGCTCTATAATATCAAACTGAGGAATAATTGTAAGGGAAAGATTCATGTTTTCATGATGTTAAAACCTCTCCTATCCTCAATAACATGTGTGATGGATGCAAGCTTGGATGAAAATAACTTTTGTTGCAAGAAAAAGAAGCCTGCATCGACGCAAACTAGCTCTGGTCGACTCAAAGCATTGTGCTTCTCTCGGGTTGTGTTGCACTGACCCCTTGGTCGACTCAACCTGATGGTCAAGAAAATTGAAGGCTATGTCAATGCAACCCCCTGGTGCGGTCGATGCAATCAAGATGTTTGGATCATCTTCAAAGCACGGGTTATGTTGTGCCGACCCAAGCTTCTGGAGTGGTCGACGCATTCAATTTGTTTGGCTCATATCCTAGGTGTGGATTATGTTGTGCCGACCCAAGTCTCTGGAGCGATCGACCACTCACTTAGCATACTTAAAAATCTATTTGTCTTATTTTCTCTCTTTCTCAAATATTAGTTGTTTTTACTAACACATATAAATAAAGTTTTGATTCATTTGAGCAGTTAACAAGAACTAGTGAAAGATACACATAGTACTCATCATCTTCATCCTTTGTTCTCAAAAATCAAAATCTACACATAATCATGGTTGTTGATTCAAGAAAAGTGTTGTGGTGATAACGTTCAAATCAAAGATGCAAGTCAGATTTGGGTTGAGGAATTGTGGGCTATTCTTGAATAAAATTGTTTGGATTTTCTCCTCCAAGATTCCAATTGGTGTGGGGGTTTTTTCACAAGTCTTTGCTTCGTTAAATTCAGCCGAGTGAAAGGATTAAGAAATGGTGGGTTTGCTTAATCAAGTAGCGGTAACCGGAGGATTCTGAAGGAAGATTTGGGGTTAAATTACTTGCGATTGAAATCAGCCGAGTGAAAGGATTAAGAAACGGTGGGTTTTCTTAATCAAGTAGTGGTAACTGGAGGTTTGTTCAAAGAGTTTCGCATTTGGTTTGGCTCAAACCAAGGAAAGGGAAGAAGACTGTCACATCAACAACATTGGTTTGTTTGTATTGTGAACTATCTCTTCTCTTGTAACATTTGCAACTTAATATCAAATATCTCAATTCTAGATTCTAGAATTGGGGGAAGACGTACCATACGCAAGGACGACAAGGGGAACTGCCTTAACAAATTATGTGTTCTTCTTCTTTTTCTTAATTTCCATACTTGACTACTATAATTTATGGAAATTAACTTGTTAAATTTGCTTGTACTGAAATTGTAGTGTGTTGAGATCATTTCATAATATTGGCAACAATCCGTTTGATTGATACCTAAGAAAACTCACAACTACAATTTAGTAAAACCAAACCTAAGGTGCTTTGCACATAAGGTGTTTGACAAATTGACTCATCCATAAATTACTCATTATGATTAGCTTTATCTTAATCAATACATTGGAAGTAATTCATACTCATTGAGGGTGTATAAGTGATTGACCAATTGAGTAAAACGTATTGATTCTTACCTTGTCATCCTATCCCATACGGTTATGCATATCCGATCTTTTCAATAGAGGATCGTTTAGACGATTGGAGATTCTGGGAGCTTTCGCGTATATTTTTGAAAAACAATTTTAAAAAGCACAAATTATTTTAAACAATATATTCAACCCCCCCTTTTATATCGATCACATCATCTAACAAGTGGTATCAGAGTGTCGGTTTATCTGGTGCTTCGCATATTACTTTGTAGAATATGGAGAATGATCCAAAAGGGGCTTATATGAGAGCTCCTGTGTTCACTGGTGAAAACTATAGCTATTGGAAAGATTGTATGCGTGTGCATATTAACTCTATTAATAGAAAGATATGGAAAGTTATCGAGGATGGTCTAATGCAAATAACCATGACTAATGAGGATAACATCACCATACCCAAACCGAAATCACTATGGGATGAGGAAGACGAGAAAAAGTATAGCTATGATTGGAAAGGTAGAAATATGCTTATTGCTTCTTTAGGTGTTGATGAAAATTTTAGAGTTTCACACTGTGCTACTGTTAAGGCAATGTGGGATGCTCTACAAATTGCCCATGAGGAGACAAATGATGTTAAACTTGCTAGAATCAATACATTGACTCAAGAGTTTGATCTCTTTCACATGAACCATGGTGAAACCATTGCGGATATGCAAAATATATTTTCTCATATAATCAATCGCTTACACACTCTTGGTCATGTTACTCCCAATGTTGTTGCTACAAACAATATTTTGAGATGTCTTAATAGGAAATGGCAACCTAAAGTTACAGAAATCAAGGAAGCCAACAATCTAGCTACACTTGGCATAGAAACATTGTTTGGGAAGCTTCAAGAGCATGAGCA
Organism: Vicia faba; assembly: GCA_948472305.1. Taxonomy (NCBI): domain Eukaryota; kingdom Viridiplantae; phylum Streptophyta; class Magnoliopsida; order Fabales; family Fabaceae; genus Vicia; species Vicia faba. The sequence continues at coordinate 219,209,405 of OX451741.1, forward strand.
AGAGCTCATAAATCTCAATAAGCACGAGAAAAAGGAAAAGAAAGAAAAACCAAAAGACACGGAAAAGAAGTCTATTGCATTAAAGGCTTCAAGCTCAAAGTCCTCCACCAATAACTCATGTGTGAGTGATTCTAGTGATGATGATGAAAGCTCAAGTGAAGACATGAGGTTGTTTGTGAGAAAATATCATAGATATCTCCGAAAGAATGAAGTTCAACACTCGGACAAAAATCTCATCAATAGAAGCTAATCAAAACCTTAAAGATAAGATGAAGGTAAGAAATCTAAATCAAGAGGATCATGTTTCAACTGCGGAAAATCCGGTCACTATAAACCAGACTGCCCGTTGCTTAAGAAAGACAAAGGAAAAGACAAATTCCAAAAGAGACCTAACAAAGCTAGAAAAGCATACATTGCTTGGGATGGTGATAGTGAAGCTTCAAGCAAAAGTGACACTAGTGATGAAAAAGAAATAACCAACCTTTGTCTCATGGCTCATCAAAAGAATAAAAGCAATGTAAGTCACTCTAAATATGATCATATTGATAAAATGTCTCACATAGAATTGAAAAGAGATTTTGATACTCTACAAAATAAGGCTATATAAGCTTTTAAACGATTAGCCTCAAATAAGAAATTTTTTTCATACCTTGAGCAAAAAGTGTCTAAATCCCAAAAAGAGTTAGAAGCTCTCAAGGCATCCATGGTAGAGAAAATCAAAACTGATAGCAAAGATGACACGTTTTCTTGGCATGATTGGGCAGGATGTGAAACTTGTTATATTTGGCAAAGAGAGGTAAAAAATCTTAAAGCCAAACTTGACAAGGTTTTACCCAAATTTACTTTTAGCATTGATAGATCAAATTTCAGAAGTAGTATGATTAATCCTTATAAAAAATACACTTATGAAATAAGAGATCCTCCAAGAAAAAGTAACTTACTCAAAACTCTAACTTGTTTATATTGTTGCAAAAGAGGGCACACCATTGGAAAATATCATTTTAGGAGGTTTTTGGTTCCTCAAGGAATTTTCAAATGGTTGCCAAAATGCAACTCAAGTATCACTCACACACAAGGAACCAATAAAAATTGGGTACCTATTTCCCTTTTTTAAATATGTAGGTTGAATGTCTTGAGACTACAGAGAAAAGATGGTTTCTCGATAATGGGTACTCAAGACATATGACGGGCGACATCTCCCTATTTTTTGACTTTGTGGAGAAAAAGAAAGGATTTGTCACCTATGGCGACAATAACAAGAGAGAAATACTCGGTAAAGGTAGTGTAGGTAATCCCTCTTCTACTACTATCTCTGATGTCCCATTAGTTGATGGTCTTAAACACAATCTTATTAGCATTAGTCAATTATGCGACAAAGGATACAATGTCTCTTTTTCAAAAGATTGTTGCATAATTTTACACAATGATAAGAAAGATGGTGTGTTAAAAGGCTTGAGGGTAAACAATGTATACATGCTTGACTTGAATAATGTATCCCTAACCGGAACTAAATGTCTAGTCACGTTAAATGAGGACTCATGGCTTTGGCATAGACGTCTAGCTCACTTGAATTTTGATTTGTTAAATAAAATTGTCTCAAAAGATTTAGTAGTAAGTTTATCCAAACTAAAATTCTCCAAGGATCAGTTATGTGATGCTTGCCAAATGAGGAAGCAAACAAGAATCTTGTTTAAATCTAAAAACATTGTTTCTACAACGAGACCTCTTGAACTTCTCCATATGGACCTTTTTGGACCATCTAGAATTAAAATATAGGTGGTAACTACTATGGATTTGTTATTGTAGATGACTACTCTAGATTTTGTTGGACAATTTTCTTAGCAAATAAAAGTGACACATTTCCGGCATTTGAAAAGTTTGCCAAGTTTTCTCAAAACAAATTGAACACTAGCATAGTTACAATTCGAAGCGATCACGGTGGTGAATTCTAGAATGACCTCTTTGTTAAATTATGTGTAAAATACGACATTGATCATAATTTTTCCGCCCCACGTACTCCCCAACAAAATGGAGTGGTGGAACGTAAAAACTATGTTTTAGAAGAACTCGGAAGAACTATGATCAATGAACATCGTCTTCCAAAATACTTTTGGGCCGATGTCATTAACACGACATATTATGTTTTGAATAGGGTTCTAATACGTCTTATTCTAAACAAAACTCCTTATGAACTTTTAAAAGGAAGAAAACCAAATATGTCTCATCTTCACGTTTTCGGATGCAAATGCTTTATGTTAAATAATGGTAAAGAGAATCTAGGTAAATTTGACTCAAAAGCCGACGAAGGTATATTTCTATGACGGTCTCAATCAAGTAAAGCTTATAGGGTATTTAATAAAAGGTTACATATTGTTGAAGAGTCTGTGCATGTTTCCTTTGATGAATCCGATCCGAAATTAGTCAGAAAGGGTAGTGTTTATGATGGTGCAGGTGTATCTTCAGAAAGCATACTAAAGATCCCAAAGAAAAGGACTCAGAATCAACTAAAATTGAAGAAGAGTTGGATCAAGTATTCGAAGAAAGAGGGGAAGATCATCCAAGTAATAAAAATGATCTTCCTTTGGAATGGAAAACCTCTAAGGATCATCCCATCGACAACATCCTAGGAGATATATCAAAGGGAGTCACCACTCGCTCTAAGATAAGTAACTTTTGTTATCATTTTGCTTTCGTCTCTCAAATTGAGCCTAAAAAATCTAAAGACGCCTTACTCGATGAACAATGCTTTTTAGCTATGCAAGAGAAACTAAATCAGTTTAAAAGAAATGAGGTTTAGGACCTTGTCCCTCCTCCGCGAGATCATCGAGTTATTAGAACTAAATGGGGTTTTAGGAACAAACTAGACGAAAACAGAATTATAACTCGCAATAAGGCTCGTCTTATTGATCAAGGGTATAACCAAGAGGAAGGCATCGATTATGAGGAAACTTATGCTCTGGTGGCCCGACTCGAGGCTATACGCCTTTTGCTTGCATATGTATGCTCACAAAATTTCAAATTATTTCAAATGGATGTAAAGAGTGCGTTCTTAAATGGATACATTAATGAAGAGGTTTATGTGTCTCAACCTCCCAATTTTGAGAATTTTGAGAATCATAACTATGTTTACAAACTTAAGCGTGCGCTATACGGTCTTAAACAAGCCCTTAGGGCTTGGTACGAACGTCTTAGCAAATTCTTAATAGATCAAGGATTCTCAAGAGGAAATGCTGACACAACCCTTTTTATTAAACATGAAGGAAAACATATTATTTTAGTTGAAGTTTATGTAGATGACATTATTTTTGGCTCTTCTAACATATCTTTGGTCAAGAAATTCTCTAAGCTAATGCAGGGAGAATTTGAGATGAGTATGATGAGGGAATTAAACTAATTCCTTGGACTTCAAACAAAACAACTAAATAAAGGGACATTCATGAGTCAAACAAAATATTTCCTTGACCTACTCAAGCGATTCGACATGACAAACTCAAAAGCAATCAATACTCCTATGCCTACGGCCGTAAAATTAGACCGAGATGAAAATGGTAAACCCGTCGATATAAAAAGTTATAGAGGTATAATTGGTTCCCTTTTCTATCTTATAGCTTCTCATCCAGATATCATGTTTAGTGTTTGCACGTGTGCTCGGTTTCAATCATGTCCTAAGGAGTCACATTTAAAAGCCTTAAAGCACATACTTAGGTATCTTAGTGGTACAACTAAGTATGGACTTTGGTTCTCCAAAGGTAGTGATTATTCTTTGGTGGGGTATTCTAATTCTGACTTTGCCGGGTGCAAGTCGGATAGGAAATTCACTAGTCGTACTTGTCATTTCTTTTAAAATTCTTTAGTTAGTTGGCATAGAAAAAATTAAGTTTCCGATACTTTGTCAATCGCCGGAGCAGATTACATTGCAACCGGTAATTGTTGTGCCTAAATATTATCTCAAACAACAATTACTCGGCTTCAATGTCCGACTTGATCGCATTCCTATTTTTTGTGACAATACAAGTGCCATCAAGCTAACCAAAAATCTGATTTTGCACTCTCGCAGAAAACATATTGAGATTAGGCATCATTTCCTAAGGGATCATGTGGAAAAGGGCGATGTCATTTTCGAGCATGTTGATAGAAAAAATTAACTTGCCGACATTTTTACTAAACCACTTGCTATTGAACCCTTCTTTCACATCCGTAGGGAACTTGGTGTTCTTGATATCTTGGATAGGTTGCAACTTAATTAAATTGCATGCTCCTTATTCTATTACATATATTCCCTTAATGTTTTATGTACTTATTGATAGTTTTAATGGAAATTCTCATTAATCTTCATGAAGGTAATATCCATCCTATTTATTTCCCCTTCTTGATCATATATATATATATATATATATATATATATATATATATATATATATATATATATATATATATATATATATATATATATATATATATATATATATATATATATATATATATATATATATATATATATATATATATGTGTGTGTGTGTGTGTGTGTTTATTTAGGTCATCTTCTTGCTATACATTCATTATACTGTTGATATACATGTGCGATTTATTGTTACTTTCCCTATTACATGGCCTTCCTTTAAAATGTAGAAAATCTCAAAATTTTGCAGGATGAGTCGACCCACAACAAGATTGCATCGACGCACTCTTATATAAACTCTTTAGTATCGTTTTTTTTCCTACCTAACATCGATGCACGACCTTGTTTGGTCGATGCATATTTCGAATTTTTAGAATTTTATTTGTATGCTATGTGGTTTATATTAATTTTATTATCCCTATTTCTTCCAAACTACACAAACTCTAAACTCCTCTAAACCAGAAACGAAATTCCCTCTACTCCATCTCTTCAAGAAAACTTCATCATGGACACATCTAGGGTTGCAAAGAAGAGAACCCATAGAGGTAGTTCCTCCAATGCTCATTCCGAATCTCCGGTAAATGCTCTTTCTCTTCTTTCTGATGACATAGTTGAATCTTATGAAGCTAAGTTTTGAAAGAGAAAGGTTGTTAAGCAATTTTTTTGGAAATGACCAATTTGGGTCATTTACACCTTCCTGAGCTCATTGATCTTATTAGATTTTAGAAACTTCACAAATTTCTTGAATGTAAGGATAAGTATAATGAAGATCTGGTTAGGATATTTTTTGTGGGTGTCCAAGGAAATTTTGAGGATTTTGAGTTTAGGTATAAGATGAATAACAAAAATTACATGATCAGTTCTTATGTTTGGTAAGATTTGGTTCAGATGTGCCGCGTTGACTCTGATTCAATTAAATTTTTTGACTCTAATATTGCTCCTGGATATAAATTTAAGACTTCTTTGAACTTTATTCTCAAGAAACCCTACTCTGAGTGGATTGTGAACAGTGATCTATTTCCCTAGCTCCTCTTGATAGGATTTTGTTTTGGATCGTTTCCCACATCATTTGATCCAAAAAGGATGGGTACTATCGGATGGACAAGCCAGAGGTTCAGCTCATGTATATGCTCAAGAACAAGATCAAGATTCATTAGCCATACTACTTTGATAGCAGGATCTTAGATCTACACAAGTCTAAGAGAGGGACTGCACTATGCTACCCATCATTATTCCAAAGAGTTCTTAACAGAGAAAGTATTAGTGTGCCAGGTATCTCTTACTTGAGTTTGGGCATGGACCAAGAATTCTCCAGCAAATCACTCACCTTAATGGGTTTTCTGTGGGATTCCCAAAGGCAAAGATACAGACACATCGTTAGAAGTAACCGTGTACATATCCAGAACATTATTGGTAAAGAGGATGAGGAAATTGATATTGAGAGTGAACAAGAAGAAATTGATGAAAATGATGAAGATATGGATGAGGATACTCCTGTTGCTCAAAGCAACAACTCTAGTGTGTTAACTCAATTGGAAAGGATGCAGATCCAGCAACATGAATATGCTTCTCTCCAAAATGAACGAATCTCTAACCTCTACAATAATATCAAGTTCCAAGGTGAAAACTTTTCTTCTTACTCGACTATCCAAGATCAAAGGTATTCAACCTTGCATGGAATGATTCAAACACAAGCTAACAACTTAGCCTCCTTTCAATCCACCTTCATGCAACACTTTCACCATCCTTCTCAACAAGGTCTTTCAACCCAAGACCAAGACCAAAACCAAGACAATGAAAATTGAACCTGCTTTGTGTCTTGTTTTTTAGCTTAAATTTCATTTTGCTACAATTCTGTCATGTTTTACCTAACTTTATTTGCTTTCCTTAAACCTACTTTATGATTGTTTAAGTATATTTGTCACTTGGTATCTATATTACTTTGTGATGATTGTCTAATTATCTCATTTGCACTATTATTCATTTTATGTGAATGGTATTTAGTGCGTTAAGGTGCAAATTTATGATCTCTACTCTACTTTCCATTGTTACTATTAATCAACTGCTTTTCTCTTTTTGATGTTGTCAAAGGGTGAGAAGTGCTATGAGAATGAGATAGACTTACAATTTCGGAGTTTTGAAGATATGCACAAACTCAGGGAGAGTTCCTTCTTCTTATGTCATTTGCTGTATTTTTTATTTGTCAATATCGTGTAGGTTTTGCCATCATTAAAAATGGGGCGTATGTGAGGGAAAGATTCATGTTTTCATGATGTCAAAACCTCTCATATCCTCAATAACATGTTTGCTACATAAAGTATACTTGGGACAAAGTGTGGGATGCAAGATTGGATGAAAATAACTTTTGTGGTAAGAAAAATGAAGCCTGCGTCGATGCAAACTAGCTCTGGTCGACTCAAAGCATTGTGCTTCTCCCGGGTTATGTTGCGCTAACCCCTTGGTCGACTCAACCTGATGGTCAAGAAAATTGAAGGCTACATCAATGCATCCCCTTGGTGCGGTCGACGCATTCAAGTTGTTTGGATCATCTTCAAAGCACGGGTTATGTTGCGCCGACCCAAGCTTCTTGAGTGGTCGACGCATTTAAGTTGTTTGGCTTATCTCCTAGGCGTGGGTTGTGTTGTGCCTACCCAAGTCTCTGGAGCGGTCGACCGCTCACTTAACATACTTAAAAATCTGTTTGTCTTATTTTTTCTCTTTCTCAAATATTAGTTATTTTTACTAACACATATAAATAGAGTTTTGATTCATTTGAGCAGTTAACAAGATCTAGTGAAAGATACACATAGTGCTCATCATCTTCATCCTCTCTTCTCAAAAATCAACATCTACACATAATCATGGTTGTTAATTCAAGAAAAGTGTTGTGGTGATAATGTTCAAATCAAGGATTCAATTCAGATTTAGGTTGAGCAATTGTGGGCTGTTCTTGAATAAAATCGTTTGGATTTTCTCCTCCAAGATTGCAATTGGTGAGGTGTTTCTTTCACAAGTCTTAGCTTCATTAAATTTAGCTAAGTGAAGGGATTAAGAAATAGTGGGTTTGCTTAATCAAGTAGCGGTAACCAGAGGATTGTGAAGGAAGATTTGGGGTCAAATTGCTTGTGACCAAAATTAGCTGAGTGAAAGGATTAAGAAACGGTGGGTTTGCTTAATCAAGTAGCGATAATCAGAGGTTTGTTCAAAGAATTTGGCATTTGGTTCGGCTCAAGCCAAGGAAAGGGAAGAAGACTGTTACATTATCAACATTGGTTTGTTTGTATTATGAACTATCTCTTCTCTTGTAACATTTGCAACTTAATATAAAATATCTCAATTATAGATTCTATAATTGGGGGAAGACGTACCCTACGCGAGGACGACAAGGGGAACTTCCTTAACAAATCGTATGTTCTTCTTCTTTTTCTTTATTTCCATACTTGACTACTATAATTTATGGAAATTAACTTGTTAAATTTGCTTGTACTGAAATTGCAGTGTGTTGAGATCATTTCACAACATTGGTAACAATCCGTTTGACTGATACCTAAGAAAACCCACAACTACAATTTAGTAAAACCAAACCTAAGGTGCTTTGCACATAAGGTGTTTGACAAATTGACTCATGCACAAATTATTCATTGTGATTAGCTTTAGCTTAATCAATACATTGGAAGTAATTCATACTCATTGAGGGTGTATAAGTGATTGACCAATTGAGTAAAATGTATTAATTCGTTCTTTGTCATCCTATTCTATACGATTACGCATATATGATCTTTTCAATAGAGGATCGTTTAGGCGATTAGAGATTCTGGGAGCTTTCGCATATATTTTCGAAAAACAATTTTAAAAAGCGCAAATTATTTTAAACGATTTATTCAACCCCCTTCTAGATCGATCACATCGTCTAACAACAATAATAGCTACCTCTTCTTCCTTACGCTTAGTAATGACCTGTAACACACCCTGGTCCATCAAACCCTGTATATCTTTCTTCACTATTATGCATCCTTCAGGGTTTTTCTCATACAACTGGAAATCTGTATGATCATCTATAAACAAACAAACCTTGCATAACTTGGCATGTATATCAACCAAAGGATTCTTCATTGAATTAACATCATAAATCAAAAAATCTCTTGGACAAGCTTCTACCATGATTACAGAGGGTGCACCATGTTCTGTTAGAGGATTGACTTACACATTAGGTCCGACATCTTGGAACTTCAACCTGTCATTCTTGACGAGCTTATGAACATATACTTTCAACGAGAAAGAGGTCTCAAGATCATGCCCCTGGTTCTCTTTTGTGATAAGAACAATGAGCTTCAGGTTTGTACCACCATGGAAGTGGATTTGAAATAGTTGACGAAGATCTAGTCTGAATCAATATCCTCTGCAACAAATATGGATATAACTCCATATAAATCATAGAGATAGGGTCAAACTGAACCTTCCTAGGAACAAAAGCTTGTTGATTCTGATTTGGATATTGATTTTATAGTTGCTGTGAGAATTGCAGTTGATAAGTCTGAATAGCAAGAGTTGAATTAACTATTGGAGTTACTGTAACAACATGAGGTTGCTGATAATACTGTTGATGAGATTGGTTCTGCTGATTACTTCTATTTCTGGGTCTTCACTACCTTCCCCTTGAGAAATAACGTTGGTATCCCCCTCTTTCTTCTTTTGGAAGTTGTTTCCATACTTCTTCATTCCACTTGATGAACTCGTTTCTTTTGTTAGCGACCCTCGCTGGCACCTTCTTCCCATTTGATTCATATACCAACCATTTTAGTGAAATCATTAGGAGCACTAGAAACCATCTTCTCATAGTAGAAAGAACTCAAAGTTTTGAGAAACATTTTCGTCATTTCCTTCTCCTCCATCAGAAGGTTAATCTAAGTAGCAACTTCACACGACATATGAGCATATTCTTTGAATGATTCTTTATCCTTCTGTGACATGGCATAAAGTTGGTCACAACCAAGAGCCATATCCACATTATACTTGTACTGACGTACGAACGCCTCCCCGGGGTCATTAAAAGAACTGGTATGAGAGTTGTCCAACCCAATATACCACTTCAAAGATGCACCAGTCAAACTGTCTTGGAAATAATGGATCAACAAATTGTCATCATCATTGTAAGTAGTCAACTTCCGGCAATACATAATCAAATGACTCCGAGGACAAGAGTCACCCTTGTATTTTTAAAATTTAGGGACCTTGAATTTGACATGGATATTTACATTAGGTATTGTTGTAACCCAAAATTTTCCCTCTCTTTTCTGAAGACATTTCTCGCAAGATCTCCAATGGCTCAAGCTTGCACAAGTATTGACTAGGTCAAACCACCTCCTAAACACTGATGCCTCAAATTAGGGTTTTGATTTTCACAAGGACAAATGGAATGATAATGCATCAAATTAATTTAATGGACCATTATATACCTCCAAGAATACTTATGTCAAGTTTCAAGTCTTGAATCACAATTTTGCTCAGTCACTTGACCAGATGACTAAAAATTAGATGTATTAGGTAAAAAGTCAATTGTGGTCATCTTACAGTCAAATTTCAAAATTTTGGACCAATATCAACATTTTGAAGTCATATGCACCAATTGATCAATTTTGGATCATAATTTCTTAAGAAAAGTGTTTTGTTCATCAAAAGGGCAAAATGATCAAAATTAGGATTTTGACTGAGAATGACTGATTTTCGACTTTTGACCTAATACATGACTTTTTATTTTGAAACATGATTTCAAGGATTCATTTACATCATTTTGACCTAATTTCATGATTCAATTCATCCCTCAATATCAAGCAATTAATAGATGAAATTTGGTCAACTATTGGAAAAGTCAACTAATACACCAAAAGTCAAACTTTGACTTTTTGGTCAAATTTGAGTTTCAAAGATCAAAATTCATCAAGACATTCAAAACTATGAAACTTGATCATCAAGAAATCAAGAAAGTCAAAAGTCAATGTGAAAAGTCAAACTTTTCAAGACTTAGAAACTTTTCTAAGTATTTTTGTACATGATAATTTCACTACTTCATGCCAATTTTTCACCAAGATACAAGATGATTCAAGGAAAACTTTCAACATGAAAGTTGTAGATATTAATGAACTCTAAAATTTTTTATTATATGGTTGATGTCTAAAAAATGCTTAGATTTGAAGATATAAGCCCATGAAGTCATGCACTTTTTCTAAAAAAACACTTAGTGAAAATTTTGATTAAGTTGGTCAGGATTTTTCCCTAACTTCTTGGCCAATTTTCACCTAGCTCCAATTTAATTTAGAAAAAATGGAAAACATGAAAGTTGTAGAGGATGTTTCAAGCTTTTAAAAATGTCAAAGAACTTGAAGAGATCATTTTTTAGCTAAGAGAATTGAAGAGTAGAAGTTGGGCTTCCAATCTTGAATGATAAGCCATTTTTGTGATGAACTCACAACCAAAAATCCAACCAAAGCTACAAGATCTATCTTTTCAGGCAATATTATCTCCAAATCTATGCATACTCGAGCAATTACACAAACCCTATGTTTATTACACAAATATTTGAAGCTTTGTCCAAGTCTTGATACCATTTATAGTTAGAAATGCAAAAGCAACATTTCCATTTGCGTAGAGCTTCACTTTTCCAACCACTCTCTTCTTTCAAGCTTAAAATTTGTTCTAAAGATCATAACAAATCTCTCAACATCAGAAGCAATCCATAAATCTACAAAGCATGGCTAAGTTCCTTGATTCACTCATTTCTTCATCATGAAGCAACTTGTCTTTATGAATTTGAAAAATGCATAACGTGTCATTCTGATCATCTCAAGTCCTCAAACCTTTTATCTATAAATTGAGGAATTATTTGCAAGCTAACCCACGAATTCAAAAGCCCTAAAACTCACTCAAAATCCCTAGAACTCAAAGTTGCATCCAAGCCTCCATAACTTGTCATTTCTGGCCAAAAACATCAATCTCATAATCCACTTATGCGTTTTCCCTCTAAATCATTCTCAAAGCTTATATACATCAAATGTAATTCATCCCAATGCTTGTTACAGTTCTGTAACTCCATTTTCATCTTCTTCCAAACTCAAAACCAGAGGCCTGCACATTGACTTCTACAAGAAGTTTCAGTCATTCTCAACTCAAGCTAAGCATTGCATTAGCTTCCTAGAGGGCCAAGGAAGCCAAACAGATGATTGCAGCATCTCGAAGCAAGCTCAAACTATAAACACGAATTCCATTTTCAAGGTGAGTTTTCTGACTTTTGAACTCTTCATATAGGCATCATTTGGTTTCCATTTTCAAATATAAAATGTAGACATCATAGCCTTGAAACTAACCATGTCCTTAGAATTCATTTATCTTGCTTAAGTAGTGTGAGTTTTAGTTTTGAAGCTTTTGGAAAAATTAGGTCAGATTTGGTACCAAGAAAAACTCTTATTCATCTTTGATATATTGTTTAAGTTAGTTACATATTTGGAATCATGGTTAAATTTCAAGCAACTTTCATGTTTATATTTTCCATTTTGGTTGAGAAATGAGGAAGTTACAAATTTGAGCAATGGTGATGAATATTCTGGCGCGAGGAAGAAGATGAAGTTGTCATCAGGAATGAGTTTGTAATATATTTATTGATTTGTGTATTAAACACCAGATGTATAGCCACCCTAGTGGTAGAAAGTGTGCGCGTAAGGCTTAGAACTATAGGGACCTGGGTTCGAGCCCCAGTGGCACCCTTTTGTGTTTTTCTTATATTTTCCTTGCAAATTCAGTGCATCAAACAACACGTGCCCATCATGAAGCCTCATTCCATCACCATCAGATCTAATTCCAAGCAGATCAAACGCTCATAATAGCAAGACCATGGCATACCTTCCAAAATCAACCACACTTGATCCAAACAGGCGCTGGGTCATTCATTACCTTGGGCCCAGTCTGAATTGCTGACTCTCACCCCCATTTTACTTTTTAATGTAGGCCCATTCATGCATTTTTTAATTTATTTTTCTGATTACAAAAAACACATTTTGGGCCTAGCGCCCTTTTTACTATTTTTAACCTCCATTTCCATTTTTAACCATACACCCAATTTTTATATTTTTATTTTATTTCCTTTTCTTTTCTTTTATTATTTTTAATTTTATTATTATTTTATTAGAAAAATATAAAAATATATATATTTATTAGACTAAAGGTTATTATTTTATTTTTACTTTATTTCACCTCCTTTATTTCTTTTCTTAATCAAAATAAATTTAGACTTAGTTCTTATTTTTAATTTGTTCTTTTAATTAAATCAACTTAGACCATAATTAATTTATTTCTTTTTATTAATTTAATTAGGTTAATATTAAAACCTTTTTCATAACCAAAAAACCATAAAAAAACAATTTTCTTCTCTTTCACACTGTCTCTATATTCTTGTACGTTTTACATTCTATTATTCAATATGGTTGTAATAGTAATTAGGTTTTAATTTCTTTCATCCCCATTTGTAATTTGTATCCCCCTCCCATAAAGTATTGTAATAGCGTAGGACTTTAAATTCCGCAAGTTATCACTTACAATATTATTGCTAGTAACTAGGATTTGTATGACAAGATTAAAATCAACAATAGATAAACCTAATTCAAGACAATTTAAATTAAAACAAAACACTTCGCACACTTGCACCTCTAGGGTTAACCCACACTTGTTGCCTTAGAATAAATAGTCATGTCCCTCGACCGTGGGATGCTTTAGCAAAGACCCTCGATTACAAGATCGTATTCCCTCGATGACCCTTCGATGTTGCCTTCGGTAAACGATCTTAGACCCTCACGACAAACTGCTAAGGTATCCTACAATGTTGTCTTCTATGACTGTACGATGACTCATGCATATCCCTCACATCCAATGATAGGGCTTCTTACCAATCAATGGTAAGATAGCAATATCTAAAGGAGGAGGAAAATAACTAAGACTTTTTTTCAGTAGGTAGCACACTCATAGTTGCTTTCTCAGAAACTAAAAATCATTTCCACACTCTTGCTTTCAAAACATATTTCCAAAAACAATCATCTTTTTGAACTATTTTCAAAACCAACACTTTGTATGCATTCTTATAGAGACGAGAATCATTACAAAGTTTGTTGAAACAAAGGCGTTTTCAAAATATTTTCAAACTTACACCAAACACAAACACATTTCACAAAGCATTTCAAAGTGAGCTAGTAACTAAGATCCTGTAGATGGCTACGGATGAAAAGGGTGCTAACACCTTCCCTTTTCATAACCTATCCTCCGAACTCAAGTAAATTATCAAAAGGTATTTCATGTTCTTTTTACCCTTTCCTTTATTGGACAAAATAAAATCCGGTAGTGACACTTGCTATCCGCAACAATTGCGATAAAATGCAAAATATCCAAGTCAGTTCTCCCACCGTATTATAAGTACCAAGCACAAATCATGAGCATTATTACCAAACAACTCTTTCCCATTCATAGTTTTCATCTCTTACTTCAATTCCCGAAATTGGTCCTATAACTCGTCCATTCTATCATAAACATCCATATTTTCATTGGGATCAGTGTCGTAGATAAGATCCTAAACTTGTGGCACATCGTATAACTAGAGGAGCGGTGACCATCACAGGTTAAATTGAAGGAACCTGACTTACCAAAAGATCCTCATCAGTAGGGTTGAAATTTTCTAGCATAAAGTTGTAAGGCATACTCCAGGGATAACCAACAAGTATCTGATTGACGCGCAGGTCCAGTAGGTGCAACAAATACAATATGAGGTGTTGCAATCTCATAAATAACAGTCACTTGAGGCTGAGACAAAGGTGGAGGTTGACATTGGGCTGCTACCAAGTATTCTAACATAGTAGTCATTTTGTCCATTCCAGTTCTCAATGTGTTCACTTCCTCACAGATATCTCTTTGCTCTTGCTCAATTGTCTCCATCTTTTGTCTTGAATTGGAACGAGTATTGTACCGTTGGATCATCTCGTCTTCTATGAAGACAAAGGAAAAGGAATGAGACTATGAAAAAATTGTATAAAACAAGACCAATGATGCATCAAATGCATGTGAAAATTGTTGTACCCCAATTTTTGCCCCTAAGATTCCTCTATCATCTCATATCAACTCAATCATATCAAGATCACAATTGGGTTTGGTTCTCCCCCTATCTCTAGGTTTGATCATGAGGAATCACCAAGCATCTTGATTTATACATGTTTTGTATTTGTTAATTTTTAACTAATGAATACAATTATTTTTTGCTCTAATTGATGATATTATAGGTAAGGGCACAACACATTTCATCAGCTTGATCTATAGGTTCATGAGTTTACTTACACGGTTTCTTCAACAAAGTTTCATTGAGATTCAAGCCTCATCATTGAGGATGCTTTAAATAAATATCATGACAAGGTCTACTATGATTCATCATGCCTCAATTTTTCAAATAAAGTCAAAATATGCAAGGGTTGATTGAAGAAGTTTGACCTAATTGGATAAGTTCTTGATTTCTTGGTCACAAGTGCATAACTCTCTCAATTCTTAATATTTTGAGTTGGTTTTTATTGCTATGGGTTCTTATTATAATCCACAACAACTTCTATTCACATGGATAGAGTTATTATGCAAGGAAGATTGTCAAAATTGGAAGGGGTTTCCAAGCCATTTTGGCGCTCTAAGAGCTAGGGTTTTGAACTTATAAGGGCTATATCTTGCTCATCTTTTGGTATTTTTGAGTGATTCCAAAGACATGCTTATCTTTAAAGAGTTATCAACCAATCACTTCAAAATTTTCAAGATAATTATATTTGGAAGATTCCTAATGATGGAGAAAGAATACATATCCCCTAGATAGGCCATCAAATTGCCTTATGTGACTTCAAAAGATCATAACTTGGTCAATTTTTATCTACATGAGACCATTATTTTTCCACAATGATCTTAAGTATGTTAAATTCAACTCTTCTTTTATGTGTAAAGCTTGAAAATGGATGGAGGATTCCCTAAGAATGTAAAAGATAATAGGTCATCTCATGAATTTCCACCAAATTCACAAAGTCATAACTTTCTCAACTCTTGGAGTTTTTAAGTGGTTCAAATCTCAAAATGTCATTTAAGAGATCTACTTCATTCCATATTTTTT
Organism: Vicia faba; assembly: GCA_948472305.1. Taxonomy (NCBI): domain Eukaryota; kingdom Viridiplantae; phylum Streptophyta; class Magnoliopsida; order Fabales; family Fabaceae; genus Vicia; species Vicia faba. The sequence continues at coordinate 219,224,975 of OX451741.1, forward strand.
GGTCAAATGAAAATTTTGAGTGGAAGGCCATGTTTGGATGCAAAACATTATTAGGACATTTTTTGAGAAAAACTTAGAATTTTTCCAAGTACAAAAAGTCAACATCTTTTTCTCAACTTTGACTCATCACAACTCCTAGATCAAGTATCCAATTTATATCATTCTTTGCAAATTTTAAATATTGTAACCTTATCTTTCAAATTCTTCAAGAATCATTCCCTAAGACCTCTTGAGCTATGAACATCATGGATTCAAAGTTGGTACCTTGAAACTGACTTTAACCTCCAAGTCAGAATTTGAAATCCATAATCCAGCTTCTAATCACCAAATTGTTATGCGTTTTTACTTATAATCATGTTTAACAATATTCCATAAGTGGTTAGCACCTTGAAACGCAAGACTTAGATGAGTTTTGAGCAAATACGAATCACACTTTTCATGCTTGCAACTTCACACGATTTCCCTCCAAACTTTATCATTCCATACGCTTGAGCATCCCATTTGCTTCAATATAAATAAAGGGACATATTGCATTCATTTCCTCAAGCTTTGATAGACAATTGACCCCTGTTAAGATCCCACACGAACTCTAAATTTGAATTTTTGATTTCTTGCTTTCTCACTCCAAAACACCAAAAGCTCCATTCAGTTAGCTTCATTGAACTTCTCTGAAGCTAACCACACTCTCACCTTCCAGAATTGTAACCTATACTAATCTACAAAAGTCCAGTTTCAGAGCTAGTTTGTACTACTTCGTTCAGGTAGATTTCTTAGTCAAATCGATCCAAATAAAATACTAATGTACTCTCTGCATCCTTCTGATTCTCATGCGTTTTACAATTTGTGATTTCATTGAGATTTGAGTGAGATATTCCAGAATTTCGTGCTCGCTATTATTTTTAAATTTTCTCAATTTAAGCCTTGCTCAGTTTATATAAATTTGGCACGATGGTACCATTAAAATCGTCTTGGAGAGACGAATCTAATGGTACCGGTCTAGTCCTCTAATTTTAGAGTTTGAGGAATCCCAATCTAGGACGTCTGGAGGTTGAAGACGACCTATGTGTCATGCTTCAACCAATGAAAGCGTGACATATGATTTTTTGAATTTAATCCAGTATGTTTGCTTTATCGTGCTTTGAGAGTCATTGGATCTGATTGCTTTCATTAGTCAGACTCCATCTAACGCGCCCAAATTTTAGTTGTTTTTAATACTTAAAAGGTAATTCGGTGCAATTTTCAAAGTTGACCATGATATCCAAAGTCTGCTCGATCCCTTGGATCTGATTACTAGCGCATTTTGACTCTCATCCAATGGTCCATATTTTTTTGGTTTGTTATTTTATTTTAATTGATTTAAACTTCAAAAATCATAGAAAATTCATTTCTGACTCAAAAATTATGAAAAAATTCACAAAAATAATTTCAAATATTCTCTTTCTGATTTTTATTATTTCATAATTTTATTTTCAAATTTGATATTTTTTATAATTTCTCCTTTATTTTGACTTGTTTCTAATTATTTAAAATACTTTTTGATGTTTTAAAATTCTGAAAAATATTATAAAAATCATTTTACTCATTTCTAACTTTCTAAAATTTTTCTAGAATTTTATCTTGAATTCTATTATTTTTTAAATCTTTTTCTTCACTTATTTGAGTGATTTTAATTAGTTTTAGAGTACTTTTCTGTTTTAAAAAATTACCAAAAAATTTATAAAAATATTTGATGTCATTTCTGATTTTTTTGTGGTCTCTTTTAATTTTTATTTGATACTTTGAATATAGTTTGCTATTTTACCTTTTGTTTTCATTTTAAGAACGATTTAAAAGGCATATTATTTTATTTTATTCATTAAATGCAATTTATTTTTTTAATATATTCTGGCTTTGTGTTTGTTGATCATGAACTTCATTAACATCATTTGATCTTGAGTGTTAAGTTTAAATCCACTAAAATGGATGGATGATTTTAATGATAGTTTGATTAAATTTTTGATTCAAACATATCTCCTCCCTCTTCATCTTACCCCTTTCTTACTTGTACTATATATTGTTAGAGGATGATTTACATATCTCTCTAAACATATGTTACATATATTGCTATTGACTGGCCTCAAAATAGGTGTGACTTCTATATACGTCCACTTACGATTGCTTAACATAGCGCTAAATTTTGTTCTGATTCGTGAAATGATCATTTGTGTCTCAAACCTATGTTTGCAAGCCCAAGCATGTTTAATTTGAAACCTTTGTTCCAATAATCTTGAGGTTAATTGTTAGGAGGCTTTGGTATTATCAATCCTCTAATGAATCTTCATAAATTTTGGAACTAAGTGAATCATTTAAACATCGTTGATCATTCATTGTTGCCTTGAGATTTTGAAATGAATGATATACTTGAAAAAAAACAAATGAAACTTGTTGTTGAGAGGCTTTGATTTTATCAATCTTCTAATGAGTTTTCAAATGCAAGTTTCAAGATGATCATTAAACTAACCTCTAATTTCTAACAATTGAATTTATTTTATGGTTTTAATTTATGCTTTTTACTTCAAGCATATTTATTTTAGCATTTTCATTTCATGCCATTTTTGTCTTTGCTCAATTGAACATTTATCATTATATCATTTTTTACTTTGCTCACTTGAACTTTTCATTTCTTTTTGAAGATACCTAATTATCAACTTGAACCATAAAAAACTTTAATGTTACTTGGACTATTTGATTACTATCCTTGGTATTTTGTAGTTATGGACTTCTTGGACTTAGGATTAAATACTTTGACCTACCTTGACACATTGTGACTTTTATTGTTATTTTGTCTGGAGTTCTTGGGGCTTAACCCAAGAGATTGGGTTGTTTGTTTTCTTTGTGTGCAAGTTATTCTAATTATGTGCTTTGTCTGTGATTGTGAATTCATTTGTATACAACTGTTAATTTGCCCAATTTTTGTGAAGACATAATGCCTTTGAAGCTTGGTTCTCTTAAGAGGTTTAACATCTTTGCTTATTTGGTTTCAATCTAAACAATGGGAATTTTACATTGACTCATTATGTCAAATGTTGGTTTCTTTTTGGTTAGATGGTTCTTTTCCCTAGATTTTATCTTATGCTTTAGGATAGTCCCTTCATCTCCTCCCATCTTCTTTAATTTCAAAAATATTCTCCCTCCTTTTCAAAACTATTCTTGTTTTCTAAACTTGAATCGCTTTCATAATAAACTTGGACTTAGGTCCATGCATTTTAAAAAATATTTTCTTAATCAAACTTTAAACAACTTAATCATACTTTGACATTTTTATGAGAAGACTAAAAGTCAATCAATCTCATTCAAACCATTTTTGTCATTTTGGCTTTTACCTTAAATTTTTCTCAAAAGATTAGACTATTGTCAACCCTTGTAGTGATGCGGGCTACTATACTTATATGATATGTAGTGAAGTGAGATATTTTCCACTTGGGTGTTGAGTGTAAGGTATTGATTTTTAAAATCCAAACCATATCCTCCACTTTGAGATAAAGCAAATTCTCCTTTCTCATAATCGTGGGTAGTAAGTATGTTTTCCACTCGGATACGACGATGATGTCTCGTCTCTTAAAATTAACCAACACCCTTGTGTTTTAAAATTTTTAAAGGTGAACTACGAGTACCCTGATCCCCTATTGTACGGAAGGTGGTACATAGGCACTAAAGGTTCACAACCGCGGAGGGTGAAAAAATTGTAAAAAAAAATACTTCTTTTCTCATCCCCACAATCTATTTTATATACAATTTTTATAGCTAAAATACACAGATTTACAAAGAGGTTCTTGTGGAGTATCGTAGATATTTAGGGTGCTAATACCTTCCCTTTGCATAACCAACCCCCAAACTTAGATTCTCTCCCCCCTTTTTTGGGTTATTCGCTCTTTTCCCATTCCTTTGGAAACAATAAAGCACAATGGCAATTTTTATTTGATCTGTACGAGTTAAGTCAATCCAATGGCTTAGTCTTAACATTTCTACCGCTACAAAAATGATTATTTAATTGATTCTTTTGAGTTTTCAAGGAAATAATAAATTATAAACATATTGAAAACATCATAAATAATAACAAATCAAAAGGAAAACTCGAGCTTTTATTTTACTAAAAAATCTAGAAGGATTACAATTTTAGTACATAATTTCAAAGCAATCCTGAACAAAAGGCATAAACTAAGACCTAGGATCTGAGAGAACCACAACAAAAATATATCCATCTCCATGCTGCAACTTCTTCTTGAGCTTCATGATCTCAACTTCAAAGGCAGTCTTCATTTCAGATTTTTCTTTCAAGATCTTGTCAACAGAGTCTTTCCAAGCGTCGTACCTAGCCTAAGTATCATAAAGCTCTTTGTTATGTTAAAACAATAGGTTATTGGAGGAAAATAAATAATTTGGAATCCTCTTTTCCATTTACTTCCATGTTGTTCAAGAAAATCATCCTTCTGAGAAAGCATGTCATCTCTCATTCAATTTCCTTTGTAGCTCTAACTTCTCCACACTTGAAACATGAAACTTGTTCTCCCAAGCATCTATTTATTGTTTCAACTGAGTGAAAGAAACTTGGAGTTCTTCCATATCTTCAACTGGAACAAGAATGGTTCCTATGTTTTCAGGGAACATAGGTTCTTCAAGAGGAAAAGACATCTTGATCTTAGTAGCTCTTGCTTGCACCCACTGAGTGTAAGGCTCCAAGGCAATATAATTCTTCTTTCCTAATTCATCCTTTCCTTTTTTATTAATTTTATGCCAGGTGCAAACTATCTTCTCCTTTAACCCCTTGCTATCAACACCTTCTTGAATGAAGAACCCTTCCAAAATAATGTTTTTAGGTTTATCCTTCATAGAATACCCAAGCTGACGTCGAGCCAAAATTAGATTATAATTGATACCTCCTTTTGTACCAAGAAGAGGTACATTAGGGAATTCACTACAACTGTCGATAATCTTCGCGTCATCATATACTCTAGAATACCAAGTCAAATTTGCATTGGTGAGAGACATAATCCTCTGAGACCACCTCAACTGATTGTTGTTATCTTTGAATAAGTTGGACTGCGACAAGTGAGAAATAAACCACTTATACATTAACGGGGCAAAACACATAAAAATCCTTATATTCTTCTCCATTCTGTAATGGATAAAATAGTAGGCATCTGCAAGAAAATTAGGAACCAGATTCCGAATCAAAAAGATATGAATGACATTGATATTCATAAATTGTCAATGTTAGGGAAATAAACTATGCCATAGACAAGAAAAGAGAGAACAACTTCGAAAGCTACCATACTTTCTGCATTAGCAAGAGTATTAGCCTTCTCAATCAAGAACTTGGCAGATAGACCAAGTATACCTGTTTTAGTTACAAGATTAACATCAATATCCATTCTTCTCAAGTGCATAGCCTCTCCGATAACATGAGACTTAGGGATCTCCTCTAAATCATTGAACGGTATTTGGTTTGATACATGCAATCCTACGGGATAAGAATACTCTTCAAAAGTAGGTGCAAGCTGATAATCAAGGAAAGTGAAACACATGTATGTTGAATTATAAAACTGGACCAAGGGGTTTAAAACTTAGTCTTTAATATTAGTATTCAACATAGTCAAAAGTCTTCCATACCAGTGTTTAAAATGAAACGGATGAGTGTTTCTCCTTCCAGAGTTCATGCTCAAATTACCTGTGATGGTTGCAAATAAATTTCCTAAGTTCCTTAAAAACCAGGTTAAAAAAAGATGTTTATAAATGCATGAATGCATGATTATGCCACAATAAAAAATATGGTTGGTTCAAAGGTTCAACATCACAATCATGGAGCCAGGTGAACAAGGTAAAAAAACGTAAATTTCAACATCACAATGTATGTTATATAGCTTTTGATGTCTTGAACAGTAACCAGGTTCTAAGAAAGTTCCCATAATCATAAATCTATCTTTTGAATATTAGCAGTTTAGCGACTACTTGCATACCAATGGTGTTCTCAAGAGAACCTCATTTAAGTGTAGTATCACGTATCAACCAGACCAAGAGTGTTAAAGTATTCTGAAGTTATCCCAAAATCATGGGCTCCCAGGTTTAAAGAAACAACGCTATTATGACTACTCACAAGACATTAGTACCTTCAAAAGGGTCTCATCTGAGTGGGGTTCTCATGCTAACCAAACAAGGCCTACGCCCAGAAGTTCCACATGATTATACCATCATTATATCTTAAGTGCACTCAAGTCCAAGTAGAGGACTTATCTCACCACTCATAGATCACCAAGCACCCACAAATGAGCAAAATAGGAGACAAAAAGCAATAACATAAACACAAATAAACTGGTTAGGCTTAACCCGCATAGGATGGGAATTGTCCACCAAAGTCACAAATTTGTTGCGGCGGGAAAAATTGAGATTAATATATTGATTGACCTAAATCGAAAAAATAAGAGTCGTCACTGAACTTTATTGTTTCTAAAAGAAAGGGAAATATCGATAAAACCCAATGCAAAATAAAATAAAAGAACAGGGTTTGGTTATACAAGGGGAAGGTATTATCACCCCTCACATCTATGGTACTCCATAGGAACCTCTTGAAAATCTATGTTATGATAACACTGAGTTGTTTGCAAAAAGATTGGGGTGATGAGAAAAGAAATGTTATACTTTTTTTTATGCTTACCAAGACTTCAAGAATCCTGTGCACACATATCCTCCACGTGCAATAATGAAATCAGAGCCTCATAGTTCGTGGTAAAAATATCCGTGAAATTTTGTTGATTGATTTTAAATTGAAATACATTTCGTTGTATTCAAGTGGAAAACACAACTTACTACCCATAAGTACGAGAAAGTGACCATTTACATCATCTTGATATGGAGAACTTTTACTTGGACTTTCTCATAAGCACATCTCAACATTCAAGTGGAAAATGCCAATCACACAAATTGTAGAAGTATAGTGGTTTGCATAACTAATATCCAATCTTTTACAAAGGTTTAAAAGAAAAGTGCATACAAGCACAAAAAGAAATTTGATGAGGTTTGTCTTTTTTAAAAGATTTGAAAAGAGTTTGAATATGCTTAATTGTTTTAGCATTTATTAAGAAAAAAGACTTTCAGGGTTACTTGAAAAGGTCAAGGTTTATTAAGAAAAGCTTTGAATTTTGAAGAAAGAAGTTTTGAAAAAAGCAGGGAGAAGTTTTGAAAATTGAAGAAGTGGATAGCAGATGAAGAGACTATTCTAAAGCATAAATTAAATTACATCAAATAAAAGGTGTCATTGTAAGGTAGCCCAAGAGAAAACTTTTGTGTGTGCAAGTGTACTAACTACAAAATGGAGCTATCTTTTGACATTGGTAAAAAACGAGCATTCCATTTCCTTTGGATTAAGCCATTAGATAGGCAAATTACATGAGTAAGCACATAAGCATATGAATCATACAGAGCAAGTAATGAAAGTAGATGAACAACAAGAGGTCCAAATTCATATCAAGGTCATAGAGCCATAAAGAGAAATCAGGGTCTTCAAGTAATGATCAAAGTTTCATAGAATAAGGCCAAGTCTTGAATAGAAGTTCAAAGGTCCAGATGAATCACAAAGTCTCAGATACAACTACCCCAAACAAAGGAAAGTACTAAATCCTAAGATCCAAAGTCCAAAATAATCCTCAAGCATGGGATAATAACAAAAAATCCACAAGATCATATGAAAGTTTTTTAGTGTTTTATCCATATTATAATGTTTTAGTTCTTTTCGAAGTAATAAAGAATTAAGTGCAAAAAGATAAAAGGCATAACATAAAAGGAAAAATGAAAATGACAAGAATGTAAATGAAATGAATGTAAATGGAAATAAAAGTAAAGATCATAAAATTAAAATTTAGATGTTAGTACAATTAATATGTCAATATTAGTTTTAATGAAGAATCATATGAGTCGGGATAATTTAGCGCTATATTAAGCAATCGTAAGTGAATTTATGTAGAATTCACACCTATGTGAGACCGTTAAATAGAAATTTATGTGTCATACATATTAGAGGAATAATACAAAATCATCCTCATAAAACAATGTAACACAATGTTCAAAACAAAAGCAAAAAAGAAGAAGATGGATATGGAGAGATGATCAAACATATTTTAAATGTAACAATGGATCATCTATCACCAATATGAATCATTATAGCTCACAATACAATGGAAACAACTTATCACTAATCCAAAGTATAAAAAATGATCAAATGATCAATTAATCAATAAGTTTGAAATGGTGAAAGTTCATACAACCAAAACATCATTCAAAGATTAATTGAAATTGATGAAACATTGATGAACCGAGTCATGATCAAAGTCAACCAAATTCAAGACAAAAATGGATTAAAATATAATTAAAATGATTTAAAATGGAAATTATGTGGAAAATTCTAAAGAGGCATAAAAATCATCAAATAAACTGCCAAGAAAATTTGATAAAGTCAGAAATATTACAAGAATTAGATCTCAAAAGTTGGAGAGAAAAATATTTCAAGATGTATAAAAATTAATTATTAAATAAAAATTAAAAATAAAATAGAAAAAAATGATAAAAATGATTTTAAAATTATGGAAAAAAAGTATGTGGTAGAAAATATTTTTAGTGATTTATGAAAAAATGGAGTAAAAAATGAGCTATTTAAAATAAATAAAAAGAAAAAGGAAATAAAATGAATTAAAACAAAAAATAAAATTAAAAAAAGTTAACAGCTAGTCGTGTGGCAAGCGTTCATTGGCTGGAATTTGAATTTCCTACCAAAATGCGTGCAAAGTGTCATCGTCTTCAACCTTGTTTCAATCCCTGAAAATCCATGAACAAAGTTTTAAACTCAAATAGCATACATTTGTGCTTCTACTCATATCATCTCTCATGTCTCTCTTCATTAGAGCCATTGATTAGCTCTGAGTAGAGAGAATTTCTCAAGAACACAAAGAAAACTAGTTCTTCAAAGTAAAATTAAATGATAAATACAAACGATAAATTCCACGAAAGTGAGGGCTTTCAATTAATGAATCAAGACGACGAGTGTGGTAAGTCGTTTGCTCAGGAATTTAACTCGTATCTACATTTTTAGTTGAAGCTTCGAAGTTCAATAATGGTGGAATCGAGCTGAAGGTTGCAGGAGGTCTCAAGCTTCAATAATGGTCCAGTTAGCATCAGATGACACCGATGAGTGATTCTGGGCATATATTTGAAGTTAAAACAAGTTTAAAATGGAAAGAAAGTTTCTTGTTTTATATATTTTCGTGAGTGAAAATGGAAGAGGTTATTGGCTCTCTAAGCTATCAAATGAAGGAAAAAATATCCTCTGTTTATAGGAAATGAGTTGAGGTTCTGGTACGTGTGAATTCATATCTAGAACGTGCGAACCAAGTTAGAATTTTTCATTTTGTAATCTGTGTGAGAGTGAGGGTGAAATGTGTGAGTTTGGCATGAAACTTGGTTATTTTTCACTCTACTCTACACATTTTGAAACAACAAACAAGTTTTCATAAGTGTTGGTGGTCCCAAGTGAAGATTTGGTGATTTTAGGTTTCAGGTAATTCGTGAAATGCATTGTCCATGGCACCATGTTTGAACTTAGGCCAAATGAAATTCACTTGTGCATTTTGAGATGTTCTTTGTGCAAATTTATCTCCTCATAATGATGAATCAAATGCAAAAATAATTACATCAAAAGGATGCTTGAGTTGGAAATGACATGGATAACAAGTTCAGGCCATGACCTGATTTTTGGGTCATGTAATAGGTCAAACTAGGTTTTGGACCAACTTTTGTGCACACATGGTCATTTTGTCCAATTCCAAAATTGAAGGACTTAGAGGTAAAATTGATGGTTGGCCCTTGAAACAAATTTATAGAGGGATCCAAATGTGACATTTGGCTTGAAGCAGATTCCAAAAATGTTGAGAAATGAGAGAGTTATGGTATTTGGACCAACTGACATGCCATAATTGATTTTAGGTCAACCTAACATGTACCAACTTGTGATTTTTGCTATTCTATTTCATCCTAAGGCCCAATGATGAACACTTGAATACCAAGTGAATGAATCTTGATTTTTCCATGAGTAATATTGATAATTGCTTGAGAATTGGATGGAGATGGCATGGAAATAAACACATGAACCATACTTGAATCAACTTTGAAATCAAGCACCAAGTTTGAACTTCCCTTTATCAAATGATGTTGAATGAAGCTTGACATAAATATGAACTAAGATTATAGGTAATGCCTTGAAGTAAAAGCTCTTGTTGACCACTTGTTGACCAAAACTTGAACCCTGGGAACCAAAACACTAATTTAGAAACCAATTTTGATCATTTAATTGCGAGTCCCTACCTTGTACAATAAGAAAAGAAAGTAACACATATTTTTTTTTGGTATTTTTCATAAGGTTAGCAAAGTTAAAATTTAAAAAATAATAGATGCCAAAAGAAACCCGAAGGGTACTTGATGATCTCCCAGAAAGGTTAAATCAAAGGGGTAAAAGTTAGGAGGATGCCATGCTTGGGATCTTTGGTTAGAGGAAAATGATATGATATGTGTAATCATAGGGGTAAAAATTAGGGTATGACACAAGGGAACGAGGGTGGTGATTTTCATCATATCCCCAGAGGGAATTCCAACCAAATATAATTTTAAAATCAATGGTTATTGTTCCAACAATGAGGCTAAGTACGGAGCATTAATAACGGGTCTTATAGTTTTATTAGACTTAGGGGAAACCACAATTGAGATCAAAGGCGATTATGAACTGGTAATCAAACAATTAACAAAACAATATAAATGCCCCAAAGAGAATTTGTTAGTCTATTTCATCAAAGCAAACTCAATGCTAAAACTATTTGAAAAAGTGGATATTGAACATGTACCACGAATAAAACACCAAAAGGAAAATGATCTAGACCAAATAGCTTCAGGATACAAAGTATCCAAAAGGAAGTTAAAAAACATGACTGAAGTCAAAGACAAACTGGTGTCGACTAGTGTTATCCAGTCAGAGTTGTCAACATCAAAAATGGTGGGGGCAGAGAAGTTTCTACCAGAAATATTTGAAACTTTTGCCATTGAGTTATTCAAAAATACTCCACGAGAAGTATTGCTTAGGTGCCTTAGTTAAAGAGAAGCTCACCTGGAAATATCTAATATCTACAATGGATCTTGTGGCGCTCATTATGCAAGCCACACAATGAAGTGGTTATTGTATCGACAAGGGGCTTACTGGCCCTCTATGTTGAAATAATGCATCGAGTATGCTCCAGTATGCCAAGAATGTCAGAAACATGGAGGAAAAAAACATGTACACACCAACAAATTACATTCGACCATTAACCCATAGCCATTTAGGTGATGGGAATTATACTTAATAGATGAGATCAAACCTACATCTTCTAAAAGTTGCATATATGTATTAGTGGGCATTCATTACTTCATAAAATGGGTTGAGGCGGTGCCTTTGACTAAAGTCGACCAAGACACCATGATCAACTTTATCCAAATTCATAACATGTGTCGGTATTGAACCCTTAAAACCATAACGAATGATCAAGGTTCGGTGTTCGTTAGCCAAAAAGTATCGGAATTTTCTTCAGAATCAAGAATTAAACTCCTGATGTCAACTCCCTTCTATGCACAAGCAAATGGCCAAGTAGAAGCTGCAAATAAAATCATCATAAGTTCAATCAAGAAATACATAGGCCAGAAACCAAGGAATTGGCATAAGACCTTGGACTAAGCACTATGGGCTTGCAAGACTTCACCCAAGGAGGAACCTAATTCCACGCCTTTTTTTGACGTTTAGACACAACACAGTTTTTCCTGCAAAAATATGCTTACAATCTGTGAGAATCCAAAGGCAAAACAAAATTATGTTTGTCCATTTCTATGACATGATAATGTATGAGTTAGTAAACTTAGATGAAGAAAGGTTATTTGCCTTGAATGTCTTGATGAGACAAAAGAAGAAAGTGGTTGAAGCCTATAATAAGAAGGTTAAGTCAAAAGTATTTTTTTTTAGAGATTATATTTGGAAGGTAATATTACTTATCGACCAGAAATAAATGACCTTAGAAAAATGGTCACCAAATTGGGAAGAACCTTTCAAGGTTAACCAAGTGTTTCTCAATAATGCATATGAAATTAAGGAGTTAGGTTCTCACAATCAAACACTAAGAATAAATGGAAAATACTTGAAAAAATATAGGCCTGTGCTTTAGGAAATCAGTATAATAGGGGGAAAATAGAATTCAAAATAACATTAATCTTGCCAAAATGGAAATATTACAAAAATGTCAAAAATGGCAACAAGCGCATGAGGCCAAAAAAATGAAAATGCTATTACAAGAGAAACATAAAAAGCTACGGCCTTAAATTTTGCTTCATGTCACCTAAACGAGTCTTCACATGTTTAAGCCTTTGATCAATCTGAAGAACCATGGCCTTCAAGTGCTCCACTTCCTTCTTCAGCGTACGCGTATTTGTTGCATATTCAATACCTAAATTAACCTCAACATCCATTTATTGGTCAAGACAATCCAAACGGCAAGTATCTGTGGTAGCCCTTTGTTGGACTTGAGACTTCACACACACGAGGGGGGTTTAATCGTGTGGTTTGGAAAAACATGGTTTTGAAAAAATTTCATAAGATATATCAGAGTTTAAAAAAAAATTCTAAGATTTAGCAATGGAATATAAATATATATCAAAATAAAGTGCAAAAACAAAAGAGTTAAGGGAAGAAAAAGAACACTAAGAGTTATAGAGGTTTGGTCAAAATAAAATACCTACTCCTCTCACTAAGAATTGATGTTGAGAGTTTCCATTATATGGTTGAGAGCTTTTAGCAGGTAAATCTCACGAACCCCCTTATAAAAGGAAATGGTGGTTATCCTACAACTAAAATATTACAAGATGGAAGATATGATCATTTGTATCTTCTCCATTGAAATTGATGAGACTGAAGTGGCCAAGCTTCCTTCCCAAATATAGATTAAACGAATTAGTCTTCTCTCTACAAAGCGGTACTTATAGTAGTTAGTCTCCAAGTTCCACCAAAATAACTGAGCTCAAATTGGTTTAAGAGGATAACCAGTAACCTCTTGAGATTTTAATAGGCTGATCTTTTAACCTATGGTTTTAAAATAGTCTAACCATGAATCAATTGGTAAATTCAAGTTCATCAATATTGATTATCTTTAACCTTTAAACAAATAAGGCTTACTAAGAGCCTAAGGGAAGTTCATCAATATTGACGATCTTCAACCTAAAATAAATATAGGAACTGATCACACAATCCCTAACCAAGGTTTTTAACGGGTTTAACTTCTAACCACATATTTTATCCCTAAAATGGAATGTGTTCATCCATGCTGCATAAACAACATTGTTGGAGAATGTATAAAATGCTACCCATCCAGAATTATAAGAACACCTCACTCTCAAAAGATCTTTCCTTACAAAAGCATTTGGCTATAAGAACTAGTGAGATAAAGTGAAAATAAAAAGTTAAAGAGAGAGTGTGTGTTAATATAGAAATCATTTTATGGTTGAAATGAAATGAGGAATGAGACAACTATTTATAGGCTTGAAATTATCCAAAAGAGGAAATAGCATTAAAGCCAAAATGATTGTTGTTAATCGATTAGACCAATCAATTAACTCATTTATGTATAACAACTATGGGTTTTAAAATAGGAAAGAAGTGATATGTAGTTGTTTTATATGATCTTAGTGCATTCAAACTGCCTTGCTCCTCAAGAGAGTGATAATCTAATCTATTAATACTATGTTCTAATTAATTAGCTTCAGTCAAAATATATTTCCTGGATTTATGAATGCTCTCATCCTTTTCTATGAAACTTCTATATACTTCTCAAGGCTTATTATTTTCAAAATCATTTTATAAAAAGTTTTTAATTGTATATGTGCTTATAACCATCTACTTCTATAGAGAAAGAACTTTTCTTTTACAAAAGTTTCACTCACTTACTAAATTACGATATTAACTATCATAAGCCTTGTCTGATAGGTTCTTTCAAGTTTACACTTGCTTTGACATTTATTTTTAGGATTTTGATGTGATCTGTTTGTTTTCCTCTGTATGAAACTATGTTGATGTCTGAAACTTGTCGATCCTTATCAAACCTTGTGGCTTACATTTTTAACCGCTTAAGTACATTGGTTGACTTTCTTAATGGTTGCATCTTTATTATGCTTAATTTAATATATTCTGATCTCATACATTTTTCATCATGTTATATCTTTATCATGCTGAATATCTATTCTTGTTCTTCACAATTGTCATCATCAAAAGAAAATGTATTAATTGCAAAACAAGGTTCCATATTCTCCCCCTTTTTGATGATGACAACACATCTCTCAGGGTATGTGGTAAAATAAACAAATTAGTATATATATTGGACTGATAATACTCCCCCTGAGTTATATACCCTCCCCCTAAAAGTATACTTCTCCCTCTTTGTCAAAATCAAAAAGGCGGGTAAAGGGTGCAAATATGCAAATATGCAAATATGTTTTACAAAATATCATGGCATGTTGAAATAAAATCAATGTAGTAATACATGGCATAAATAATTTTATCAAACATTATAATTATGATAAGCAAGGACAGATTACATGACATGCTTTTAAGAAAATTATATCATAAGTGTTGAACCATTTATGGAGTGCAAGAACAAGTAGTGATGAGAGACACTCATGCATATAAAATATTTGAATTCTTATCGTGTCATATAAAGAAGCATGTGTTTGGCATAAAATATATTACTCTTGATAGGAGACAAAATGTTTCAAATAAGATTTCATAGAAATGTGTTTAGGCATGGAATAATATGTAGACAAAAAGTATCATGGCATAATGAGGAAAATATCACACTTAGTGGGAAATAAGATATTTACCCTAAAAAAGGTTTTCTAGTCCTTAGACATAGAGAATATCACTCTCAGATGGGACACATCTTTTCTTTATAGTATAAAATAAGATTACCTATAACATATATTTTGGCATGATATATAATTTTTTTGTCATGTTCATGGATATATTGAATTTTCTTCTTGAGGTGTGCCTAACGTAGCAAAGCAAGGTTGTGAGCATAAGTTTTTAATTTTTTGTAGAGAAATTAAACTCATAAAGATACTACAATTATTTAGGAAAGGGAAAAATGTACTTATACTTATTAAAAAATAAAATGCATTACAAGAAAAAAACAACATAACATGAAATGCAAGAAACACACAAGAAAGGAAATAAAGGCATACAAACTTTCTAATTCATCTCATCATCATCTTTGCTATAGAATAGTGGAGAGATGACATTTTTCGGAGCCATTTTCTGGATGAGCAAGTTTAGCTTTTCATTCATTTTTATTTGTTTCTCAAGAATGTTTAGGTTAAAGCTTGATGAAACGATGTTCCTTCTTTCCCTTCTTCTTGATTGTTGAATAACAAATTCTCTTTGTTGAATAGTAAATCCTATTTTACTTATTGCATCTTTTCCTATATTTATGTACTCAAAGATAGGCTCTTCTTCTCCAAAGGGATAACCGTTGTTTTTGAGGATTTTGGTAATTAGTTCAGCATAGGTGACCCGTGGTTTTTACATAGGAATTCACCAGTTATTTTAGTTATTGTTTCGTTTAATTGATTGATATTTTATTTCATTTTATCGCGTTTTATGCTTTGGTTTTATATTTTAGTGTATTCAGGTTCAACCAAATAAAACAGGACAAATCGTGATAAAAAGTGCAGGATTCAGAGATTTGGAAAAAGTTTAGATTCTAGCAAGATAGAAGGCGATACGGGCGCCCGTGTCAAGTCAGCTGAAGTATGAACATTGGAGGAAGAATCACAAGAGCTGACACACGTGCCCGTATCCACTGACACGTGTGCCCGTGTCAATTCAGCTGGGCCAAATGATGTAACAACGCAAAGCACATATTCTGACACGGGTCCCCGTGTCTGTTGGCACGGCCCGTGTTAGCTTAGGCATGTGAAAGTTAAATTTTGAGGTTTTCTTGTATTTGTGGATCATTCAGGGCACTATGGACATTTGTAATCACAGAGGAATGACCTGACACTATATATACCTAATTTGAAAAGAAATAAGGACTTTTTGACGACTAGAGAATTGGACGAAAAAAGATTGAAGTCTATGAAAGTTTTTGGAAAACAAAGACCTTTCATGAGCGGAAGCAATTGAAGACTAGAGTTCACCATTAATTTGTGTAATGTTTGTCGTTACTATTATTGAAATCTATTTGAATATTATGTGCGACTAAACCCCCTAATGCTAGGTGGTGTCCCTGATTTGGGAATGTATTGACTATGAATTATTGATTTTGATACAGTATTTTCATTTCAATTTAATTGTTCAAGGTTTCTAATGCTTTCCTGATCAGACTAATTAGGATTGAGTTACGGTTAACAACCAGTTGGACTGTGGTTGTTAAGGTTTCTATACGATTAGGCTATAGTAGATATCATATAGGACTAGGGATACTCTATAGTCACTGGATTTAACCCTTGATAAGATAAAGGTTTGACTCCATCAGATATTTCTAAGGACTTAGGATTGAGGATGGATGGTTAAAGGTTTTCTCACTAAGGAATAATCTAAAGGGCCGGTAGTTGAAGGTAATGAAATTGTAGAAGAGATTAATAGTGAAGGTCATTATAGGGAAAACCACACACTTACCCCTAGCATAGTATTCACACTAGTAAAAAAGTCATCATTTACCTTTGCATATTTTTAATTATTGTTAAATACAATAACCAAACCAAACCCCATATTGAGTTTTGTTTAATTGAACCTCGCATTAAACCCGATCATTCTGTACAGTCCTTGAGATCGACATTCAGGAAATTTTCCTTGTTATTACAAGAGGAAAAATAGTACACTTGTTATTTTACCGATCAAGTTTTTGGCACCGTTGCCCAGAACTTCCTAATCATTGAGTTTATTTGGAGTCCAATTAAAATTTTATTGCTCTGCAACTAAAAATTCTTTTCTGTAATTTCCATATTTTTGTTTTACTGATTTTTCCTAACCTTTGCATGTGAGGAAAGTCCCCAGTTGAATTTTTGTTTAACACATAAATAGAAAGAACTTTTCACGCGAGGCGCAGACTAGCTTGGTTAGATAGACATGAGTTAGTAGGTTCTTCAGATCCTTCAGATTCAGAGTCTGAAGAGGTAAAACCAATGGCTGAAAATCTGCCACAAAAGGACTTCTTGGGGACTACGGAGGAGTGAATGCTCCAGCAGGTCAGTTGACTATTTTGAATCAATCGGTCAATGTTGTGAACTTTCAACTACATCGGTCAACCATCTGCTAGCTCGAGAAAAGATCTTTCGCTGGAAAGATCAACGAAGATACCAATAAGCATTTGCATAGATTTCTCACCGTGAGCACTACTTTGAAGATTGAGGGGCACTCTGAAGAAGCCAAGAAATTAAGGATTATCTCGTTCACACTGTCTGAATATGCTGTAGAGTGGTTCTACTCATTGCCTGTTGGAAGTATCACCACTTGGGAACAGATGGAGCAGACTTTTCTTTATGAGTACTTTTCTGTGTCCATTTACATTCATAAAATATATGTATTGTCCAACACACAACATGAGTCAAACTAAGCAAATGCATATGTTTGTAAATGGACTCTGAATGAAGACAAAGCAGCTTATTGATACAGCAGCCGATGGCTCAGCCAACTTTGCAACATCCACTGGTGTGAAGAAAATTATTGAAGCAATTACTGCAAATGAGCATCTGAATCTATATGACAAAGCTATAAGAAAACCAGAGGGGGTGATTAATCTAAAATTGGAAAGAAATCAACAACTAAGAATTGAAGAAGCCATTGCCGCAGAAGTAGATAAAAAGCTGAAAGCAATGAACATGGGTACTCAATAGGTAGCTCAAGTTCAACAGGTACAAAAGGTGGCTTGTGAAATTTGTAGTGGACCACACAATACTGTGTAATGTCTTGCAACTCCACAACAAATTGCGGGGATAAAATTATTTAGGCAAAACAACCCATATTCTAAAACCTACAATCTGGGGTGGAAGAATCATCCTAATTTCTCCTGGAAAGATCAGCAGCAACAAGATCCTCAGAAGGCAGAATGGGAGGTGGCTATTGAAAAGATGGTTGCCCAGACATCTCAGTTTCAAGAAGAGACAAAGAGCAATCATATAAATACCACAGCTGCAATCAAAATTTTGGAAGTTCAAATGGGACATATTGCACAACAGGTAGCTCTACAAGCACAAGAAAGACAAAGAAGTCATGAGAATGTGAATGTTGTCAAAATAAGGAATAAGAAAGTGGATAGACAAAAACCAGATGAGGTGAAGTTTGACTATAATATCATAGAATTAGAGCTGGAAGTGAGAGAGAACTAGAAAATAAAGGAAGAAGTGGCATCACCTGCAAAGCCAGCTGAAGAGAAGACTAAACCAAAAATTAAATTGTCGTATCCATCTCGAGTGGCAAAGAAGGACACGAAAGAAAAATATTTTGAGAAATTTGTCAAAATTTTCAAGAAGTTAGAAATTCACATACCGTTCTTTGAAGCACTCGACAAAATGCCTTTGTACCAGAAATCCATGAAGGAGGTACTTTCCAAAAAGAGAGCAACAGAAGATTGATAGGTACCCATTGATGAGAAATTATGTACAATTGCACCAGAGAGAAAAATACATGTCAAGCAGAGGGATCTGGGGTCAGTTGCAATATCGTGCACAATAAAACACAGAGTTTTCAAGAGGGTTTTGGTTGATACTGGCTCGAGTGTGAGTTTAATTCCATTATCGATTTTCAAGAAGCTCGGTATTGAGAAAATTAGCAGGAATGGAATAAAATTGGAATTTGCTAATCACACCGTCAAACAGTCATATAGGATAGCTGAAGATGTCCTAGTGGAAATTGACAATTTTGTTTTCCCAGTTGATTTTCAGATCATGGACATACCAGAAGATAAAGAGACTCCTATCATTTTGGGTCGACCATTCATGTTGACGAGTCGATGCAATTTTGATATCGAGACAGGTAATCTGACAGTGAAATCATTTGATGAGGTGATAACCTTGAAGGTGTTGGATATCAAGAAGCAAGTTGCAGGTGGAAAGGATAAATCTTGAATCAGAATGATCAGAGTTGAAGAAGAAGACAACAGTTTATAGTATCTCCCAGAAGAGGTCTCAGGAAAAATTTCTCAAGTGGCATCAATAAAAATTCCTAAGCGAATTCAACAAGGAAAGAAGAAAAAGAAGAATGATCACCGAGCTGAAAAGGTAGAAGTTAGAAGTGGCTGGAAGCACAAATGGGTTGACACCTTTGATCTGAATGAGTTCTAGTTTGCGGAAGAAACATGCAACAAGGTGTGGAAGAGGAAGTACCCCCTATAAGGGGATGACCCGTCGAGTCATGTAACGTTAAACGCAGCGCTTCGTGGGAGGCAACCCACGCTTTTACTAACTAAATTTTTCTTTTTGTTTTATTTGCAGGTAATAAAAAGGGATTTTTACTGAGAGCTAGGAGGCTGCAGCATGTGTTGCATTACCCTCTGCGAGTCACCTTCTCGAGCTTGTTCTTAAACATTGGGGTCAATGTTCAGTTCAAGTTTGGGGGGATTTTATTGCTTTTCATCTTTTTGAATTATTTGGTAGTGCTCTGTGAATTGCTGTGTAAACCCACGAGTTGAAGTCCTTCAAGTTGGCCGAAAATTTTTGTTTTGATCAAGAACTTGAGTATCATAGAGTTCGAGAATAGTATATAGAGACAAATGGACAGTTATTCGAGGGTAAGAAGTTTGGAATAATGTGACAGGATACGAGTATAACGTGTAGATTTGTACCATAGTGCTTAAATACTGAGAAATACTCCTAAAGTAGTTTATCCTCACAGTCTGGCATAACATAGATTCACATGCATGTACTATTGAAGGAGAAAGAAATAAATTTGGAACCAAATGATGAAAAGGCGGTAAAAGGCAATTGGCTCGCTAAGTTGGCCAGCCCTCACCAGGTTATTCAGCCCAAAGGGGATTGATCCCCAAACGTCGTCCATAAAGGACAATATATAAACTGAAGAGTTTTGAAAATTTCATCTAAATTTATAAAGGAGAAAAAGCTCTTATTTGGTGCCTGAAAAAAAATCTCTCTTAATCAATCTTGTGTGTGTGATGATCATTAGTAAGTATCATTGCCTTAATTTGACTTTCCGAATGAAAAAAGATCAAAATTGGAAAGAGACTTAAGTACAAAGCATAGTTAGAGAGGTATCTGAAGAAGTAACTCTAAAGTTAAAGATGCTTAAGCAAACTCTTCGCGTCATGTGATCATCAGACGAACTACTTTTTGATCAATTTGAACGGATGTCTCACATATAAGTATCGAGATACGGTGATTTTTATGAGTTCTTGTAATGGCCGCTTGAGGTCAAGGAACGATTTATGTTTGGGGGAGTTTAACCAGTGGTTTTTACACAGGAATTCAACAGTTATTTCAGTTACAGTTTCATTTAATTGACTGATATTTTATTTTATTTTACCGCGCTTTATGCTTTGGTTTTGTATTTTAGTATTTTCAGGTTCAGACAAATAAAAAGAGACAAATTGGGATAAAAAGTGCAGGATTCAGAGATTTGGAAAAAGTTCAGATTCTAGAAAGACAGAAGGCGACACGGGCGCCTGTGTCACAGGACACGACCCGTGTCAAGTCAGCTGAAGTATGAACATTGGAGGAAGAATCACAAGAGTTGACACGGGTGCCCGTGTCCACTGACACGGCCCGTGTTAATTCAGCTGGGCCAAATGATGGAACAACGCAAAGCACAAATTCTGACACAGGTGCCTGTGTCTGCTGACACGGCTCGTGTCAGCTTAGGCGTGTAAAAGTCCAATTTTGAGGTTTTACTGTATTCGTGGATCGTTAAGGGCCCTGTGGACATTTGGCATCATAGAGGGATGGCCTGACACTATATATACTTGATTTGGAGAAGAAAATAAGGACTTTTTGAAGACTGGAGAATTGGACGAAAAAAGATTGAAGTCTATGCAAGTTTTAGGAAAACGAAGACCTTTCATGAGCGGAAGCAATTGAAGATCGGAGTTCACCATTAATTTATGTAATGTCTATCGTTATTATTATTAAAATCTCTTTGAATATTATGTGTGGCTAAAGCCCCCAATGCTAGGGGGTGTCCCTGATTTGTGAATGTATTAACTATGAATTATTGATTTTAATACAGTAGTTTCCTTTCAATTTAATCATTCAAGGTTTCTAATGCTTTCCTGATCGGACCAATTAGGATTGGGTTATGGTTATCAACCAGCTGGACCGCAGTTGTTAAGGTTTTTGTACGATTAGGCTATAGTAGATATCACCTAGAACTAGAGATACCCTATAGTCACCGGATTTAACCCTTGATAAGATAAAGGCTTGACTCTATGCGATATTTCTAAGGACTTAGGATTGAGGATGGATGGTTAAAGATTTTCTCACTAAGGACTTAGGGGAAAATAATCTAAAGGGCCAGTAGTTGAAGGTAATGAACTTGTAGAAGAGATTAATAGTGAAGGTCATTACAGGGCAAACCACACACTTACCCCTAGCACAGTATCCACACTAGTAAAAAAGTCATCATTTACCTTTGCATATTTTTAATTATTATTAAATATAATAACCAAACCAAACCCCATATTGAGTTTTGTTTAATTGAACCTCGCATTAAACTCGGTCATTCTATACAGTCCTTGAGATCGACATTCAGGGAATTTTCTCTGTTATTACAAGAGGAAAAATAGTTCACTTCCTATTTTACCGATCAATAGGGCAAGATGTTGTTCCTCCTATTTTCTTTCAAGCATGTGATGAAGAACTGCATTTGCCAAATCCTTAGGAGTTTGGTTATGAAGAAACTAGATAAGAAGTATGTCTGAATTCCTTAGTTAGTTAATAGTTTGTATATGATTTTTAGTTTGGTTATGTTTAGGTTATGTTATATTTAAAAAATCCGTTGTGTTCTCAAAATGTTTAGGCTCAATTCTATTTTTAAAAAATTCAGGTTAAAATGAAAATTTTGTAAAATTATAAACAAGGGTTTCACCCTCCATTGATTTCAAAAACCAAGATAAAAAGACCCAATACATTCCCTCAGTTATGATATATAAACGAGGGGAAAAATGGGGCGTGCTAGAAAAGAAAAATTGTTTCTAGGGATCGAACCCATGACTATTCCAAAATTTCCCCCTCGGTTAACTAAACAACTGAGGAGGAATGTGACATATTTTTCATGATATTTCTTCTTTACCTCGTATACGAAACTGAGGTGAAATCCATATACTATTCGAGGTAATATCCCTTATTTGTAGTAGTGTTAGAACCTAATGACCATATTCTTACTAGATCTCACACTCTCTTAAAAGGTTGAGAAGCATACACACAAAAATGGTGATTTGATCAAGGTTGAAGATGAATGATTTCAGATGAAATCTCGCACAAAAATTCTCAAGAACTCACGAGAATAAAGTAAGAAATTTTTTTTCTTCAAGTTTGATTTGAGAAAGAGTGGTTTTGTGTATTTGGCAGAACTCAAAAATGGTTTTTCAAAAAGTTGTGAAAATTATGTTGTTTTTGCCATGAATGTTTTATTATTGTATATGTGTTGGAGTTAATGCACTAAAGATGAGTAAAATGACCCTTATGGTTTGAGTCAAGAGAAAAGACTATGATTAGAGTGAAATAAGAGAATGATTTGAATCAAGAACATAAAACCCATATTTTGTACTTTTAATTTGAGTCATGTGATAGAGTTAGAGAAATCCATGTTTCGAATCACACAACTAGAGAGGAACTCCAAATTGTGAAGCCCAACAATGGTCTAAATCAGGATTTCATGTGATATGAATCAAGCTCTCATTTGATTCGAATTAGAGGATCTTGTTATTTGAATCATTCTTCCATAAAAAACACGATTTACACATCCATGTCATGATTCAATTCACACATTATGGTTATTTGAATCACGCTTCTAGAATTGAAATTTTAAGAAAATGAAATGTTTATGATTAAATCGAGAATTAACCTGACTTGAACTATGAATTCATGAGTTTTTATGCAATTTTTTACTTATAGACTTGAACCATTTTTCATCGACTTTACATAAAGGTTTGATTTATGCTCGAAAAATAGGTTTTATGAATAAAACTCAATTATAAGAGTTGTGGAATGATCTAATTGATAGGATACTCAATCACTAAAATGATAAAGTAAACGATAACCAATAAGACAAGTACAAAAACCCTAGGACAGTAGAGAAATTTCATAGTTTTTGTGCAGGGACTCATTTAAGT
Organism: Vicia faba; assembly: GCA_948472305.1. NCBI lineage: Eukaryota > Viridiplantae > Streptophyta > Magnoliopsida > Fabales > Fabaceae > Vicia > Vicia faba. The sequence continues at coordinate 219,248,395 of OX451741.1, forward strand.
GTCCGTCTTTGAGGCCATTATGAAAGGCTCCTATAAAAATCTCAAGGTTTGGATGAGTGGCCTTAATGATTTTCTTTATTGAATCGGGCAAGGTATTCTCACAAATACTCGGAATGATCTTGGAAAATATTAAAAAGGCTTGTGGTAGAGATCTTCTTATGTTTACAAGCTGAAAACTGGTGAATCATCTTCTTAGTCAGTTCCTAGTAACTTGTTAACAAAAATCTAGGGATTCTCATATACCATCTAAGGTTTGCTTATAATTTATCAATTTATTTTTATTAGAAATGTGAATTATGGATACATGTATGGATATATACATATCCATAGGGCATGGATATGTTTGCTAACGTTGGTGCCAAACCAGATATTAGCTTAGGTATGGGGATTTTTCTAATCGCATGTATAGAGATATGTATTATAGTATCCTACCTAAACCCTGAACATTTCCATCATTACGTTTGTGCATTGATAGAGATGATATGCTCCTGAGGGTTACTTTTTCCATTAAACAACATCAGGGGGTGTCTTGAAATTGTTTGCGACTTGGGCTTCTCAGATCTATGCCACTAAAGGATGAGGATCCATAGGTTCTTCATGATCGTCACCAACTATTTATGGTTGGTGTTGTTATAAGTCACATATGATGTCTTGTAATGTCTCACTCTGGTGATACAAATCCTCTATAGCGGTCAGCATATCCGTTATGGCCACTAGGCCGCCATCATTGTTGCAGGTGGTTTCCCTTGCCATTATGGGAAAATAAGATCTAATGTTAGATATGGTTTTATGGTCCGAGCTAGTTTTACCAAAGTCCATGATGTGTGCCAAATCTACATGTCAAGTACATAATTGATAGCCCTACCAGTGCGGAGCAAGCCTGAGTCGCGAGGTTGAGTCGTATGAAAAATCATTGTTCATAAACAGTCTAGACTTAAATAATAGTATGAACTTGTTGCATTCTTAAGGCCAATAATCACTATTTAATAGCCACCAAAACCACTGTTCCTTTGTTTGGTTCTGGCCCATTATGATCATTAATTTGTTTTGGATGCATTGTTTGTTACCTCTTAATTTGAATATTCCCTTCGCATTGGTTTTAGGTTGGCCTGGTCAATTTGACTTGTTAATTGTCTTAGCTCAATTTGGTTAGAGCGGGCTCTATCAACTCTGGGTCAGGATCCAACCCAATTTATCGAAATGTACAAATAGATATTTTAAAAAATAAAATTACAAAATATTTTTTCAAAAAATAAACATGACCTAATTAATTTAGATGAACTATTCAATTTTTGTCTAAAACACAACATAGTCGAACTAATGGGTGGCCAATGAGGCCACTGCTTTAGGCCTCACCTTTGTGTAGGCCTCAAATTTTTTATTTTAATTTAATTAATAGTATTAACTTTTAAGAATAAATTATTTTATACAACATAATATACATGTTATTAATTAGTTTTCTTCCATGTCTATTTACTAAAAAATAATCAATATCATGATAATATTTAATATGTATTTTTGGGTTGTTAATATTAAAAAAATTAATTAATTTTATAAAATAAAATTTTTATTGTTATATTTAAAAAAAATTCATTTCAATTATCACTTTCATGCCTCACGATTATTTGAATTGGCCTTTTAGTTGCATTCAATTATTATGGGAGGTTGATGATGAGGAATCTATAGTGTTGGTGTTGAATGTCAGTCACACTGGTGGTTGTATGAAGGGGAGGTTCCTTCAACATTCATGTTTAAGGGTCGTAAAATGGATGGTTAAAATTTGAATGTTAATGGATAAATCAAAGCAATTCATAAATTCATTAACAAATCATTATAAATTCTTTAAAAAAAAGCTCAATAAAATACATTTATAAAGGATAAATTTCATCTCATCTATCCATTTTCATCTTTTCAATGGATGGTTATCCATCTATCCATAAATTTAATTTAAACATATTAATTAATTTTTTGAAAATAGTTTATTTTATTTTTTAAATTTTGGAAAGATTAGTTTTTGAAAATCTCTCTTATACATAAATTATTTTAAAGTGTTATATAAAAAATATTTTGTAAATATGTATCCTCTCTTTCTCTCTCATCATATCTCAGATTTTGTGGAAACCATTAAATTCACTCCTCAACCTATAACCTCTAGAGTAGACTTAGTGCTACCGGGTATGTGGTCATATGGGGAATTCCAATGGGTGGGGGTAAGTTACCAATACATACTCTGAGCCAATGGTAGTGCATCGTCAGTGAGCGGTGATGCTCTAATATATTCTCTCTCTCTACCTTCAATAAAAGTTGGTAGGTCATTGGCAGTGAACATCGATGATTGTTATCTTTTTGCTATCCTCAGTGAATGTTGGCAGTTCATCGTCAGTGAACGACGATGCTATGATATATTCTCTTTCTAACTTCTATGAAAGTTGGCAGGTCATTGGCAGTGAACGTCGATGATTGTTATCCTTTTGCTACCCTCAATGAATGTTGGTAGTTCATCGTCAGTGAACGGTGATGCTATGATATTTCTTTTCCTTCTACCTTTAGTGAACGTTGGTATCTCATCGTCAGTGAACATCGGTGTTGTTATTTCTTTTCCTTCTACCTTCAGTGAACGTTGGTAGCTTTACCTCCAGTAGGAGTTGGTGTATCCTTTTACCATTTTACCATCCTCTCTGAGTCGGGTCTTTTGATCCACTAGTGATTTATTTTCCTGGTCGGGTCGCTCTCTTGTTTATTTATTATTGTTACATCCCCAATGTTGTTTTGCGTCTCTTTGGTCTTGTTCATATTTATTCATGATCATAAACATTTGCATGGCATCTTAGGGCCAAAAATAGGTTTTTTTTTATATATTTAAGTATCTTCGATCACGTCGACATGAAGATTTTTAACCTTCATATCTCCGGATAGAAGAAACTTAAATAAGGGAAGTTATTGTACCCCAATTTTTGCCCCTAATATCCCTTCATCATACCATGTTGATCCATTATAATAAGATCATACTAGGGTTCTTGGTTCCCCTCCTTATGTTTAGCTTTTCACTTTGAGGAATCACCAAGCACCTTGACTTGTTTTATTTTGAGATCATGAATGTTTTGTCTTAATTTTCTTTTAATTAATAAAATACAATGTTGGTTTGTCTTACTTGTTAATAATGTAGGTAAAGGCAATGTGGCTTAGCAAGTTGATCCATGAGTTCATGAGTTTATTTCCATGCCCTAGTCAATAAAGCTTGAGAAGTTCAAGCCTCACCATTGAAGTTTTTTGGAGGAAATGGCATGGTAAGGTTATTTTGGTTCATTACATTCCAAGATATGAAGATTTATCCAAAAGTACAAGGGGTTGATTGAAAGAGTTATCATGCTTGGACAAGGCCTTGTTCCCATTGATCACAAGTGCATATTTCTCTAAATTCTCAAGATATGGAAGTGGTTTTGGTGGCTATGAATTCTCATTTTTCATCCTCAACAACTTCTATTTACAAAGAACGGGTGTTGGTACAAGAAGGTGGTTCAAAATTGTCAAGGTTCCTCCAAGCATTTTCTTGATCTAGGAGCTAGTATTTTAAACTTCAAAGGAGTATATCTTGCTAATCTTTTGGTATTTTTGAGTGATTCCAAAGACATAATTATATTCAAAGGGTTATTAAAAAATCACTTCAAAAGTTCCAAGGAGTTTTCATGTGGAAGAAACTTGATGAGGAAGAAAGATTACAAGTCCTCCAGATGAATCCCTAATTTTCCATGTGTGACTTAAAATGATCATAACTTGGTCAATTTTTATCACCTTGAGCCCATTCTATTTCTATAATGATCTTGAAGATGTGAAATTTATTCCTTCTTTTATGTGCAAAGTGAGAAAGTGGGTTGAAATTGCCTTAAGGATACAAAATATTATAGGTCATTTCATGATTTTTTTTCAACTTCAACAATTCATAACTCTCTCAATTTTTGGAGATTTTGAATGGTTCAAGTCCCAAAATGTCATTTAAGAGATCTATTTTATGCCATATTTTTTGGTCAAGAGCAAATTCCAAGTGGAAGGCTATGTTTGGATGCAAGACATTATAAGTCACTTTTGAAGAAAAATTTGAAATATTTCTAAGTATGGAAAGTCAACATTTTTTCTCTAACTTTGACTCAACACAACTTTCAGCTCAAGCATCCGTTTGATTCCATTCTTTTTCCATTGCAAAGCTTGTAACCTCATATTTCTGAAGCATCAAGAATCATGCCCTAAGACCCCTTGATTTGAAAATGCCATTATTTTGAAATTGGTAACTTGGAACTGAATTTCTCACCAAGTCAGAAATTTGAAATCCATAATCTGGCCTCTAATCATAAGATTTATACGCGTTTTTTTATTTAAACTTGATTAACGAACTTGCCAGAAGTGTTTAGCACCTCAAAACGCAAGAATTGGATGAGTTTTAGTGAAAATAAGATCACACTTCACTCGTGCATCAGGTTTTCACGAATTCCCTCCAAAATGCATCATTCACTCTTCCTTTTGATCTCATTTGCTTCTCCTATAGATACATGAACTATCTCATTCATTTTCTCAAGCTTGGATAGCCAGAATCACCCGGCCAAACTTGTTCCATAACTCAAAATTCAGCTACTTCAAAATCCATTCTCAAGCCTTTTCCAATCCAATTTTTCCATCAATTCACCTTCCTTGATCTTCCCTGAAGCTAACCATATAATTACATTCAAGAATCGTGCCCTATATTGCTCCATAGAGGTCCAGTTTTAGAGCTCTACAACTCAATTTCAATAGGTAGATTCCTTCATCGATTCTTGAAAACTTTGATATCATTGTGATGCTCTCATTTCCCTGGTTCTAGTTGCAACACTTACTTTTTACTGGAAACACGTTTTGACCATGCAATTTCAAATCCCTTTTCAAAACTTTCTTTCCAAATTGCTTGAGCTACAATTTATATAAATTTGGCGCGAGGGTATGGTTGTCTTTGTCTTGAAGAGAAGAAGCGAATGACATAGGTTTGAGCTTCTGATTTTATAGTTTTAGAGACTTGCAATTCACGTTAGCTGGAGGTTGAAGATGAACAATGTGTCATCTTCCAACCAATGATGGCACACCACTTGTTATTTTTGAATTCTAATTTAATAATCGATTCAATGCTTTATTCACTAATGACCATGATATGCACAACGTGCCAGATCCCTTGGATTTGATTACTAACGCATTTTGACTCTCATCCAATGGTCCATATATTTTTGACTTTTATTTTCTTTTCTGATTTTTTGTATTTAATTGTTTTAAACTTCAAAAAATCATAGAAAATTCATTTTAAGTCCAAAAAATCTAAAAAAAATTATGAAAAATATTTTTGATTATTCTCTTTCTGATTTTTATTTTTTCATAATTTAATTTTGTGTTTTCGTATTTTTTATAAATTTACACTTTATTTGAATTGTTTTAAATGTTTAAAAATACTTTTATGCATTTTTAATTCTGAAAAAATTATGGAATGATCCAATGATATTGTGACTAATATTGGTGACCTTATTTTATTCTTGTTTCTGACTTTGTTATTTTTTTTAATCATTTTTGGTTTATTTTACCCCTTTTCTTTTAATTTTAAAAATAGTTTCTGACTTTAAAAAATTACCAAAAATTTTATAAAATCATTTGAGTCCTTTTCTGATTTTTCTATGCTCTTACTTTTTATTTCTTGATTAATTTTAACATAGTTGATATTTTTCTCTTTTATTTCTATTTTTAAACATTATTTTTAAACCTTTTTGTATATATTAAAATGTAATATTATTTTGTGACTATTTTCTGGCTGATCTTGGGTTAAATTTTTGATCATGAACTTTATTAACATTATTGGATCCATGGTGTTGAGTCTAACTCCACAAAAATGGATGAATGATTTTAATAATAGTTTGATTAAATTTAATCTAAAAGTGGTTCGTATATTCTCCCCCACCCCTCTTCATCTCATCCCCTTCTTATTGCACTAAATGTTGTTGGAGCATGATCTCTATATCATGTCTCAAAACAAATGGTGCATAGATTGCTATTGACCGGCCTCAAAATATGTGTGACTTCTATATAAGTCCACTTACGATTGCTTAACATAGCGCTAAATTTTGTCCCGATTCGAATAAATGATCATTCGTGGCCCAAACTTATGTTTGCAAGCCCAAGTATGCTAATTTGATCTCTTTGATCCAATAACCTTGAGATTCATTGTGTGGAGGCTTTGGTTCTACCAAACCTCTAATGGATCTACAACACCTTTGGTCAATGCATATCACTTAAACATCGTTGATCATTAAATGGTACTCATAAGAATTCCAAATGGATGATATACTTGACAAAAAGCAAATGCAACTTGTTGTTTGGAGGCTTTGGTTCTACCAATCCTATAATGATTTCCAAATTCAAGTTTCAAGATGATCATCCAACTAACCACTAATCACTAATAATTGACTTTATCCTTTATTCTTTTATATGCCCCTTTTATTTTTATGCACTATTTACTTTTAGCATTTACATTTCATGCCATTTTCATCTTTACTCATTTGAGTATTTACTTTCTTGTCATTTTTATTTTTGCTCACTTGAGTTTTACTTTTATTTTTAAAACACCTAATAATCAATACAAACCCTAAAAATCTTTAATGATACTTGGACTATTTGGTTACTATCCTTGCATTATGGAGCATTGGACTTTTTTTGGACTTAGGAATAGAAGTCTTGGCCTATGATTGGAGACCTTGTGATCTTATACGATTATTTTGTATGGAGCTCTTGAGGTTTACCTTAATATATTGGGTTGTTTGTTTGTTTTATGTACAGGTTATTGTGATTACACCCTTTGTTTGTAATCTGGAATTCACCCGTATATAGTCGTTACTCTGCCCAATTTTTGTGAAGACTTAATACACTTGAAGTTTGGTTCTCTCAAGAGGTCTAGTATTTTTGCTTGTTTGGTTTCAATCCAAAGAATGGAAATTCTATCTTGGCTCATAGTGTCAAGTATTGGCTTCTTGTTGGTTAGATGGTTCTTATCCCTAGCTTTTACCTTATGCTTTAGGATAGCCTCTTCTTCTCCTCCCATCTTCTTTAATTTCAAAAATCTTCTCCCTCCTTTTGAAAACTCTTCTTGTTTTAAACTTGAACCACTTTCATAATAAACTTGGACTTAGGTCCATGCATTTTCAAAAAAAGCATTTTCATAAAAAAACTTCAATAAACTTAATAATAATTTAACTTTTTTTTATGAGAAGACTAAAATTCAATCAATCTCATTCAAACCATTTTTTCCACTTTGGATTTTATCTTTAAACTTTTCTCAAAAGATTGAACTCTTGTCAATCCTTGTAGTGATGCAAACAACTATACTTCTAAAATATGTAGTGAAGAGAGATATTTTCCACTTGGGTGTTGAGTGAGGCATTGTTGATTTTAAAATCCAAGTCATATCCTCCACTTTAAGATGATGCAAATTCTCCTTTCTCGTGATTGTGGGTAGTAGGTATGTTTTCCATACACACAATGACGATGATGTTTTATCTCATAAAATTTACCAACACATTTGTGTTTTAAAATTTTTAAAAGAGGAACTACGTGTACCCTGATCCCCTGTTGCACAAAAAGGTGGTACGTAGGCACTAAAGGTTCGCAACCGCGGCGAGTGCAAAAATCATAAAAAATATATTTCTTTTCTCACCTCCACCATCCATTTTTATACAACATTTTTTATAGGCAAAATATACAGATTTTACAAAGAGGTTCCTACAGAGTACCGAAGATGTTTAGGGTGCTAATACCTTCCATTTGCATAACCAACCCCCTTACCTAGAATCTTTCCCCCTCTTTTTGGGTTATTCGCTCTTTTCCCATTCCTTTGGAAACAATAAAGCATGGTGGCGATTTTTTATTTTGATTTGTATAAGTCTAGTCAATCCAATGGCTTTGTCTTAAACATTTCTACCGCTACATGCTGGGGACACTAAACTAAAAGTGGGGTTACCTTAAGATCTAGATCACCCTTATTTTTTTACTTGCTTGCTTTGTATGCTTTACATTTTGGGGTTATGCTTGGGTTTATTTCTTGTATAAATCATATACCCGGATCTAGGGGCATTTTAGGTAAGTAGCAATAGATCGCGAAAACTGTATAACATAGACCGATATGGTTAAAATGATGGCTACGTTAGTGTGATACATTGGTTGGTACCGGTGTCCCTTGAGTAAGTCAAGGAGAATACTGGGCTACCACATGGTGTCATAAGCACTAACTGACCGTAGAACTTTAGTTGACACAACTTAGCCATTAGAAAGTAGTGAGATAGATGGCTTTGGTGCAGACTAAAGTTGGTTGATACTCGATACTACACTCATTGAGATTGGACTCTCGGGATATTTCGGTTGCAATTTAGATGCTTGTGTTGAAATAATGTACGAGAGAAAGATCAAAGATTTTGAGGCTCCTAGAACCCATTTACTTCTTTTAGGACAGGTTGAGCCAACTAAAACTTCAAGAGGGTACTTAACTATAAACTCCATACAAGCTTAAACCTAAGGCCATGTGTGTTTTGTTTGTGTTTGATTAATTGATTGAACATGACATCATAACATCATGACATCATACAATATCATTTTCACTAACTGTTTCAAGGACCTAGGGATTTATCTTTTTCTGTTTTGTAGGTTATGGCTTCCGCTCTCCGAAACACTATCCGAGTCAGTTTTGTGAGGATACCTTCTCAACTTAAGGAGTTAGTCTCAAGGATTCCCGAAAGTTCTCATTCATCAAAAGGCATGGTCGACTACTCGGGTTGGTTACCTCAGGTTTTGAAGAAGATATGATGAGTGTTCTATTCCAGTTCTTTGACCCTGTATATCACTACTTTACCTTTCCCGATTATCAGTTGGTACCCACAATGGAGGAGTTTTCTCAATTACTTGGATTTCTTGTTCTCAATCAAATAAATTTCACCGGTTTAGAGAAAGATCCACAACCTGAAGAAATTGCAACAGCCTTACACCTGAAGTGGTCCGACATTGCAGCTAATTGGGAAATAAGGAGTTGAGTCAAGGGTTTTCTAGCTAAATTTTTGTTAGAGAAGGCTCGATTGTTTTTGGATGCTATGAGTTTTCAAGCTTTCGAAGAAGTCTTGGCTTTTTTGATCTATGGTTTGGTGTTATTCCCTAATCTGGACCAACTCATAAATGTGAACACCATCAAATATTTCTTTCTTGTAACCCTGTGCCTACTTTGCTTGAAGACGTTCTACATTTTCTTCACAATCGTTCTATGAGGAAGCGAGGGACTCTTATGTGTTGCATAACTCTTCTATCAAGGTGGTTTATTTCACACCTTCCCTGATCAGTATTGAAGAATGAACAAGGCTTAAAGTGGTCTCAAAGGATGATGTTGCTTTCTCATTCGAATATCTATTGGTGTTCCCGATCTCTGGAAGATGTTACTATCATTAACCTCTGCGGGGAATTCCCTAATGTTCCACTCCTTGGAATTTGGGGAGGTATTAATTACAACCCTTCTCTGGCTTTGCGAAAATTTGGTTATGCATTAAGAGATGGTCCTAATGAAACACTTATCCAGGGTATCATGTTCAACTACGAAAATGATTCTCAAGGTTATCGTCAAAGGTTCATACATGCTTAGGACATGGTAAACAAGGTTGATAGATAGACTTTAGGACAAAATAATTCTATCCCTTTAGAGCCATACCTCAAAGGGGTACGATCTCATGCTCAAAAGCTTATGATGCCATATCCCGCTGTCTTACCAATAATTGTGGAGCCTGTTGTTAAGGGGGATATTCCTTATACCATTCTCCATTCAGACATGCCTGTTGACCTCGAAGAATGGTAGAAGTCATGCATTCAAATCAAGGAAGAACGAGACACCTTTGAAGCTCAATTCTACGCAAGCGAGAAGAAAGTGTTGGAGCTCACAAAGAAACTTCATAAGGACAAAGCCTAAATGCCTACATCGACACGAAGAGAAAGCGTCCGTGGGAGACTTGAGTTTTTTATAAGTTTATTTTGTTGTCTCCTTGAGACCATTTTTACTTTTCATTGTAAGCATAGAAGGCAGTTTGTAACTCTGAACTTATTAATGAAATCTTTGTTTCTGTTTCCTTTTTGGCTAGAGAATTTAAATCTCCTATGGTCCTTGAAAACATTACATCCATATATCATGCATCATTTCATAGGAAGGTTTTCCGATACAGGTTTCCTTATCTATTTACTGTTTATTTCAGTATAAGATGGCTCTCGAACAAACTATCAAGGATCTCCAAACTCAGCATGCACAATTTCAAGAGACTCTTCTGAATCTAGCCAAAGGGAAACAAGAGATGATGGCGTTCCTCACCATGAAAAAGAAGACTAAGAAGCGGGTTGTTATTCTCAACATGGGGAGAAGGTTAAAAGGTCATGTTCAACCAGTTCAAGATGTTTCACTTGAGGAAGACGACAACCAAGAGGAGGATGATAGAAGTACCAGGGGTGAAGGTAAAAACAATCCGGGTTCCGAAGATGAAGAATACTCTGATGAATAGTACCCTCTTGCAGATGACAAGTACAAGCAGTTAGAAGACTGCCTTAAAGCTATGGAAATCCAAAAAGTTCCTGGATTAGATTTCAGAGAGCTAGGTATGATCCCGGGGGTGGTCATCCCTCACAAGTTCAAGGTCCCCATCTTTGCTAAATATTATGGGGTCTCTTGTCCCAAACATCATCTGAGGTCGTATGTTCGAAAAATCCAACCTCATACTGCTGACCAGAAATTATGGGTCCATTTCTTCTAAGAAAGTATGTCTGGTACACAACTTGAATGGTTCTACCAGCTGGAAGGAGCCAATATTCACACATGGGAAGACTTGGCTACTACTTTCTACAAACAATATAAATATAATGTTGACCTGGCCCCGACTCGTGTACAATTGTAAAACATGTCCATGGGCTCGAATGAAGGGTTCAAAGAGTATGCCCAAAAATGGAGGGACCTAGCTGGAAGGGTGAAACCTCCTTTGATTGATCAGGAAATGGTAGATATGTTCATGGGCACTTTGACGGGTTCATTCTTTAACTTGCTGATTGGGAGTTCTTCATCAGGGTTTACTGAGCTGATTTTGACAGGCGAGAGAGTTAAAAGTGGTATAATAGCGGAAAGATTTTGATGGCTACATCTTCTAATGCTGTGAAGAAGCCCTTTGTTGGTAAAAAAGAAACTAATGTTGTCTATGGCCATAAAATTCGTAGTAAGAATTACCTCCATCAGTCTCTGGGAGCGGTGTTGATCTCTAATCTGGCCCTTATTCAACCACAACAACAAGCTAACCAACATAGGTCAAAAGCTCCAAGGAGGCAGTTTACCAGGATTAATATTCCATTATGTTGTACCCCAAAATTTTCTCTCCCATATTCTCCAATAAACTGCCAAGTCAAGCTACAAAATTCCCCAAGAGTTGCACAGTGCAAAGGCCTCCATACAGTCAAAACTAGGGTTTGTGTGCTGATCAAGAAAATGGAGTGTTCAAAAGCCCAATCAAGTCTCACATGCCTACAAAGATGGTCAAGTATCCTCATATCAAGTTTCAAGGCATTCAGCTCAAAATTGCACAGTCAAAACCCTAAATTGCACTACAGTCAACTGTAGGGGCAAAATGGTCATTTGACAGTCAAAAGTTCAAATTTTTGGTCAACATATCATTTTGAAGCCACAAACATCATTTGATCAATGCTTGATCATGATTCTCAAAATTTGGCTCAGAAATCATCAAAGATGCAAAAGTTACTATATTTGGACAGCTGAAAAAGTCAACTGAAATTGACCAGGGCATAACTTTCACATGGATTATCAGAAAAATTCCATCCAAAGCTCATTTTGAAGAGAAAGACATTTCCTACAACTCATCTTCATACTTCAAGTCCAAGAAATGCTCTCACAAAAAGTTATCAATTTCAACATTATAGGTCATTTTCAAAAGTCAACGAAAAGGGACTTTAAGTCAAAGACCATAACTTGAGATTGGTAAATCAAAATGACATGGGACCAAAGGCATTGGTTAAAGGACTCAAAGACCTTTCCAAAATGTCCAAGAACATGAGAAAAGCTTAAAAATTGAGCAAGTTATGCCTTGTAGAAGTTGGGAAATTTTTGTGAAATGGCAAAAGTCAACTATCCTTGAAACTTCAATTTTTGACAAAAGGGCCCACTTTCTTCCACTTGATTCAGCCTTGTCATGCCACACACGTGTCCCATGATTAATTTCAAGACCAAATATTGATTTTTCTATTTTATTTAATTTTTGATAATTTAATTCATTTTAAATCTTTAAAAATTCAAATAAAATTCAAAAGTCAATGAAATAGTGTCATTTGAATTGGGATAGCTTCCATATATCATGTGCCAGCTCACAAACTCATGCTAGGGTTAGATTATACACCAAGTCTTGGTTTTGCCTAAAAAAAAGGGAAAGTTTATTAAAGGTGAAAAAACCTAAACCTAATTCTCTTATTTCATGGATCTTTGACCTAGTTTAGGGTTATGTTGTACACCAAATCTTGGTTTTTCTTAAAAAAAGGGAAAGTTTGTTAAAGGTGGAAAACCTAAACCTAATTCTCTTATTTCATGGATCTTTGACCTAGTTTAGGGTTAGGTTGTACACCAAGTCCTGGTTTGCTTAAAAAAAGGGAAAGTTTGTTAAAGGTGGAGAACCTAAACCTAATTCTCTTATTTCATGGATCTTTGACCTAGTTTGTACCATAATTCCCTTCCAACATAAATATTGAAGCAAACCCTAAAGCCAAGAGGGCACAAGCTGCTACAGAGCACCATAAGCAAATTCCAAAATTCAAGGAAAATTTGAAAACCGAATTCCACATTCAAGCACAATTCAAAGCCTTAGAGTGATTCCAACACACTGCTGATATTCCCAGGAACGGATTGGAATAAAACAAAAACAAGCCATAAAGCTCCAAGAACATGCAAGAACAAGTCACACGGTTTGAATTTTTTCCATAAACGCATACTTCGATTCATGCATCATTAACGTATTTTGTGGATTGTTTTGTGCTCACAGGGACTGTACGAAGCTTTTGGTACAATTTAATTTGATTATAATGCCCTGAAACAAAATCCTCCACTTTAGGGCCTGAAACCCCTGGTTTGCTTTCTCTATATTTTCTTGTTTTATTTTTAATTCTTATTTTATTTTCTTTATTTGTTTAAACTAATTACTATTTCTTTACAAATTATAAAATACACAAAAATCAGAAAAAGAGAACAATATAATATTTATTTTATTTTAGTTATTTTCATAAATAAATTGTATGTAAATTAACTTAGTATTAATTTAGGTTGCAACTTTAATTCTTTCTTCCATAAAAAAATCCAAAAATATAGCATTAGGTTAATGACTTTTTATTCCTTTCAATTTTCCTTTTTTTTTGCCATAATATTAGTGATTTATTTATTTTCATAATTAAACTTGTAAACTAATTAGGGTTGCATTTAGGTTAAATTTTAATACTTTCATAATAAACTTAAAAATAATTAGAACTAGGTTTAACATTTCATTTTGGTTTTTAATTAATTCTTTTTTTTTAAATCTCAAAAAACACAAAAATACTAAAAAACATTTTCTTTTAATTCTTAGTTTTAGTTCCTTATTAATAATATTTCGCAAAAGGGTCCAACGCCCATGTTCGTAATTTATTTTCGCGCATTTATTTTATGTCGTTTATTATAATTATGTAATTCTCCCAAAGCATTGTAACAATTATACTTTTCGCACTTTTATTTAATTTCTTTATTTTCTTGTCAAATCGGGTCCGGTTTAATTTTGGCGATGTGGACCCGCGCCATTTGTAATAGTCTTAGATTTACTTTTCCCGCAACTTTTAACTGTTAACAAAAGCATGAAAGAATGTATGGACTTAAAATAAAATCAAGCGTAGAACACCAATAAACATGACAAGACAAACATCAATGAAAACGACACACAATTCGCACACACCACCCCTAGGGTACGCCTCACTGTTGCCTTGCCTTTCGAAAGGTGATCGTCGAGTAGAGGATGTCTTAGTAAGTCCTCATGATCCGGGAACCTGGCATGAGGGTAGCTTCTAAGGTGTCTTCCCATTGCTCTGGTGATCACCATGTCCCTACAAACTCGAATTGACCCGAACACCTCCAACGGTGGTGCTACCTACCTCTCAATGGTGGGATGGCACTATTTTAAAGGACATTTACACAGACGAATTCCTTAGGGTAGGTAGGTTCTCAAGGATACTTGCTCTTTTCAAAACAAACTGAAATCTTTTCGCACCAACACTTTTCAAAAGCTTTCGAAGCAAACTTTTCAAACACTCTGACGTACGAGTCGAACTGAAATTTTTCAAAGAAACTTTTTAAACCCACATTGAAAAGCAAGCAAACATTTTGAAAAAACGTTGAGCAAGTATCTAAGAGCCCATGGATAACCATGGATAGAAAGGGTGCTAACACCTTCCCTTTCTATAATCTACCTCCCGAACCGAGAGCAATCTCTATAAGGAATTTTTCTGTGCTTTTGTCCTTTCCATTTGGAGAAAATAAAAGACGGTGGCGACTCTTGCTTCCGCGACATTTCGCGAACCAGCGTTAAACAGTCAGTTCCAGATCCACCGATCACAGAACTGGCGACTCTGCTGGGGAAAAAAACTTAAAGTGAGGTGTACCTTAGGGCTAGGTCATAACTATGTTTTCAATTGTCTTCTTTGCTTGCTTTATTATTGTGGGTTGCTTGGGAGTTCTATAGATCCTAACCCGGATCTGGGGGAATACCTTCTTAGAAAGTAGCAACAAGGCTGTGAGGGAACTGTGCGGGGTATACCGACATGGTTGAAACAGTCTGCTACGTTGATGTGGCACTTTGGTGTGTACCGGTAACCCTTGAGTTCAGTCAAGGAGAGTACGGGGCCTCCGCGTGGTGTCGTGAAGCATCAACAGACCTTAGGAACCTTAATTGAACTATCTTGGCCTCTTTAGGGTAGTGAGATAACTGACTTTGGTGCAGTCCGAGGTTGGTTGATACTCGATACTACACTCAATTGAGGGTTGCTTTCCTGGAATATTTCGGTCGCCAGTTCAGTGGCTAAATCGAAACGATGAACAATGAAAGCAGTCCCGTGATATTGGGAACCTTAGAACCCGGTTACTTTGATTAGGACAGGTTGAACCCACCCACTTCAAGAGGGTAGTACCCCAAACTTCATGCTGGCCTAAACTCTAAGGGCTCTTTTGTGTGACTTGTGTGCCTTTGTACTTGCCTACTTGCATGCTTGTTAGCTGACACATGAACTACTTACAGGTTTTGTTTATAGTCCTTAGCTAGGACTCATGACAAGGTTTACCAAATTTCTTGCAGGTTTTGTTTATAGTCCTTAATTGGGACTCATAACAAAGTATACTGAATTTCTTGCAGGGTCTGTTTATAGTCCTTAATTGGGACTCATGGCAGGGTTTACCTACATCACCACATGCATAGCATGACATCATACCATTGCATACCATTGCATACATCCTAACCCATTTCAAGGATCTCAAGGGCTTGTGATGCAGGTCATGATGAACCAACTGCCCAGCAAGGGGCAAAGAGGATTTATTTTCCTCTAGCTAAGGTCGTCAGGGGCTATGACCCACTGGATATGGTGAGCCTTTGACCCTTGATGAAGGACTCTCAACAACATGAAGTACCTTCAGTCAAGTTACCAGCTCTTAACTCTAACAAGTTTCTCTGTTTACCCTGCGAGATCCTTGAAAACATCACATGCATGTCATACATCTCATTGCATTGCAGGTATCCCTTTGACAGGTTGCTTACCTTTCTCCGCTGCTTATTTCAGCCAATCATCATGAATCCTGAATCATCATCCGAGCAGACTATCAAGGACCTCCAGGCTCAGAACGCCCAGTTCCAAGAGCTGATCCTGAATTTGACCCAGGGGCAACAAGATCTGAAGGCTCTGCTCCTGAAGAAGGAGAAGAAGAAGAAGAGGACTGTTTTGTTCAGCCCTAGACGCAGATCTGGGAATGCACCGCAGACTGAAACTGAGAGGACTACCCCATCTGTGAGGGAAAACAGTCACCATGAGAGAGAGGTGCCTAGTCCAGTGGTCTCCGACAACGAGACAGATTTCGACGACGAACAGTACCCTCCGGCTGAGGATAAGTACAAACAGTTGGAAGACCGGTTAAGTGCTATAGAGATACAAAAGGTGCCTGGTCTGGACTTCGAGGATCTAGGTCTGTCTTCTGGAGTGGTGATCCCGCACAAATTCAAGGTACCTGCCTTTGCTAAATACGACGGGGCATCCTGTCCTAAGTTACATCTCAGGGCTTATGCAAGGAGGATCCAGCCCTATACAGCTGACAAAAACTTATGGATCCATTTCTTCCAAGAGAGTCTTTCAGGGACTCAGCTCGAGTGGTTCTATCAACTGAATGGAGCCAACATCCGTACCTGGGAAGACTTAGCCACTGCATTTTACAAACACTACCAGTATAATGCCGACCTCGCTCCCACGCGTACTCAGCTTCAGGGGATGTCTATGGGTACAGGCGAAGGCTTCAAAGAGTATGCTCAAAAATGGAGGGACCTTGCTGGAAGGGTACAACCACCTCTGATGGACCGCGAGCTCGTCGACATGTTCTTGGGGACCCTGTCTGGCCCATTCTTCAACCACCTAATTGGGAATTCTGCTGCTGGGTTTACAGATCTTGTCTTGACTGGGGAGAGAATCGAAGCTGGTATCAAGTCGGGGAAGATTCAAGAAGCCGCATCTGCTGATGCTCAGAAAAAGCCCCACAGTGGGAAGAAAGAATCCAATGCTATACATGTGAAAAAGGGTCGTCATGATGTAGGGGCAATCCAGATTTCCGATCCCACGCCCGTTCAACCAAGAAAGAGCAATAGGCGTAGGATAAAGCATCAAGATAGGAAGTATACTGACATCAACATGTCTTTGTCTCAGGCATTACAGCAATTGCTGAGGGCGAAAATGATCACACTTAAGGATCCTCCTCAAAATCCTGACACTTCCTCTCCCAAGTACAACCCGGGTGTGAGATGTGCCTACCATTCTGACAGTCCTGGACATGACACCGACGACTGTTGGACCTTGAAGAACAAGATCCAGGATTTGATTGACGCCAAGGAGGTCGAGTTTGAACACTGATCCTACACCAAATCGTCGAGAATGTCTTTTGTTCATTCAAATGTTCAAGTTGTATTGTTCTTTGATTGTTCAAACATTTATTCATGTTAAACATTGTTATCACATTAATGCATCGCTTATGTCTATTTTGAATCAATATATTCGCATTTACTATATGCAAATTGTTTCATATTTTTCTGATGATCAACTCTTGGTTAATAATTCTAAGCCTCTTGAGGGAGGATGACGAAAACGATACCACGATCTACAGTATGCTTTTGAACAGACCCCGCTGATGAGGTACATGCATTGTTTCAATCCCTAAACACTGGAGTTATAAGGATGATAATCCCTCGTCAACCTCTCTGAGCCAAAGAAGTAGGAGTTTTTCTTTTCGAAATTTAAAACCCTTTATCATAACCTGGGGCAGGGTAGTTCTCTCAGTTGATCCAAGTGCATGACGAATAGCACCGAAGAGATCTTTACAAAACGAACAAAGACAGTGATGGTTCAGAACAATCAAAAAGACAGGCAGTCGTCATCAAAATTCATAAACGAAAAGCCCAAAAAGTCTAAACCTACAAAGGGGACTTATAAAACTGGGGCATCCCGCTGACTGTAATTCCAAAAAGGAAACAGTTCAGGCAAAAAATAGGGATAACAAAATCAAAAAGAAAGAGGTCCCACAAACCCTCAGCAAAAAAAAGATGACTGCCCATTCAAAATAAATCATCAATATCGGAACCATCACCGGAAAATCAGAGCAAAGACTCAAACAAGGTCTAACGTATGATCAACTAAGTTTAGGTTTGGAGAACATCACGAAGAGCGGGTGGGTACAAATAATTTGAGCCTTTACCCTTTGTTTCTTAAACCGTGAACCAGGCCACGTTATAACCCTCAAAAGTCCTAGCTGAAGCACGGGTTAGTTCGAAAGCATACTGTTACGAAAGGTATCCTGACTCCTGAAGGCCTACGGTAAATACGGAGTTGACATCACGTTTTACAAACATTCATTTGTTTTATGAAAAAGAATGCATTTTCAAAATCTTCAAGACAGACATAAGCTTTGCATTTTTGATATAACATTGTTTGCATATGACTTTTTGTTTGAACAGCAGAAGTTCGCACGACGAATGCCTACTGAATAGAAGTACCTCCAATCAAGGGGCAGACATGAGCATGGTCCATCATCTGGGGCAATCCAATCAAGATTCGGAGAATCTCTCAAAGGCCAAATAGCCTGGGGCAAATCTCCGCTTGAGTCACTTGGGGCATTTCAACAACGAATCTGGCCTGATCAAACACCTTCTGGTGGCATGACAAAACACTTCTAACAGGGGCAACTCCCTACATTCTGAGAACATGGACATAGTCGAAAAAATACTACGCAAAGTCAAAGACCCGCTAGGTTGACACACCTAGGCAAAAATAAGGGCTTCCCGGCGAACCAAAAGGGTTCGGGCAAAAACAAGGGATGAATATGAAAAAACCGTACACCCGGCAAGTCGAAAACCTGAAAAGGCGGCTTGGGCAAAAATGGGTATCCCGGTGGACTGAAAACCCGAAAGGGCGGTCCAGGCAAAAATTAGGGATAAAAGCGTACGACTATGGCCTATCATTTTGTCACCTGCCTACCTGAAGAAGGTTTGACCCTCAACAATTATCAGCACCCCACAAATGCCTCCCCCATAGAAACAGGGGCAACAATGGGTGGTCTAAGCAATCTGATTGTTCTATCCTCCAAGGTATCAGGGTAGGTTCCGTGGAAGAACATAACCAATACAGTTCAAAACTTCCCCAGAGAATCCAATCCAATTCCTCAGGAAAGATGGAATTCATATCCCCAAGCAGTAAGCTTATCCCCAGTAAGATTCTGGAAACTTACCCCCTCGCAGAGCACGAACGCGTCGTCCGGCTTGATTCAAAGAGTTATTTCCTCAATAGGATATAACTGGGTTATCCTCAGCCAAAAGCCACGGAAAGAGCGTCCTCGACGAAGTCTTCTATCCCCAGCGAAGTCTATTCACACTTCCAACAACAAGACATCCTCAGCAAGTTACTATCAACACTCAGCAAGGCATCCCTCTTCCCACAGAGTATTGCCTCCCAGCATGGTCGCTAGAGTATCTTTTCTCCCCGCAGATCCTTCCATTTGCCAAGTTTATTCCGCAACAGAGTCATCTTCTCCTACCGGTATTCTTGCAGTTATCGTCCCCAGCGGAAGCAAAATCTATTCTTCAACATCAGCCCAGGATATGACTTCCCGGAACCCGTCAAGGATTTACTTTCCTAGACGAAAAACACATTCATAAAACGTCACATACATCATTATAGCATGCATATACGCACCACGAACACACAATCTCACTTATCACATCTCGCATGACATACATTATGACCTTGCATACAACTAACTCGTTACTTTTCAGGAAAGAACGATCAACAGATAAAAGTCTTTACCCGTTGAGGTAGTAATCGTCCCAGATTCCTTCATCACCCGTTGAGGTAGTAATCGTCCCAGATTCCTTCATCATCCCGCTGAGGTAGTAATCGTCCCAGATTCCTTCATCATTCTGCTGAGGTAGTAATCGTCCCAGATTCCTTCATCACCCGTTGAGGTAGTAATCGTCCCAGATTCCTTCATCACCCGTTGAGGTAGTAATCGTCCCAGATTCCTTCATCATCCCGCTGAGGTAGTAATCGTCCCAGATTCCTTCATCACCCGTTGAGGTAGTAATCGTCCCAGATTCCTTCATCATCCCGCTGAGGTAGTAATCGTCCCAGATTCCTTCATCACCCGTTGAGGTAGTAATCGTCCCAGATTCCTTCATCATCCCTCTGAGGTAGTAATCGCTCCTGATTCCTTCATCATATATCTGAGGTAGTAATCGTCCCAGATTCCTTCATCATCCTGCTGAGGTAGTAATCGTCCCAGATTCCTTCATCATCCTGCTGAGGTAGTAATCGCTCCTGATTCCTTCATCGCCCTGCTGAGGTAGTAATCGCTCCTGATTCCTTCATCGCCCTGCTGAGGTAGTAATCGCTCCTGATTCCTTCATAGCCCCGCTGAGGTAGTAATCGTCCAAGATTCCTTCATCATATATCTGAGGTAGTAATCGTTCCAGATTCCTTCATCATCCCTCTGAGGTAGTAATCGCTCCTGATTCCTTCATCATATATCTGAGGTAGTAATCGTCCCAGATTCCTTCATCACCCGTTGAGGTAGTAATCGTCCCAGATTCCTTCATCATCCTGCTGAGGTAGTAATCGTCCCAGATTCCTTCATCATCCTGCTGAGGTAGTAATCGTCCCAGATTCCTTCATCATTCTTCTGAGGTAGTAATCGTCCCAGATTCCTTCATCATTCTGCTGAGGTAGTAATCGTCCCAGATTCCTTCATCGTCCTGCTGAGGTAGTAATCGTCCCAGATTCCTTCATCGTCCTGCTGAGGTAGTAATCGTCCCAGATTCCTTCATCATATATTCGGAGTAGCAATCGTCTCAGATTCCTTCATCACATCCTTATCAAAAAACCTCTCTAGTCCAGCTAAATCGACTCCCAACAGATTTTTCTGATGAAGACTCAGTAGAAGTTATCAGGTTATAATGTCCTATTGGTTCTCTCTCCGACGGTGCATGAGATTTCCATTTTAGGTTTTTCTTTGAGATTATAATTCCATTTTGGTTCTCTCTCCGACGGTGCATGAGATTTCCATTTTAGGTCTTTCTTTCAGATTTTATAATTCCATTTTGGTTCTCTCTCCGACGGTGCATGAGATTTCCATTTTAGGTTTTCTTTAAGATTATAATTCCATTTTGGTTCTCTCTCCGACGGTGCATGAGATTTCCATTTTAGGTCTTTCTTTCAGATTTTATTTTCCTATTGGTTCTCTCTCCGACGGTGCATGAGATTTCCATTTTTAGGTTTTCCTTTGAGATTATAATGTCCTATTGGTTTTCTCTCCGACGGTGCATGAGACTTCCGTTTTAGGTCCAGCTTTCAGGTTATAATTTCCTTTGGTCCTCTTCCCGATACTGCGAAGACGGTAATTCCCATCAAGATTTTCTCAATGAGCGTTGTTGAAGTTAAAGTCACTCAAGGTTATCTTACCATTCATGCTAAGGCAGTAACCATCTCTGGTTCATTCATCGCCGTTTGAAGCTCCAGACTCAGCTCCTGTAACCAGTCAGGACACATCTATATCAAGCATCTGAAATCAGCTCCTGCAACGTGTCAGGTACTCATTTTTCTTTTGCAGGTATGCAGGTTCTCGCTAAAGAATCTCCTACGCGATCAACATCCAAATGGCATCTATAAGCCCATCATCCTATTCATCAACCCCCAAATGGCATCTATAAGCCCATTCCCCCATCACTGCTACCATGTGAGCGCAAATTTCTGGGCACTCTAGTGTCCAATCATCTTCTACCTTCGGATTACGAAAGGCACGTCAGCCAATCTGCATCCTCAGGTCTAAGAAGATTGAACAGGGGCAACTGTTGTACCCCAAAATTTGCTCTCCCATATTCTCCAATAAACTGCCAAGTCAAGCTACAAAATTCCCCAAGAGTTGCACAGTGCAAAGGCCTCCATACAGTCAAAACTAGGGTTTGTGTGCTGATCAAGAAAATGGAGTGTTCAAAAGCCCAATCAAGTCTCACATGCCTACAAAGATGGTCAAGTATCCTCATATCAAGTTTCAAGGCATTCAGCTCAAAATTGCACAGTCAAAACCCTAAATTGCACTACAGTCAACTGTAGGGGCAAAATGGTCATTTGACAGTCAAAAGTTCAAATTTTTGGTCAACATATCATTTTGAAGCCACAAACATCATTTGATCAATGCTTGATCATGATTCTCAAAATTTGGCTCAGAAATCATCAAAGATGCAAAAGTTACTATATTTGGACAGTTGAAAAAGTCAACTGAAATTGACCAGGGCATAACTTTCACATGGATTATCAGAAAAATTCCATCCAAAGCTCATTTTGAAGAGAAAGACATTTCCTACAACTCATCTTCATACTTCAAGTCCAAGAAATGCTCTCACAAAAAGTTATCAATTTCAACATTATAGGTCATTTTCAAAAGTCAACGAAAAGGGACTTTAAGTCAAAGACCATAACTTGAGATTGGTAAGTCAAAATGACATGGGACCAAAGGCATTGGTTAAAGGACTCAAAGACATTTCCAAAATGTCCAAGAACATGAGAAAAGCTTAAAAATTGAGCAAGTTATGCCTTGTAGAAGTTGGGAAATTTTTGTGAAATGGCAAAAGTCAACTATCCTTGAAACTTCAATTTTTGACAAAAGGGCCCACTTTCTTCCACTTGATTCAGCCTTGTCATGCCACACACGTGTCCCATGATTAATTTCAAGACCAAATATTGATTTTTCTATTTTATTTAATTTTTGATAATTTAATTCATTTTAAATCTTTAAAAATTCAAATAAAATTCAAAAGTCAATGAAATAGTGTCATTTGAATTGGGATAGCTTCCATATATCATGTGCCAGCTCACAAACTCATGCTAGGGTTAGATTATACACCAAGTCTTGGTTTTGCCTAAAAAAAAGGGAAAGTTTGTTAAAGGTGAAAAAACCTAAACCTAATTCTCTTATTTCATGGATCTTTGACCTAGTTTAGGGTTATGTTGTACACCAAGTCTTGGTTTTTCTTAAAAAAAGGGAAAGTTTGTTAAAGGTGGAAAACCTAAACCTAATTCTCTTATTTCATGGATCTTTGACCTAGTTTAGGGTTAGGTTGTACACCAAGTCTTGGTTTGCTTAAAAAAAGGGAAAGTTTGTTAAAGGTGGAGAACCTAAACCTAATTCTCTTATTTCATGGATCTTTGACCTAGTTTGTACCATAATTCCCTTCCAACATAAATATTGAAGCAAACCCTAAAGCCAAGAGGGCACAAGCTGCTACAGAGCACCATAAGCAAATTCCAAAATTCAAGGAAAATTTGAAAACCGAATTCCACATTCAAGCACAATTCAAAGCCTTAGAGTGATTCCAACACACTGCTGATATTCCCAGGAACGGATTGGAATAAAACAAAAACAAGCCATAAAGCTCCAAGAACACGCAAGAACAAGTCACACGGTTTGAATTTTTTCCATAAACGCATACTTCGATTCATGCATCATTAACGTATTTTATGGATTGTTTTGTGCTCACAGGGACTGTACGAAGCTTTTGGTACAATTTAATTTGATTATAATGCCCTGAAACAAAAACCTCCACTTTAGGGCCTGAAACCCCTGGTTTGCTTTCTCTATATTTTCTTGTTTTATTTTTAATTCTTATTTTATTTTCTTTATTTGTTTAAACTAATTACTATTTCTTTACAAATTATAAAATACACAAAAATCAGAAAAAGAGAACAATATAATATTTATTTTATTTTAGTTATTTTCATAAATAAATTGTATGTAAATTAACTTAGTATTAATTTAGGTTGCAACTTTAATTCTTTCTTCCATAAAAAAAATCCAAAAATATAGCATTAGGTTAATGACTTTTTATTCCTTTCAATTTTCCTTTTTTTTTGCCATAATATTAGTGATTTATTTATTTTCATAATTAAACTTGTAAACTAATTAGGGTTGCATTTAGGTTAAATTTTAATACTTTCATAATAAACTTAAAAATAATTAGAACTAGGTTTAACATTTCATTTTGGTTTTTAATTAATTCTTTTTTTTTAAATCTCAAAAAACACAAAAATACTAAAAAACATTTTCTTTTAATTCTTAGTTTTAGTTCCTTATTAATAATATTTCGCAAAAGGGTCCAACGCCCATGTTCGTAATTTATTTTCGCGCATTTATTTTATGTCGTTTATTATAATTATGTAATTCTCCCAAAGCATTGTAACAATTATACTTTTCGCACTTTTATTTAATTTCTTTATTTTCTTGTCAAATCGGGTCCGGTTTAATTTTGGCGATGTGGACCCGCGCCATTTGTAATAGTCTTAGATTTACTTTTCCCGCAACTTTTAACTGTTAACAAAAGCATGAAAGAATGTATGGACTTAAAATAAAATCAAGCGTAGAACACCAATAAACATGACAAGACAAACATCAATGAAAACGACACACAATTCGCACACACCACCCCTAGGGTACGCCTCACTGTTGCCTTGCCTTTCGAAAGGTGATCGTCGAGTAGAGGATGTCTTAGTAAGTCCTCATGATCCGGGAACCTGGCATGAGGGTAGCTTCTAAGGTGTCTTCCCATTGCTCTGGTGATCACCATGTCCCTACAAACTCGAATTGACCCGAACACCTCCAACGGTGGTGCTACCTACCTCTCAATGGTGGGATGGCACTATTTTAAAGGACATTTACACAGACAAATTCCTTAGGGTAGGTAGGTTCTCAAGGATACTTGCTCTTTTCAAAACAAACTGAAATCTTTTCGCACCAACACTTTTCAAAAGCTTTCGAAGCAAACTTTTCAAACACTCTGACGTACGAGTCGAACTGAAATTTTTCAAAGAAACTTTTTAAACCCACATTGAAAAGCAAGCAAACATTTTGAAAACACGTTGAGCAAGTATCTAAGAGCCCATGGATAACCATGGATAGAAAGGGTGCTAACACCTTCCCTTTCTATAATCTACCTCCCGAACCGAGAGCAATCTCTATAAGGAATTTTTCTGTGCTTTTGTCCTTTCCATTTGGAGAAAATAAAAGACGGTGGCGACTCTTGCTTCCGCGACATTTCGCGAACCAGCGTTAAACAGTCAGTTCCAGATCCACCGATCACACATTAGTACAAGCATTCCAACATTTGTTGAAGGCTGATCTCATAACACTTCGGGATCCTCCCCCAAATCCCAACACATCCTCTCCAAAGTACAACCCAAATGCAAAGTGTGCCTATCATTTGAACAATCCTGGGCACAACACGTATAACTACTGGGCCTTGAAAAACAAAGTTCATGAAATGATTGATAACAAGGAAATTGAGTTCGACCCTCCTGAGACTCCAAACGTGATTACTGCTCATATGCCAAAACATGACAAAGGCATAAATGCTATTGAAGATGTTATGTATGTTACCTCCGTAAGTGATATGGTTACTCCTCTCTCAACAGTCAAGAAGAATTTGCTACAAGTTGGTTTATTTCTGGGTTATGTTAAAGAATGTTATTGTTGTGCAGTTCAACCCAATGGTTGCGGGTTACTGAAGGAAGGCATTTAACGCATGATGGATGAACATGTAATTTTGATTAAAAAAGTTCCGCATACTGAGAATTTATGCTGAGATTTGTCTGTCATATCTGGTATTCCTTTCAAGATCACCTCCAAAGGTCCTGTAAGGATTAATGCCAATCCAAAAGCTGCTCCCTTAATCATTACAACTCCTGGGCCCATCCCATATTCCTCGGAGAAGGCTATTTCATAGAATTATGGGTCTGACGTCTATTACCATGGTGTTAAATAAGAGTTGTCTGATGAAGGGGTTGTGCTGAAACCTAGAGACATCATAGTTTGAGCCTTTGATGGATAAAAAAGAATGGTACATGGAGAAGTGGACCTCTCGATCAAAGTAGGTTCACAAATCTTTGAATCCACATTCTATGTAATGGACATCTGTCTAGCTTATTCTTGTCTACTAGGACGCTCCTGGATACATGGGGTAGGTGTTTTTACATCTACCTTTCACCAGAAATTAAAATATCATGTGAAAGGGAAGATTGTTACTGTCTACGAAGAAGAGGAGTATATGGCCAGCCATCTGAATTCATTCTGGTACATGGAGATGGACGGAGAATTCATCGAGACTCCCTGTCAAGCTTTTAAAGTGATTCCCCCTACTGCTATTGAAGATGTTTCTGCCATTCCAAAGACTACCAGGGTTCCTCACAAGATGGATTCCTTGAAAGATGCCAAAGCAACTAGAAAGAAGGTGGTTGTACTGTTTGGGGTCAGCTTCCTGATATCCCCTAAAAATCTGATAAGTTTGGTCTGGGATTTACTGCAGAGGGTCAAAAGGCTATTCGCCGTGCTCGGGATGGAAGACCTTTGTTTCGTGTCATCAACAATGGAATCAATGCTATAGAAGACGCTGACAATGATGGTGACTTCGACAACTGGATTTTTCCTACCTTTGGCAACAAGCTTAGCAATTTGAAAGCAGAAGACATTATTTCCATCTCCTTTAGCCAGAAGTAATAGCTATTTATATTTTTATCGCTTTAAGAAGTTTGGTTATGTAATTTCTTTTTAAAACAATAACTTTAAACCTTATGTCTTTCCCGGGGCACAAAGGTTCATCTGTTAAGGGTTGTCATTTCATATGTCATATCTTCATTTAATGAAACATAGGATGCTTTGCATTCAAATTTTGTGTTCTTTATCTTTATTTTACTTTATTGCACTTTCAAATAGATATATGTTCTTACACACACCCACAAACTACATTGCAGATCCCCATCCACTCTGGATCTCGTTGATAATGATTATGCTATTGCCGCTTATGACTTTGAAAATCCAATCTACCAAGCCGAAGAAGAAGGTGAAGAAGATTGTTAAATACCTGGGGAACTTGCCAGACTCTTAATACAAGAAGAAAAGGCTATCCAACCACATGAAGAACCGATCAAAGTGGTAAACTTGGGATCTGAGACAAATAAGAAAGAAGTCAAGATTGGCGCCAACTTAGAGGACAGTGCCAAGAGCAGGTTGATTCAGATGTTTCACAACTATGTTGAGGTATTTTCTTGGTCATAAGAACACATGCCAGGTCTCTATACTGATATTGTGGTTCATCGCCTGCTGATGAAAGAGGGTTATTCTCCGATTAAACAGAAGGTTCGTCGTATGCGTCCCGAGATGTCCGAGAAGATCAAGGTCGAGGTTATGAAAAAATTCAATGCATGGTTCTTAGCAGTGAATTCATATCCTTAATGGGTTGCTAATGTTGTTTCGGTACCAAATAAATATGGCAAGGTACATATGTGTGAATATTACAGGGATCTGAACAGGGAAAACCCCAAAGATGATGACTTACCACTTCCACATATTGACGTTCGGGTCGACAACACTGCTCAACATAAGGTATTCTCTTTCATGGATGGTTTCTCGGGTTATAATCAGATCAAGATGGCGCCTGAAGACATGGAGAACACTATTTTCGTCACATAGTGGGGGACTTTCTACTATAAAGTTATGCCTTTTGGGTTGAAGAATGCAAGGCAACTTACCAATGTGCCATGGTAGCTTTATTTCATGACATGATTCATCATGAGATAGAGGTTTATGTCGACTACATGATAGCAAGATCACAAACCAAAGAAGAACATCTTGATCATCTGCATAAACTATTTGAAAGGCTAAATAAGTACAAGCTAAGGCTAAATCCAAAAAAATGTATCTTTGGGGTGAGGTCCGGTAAACTCATGGGTTTCGTTGTCAGTGGTAAAGATATTAAAGTTGATCTCGTAAAAGTTAAAGTTATTCAAGAAATGATGGCTCCCCGCACTGATAAGGAAGTCAAAGGTTTCTTAGGACGTCTGAACTACATTGCCCGATTCATTTCTCATCTGACTGCTACCTATGAGCCAATCTTCAAGCTACTGAAGAAAGACCAAGTAGTAAAGTGGAATAATGACTGTCAAATAGCCTTTGATAAAATCAAGGACTACCAACAAGAACCTCTGATTCTGATGCCACCAGTTGAAGGAAGACCTTTAATCATGTATCTAACAGTGCTAGAGAATTCAATGGGGTGTGTACTGGGGAAGTATGACGAGTCTGGTCAAAAAGATCATGCAATATACTACCTTAGCAAAACGTTTAACGAATGTGAAACAAGATATTCACTGCTCGAGAAAACTTGTTGCGCTTTGGCATGGGCTGCTCGCCGACTAAGACAATATATGTTGACTCATACTACTATATTGATTTCTAAAATGGATCACAAATTCAAGAAGCCGACCCTCTCCGGAAGATAACCCCGATGGCAAATTATCTTAATGGAATACGACATTCAGTACACAAACTCAAAAATCAATCAAAGGAAGTGTGTCGGCAGATCATTTGGCACATCAAGCTATAGACGACTACCAATCTATGAACTTTGAATTCCCGGATGAGAACATTATGCTAGTTACAAATTATGAAGAACCTTGACCGTATGAAGGACCTAAGTCAATATCCCGATGGACTATAGTTTTTGACGGGGCTTCTAACGCACTTTGCAATGGAATTGGTGCTGTAATTATCTCTCCTCGAGGTTGCCATACACCCTTCACTGCCATATTTTTCTTTGACTGCACCAATAATATGGATGAATATGAAGCATACATCCTGGGAATTAAAGATGCTATTGACCTGAGAATCAAATTCCTGAGAATATATAGGGATTTAGCCTTGGTGATCAATCAGGTCAAGGGAGAATGGGATACAAAGTATCTAAATCTTATCCCTTACCGAGAACATGTGCTAACCTTGATTCTATACTTCAAAGAGATTACTTTTGAGCATATCCCAAGAGAAGAAAATCAGTTGGCAGACGCCTTAGCTACCATGTCATCCATGTTCAAGCTTATATGGGACAACGAGGCTCCCAAAGTTACCATTGAAAGATTCGTCAAACTGGCACGCTGCTATAAAATTGACACTTATGGAGTAGAATAAAACCTTGGTTTCATGAAGTAAAAAGGTACCTTGAAGCTCAAGAATACCCTGAAGGGGCATCAATCAATGACAAGAAATTCCTACGAAAGTTTTCGCCTAAGTTCTTCTTGAGTAATGGAATTTTGTACAAGCGTAATCATGATTCAATTCTGCCTCGCTGTGTAGACAAGAAGAAGGCAGAGAAGATTATGGAGGATATGCATGAAGACGTATTTGGTACTCACTCCAGTGGGCTTACTATGGCTAAAAAGATTTTGAGAGTAGGTTACTATTGGTCGACTATGGAAACCGACTGTCACCGCCACTCGAGAACTTGTCATAAGTTCCAGATCTATGCTGATAAGGTTCATGTGCCTCTGATTCCTCTAAATGTTATGAACGCTCCTTGGCCATTCACAATGTGGGGCATTGATATGATCATAGAAATCAAGCCTACTGCTTCTAACAGAAATTGCTTCATTCTCTTCGCCATTAACTATTTCACAAAATGGGTTGAAGCAACCTCGTTCGCCTCTGTTACTAAGAATATGGTCTCCTGGTTCATAAAACATAATCTTATCTGTCGGTATGGCATCCCATAGAGAATCATCACAGACAATGGTACCAACCTCAACCATACTATGGTCACTGAACTCGTCATACAGTTCAAGATCAAGCACCACAACTCTTCTCCGTATCGACCGAAGATGAATGGCATAGTGGAAGCTGCCAACAAGAACATTAAGAAGATTATACAGAAGATGGTTGTAACCTACAAATATTGGCACAAGATGTTACCGTTTGGTCTTCATGGCTATCGCACTTTGGCACGAACATCAACTAGGGCTACCCCATTCTCTCTGGTTTATGATATGGAAGTCGTCCTACCTGTCGAAGTTAAAATTCCTTCTTTGAGAATTATGAAAGATGCAGACTTAGACGAAGACAAATGGATTCAGACCAGGCTAGACCAGTTGAATCTGATTAACGAAAAGAGGCTTGCGGCTATCTGTCACAGTTAGATATATTAGAAACATATGATCAAGGCATTCAATAATAAAATCAAGCATCATGTATATCAGGCTGGTGACTTAGTAATAAAGCACATCATTCTACCGCAAGGCGATCCCAAGGGAAAATGGACTCCCACCTACGGAGGGCCATTTGTTTTCAAGAAAATATTTTCGGGCGGTGCTATGATACTAACCACCATGGACGGTGAAGATTTCCCACACCCTATGAACGCAGACATAGTTAAAAGATACTACGTATGCAAACAACCCGCAAGGTTGACTGACCTAGGAAAAAATAAGGGCATCTCGGTGAACCAAAAGGGTTCGGGAAAAAATTAGGGATATATATAAAAGATTGTACATCCGACAAGTCAAAAACCTGAAAAGGCTACTTGGGCAAGAAAGGGTATCCTAGTGGGCTGAAAACCCGAAAGGGCGGTCCAGGAAAAAGTTATGGATTAAAAGCGTACGACTATGTCCCGTTGGATCACTTACTACAAGCTTTATTAGCAAATTCAAAGGATTAGTTCAGTCAATTTCTCCCGACATCAAAGGATAAGATGTTCGAAGACATAGGGGAAATAGCAGAGTTGGAACCGGACGAGATCATTTCCATATAGCTATATATTTTGTTTTCACTTTGTACTCTTTTCATTTCACGATAATTTCCTCTTACTAGGATTTATGTCTTTTTGTACAAAATCGTCTGTTTATAGGAAAACTATCAATACAAATACACCTTGAATTTCAAACTTTTTATTTTTCTGTCTTGTTTGCAAAAATGTCCAATGACTAAAATTGAATGAACATATGCATATGAACACGATTAACTGTTAACAAATATATGCATAAAAACAGGAATAAGCATTTACTTAAGAGTCTAGGAGTCTGGAGGATATTCAAGCTGTCCAAAAATCCCCACAGAGCCACTTCTATGAGATTATCCCCACAGAAATATTCACAAATTCACCTTCAATGAAGATACATTCCTCTCAATTTCCCCGACAAATTACTCCAACTAATAAAAGAATTTCTTCTCTCCAGCAGAGCTTGTATTCCTCAGCAGAGTATTTCTCCATCAACAGGGTTTATTTCCCCAATAGATTACAGTCTCCTAGCTTAAATCTATTCCTCAAATGGCTATGAATCATCGGCAAAATTACTCTTCCCAGTGAAGTCACCACTATCTCCAGGGAATCACTATGAAACCTGGAACCAAACCAGATATCAGTCAACTCTATCATCACCAGACGAATCGGAAGGTTATCCATCTCTTTTATCCCCAGTCAGGGTATGTAAGAATTAAACTCCCCATATGAGTCAGATGGTTATCCATCTTTTTTATCCCCTGTCAGGGTATATAAGAATTAAACTCCCCAAGTAGAGCGATGAACGACTAATGTTCCTAAACTCTTCTCCCCAAATAGAAGTCAATATTCCCTAGCGGAATTTCCTCAAACAGCAAGCAGGAATCCCCAACGGAAGCATTCTAGACAAAATAGAAGATTACACATATTCTTCATCCCAATCACCATTCAAGGATTCATTTTCCCAACAAGATATCACACGGAACTGTTGATACATTTTCAACAAACATTTCACATTCATACATCATTTACCAATATCATAACATATGCATACGAAACACATATAGCACAGTCTCATTTATTTTGAGAACATCATTACACAATGAATTTCATACATCATGGCATTGCATACAACTAAATCTTTATCCTTTCAGGTAAAATTCACAAGAAAGACGAATATCATCAACAATTCTCAAACGGGTCCAAGATTAATTCATGAAACAAGACAGGGAAATATCTATACAACCGAGCAAAGATTAACTATTGAAACATGACGTGGAAACTATCTTTCTTTCTTTATGGTCAGATAAAGATCAATTCCTGAAACAGGACGGGGCGACTATCTTTATCACTAAGTGGTATGAACTCCCGAAAGAGGACGGGTTTACCAACAAAAACAGATTGTAGATCAATTCCCGAAACAGGACGGGGTGACTATCTACATGATGAAAACTTCCTTCAAATACTTTTTCTGGCTCAAATTAAATCAACCATAGATTTCTTCTGATACTTCTCCCAGTTAAAGAGGATGCTGGCATCTTCTGGCTTAGATTAAATCAAGCGTAGATTTATTCTGATACTTCTTCCAGTAGACTTTTTCTAGCTCAGATTAAATCAACCATAAGATTTATATTTATACTTCTTCCAATTAAAGACAGACAAAAAATATCTCTTATGGCTCAGTTTAAATCGAGCGTAGATTTATTCTGATACTTCTTCCAATTGAAGTCGAGGGAAGACTTAATATAAATTCTATCCACAATTACTTTGGATGGCATCTATAAGCCCATCTCCGACAACTTTCCATCACCTCTCCAAATGGCATATTTAAGCCCATTCCCTATATAATTAACTAACAACATTACTTGAGGAACATGGGAGTGCAAATTTCTGGGCACTTATGTGTTCAATCATCTTCCACCATCAAGTCACGAATGGCGGACATGCCAATCTAACTCTTCAGGTTTAAGAAGATTGAACAGGGGCAGTTTTTGTACCCCAAAATTTTCCCTCCCATTTTTCTTCAAGGCATTCTTCTAAGATTCTGAAATACTCAAGGATTCTCAAGAGTTGATCAGATAAGCTCACCTCTTAAGCATTGGATCCACAACTAGGGTTTCATCTTGTACAAGGAATATTGGTTTGCAAAGGTCTCAAATTATTCTCATGGTTCATCATAGGTCCTCAACAATGCTCATGTCAAGTTTCAAGTCTTGCATCACATATTTTCCCAGTCAATGGCTCAGATGACTGGAAATCAACTACATTGGGTAAACAATCAATTATGGTCAACATACAGTCAAACTTCAAGATTTTTTGTCAACGTAAACATTTTGAAGTGATATTTATCATTTGATAAAGGGTTGACCATTATTCCTCAAGGAAATCCCTCAAACCATCAAAGGTCAAAAATTGCCAAAATTAGGGTTTTGATTGAAGATGACTGATCATTGACTGTTGACCTAGTGCATGACCTAATAGCTTGAAGCATGATATTAAGGACTTAAATACAACATCTTGACCTAGTTACATGCCTCAAAACATTTCCAAATATGCAAGTGATTGATATTTGAAGAATTAAATCAACTGATGAAAAGTCAACAGTCACTCAAAAATTAAACTTTAACTTTTTGGTCAACATTGGAATTCAAAAATAAAAAATAATCAAGACATTAAAAATTATCAAACTTGTTCATCAAGAATCAAGAGAGTCAAGAAAAGTCAAAAGTCAAGATTTTCAAACACTTAGAAAAAATTCAAGTGTTTTATACCTAAAAAAACCTAACTTCACAAGCAAGTTTCCTCAAGATACAAGTTGATTCAAGGAAAACTTTTAACATAAAAGTTGTAGAGATTGATGAATTCTACAACTTTGTTAGTGTGGGATAATCCTCAAAAGTGATTAATTTAGGATATATATAAGCCCATAAAGTTAGGATGTTTTTTATCCAACACTTAGAATTTTTTTATAAGTTTTGATCAGATTTTTGTCCCAACTTCATGGCCATTTTTCACCAAGTTCCCATTTGATTTAGCCAAAACTCACAACATGAAAGTTGTAGACAATGTTTCAAGCTTTCCAAAATGTTAAAGAACACAATTTTATCATGCTTGAGCAAGTAGAATCAAACACATGAAGTTGGGTATTTAAGGTTGCATTATAGGTCATTTTTGTGACAAGTCCATAACCCAATCTTGAAGCCATGCTGCATAATACCACTTTTCAAGCCTCTAAACTCTAAATATATCCATAATCATAAGATTACACATACTTTTGAGCCATGATCCAAGTGATTAAATCTTTATCCAATCCATTTTTCCATTTAAGGGAGAAAGGTTACATTTCTATTCTTGTAAAGCAAGCTTTAATCACAAAGTAAATTTCTTGAGCTCCCAACTTGTTGCATATGAGTACAAGAAATCTATAACATCATAAGTAACCTCCCTGCACCCAACAAACCACAGTTCATGCTTTTACTTGAACCTTGGAACCATAGAAACTCATCCAACTTGATTTTTCACTTTTTCAAACCATAACTTGTTATCTTTCAATTTTGGTTACTTGAGTCTTCCAAACCTTTTCTCTATAAATAGAGAGATCATTAGCAAGCTAACCCACGGGTTCACAAGTCCTAAAACACTCTCAAACTCGGAATCATCAAGAAAACTTCATTGTTGCACATTTGAAGTTTCAAACACCCAACTTCAAATCCACTCGTGCGTTTTTCTTTTTTATCATTCAAACATCATCTATACATCATATAGAAGCCATACATACCCCAGTTTCATCACTGTAACACCTCCACCATCATTGTCCAAACTTCACTTTGCACCACTGCAACTTAACTTGTCCATAAAAATTGAGGCACTCTCAATCCAAGGTAGGCATTGCAAAATCTTCCTGGGAGTTCAGTGAAACTATCCAGATCATCCTAACACCTCCAGAAGTGCTCTAACTCCAAACTCAATTCTCACTTCAGAGGTAAGTTATTAAAACTTTGAAATATCTGTACAAGCATCATTTGCATTTAATTTCTAAAGCAAAAATGTAGATATCAATGCCCTGAAACTAACCATGTCCTTAGTTTTCATTTATGTTGAATGTGTGATGAGAATTTTGGATTTGAAGTTTCTGAAAAATTAGGGTTTAGTTTGGTACCAACAAAAATTCACTTTAATCTTTGAGTTTTAGCTTAAGTTAGTGGCTTGGTTTAATTCATGATGAAATTTGGAACAACTTTGATGTTTACATTTTCCAATTTGGTTGAGAAATAAAGATTTCACAAAATTAGAAATTTTTGTTGTTGTTGTTATTGTAAACGCGAGCAAGGAAGAAGATGAAGTCCACTTTTGAAAACTTATTCATTTTATATTAATTGATTTTTGTTTTACAACCGGATGTAACAGTCACCCCAGTGGCAGCGCGCGCGTGTTTAAGTCATACCTATGCTTGGTCATTGGTTCGAGCCAGGCGTGGGACTTTTTTTCTTTTCCATGTTTATTTATCACAGATCCAGTGCAAGCAAGGCAATAGCGCGCATGGTATACCTCATGAATAGATCATCATGCAATTAGATCCAATGCCCCAAGACGTATGACCATGATGCACTCCATTGAGCTGCCCACATGGAATCTCAAACAGGCATTTAAGCCTCCCTGACTTGGGCCTTTTTATTTTTGCTATTTTTCAACACCCCCCCATTTTCTTTTTACAGTTCAGGACCATTAAATTTTTTTTTATATTAACTATTTTCTTTTCTTTAAATAATTTTATTTAAACTCGGAAAAAATCATTAAAAAATGATAAAAAATTAGATTTAGGTTTTTAATTAGTTAATTTAATTTTTGACAAATAAAAACTAATTCCATTTAATCAATTTGCTTTCTTTTATTAATTAATTTGTAAAAATAATTAGAATTAGGTTTTTGTTATTTTATACTATAAAATAAAACACCAAAATATTTTTTAATACTTAGATTTCTTTAGGTTTTGATTAATTTAATTTTCATAAATAAAATTATTTACACTTTATTTTATTTTAAATAATTAAATTGCAAATTAAATTAGAATGAAATCTAACTTTTTATTTCACACTTCAAATATTTTTCTAAACAAAAACAATAAAAATCTTTTCTTAAACACTTAGAGATATTTTTAGGGTTTCTTAAGCATTTTCCCCTTTTCACCATCTTCGCGCATTTTATCTTTCGCCTTTATTTCCCAATTATTTTAATTGCTCAACACTTGTAATAGACAAATTAGGGTTTACTGCTTTTTCCTCTACCATTCATAAATTTGTACCCCCACTCCCGAAACCTTGCAATAACATAGGACATTTAATTTCCGTAATTTACTGATTTCCTTATTATTGTTAATAATTAGGTTTAGTATGGCAAGATTTAAAACAAAACATTAGAAAACCTAATCTCAAAGACAAAAATAACTGAAATCAAAACACTTCGCACACATTCACCTTTAGGGTTAACATCACTTGTTGCCTCGGATAAAAATAGTCACGTCCCTCTAACGTGAGATGCTTTAGCAAAGACCCTCAGTTAAAAGATCGTAGTCCCTCGATGACCCTTCAATGTTTCCTTCGGTAAATGATCTTATTCCCTTACGACAGTTTCTATAGCATTTTACAAGTTGCCTTCTATGACTTTACGATGACCCACGCCTATCCCTCACATCCAATGATAGGGCTCTCTACTAACTAATAGTGGGATAGCACTATCTAAAGGAGGAAGAAAAGAACAAAGACTTTTTGAGTAGGTAGATCGCTCGTAATCGCTTGCTCGCAAACTAAAACAATCTTTATACTTCACACTTTCAAAACAACTACTTTCAAAATGCTTTATAAACACTTTTAAGAACTGATACAAGGTTTGTTATAATGAAAAATTGTCTCACATTGGCATCTTCAAAACACTTTTTCATAAAACAACACTTCTTTTCACAAATATTTTCAAAAAAACATTTTGTATACATTCTCAACGATAAGAGAATCATTACAAAATTGTCGTACTTAGGCACATTTTAAAAATATTTGCAAACGTACACAAAACACAAAGCATTTTCAAAGTGAGCTAGCGATTAAGAGCCCATAGATAACTACGGAAGAAAAGGGTGCTAACACCTTCCCTTTTCCTAACCTACCCTCGGAACTCAAGAAAATTCTCAAAGGTCTTTCCTGTTCTCAACCTTTCCTTTATTGGATAAAAGAAAATTCGGTGGCGACTCTTTCTATCCACAACATTTGCGATAAAACGCAAAACCCAAGTCAGTTATCCCACCATATTACACTAAGTAATAATACATTCCTTACGATAAATGAGGTCATCCTTAAAATTCTCAAAGGACCTCATTAATGAGCTCAACAAGATTAGATTTTTGTCCTCGTCATCTTCACCTAAATATTTTCCAGATCATCACTGAACTTGTGAAATTATATCAATTAATCCACTGTAAATTTTTTCTCTACCATTCATAATAAATAAAGTTATTGTTCTATACACAACCTATAAGCCAAAGACTTAGTCATATATAATGATTCAAGTTTTTCCAACATCCAAGCTGCAATCTTAATCCTGGTGACTTCACTTAGAACTTTATCCCTGAGGCACAATACTATGACACTTCCAGATTTACCCACAACCTCGATCTTCTGTGCTATTGTTAGATGTGCCTGCAACAACACCTCACCCTTAAATGCTTCAATACACTCCTCTTGAGTTAAAATTGCCTACATCTTCACTTTCCACAATGCAAAATCATTGTCTCTAGAAAATCTCTCGATCTGGCATTTAGAACCCTTGGAGCTTACTTGTAAATAAGATCCATACGCCCCAATGGGGGTACCTCTTGTTGTAAAATTTAAAGTTTCAACCACATCATAAATTTGATATGTGGTGACAAAAAACAATTGCAACCAAAATAAATTTCCTTCGGGAAAAATAAATCTTTATGCAATAAGACACCAACTTGACTTGGAAGAAGAGGATAAAAGACTAGAAACACAATAACTTAATCACCTAATTTGGTCACACGATCTACTCATGGGAGAGAGAAGCTCTGGGATTCACTATACTTCCAAGATTTATTAAAAATATTATAATTGAGTTACAAGAAAATAGTAAACTAAGGTACCAATAACAAACCCTATTTTCTACCCAAGTGTTTCCCAATCTCTCCAAATACTTATATATGAATCACACAAGCCCAAGGTGTTTAGTGTGGGACCTTGTTTTATAGGTTAACTTCAAGGTTATATATGCCTTTAAGGAAGATAACAAATTTTGATGATGACAAATAATGCCTAATGATGACAACTAGTCCTTAATGACCAATCAAGCACATATGTTAAAGCGGTTAAAGATGCAAGACAAAGTATTAGGATTTAGTTTTTTAGAAATTAAACATGGTTTCATTTCTCACACCTCACTCTCTCTCAAAAATTCTTTTGTTTACTTTCGCTCACTAAAAGCTTAGCCGTAATGCTTTTCGAGAAAGTCCTTTTGCGAGTGAGCTATAATTCTGGAAGGGTAGTTTGAAATTTCACCAACGAATTTTATTTTTAACTTGGTTAAACTTGTTATCCATTTATGGATTGTTTTTTTGGGTTCGAAGCTAAACCCGTTGTGTCATCAAGTCTCTGATTAGATTTAAAAGTTCACCCAGTGATAAAAGCTTGTATAGGTTCTTGGTTAGCCCATAATAAAACCAATTTTAGGTTCAAGCTTAGCCCATGATAAAAGCTTGTTTTAGTTTGAGATCATCCTGGTGGTAAAATCTCACGGGTCCTAGTTTTGCAGTTTGGTTGGAAGTTAGCCATAAACTTCAATTTTCCTTACTAAAAGCTCTTAATTTTATTGGATACTCTGAAGAACAATTTTTGGGGAGAGGGTTATGTAATTTTCTATTTTGACCGAACCTTTATAAATTATGGGATTTTATCTCATCCCTTAACTTTTTATATTTATACATTTTATCTTCCGCAATTTATATTTCCGCTGCATAACTTTAAAAATTTTCTAAAAATTTTTTTAACTCGGATTTTAATTCTAAAAGTTTTTCAAATTCAAGTTTTTATGAAACTCACAATTCACCCCCTCCTCCCTCCCTCTTATGTGTGAAGTCACATGACCAACACTTAGAAGTGTTTTTCCAATATCTCTTTAAATATCTCCAAGGATTTTCAAAATACCAAGAACACACTCTTAGTAATTTACCATTGTCTCTCTAAGATTATAATTAGACTTTTCAAACCCTTATCTTTGTCTTCATCTCTAAATTTCTAAAGGTTTTGAAGACAAGAATGATAGAGATGCAAGTTTATAATTATTGAAATCCAACAGATCTATAACAAGCCCAAAACATAATCAATTAACAAGCGGATCTACGAACAAAAATAAAAAATAGCAATACACACAAACCAAGAAAACCTGACTCGAGATCCAATGGACCTAACCACAAGCCATAAACAGATCCATTGACACGTCCTCACCACCAGCTTCACCTCTAAGTTGATTTCTGATTTCTTCAATCTCAAAACATGTGAGATATTGGATCGAACTCTATTGGATCAAGAGTAGCTTCTAGTTAAACAAGATTTATGCATGTCGTCGAAGTATGCTCACATGCTCGTGTCGAAGACCTACATACTGTAGTCGAAGTGTGTTCTAGTATGTGGATGTTAAAATGCTAGGGTTGTTAGTATTTGAAATAGGGTATGTTTGTTATGTCCAATAAGTTAAGTTAGCTTGTACCCTAAGTTAGCTTGTAATGGGTATTGGTTAAAAAGCCCATTATTTTAGTATGTTAGGTTTATTATATATAGCATACTAGTCTCTCATTATTGCATACTGCAAATCCTAATTTAGGGTGAGAGGGTTATTTGTTATTCTTATGTACTTGTAATCTGATTTGAAGAGAAAGTAAAGAATAGAAGTTATAAGCAATCTTGTTGTTAATCTTGTTTATCATCTTTTCTACCCTTGAAGGTTTCCCTCTAATAAGGAAACCAATTATATTTTGTTTCCAAGGTATCCTGTTTCACAATAAATTGATGCAGTGAGCGTGGGAAAAGGCGGCCACGATAAAAAAGCCCACATCACAATCTTGTTGAGCCTTGGTGATAAGGTTCTTTGACATGTATCAAAGGAGACGACAACATCAAGGTTATGGGGTAAAATTGAATGTTTGTACATGACCAAATCATTGGTAAATCGACTCTACCTGAAGCAAGCTTTGTATTCATTCAAGATGATTGAAGACAAAGTGTTGGATAAGCAGTTGGATATGTTCAACAAGCTGATTCTTGATCTTGAAAATATTGATGTTAAGATTGATGATAAAGATCAAGCGATTTTGTTGTTATTAGCTTTGGCCAGATAACATGCTCACTTCAAAGAAACTCTCTTGTATGGGAGGAAGTCACTAACCTTTGAAGAAGTTCAATCATCCTTGTATTCTATGGACTTGAACGAACGAAAGGAGCATATACGTTGGGGGGTTGGTGAAGGTTTGTCCGTTAAGGGAAAATTATTGTGAAAGGATGGTAAGTTCGACAAGAAGAAAGGTAAAAGTCATCATAAGTCTTATAGTGGGGAAGCATCTGGTATTCAATACTATCATTGTAACGAGGAGGGTCGCACAAGAAAGGTGTGTCCTGAATGCCTAAAAGATCATGGAGGTAAGGATAATGGCAATGCAACCATTGTTCAAGATGATTTCGACTCATCTGATGTTCTTGTGGTTTCGAGCAGTAACTCGTCGAAGGAATGGATTATGGATTCTCGGTGCACTTGGCACATGAGTCCAAACAAAGATTCGTTTGAAGAGTTATATGATCAAGATGGTGGGTTTGTATTACCAGGAAACAACAAAGCTTGCAATATTGCAGGTGTTGGATCAGTGAGATTCAAGCTCCATGATGAGTCAATAAAGTTGTTGACTGAAGTCGGGTATGTACCTGATTTGAAGAGAAATATGATTTCTCTTGGTGAATTCGACAAGAAAGGATATGTTTTCCAAGGAGAGAAAAGTATCTTAAGATTCATGAAGGGGCCGAAGGAAGTCTTGAGAGGCATGAAGAAGCAAGGCCTGTATACCCTTGAGGCTAAAGTTGTAAGTGTTTCGACAAATGTTGCATCCACAAAACCTTTATTGAAGATAGAAGTTTGGCACATGAGATTAGGCCATGTCAGTGAAAGGGGTCTGG
This sequence comes from Vicia faba, assembly GCA_948472305.1. Taxonomy (NCBI): domain Eukaryota; kingdom Viridiplantae; phylum Streptophyta; class Magnoliopsida; order Fabales; family Fabaceae; genus Vicia; species Vicia faba. Next base: position 219,289,076 of record OX451741.1, read on the forward strand.
TCAAATTAGAGATACAAAATTTTCTTGGTGGAGACAAAGTCGAAAAGCTTAAATTTTGTGAACCCTGTGTACTTGGAAAATCTTGTAGAGTGAAATTCAACAAAGGCAAACAAAGAACACATGGATCCCTTGATTACATCCATGATGATTTGTATCCATAGTAGATGATTATTCCAGAAATTTAATGGTATTCATACATAAGACTAAGGATGAAACTTTTGAGAATTTCAAAAGTTGGAAGACTCTGGTCAAAAATCAGACTGGTAGAAAGGTCAAGAGGCTAAGAACCGACAATGGCCTTGAATTTTGCAATGAGGCTTTCGACAGCTTTTGTGCTTCCTCTGGTATTGCAAGGCACATAACTACTGCAGGTACTCCATATTAAAATGGTTTGGCTTAAAGGCTTAATCAAACTATTTTGGAGAGAGTTAGATTCATGCTGACTAGTGTTGGGTTAATGAAGGTGTTTTGGCCTGAGGCTGTTTTGACGGCTACATATATGATAAAAAGATGTCCTTCGACTGCGTTAGATATGAAGACACCTGAAGAAGTTTGGTAGGGACATCCACCAGATCTCGACAAGCTAATATTATTTGGTTGCATAGCCTACACTCACATTAGGCAAGACAAGGTCGAACCTAGAGCTCTGAATTCATGTTCATGGGATACTTTGAAGGAGTCAAATCTTATAAACTATGGTGCCTAGATCCAGATCACAGGAGGTGTATCACCAGTTAAGATGTAGTTTTCAATGAAGTTCAAATGGCTTTAAAGAAAACTGATGATGTTGATCGAAGTGCAGAAATATCTGACGAAGAGCTCGAATAGGTAGAGATTCTTGTTGAGGTAAAGCATGTTGATGTTGAATTGCGTATCCTAGATGAAGTCGGAGAAGATGCTGAGGAAGTTGAGGAAACTGTCGATGACTACCTATTGGCAAGAGATAGAACGAGAAGAGTCATTAAGCCACCTCAAAGACTTGGGTATGCAAATCTTATAACTTATTCCTTAATCTCTCCAAGTGAGGATCTAGACGAAGAACCTAGAGACCATAAGGAAGTTATGAGGAGTTGAAATAAGACTGAATGGCTGAAGGCCATGGATGATGAGATGAAATATCTTCATGATAACAACACTTGGGAACTGATCAAGAAACCTGTTGGAGCCAAGTTAGTCAGTTGTAAATGGATTTTCAAAGTTAAGTAAGGAATCAAAGTTGTAGCGTTGAAAAGATACAAGGCAATGTTGGTTGCAAGGGGTTTCACTCAGAAAGAAGGTTTCGAATTTAATGATGTTTTTTCTGTTGTTGTGAAGCACAGGTCCATTCGAGTGTTTCTTGCCATGGTGGCACAGTTCGACCTTGAACTGGAACAAATGGATGTGAAGACTATACTCTTGTATGGTGATCTAGATGAGACAATTCTGATGAGGCAACTTGAAGGGTATGTCGAAAAGGAAAAGCAAGATTATGTGTTCAAGTTGAATAGATCTTTATATGAGTTGAAACAATCTCCTCGACAATGGAAAAGGAGATTCGACAAGTTCATGGCACACATAAGTTTCACTTAAAGTCAGTTCGACCATTGTGTTTACTTCAGATTTCGACTTGGTAATTCATTTGTTATTTTTTTACTTTATGTTAATGATATTCTCATAGCATGCAACAATATCAAAGATGTAATGGGGATGAAGGATGAACTCAATATGGAGTTCGACATGAAGGATCTGGGAGATGTGTACATGATTCATGGGATTGACATTTGAAGAGATAGAAAGCAGTGGAAATTATGCTTATCTCAATAGGCATACCTACAGAAGATTCTTGACAAGTTTGGTATGTCGAATTCAAAGTCTGTTGTGACTCCAACAAACCCTCAATTCAAGTTGAATATCAATCAAAGCTTATATGAATAGCATCCTATATTCGAAAATAGTAGGTTCTTTGATGTATGTTATGGTTTGTACTAGACCCGACATAGCATATGCAATAAGTCTTGTAAGAAAGTACATGGCGAATCTTGGAAAGGCTCATTGGCAAGCATTGAAGTGGACTCTAAGGTACATAAATGGGTCTCTGAATAGAGTCTTAATTTATGGCGGAGCCTTGGGTGAAGATAGTAGAGTAGTAATCAAAGGTTATGTCGACTATGATTATATAGGTTGTATGGATTCCTGGAAATGTATTTCTGGATATATTTTCACTATGTTTGGTACAATAATTAGTTTGAAAGCAACACTTTAGAAGGTTGTCGCATTATCAACCACTGAAGTAAAATATATTTCTTTAACTGAAGTTGTGAATGAAACATTGTGGCTTGAAGGTTTTTCTAAGGAGGTGAAACTTTAAGGTCGAGTTATCACTGTTAAATGTGATATTCAAAGTGAAATACATATGTTGAAGAATTCAGCCTATCATGAGCGAACTAAGCACATTGATGTGAGACTGCATTTTTTCAGAGGGGTAACCAAGCGTGGAGAAGTCCAAGTGCTGAAGGTTTCGACATACCATAATGCTGCTGATATGATAACCAAGATATTGCTCAGTTACAAGTTTTTTCACTGTATGCAGTTGATAAGCTGTATGAAGAAAGCTAGTTTCTTATTTGATATTAGAGTTTGTTCCAAGGGGGAGATTTGTGAGATATTGGATCTAACTCTATTGGATCGAAGAGTAGCTTCTAATTCGACATGATTTATGCATGACATTGAAGTATGCTCACATGCTGGTGTCTAAGACCTACATACTGTAGTCGAAGTGTGTTCTAGTATGTGGATGTCGAAATGCTAGGATTGTTAGTGTTTCAAATTAGACTTGTTTGTTATGTCCAATAAGTTAAGTTAGCTTGTACCCTAACTTAGCTTGTAATAGGTATTAGTTAAAAAGCCCATTAGTTTAGTATGTTAGGTTTATTATAAATAACATACTAGTCTCTCATCATTGCGTACTGCAAATCCTAATTTAGGGTGAGAGGATTATTTGTATTTCTTGTGTACTCGTAATCTGATTTGAAGAGAAAGTAAAGAATAGTAGTTATAACTAATCCTTATTGTTAATCGTGTTTATCATTTTTTCTACTCTTAAAGGTTTTCCTCTAATAAGGAAACATATTATATTCTATTTCTAAGATATCATGTTTCACAACAAAACATGTTTTCTTTCTCTTCATGACTGTTTTAAGACATACTTAAACATATTATTTTATATGTTTTAGATTTTTCTTCTTCTTGTTCGTAGTGATTAACTTGTAAAATATAGGTTTAATTAGACCTAATTTTCGAATTTATCATTTTTGGGTGTTTTTTTTACACATTCATTTTTGGGTGATTAATCTCTAAGGTTTGTAATATTAAATTGTTAAATAATTTGATCTAGTGCAATTCAAATTTCACCATTTGATTTGAGGTAGATTAATTACCTAATTGCTACCTGGTCATCATTATCCTCTTAATTTATGTTATGTATCAATACGGACAATACTTCAAACTGAAAAATATTTTTCAAACAATTTCATCATATAGCTTTTTCAAATTAACTCTGCTTTTTAAAATAAATAAAAAAGAGGAATCACTCTATTTAACCTCCTTCTAGACATTCCACCACCATATTCAACTAACAAAAATATCTTTTCTCGAGAAGTAAATACATGTTCCCTAATGACATCTCATTTGTTAATATGCTTTGTACTATTTTTTAGCTAATTTTAATTATGTTTTCATTAGTTTAGCGTTTAATTTAGAGTTATTTTGAATAAATTGTTTTCATACAAAAATAACTTCACTCGATTTTCTTGATTAACCAAGTATTTTCATAGTTTCATTTTGTTTATTTGATTTAACTTAGTGTTGAGTTTTTAGTGAAGAAGTTACAAGACACATCTGTGGTATTTTACTTATATCTTCAGTTTTATGAGTCTAAATAGAGTGAAGTTAGTTGCAAATGAAAGTTAAGATCAATATTGACAACTTTTTATTATCGTATCAGAATCCAAATTAGAATGAAAAAAGTTAACATTTTCAGCTCTCTAATGAACCAAGCATAATAATTTGCAGCGTCATGCACCATAATTCGCATGCTAGGGACTAACTCTTTGATTTGTGGCGCTCATCGCCACACTATATTTGTTGTTCTTTTTTATCGATTGCATTAGATAAAATAATAAGTATAAGATATATTTTGTATAGAAGCAATATGTAGAATAAGATGTTCCAGCATGTGTGTGCGGCATCTGATCTCATTTTATAGGCCAAGATTTGTGAAAGAATTTGCGTGTATTGGTCTTTGAGTCTTGAAAAATTTGTTGTTGTATCTTTAAGTAAATATTATTCTATAAGATTTATTAAAATATTTTATTGATCCATATGGTTGAAGAAGATTTAATTAGATATGGATTAATTAAAAAAAATTGGAGTTCACTTAAATAAGAAGATTTAATTGGATATATTTTAAAGATAAATTTGGTTCAGTTTTGTTCAAGGTTGTGCTCAAAATTTAATTAAACAAATATTACATGAAGAGATTTAATAGGGTTTGTTTTAATTACAATATATGGATTTGTACTTAATGAGAAGATCTTCGATCCAAGATTTAGAATTGTGGTTCAGTTTTAGAAAGAGAATTATTCTGAATCCTTTATTTGAGAAGTTGGAACATGTTATAACATTTGATAGAACATCTATCAAATAAGTACCAGTAGACTCTGTTGTATCAGTTGGTCAAGATGTTATGACATCTTGTTCCACATTAGGCTGCAATACATGTTTTTCTCAATGAAACATGTTTTGATAAAATAATTGTCAACTCCTTGTTTTATCAAAATTATTGTCAACCATAAAATCGCAGATCTAACAATCTCCCTCTTTAGTAAATTTTGGCTAAAACAATCAAAGACCAATTAAGTTGGAGAGAGGCATAAAACCACAAACACAAGTTATATGAAACCATGTAAACTCTGCAAACACAACAAAGCTCAGAAGCTTGTACAATCAGACAAGTCCAGTACTCCCCCTGTCATACATAATCAGTTCTCCCCCTCAAGGGAAAACCTTCAAATCTAAGCACATGCAATAGAAGACATAGCAGAAGCAACAACATCAACTTTAGCACAACCAAGCATGAACAATCATGCTTATTGAAGCGGTAAAGCGGCAAGCAACAAAAGTTTTAGAAATATTTATCCGGGAATTTATCGTGTCCACAGAGATTGGTTATTGAAATATTATTCGACAAATTTCTTGTTAATGAGTTTGGGGATAAATGGGTTGAAAGAAAATGTATTAACAGAAAATAAATGTATAAAAAGGAAAAAGGAATAACTTATCAAGCATGCATATATACTACTTCTCACAAACTTAAAACTATCGACCTGTTATACTCAACCTATAATATTCATCAATGTCATTACGTATCACTCATAACCTAAGTCATTTCTAACCCAAATTGAGAGACCGACTACGTCACCTCGGTAGCAATCTCTCAACCTCCTCAATAACACATAAGTCAACCGTGCTCGCCTGCGTCGACGATCTCTCAGAGAGACACAAACAACACAGAGGCATTAAACTCTAATATCCAAGTAGATGTCAGCTCTAAATATATCTCTAGAGTTAAGAAACTAACAGATAATCATCCTAGATAAGAATCTAAACAATATATGTCTATAACAACTTAAATCCCTAACAGAGTAAAAATCCAGGACAATAATCCACAAAGATTCGTAAAGCAAGTTTTATATAACGTCAAGGGCGACAAATATACATCGGTTCAAAGAAAATATACATACAAACCCAACCATAAGAGAATACACAAAGAGGAAGAAAAATGAACCATAAATCTACCAGTTTGTCAGCACCGATCGAAGAGCAATCCACCCGGATCATCCATATGCAAGCTCCATAGTTGTTATATAAGCTAATCCTAACAAAATTTACAGGTTAATGGAGTTGGGAGTAAAAACTTCTCCAAAACCATAACCTAAAAATGACTGAAAATGAAGTTATAAAATAAATCTCAGCAGACCTCGCTAAGCGGACTCAGCGGGCTACATGATATTTACACACTAAACCGACCTAAATTGTGCTAAGCACGCTATCCGCACTAAGTGGGCTTCAAAACTTTAATTATGCCAAAATAGTAAAATGCAAGCAGTGCACTACAAAATGCGCTGAGCGGTACTCGCACTTAGCGGCCTCTCCTGGATAGAATGTCCCAAAACTGGTCTTTTATTCTGAAAACGCGCATCCAGAGTCGTGCCTTCGACACCTTATTCCTCAATGCTCCAAAATGTAAAAAATACCTACAAAATGAATGGAAAAACATCAAAAGATATATTATGTAAAAAAAAAACAAATAAACACAAACTAAACGTATTTACATAAAATTCGAGTTTATTCAACGATATTAACAACAAAGAGTCGATAAGTACAACAAAAAGTATATACAAAAATAGCTACAATTTGCACTTATCAAACTCTCCCCAACTTAAACTTGTTTTTCCTCAAACAAAGTCAAACAACTCAAAGAACCAAAAATGATAAACCAAAGAATCATGAATCAACAAGTTTTGAAAATGGAAAACAAATATAATGGCTCAACTGAAAAATTATACACATGAAGAAATATACTTACCACTAAACTACGATGATAACATAAACATGAGACAAATGTTAAATACAAAGAACATGCCAAACATTCTAAAATAACACTAGTTCACAAATGAATCACACCTAGAAAAAATAGTCATCGGTAGATGAAAAACACACAAAATAAGATATTTTCACTTATCCACAATCTTGCAAACAAAAGACTAAATTATGAATTCATCCAAAAATTTACATTGAAAATATAAAAGCAAGAATCTCAAGGGCTTTTCAAGGTTGTAGCGTGGCTTGGTTAATAAACAAGGGATAAATCCTAAAGCTAATTGAAACAAAAACTTGTTTAAACCTAAGGGAGTGATCAATTCACAAAGATCAAGCAAGATAATTTCAACAAACTTCTTCTCATTCCAAATTTCAAACCAACACACATCACTTATTAACACAACATTATTCCATACTCTTTTTTATTTTGTTTTTCAAAACTTTTCTCAATTTTTTCTTTCATTTTTTATTTCTATTTCTTTTCACTTCTTTTTCACTTTTTTTTCTTTTCTTTTTATTTTCAACCTCATAGCAATCAACCAATAAATACACAATCATTTTTCTCCCCAACTTGAATTCAACCATACATTAAAGTGAATACTCTCTACTTTCTAAGTCAAGGTGAAAATTCAAACCAAAACAATGGTTAAGGGTTCAAGAAAACAATGAATCGCATCTATATAAAAAGGGAAACTAAACACTCATAGACAAGAATTTAACAAATACAACATGGATATCGACAAAAAGCTCAAAGGGGTTACTAATGATCATACACTCACAAGGTGAATTGACTATTTGGCTAGGAAGTTGTGCTCAAAATGGAATAAAAATTGCCTTAATCATTTTCATGCTTTCATACAACCAACACAAACAAAAGATTAAGCATAATAAAACCAGTTAAAACAAGAGTTGTGGTCTCTAGCATATGTGAACAATGGAAAGCTACCTCACAAAAAGGGTAAGAACTAAAGTAATTCACAAATGAAAAAGTATACAAAAGAATAAATGGCATAAAAATTGTAAAAAGTCTAAGTATCATGAATATGCTAAGGTATAGAAAGCAATAAACACATACCTCGAACGTGTACAAAACTTTAAGAAAATCATTACCACGCATTCGCAAGTTGAAACACTCAAACTTGGAAAATCACCAAAAGCGACTTCAAGCTATCGAGCCAAAATTGAGTGCAAACAACAAAAGAAAGAATTAAAAATATTAATGTTATTTACTATTTAAAGCCTAGGTGGAAGTGGGAAAAAGGAAAACCAAGCGAAAAATTAAAAAAAGAGTTCACTGACTCTGCACAGTAGAGAATGCTAAGCGGCACAGAGCGCGCTAAGCGAACTACACCAGTTGCAGAAAAACAGGACAGCAACTGGTGCAGCTTCTATGCAAGCTCCACTTACACCTACAAAACCTCAATGTACAGAATATTTACAACATACAAACTTCCTCAAGCTAAACACGACAAGCTTGCGAAAAAACACAAATTGACATAACGAAACAAACGGGTGAAAGTGAATTAACAAGTTGAAAAGTGAAAATTTGAGAATTTAAAACATGTTCAATTTCAACTTTTTAAAACAGAAGTCAACACATACATAAATGAATACAAACAAAACATGCTTGTTTTACGTCGTAAGCTCGACACCTTTATTGTGTGAGCTAGTAACCTCCTCTCATCATGCCATGGTATTGTCACACCGTGCAAACCTAAAGAAAGTATCCTAACATCCATACAACAAACGTTATAAAAACGAGACAATTCACAACAATACATGAAAACAAAGAAAAACACATATATTTAGAAGTATGTAAAGTAAACACAAAACGTGTAAAAGTAAAAATAGACAAGTTTATGTACACATTCTATACAACATATACATTAACTACAAAACTCAAAAACAAAAGAATTATCGCAATGCGAAAACAATAGAACCAATCCCCGACAACGATGCCATTTTGTTGGAGTGGTAAAGCGGCAAGCAACAAAAGTTTTGGAAATAATTATCTGGGAATTTATCGTGTCCATAAAGATTGGTTATTGAAATGACGTTCGACAAATTTCTTGTTAATGAGTTTTGGGATAAATGGGTTGAAAGAAAATTTACTAACAGAAAATAAATGTATAAAAAGGAAAAAGGAATAACTTATCAAGCATGCATATATACTACTACTCAGACTTAAACCTATTGACCCGTTATACTCAACCTATAATATTCATCAATGTCACTATGTATCACTCACAACCTAAGTCATTTCTAACCAAATTGAGAGGCCGACCGCATCACCTCGGTAACAATCTCTCAACCTCCTCAAAACACAGAAGTCAACCGTGCTCACCTGCGTCCGCGATCTCTCAGAGCGACACATACAACACAGAGGCATTAAGCTCTGATACCTAAGTAGATGTCAGCTCTAAATCTATATCTAGAGTTTAGAAACTAACATATAATCATACTAGATAAGAATCTAAGCAGTATATGTCTATAACAACTTAAATCCCTAACACAGAGTAAACATTCAGGACCACAATCCACAAAGATTCGTAAACAAAGTTTTATATAACACCAAGGGCAACAAATATACACCATTTCAAAGAAAATATACATATAAACCCAACCAAAAGAGAATACACAAAGAGGAAGAGAAATGAGCAACAGGTCTACTGGTTTGTCAACGTCGATCGAAGAGAAATCCACCCCGGATCATCCGTATGTAAGCTCCATAGTTGTTATTAAGTTAATCCTAACAAAATTTACAGGTTGATGGAGTTGGGAGAAAAAACATCCCCAAAACCATAACCTAAAAATGATTGAAAATGAAGTTATAAAACAAATCTCAGCAGACCGCGTTAAGCAGCCTCAGCGCGCTAAGCGAGCTGCATGATATTTACACACTAAACCGACCTAAATCGTGATAAGCGCGCTATCCACGCTAAGCGGGCTTCAAAACTTTGATTATGCCAAAACAGTAAAACACAAGCAACACACTACAAAATACGTTGAGCGGTACTCGCGCTTAGCGGTCTCTACATGCTAAGCGAGCTCTCCTGGACAGAATGTCCCAAAACTGGTCTTTTATTCTAAAAACGGGCATCCGGAGTCGTGCCTTCGACACCTTATTCCTCAATGCTCCAAAATGCAACAAATACCTACAAAATGAATGGAAAAACACCAAATGATACATTACATACACAAAAACACAAATAAACACAAACTAAACATATTTACACAAAAGTCGGGTTTATTCAATGATATTAACAACAAAGAGTCGATAAGCGCAACAAAAAGTATATACAAAAATAGTTACAATTTGCACTTATCAATGCTCTCCTTGAATGATTGCATAAGCAATCACAAAAATATACTCTCTCAAAAGAAGTAGCACACATTCATATCACAATGTTAAATCAACATGTCAAGACATGTAATGAAACATCAGGACACGCGCTAAACACAACACTTTCATCCTCCTTTTTAGCCAAAATCTTGATAAAATAGTAGAGTAAATGTACACAGACAGTTAAAACACACATCACTTTAGAATATATTGCATCCAGTCAATACCATAAATGGAAACAAACATATTGCAAACCATCAATACTACAAATGGAAACACACATGAAAACAACAAATCATGAACACTATATAGAAACAAATAGATGGAAACACAACCTCTTGGCCAGCTTTAGGTGGTCTTCCACCTCTTGCCTCTGTCAAAGATCCTCATGCCCTTGTCAAAGATCCTTTTGCATTCCTTGGTGTTGTATCCAACCTTATTGTCTTGCATAATACCTTTCTTCCATCCCTTCTCAGTAGCAATTTGTCCAGGCATGTCATGCCTCAGAGTATAGAGGAAAGATGCAGTGTTTATTGCATTCCTTCATATCTATAATTGTTATAACTCCTTAATATTACATGTTCCAACCCCAGTATTTTTGATAACAACAAGTTGTTCCTTGTTGTCCATATGTTCCAGAGTCACCACCTTCCCTTCAATAAGATTCTCGACCAGTTGTTTATAATTACCAAGGTCCTTGTTCTACATGTTGAATGAGATATCTGAAAGAGTTCAAATCTTCACTGTAAAATGTCATGACATCCTTCTTGACATCATGTCTTTTCAACACCATTTAAGAGAAACTTTCTCTTATTTCCCTACCTTAAGCTCTAAAAGTATACCAAGCAGCACATTCCTGCTTCTTACTGATCCAGAAACCCAAACTATTCCTCAAGGAAAAATATTCATCAATATTTGATATCTTCATAAAGAGTGGTTGAAGTATCTCTCCTTGGAGTAACCCTATTATGAACATAAAACGCAGTATTCATGGCTTCTGACCAAAATTACAAAGGCAAATTCTTATCAAGAAGCGTGACTCTAGCTGATTCTAGAATCCCCTTGATCGCTTGTTCAATAATTCCTCCTTGCTGAGAGCACTCATAACTAATATTGTTAGAAGCACAAAATTCATAGAATTTTACATTCTCAAATTATTTGTCATGTTCACTTCTAATTTTCACAATATTATCATTCTTCTCTTCTTGAATACTTTGACACAAGTCCTTGAAGACCTCAAAAGCATCTGATTTTTCTCTAAGAAAGTTTATCCAAGTATATCCAGAAAAGTCATCTATGAGCACATACGCATACCTCTTACCACCCATACCTTCAACCTGCACTGGTCCTATTAAGTCCATGTGAAGAAGTTTTGACATTCTAGAAGTAGTCTGATGCTGCAACATTTTGTGTGACATCATGAGTTGAGACTTAAAATCACACTCACCACAGACTATCCCTTCTTCAATCTTTAGCTCTAGAATTTCTCTAATGGCTCCTTTAGATAGTAGATCCTTCATTATTTTGAGATGAAGGTGTCCAAGTTGCTTGTGCCATAACTTTAATTCATCGTTACTGGTTTTTGAACCTGAGGGAGAATAAGCATTTGATTGAGGTTCCTTTAGAAAACAATTATCCTCAGACTTTCTCCCCTTCACAGAATTTTTCTCATCTTTGACTAAGCATTCTGATTTTGAGAAAATGAACAATGATCTTTGGTCTCATACCTGACTCTTGCTCACATTTTCAAATTAGAAGAACCATCACAAATCAGCTTCCCAACTCCTTTGAATTCACTATTGAACCTATCACCAAATCTTATAGATCCAGTGGGATGGGACCTAATATTTAGCACTAACTTCTGGACTCCTGTCATGTGCCTAGAGCACCCACTGTCAATATTCCTATTTTCTTTATTTGATTTTCTTAAGGAAGTATTATTAATAAAGTTCATATACCTATTATCAACACCTCTTTTTTTGCTCACTTGTTCAGTCTTAGAATGAACTGGAGATTTTTTATCTCCATAAAGTTTATAATATAAAGGCTTTATACTATCATGCTTACCACAATAATGGAATTTTCAAAATGATGACTGAATTTTGGATCATGTTTGATCATGTCTGCTAGAATGTTGTAACATGTGATTGGACATGTTGATTATTCTCTTACTTTTAGAAGGAAGATACTTCACCACAGACACTCCTCTTTGATCATTATCAACTTGATAGTCACCTTTTGTATCTCTGATTTCCTTTATCATAGCCGCTCCATCTTCCAAATTTTTTAATGAGTCTGACATGTAATTAATCTTGGAATTTAAGAGAGTTACCTCACTTTAAAGATGAGATACATTACATAGAAACTTCTTCTTTTCGTTTTCTAAGTCATCTATGATCTTTCTCTGATCTTCCTTTGATTTGATATTTTCTTCACACTTGTTGTTAGAACAAGATTTGAATTTGTGTTTAAATCTCTGTGTTTTGATGATAACATTGCATATATTTTATGAAGAACAATTTTAGTCCTAATGGTTTCATTGAGTATGCAGATATTAGAATTCTGGATAGTCTTAATCAAGATATCATTAGAATCACTTCATTATTCAGAAGAAAGACCATTGAGTTCGTTTCTAATGAAACATCAGCATTTATGTTGAACGTTGAATGTTCGACAAGAAAATAGTCTCAATGAGTTTCTAAGAAGAACTCAAGCTTCCAACGCAAAGTTCAGAAGACAATATTTGTTCATCAGGATAGTTGTTGCTCATATCTCAGAAGACAAAGTCAAGATTCTAAAGATTCAGATAGTTCATGGATTTCGCACTTTAATTCAACATTAGAATTATTCCATCAGAAGAAAGGATAAAAGAAAGATATTGTGGACTCGCTTAAAATCAACATCGTATAATCCATCGGAAGACAAGATCAAAGGATGATATCTTCTCAAGTCAACCTACTCAAAATAAGTAATATTCATCAGAAGACAAATATCATCAGAAACACCAGTGCACTTACTAGAAGATCTATTATGACCATTTCTGAAGAAACATCAACAATTCTAAGGAATGTTGAATATTCATCATAAAGGAAATCAAGTATGTTCTCAAGAAAGTGTCACTCTCAAGATATAAGAAATGAAGATCTCAAATATTCTGAGAAAATAATTCAAGATAAAAAATCAAGATGTAGCTGATATAAGTTATTGCTTTCAGCTCAATCTAAAGATCAGAATTCAAAAGATAAAAAATAAGGAATTCAACGTCAAAATCAGATGTACTGATATAAGCTTCTGCTTCAGAAATCGGACATCAGATATGCAGTTCAAAAAAGCTGATTATCAAGAATTAAGACAAGATCAAGACAAAGTGGATCAGGAAAGCTTTCACTCAAAGAAATTGTTCCTCGGATAAGTTTTTATTTGTATATCTAAAGACAATGTTCAAATATCTGAAAGGCTCTGACTCTACAACAAAGAAGAAACTTTTGGATCATTGTCATTCTTCAATCAGAAATCAATCCAGCAAGAAAAGAATCAAAGCTTAAGAACTCAAATACTTGAGAATCAGAAAGGTTGTTGCCACAATATCTGATTTCAAGATCTAAATATCATAAACGCTTTTGACATCAGCATCGGAAAAGCTTTTGCCTACAACGACAAGACTTGTTTCTCATATAAGTTATTGCTTAAATATTTGAAGACAAGAGTCCACTACTGAAATATTCTGAAATGAAGCATCTTCTCACTTAATCTTTATCACTCAAATCAGATCAAAAATACGCCTTCAAGACTAGTTCTAAGATCAAAAGTCAAGCTTCTTGTTTCAGAAAGGCTATTGTTATTATTTCTGAAGGCAAGTCATGGTTCTGATAACTCTGATGCTCATATGCTAGAACAACAAAGTAGTTTCTGAACTACTCATATGTCAATCATAAGAAGAACGAAGACAAAGTAATTGATCTCTTCTAAGCTTAATACTTCAGAATCAGAAGTACATCATCAGAAGATAAAGATCAAGAAACTTAGTCAAGAAGAATATAATACAAATAGTACACCATAAAATTTACTATCATGATATTTTTTGTATTATTCAAAGAAGTTGTCTCCCACATTTTATGCTAACTACTGCAATCAGCTGGCTAAGGAAAGTGACATTTCGTATTGTTCCAAACCTCTCTTAAATCTATCTGTTGAGAATCAACCGTTGGAAGGAGAAAAAACCTTTCTATCCTTACAACGACTCTTTTTAAAGGCTATAAAAGGAGATCAATAAAATGAAGAAAAGTTATTAAAAAGCCATGGATGCAGATGTTGTTGAAGCTGTTACGCTGAACATGCTAAAGCTAACCAAAAAGAAAAAAAAAAGAAGATTAAGAAGAAGAGTTCTACAATATGATACATAAACTCTTATCAAATACATCTTGGTATAAATATGAAGAAGCAGGGAGTTATTGCTCATAACTTGCTCAATGAAGAAGATGAAGACAAGAAGACTACAAGATACTGCACTTAAACTTAGATTATATTCATCTTTGTAGAATCATGTAAACACAAGAGTTGTTGCTCATATTGTCTTATATGTTAAATTCTTCATGTAAATTATTTGAACACAAGAGTTGTTGCTCAGAATTGTGTTAAATAATATGTACTTAAACTTGGAGTAATCTACTTGTTTAGAAGCACTCATGTAATCTCCATAAAAACAATTTTGTTTAGAATTGGTGTTTATTCAAGTGATCTTGTGAAGATTTGATACTTGGGAAGACTTTGGTTGCAGTAATCATGGATGAAATCCTGTTAAGAAAGACCAGGTTGGTCATATTTCTTAAGGGACAATGATCATTATATCTCGTGGAGATCACTGAACCTATGATTGTATTTTTCCTTGAGAGATTCAACTAAGTCAGCATTCTCAAGAAGGCATAGGTTGCGGTCTTTGCAAAATTGGTAATAAGGATCAGTTGAACTTATTGGGATTGTCAGCAAGGTTGGTCGGACTTATTATTGTGAATTGTAATCAGATTTAGTTATAGTGGATTAATCCTTGTTGAAGGTAAAATTACCTGAGGAGGGTGGACAAGATGTAGCCTAGTTAATGGTGAACTTGGATAAACTGAATGTGAATCTTTATATTTCTAGCATTCTATATTCCTTCATAGTTTTATCAAATAGTTTTCAAAAGGGGAAAAGTTTTTAAAACCGAATTTGAACCCCATTTTTCTTGTGTTTTTCACTACCTTCACTTGTCACGAGTATCTTCGTAGGATGTATCATGCTCTTCATGGAGAACACTATCATTATAAGCTTCCACTTCACTTGCCAATCTTCCAGACAGAGCCAACATAAGTTTTGCATTTTCATTGTTAGCCTCATCTTCTGATTCATCATCATCAGACCAAGACACAGTAAATCCTTATTCTACCTCTTGAGAAAAGTTGGACATTCTGGTTTGTTTTGACCAAAACCTTCACACTCATAACATTGAATGCCTTTGCTTTGCTTGGTCTTTTCTTCAGGCATGGTGTTCTTCTGAAAATTTTCCTCATTACTAATGCTAGATGAGATGTTCCTGACATTTGTTCTTCCTCTTTATACAACCTTTTTGGAATTCTGTTGAATTGATTTTCAAGTAACACAATCATTTTGGACAGATCTTCATCAGTATCTAAATCAGTTTTACCTTTGTCATCTTCAGCACTAGATACAAAATCTATGCCTTTGTTCTTTTTCTCAATCTTGTCACTAATAGCCAATTCAAAAGTTTGAAGTGATCCAATAAGCTCATCAACTCTCATGTTGTTGATGTCCTGAGCTTCTTCAATAACTGTAACCTTCATGTCAAATCTCCTAGGTAAGTACCTAAGAATCTTTCTAAACAACTTTGCTTCTGAAATTTTCTCTCCCAAGGCACTTGATGCACTAGCAATTTCAATAATCTTCATCTGATATTCCTAAATTGTCTCATCATCATTCATCTTCAAGTTCTCAAATTTAGAAGTGAGAAGCTGAAGTCTTGAAATCTTCACTTTAGAGGTACCTTCATAAGTTGTTTTGAGAATCTTCCAAGCATCCTTGGCTACAGTACACATATTAATCAACCTGAAAACATTTTTGTCTACTCTATTGAATAGAGCATTCAAAGTCTTGGAATTTCCAATGGCTTCTTTATCATCATTTTCATCCCAGTCTTCCTCAGGTTTTCTAGATTCTTTTCCATCTTTTTCCTTCATAACTGGATGCTCCCATCCTTTTAAAACAGTCTTCCAAGCTTTATTATCCATAGATTTCAGAAATGCTACCATTCTAACCTTCCACCAGTCATGGTTTGAACCATTTAACATGGGTGGTCTATTTTTTATATCCTCCTTCTTTCTCCATAGTTCTAGAAATTATATCCCTGGATCTCACCCAATAATAGAACAGGGGGTCTACTCTTGATGCCAATTGAAATTTAGGCACACACAATATCAGAAGTCAAGATTGATGTCTTAACAACACATAATGTCACAACAGATGTTATAACATCTACTGACAGAAAATAAACTTGCTAAAACAGAAAGATTATGCAGAAAAGTAAATTTGCATAAACTTAAAGAACACAGTCAATTATTAACCCGATTTAGTGCAACTCACCTACTTTAGGGGCTAGCAAGTCAAGAAGGAAATTCACTATCAGTAGTATCAATTCGAAGCTAAACAGTCCCAGTTTACACTTCTCACTTAATCCCTACCCAGTGTAACTTCTACCTTGTCACCTCTTAGATATGAGAACCCCTCTCACTCCCAATCACTGCAATGATATCAAACAATCTCAGTCCCAGGGAATGTCACATGAAACCAAAAGTAAGAACACTCTTCCAAAACAAAATAATTAGTTTTCTTAAAATCTCCACTAAGAACAATACTCAACTCTTGCTTAAAAGTTTCTAGGAGAACAATAACTTGATAAACAAGTAATAATATGTCAACTCAAATGCATCAAAAGATACACGAGGACGTACGAAAAACACATAGAGAAACTAAGAAACTCTCAAACCCTAAACCCTTATTTTTCATAAGATTTTACAATAAAACTATGCTACTTCAAAACTAGGTCTTGGACGACTCCTTATATAGACTTCCGCAGTTGTGATTGGACCCTTCAATCAAATATAATCTTCAACTCTAAGTCCTTGCAAAATCTTCTCCACAAAAATAAAAACAAAAACAAATCTTTCAAATATTCCCTAAAAAGTCTCAAAGATCTTTTTTATGAAACAAATAAAATCTGCAATTGTTCCTAAGAATCATTGATTTCTTGTGCATGTTATGAGTACTAAAAACCTCTTTACTCTCATATTTTTCAATCAAATATTTGAGGAGACTATCCAGTTGTATTGTAATGATGTTTTGTTGCAACATGTTACAACATCTGATAGAACATTTTTCAAATAAGTACCAACAAACTTTGTTGTACCAGCTGATCAAGATGTTATGACATCCTGTTCCATATTAGGCTGCAATACATTTTTTCCCAATGAAATATGTTTTGATAAAATTTTTGTCAACTCTTTGTTTTACCAAAATGGTTTCCAACCATAAAATCACATACCTAACATTTTCATGCCATCATGGATGAGTTTTTAGAAACTAAGCTATGGCATAGAAATCTTGGGATTATGAGAAACTTTGTTACAAAGAAAGTTGTCATATGTATGTTTGATCTCAAAAGGTAAGAATTTAAATTTTATTATGTTTGTCAAGTTGGAAAGAAAACCAAGATGTCATACAAGATGCTTCAACATCTTATGTTTATAAAATACCAGTTATGAACTTTATGAGACTCATGAAAGGCATTGTCATTAAAGGGAAAGTCGTTTATCAGGCAGGAGATCCTCCCAACATTGAATAACCAATTGTGGTTCGTAAGAAGAAGTTAAAGAATATTAGTGATTATGGAATAACTCTTCCTATTGGAGTTCCTTCTCATATTTATAGAGTTTTGATTAATAAAAAACATGATATTATGTTTGGTGAAACATGTACTAGACATTGCTCTCCGCAATATTACACATTTTGACAAGTGTGATCCAACTGCTGGTGGAAATATGCTTAACGTGCCACTCATGCATGGGCCTATAAGAAACCATCATCTCATACAAAAATATTTTTGTTGATGAGACCCAGGAAGCCAATATGAGAAATCAAGAAGTTGATAAGGATGTGTGAGACATCCTGCTAACATGTTGGAGACAAAGTTTCAAATTCATAAGGAGAATGATGATGTGACCTCTGAGAACAATTTTATGAGTGATGATGATCATGTCCGCGAAGATGTTGAGTTTGATATTGTTGTATTCCATGTTGGTGTTGTTATCAATAATGAGAAGAAAAAAATTGCATCAAAAGGATAGAAGGATCATGTAGTAGAAGATATAGAGAAAGATGTTAAGACATTGTGTGAAGACATGGTAAGTAGTGATGAATACATATGTCTGGGGTGTGCTATTAAGAGAAAGGTATATAGAACGTTTACCAAGGGAACATAATCTATATATTTCAATGTTAAGTATGTTCAAAATAAAATGAATCCTCGTGAAGATGGAGATTTTGATCTCATTGATCTTGATGTGGAGAAAGTTGTTGCTGACAAAATAGGAAACATCATGTTATCTGCTAAAGGAGGTAGAAGTTTATATGATATTGAAACTTGTGCTCCTATTTCCCATCTTGGAGCGATCAGATTTCTTCTAGAACTATCATGTATTCTGAAGTTCAAACTTTATCAGATAAATGTGAAAAGTTCCTTCCTCAATAGATACTTGAATGTGAAAGTCAATCAAGATGTGAGTAATATTGTCATTGATACGAATGGTATTATTAACAAGATATAAATAACATAGAGGGTGTTAATATGGAATACAATGATAATCCGATGATAGCTCATATTTATGATGAAGACGTTGTGTTTTATAGGATGTCAAGTAAGATGTTAGAACATTTTTCTCAACAAAGGAGAGTTAAATTTGAGTTGAGCATGGTAGGAGATGTTACCTACTTTCTTGATTTTCAAGTGAACCAAATGAAGGAATAAACCTTTGATTCCCAAAGTATATATTCTTGTGAATGCCTCCTCTGGTCACATGGATAATGTTTCATTTCTTTTTGAAACAAGTGTTCAAAAGTGGAATTAATTTTTACAAAGAAGGAATGTTGGTGAAAGAGAGCTAGGTAAAAAATATATTTATTATAAATAGATTATGGAGTTACTGAAAGCTGGTGGGTTAATCAAAATTATAATTGTGGTTAGTCCTTGCTATGAAAAGTTGGTCAAGGAATTCATTGTGAACATTATTATTGAGTGTAATGTTGAAGGCAACAAGGAGTATAGAAAGGTGTATGATATAGGAAAGTGTGTGAAGCTTTCACCTTCAATTATTAATTAATTGGTAAGTGTGATACGGTGGGAGAACTGACTAGTGTTTTGCGTTTGTATTCGCACCTGTGCGGTTGAGCAAGAGTCGCCACCGACTTTTTATTTTATCCTAAAGGAAAGGTTAAAAAAGCACAGCAAAAACCTTTTGAGATATTTCGTGGGTTCGGGGGGTAGATTATGAAAAGGGAAGGTATTAGCACCCTTTTCATCCATGGTTATCCATGGGCTCTTAGTTACTTGGTTTTTTAGATCACTTGCCTTGTTTTTCGATTGCTTTGAAAATGGTGTGTGTGTGGGTGCTTTTTGAAAATGTTTTGGAAAAAGATGCCTTGTCTTAGGCAACTAATGTATTTGACTCGTGTTTGAGTGTTTTACAAAAGTGTGAATCTTTTCGAAAAGATGTTTTCAAATGTTTTTGAGAGTTTGTTTGAAAGTGTTGTGGATTGTGGTTTTTGAAAAGAAGGCAAGCGTTTTTGCAAGTTTGATCTCAAGTAACTAAGAGTTTTGTCTACCCTATTGTACTCAAAGGTTTTTGTCATGTTTTAACTCCTTTTAACAATTTTGTTCCACCATTGAAATTGATGGACAATCTTGCGTTTAGGAAGTTTATTCGGGACGGGCGCGGGTCATCGTATGGACCATGAATGCAATGATGCCAAGTGTCTTTGGCAATTTGTTTTGAAGGGACTATGATCATTCCGTTTAGGCAACACTTTGAGACTTATGATCATTTGATTTTGTTTTGCCAAAGATGCTCGACGTGCAAACATGGCCCATTTTGGAAGGCAACATATGAGATTACCCTAGGGGGTGCAAGTGTGATTGTGTATTGATTACATGTATTTGTCTTGTATTAGGTTATCTAGTGTTTGATTTTATGTACATACAAACCCTAGGTCTAACCATGGTATAATTGAAAACTGTAAATTGCGGAATGTAAAATCTACGCTATTACAAAATAGTGTTCGGGAGTGGGGGTATAAATGTACAAGGGGATGAGACTTATAGTATCCAATAAGTTACAACCAAATCGAATGTGCGATCAAAATGTAAATATTGAATGTACAAATATAAGATAAAATGTGTGTAGGGCAATGTATTGTGTAAGTGTACAAGTGTATATGTATATGAATTGTGTAATTATGTACAAGTGCGAATTTGTGGAATTGAAGCGTATTAGGGTTTGACCTAGAGAAATGTTTTTAAATGAATCTTTGATTTTTGTATGTAGATTTATGTATAAAAGAAAAAGAAAGTGTTTTGATTTAAATGTTAAGTTTTAATTAAAAAGTATTTTTAGTCAAATGTTTGTGAATTTCAATATTAGAAAAATGTATTTAAATTGTTGTGTATAAATATGTATTTTAATTAAAAAAAAGTATTTTCAATTTTTAATTATATAAGATAAAAATATATTTCAATTAAGTTATGTGCAAAGGTATTTTAATGGGTATTAACAATGTTTTCAAGTTTAAGTATATGAAAAGTGTTTTGATTTAAATGTTAAGTTTTAATTATTTCTTTGTGAATATTTAATGAATGTAAAATAATATATTGGTCCATTAAAAAATGATTTTTTTGAAAAAAAAGAAAAGAAAGAGTTTATGTAAGATATAAAAAGGTTAGTGTGTATTATATATGAAAGAATGGTTAATTGTAAAATAATAGTAAAATGTTAATTTGCATTGTTTAGGAGATAAATGGGCTTAGAACAATTGAGAACGGGTCAGGCCCATGTTTGTCTTGAACGAAATTAGGGTTGTTTGGCATTTTGTCATTCAGAATAAGGGTTAGGGTTAACAGCGGTGTGCTTGTGCATTCGTACGTTCGTCTTCGTCGCCTTTTGCAAGCTTTATGAATCCGTCTCCTTGCTCAAGCCACCAGCAATTCCTTCGCCTCCTTTCCCTCTTCATGATTCAACGAAGCGCGTAGCACGGTAATCCACCTTCTTTGGCTGTTTAGGGTTTTACTTGCGTTTTCATTTGGGAATGTGTTTTCTTCTTGATTAATTATTTGATTAGATTGAATGTTGATTTTGATTTGCATGTTGTGTTTATTTGGAGGTACGTGAGATGAAAGAAAGAACGTGCATTACCTTTACTGAAGAGGGGGAGGACTGGTGGAGATGCTCGGAGGCGTGCTGGCGAAGGGGAGAAGCGCGTGAAGTTTTCTTGATGTCCCTGGTATTTCTGTATTAACCCTTTTGCTTAGGTTTTATGATGTTGCATTTGCCTGAAAACCTGCTATATCTTTCTTTCCTCTTCTTCTTCTGTGCCACTGTTGCCTATGTATTGTTGCTTTAGTTATCTTTCTCTTCTTCTCTCGTTGCCTTTACTGTCTTGAACGATTTTGAACAGTTATTGCCTTGGACTGGATGCCTTTCTGAGATTTATCGCCCGATGATGCTTGTACTGAGGGCTCGTGGGTTGCCTCACCTGTATTGCCTTGAATCTTTATATTTGCTTAAGATTGATGCCCTTGACGCTTTTGTTGAGTTGGATGTCTTGAATATTTATTGCCTATGATGAGTAAATTCTGAGGCTTAGAGGTTGGATGGTTTTTATCAGTTTGGATGGTAGGCCGTTTTGTTTATGTGTTTGACAGGGACTTAGCAAGGTTTGAGATTTTGTTGGGTTTCAATGTTTGAAAGTTTTGGCAGGGTTGATGAGGTTTGATGGTCTTTGTGATTCTGGTTTTAGTTAAGGCATTAGCAGGTTATTGCTTCAGTTGCCCTTTTTTTGGTTCACAGTTTGCAGGTTATGGTAGTGCTGGTATGAAGTTTGAGATGTTCAGTATTTGATGGCCTTGCCGGTTATCAGTTTTGAAGCTTGAGGGTTTTTTATGGTTGTTCAGGTTATCTGTTTGGTGATTCTGGACAGTAGTGGGGCTTTTGACTTGTTTGAGTTTTGTATATTTCTCTTCTATCCTTGAACTCTCTACTGAACTGTCTTGGCTTGTGTTTTTTGAGACTGATGCAGGGTTGTATGTTGGTTTTGGATGATGTATTTGATAACTGGTTTAACAAGGTTCTGTTGGTTGGGCAGGGTGTTCTGAGTTTGTATACTTCTCTCTTCTTACCTTCACTTGCTTTGTATTGAGCTTTGTATCTTTTTTCTCTTCTATCCCTTCTGAACTGCCTGCTGAACTGAGCTTTCTATATCTTTTCTGAACTGCCTCTCCTAAGCCTAAACCTGCCTATGCTTCTATTATCTCTCTTTTTCTCACTTTTCAGTACAGTTTAAAGATTATTATATGATTTCTTTGTACTGTTTCTGAAGGGGCCTATGGGAAATGATGTTTAGCTTGCATAACACATCTTCTGCATCTCCTTTATCTCTCTTTTGACAGTTTGGATCTGACTTTGCATTTTGATATCTTGGCAAAAATCCCTTTTTGACAGCTTGGGTACTTGTGACAGTAAATGTACTTTTGAAATCTTTGATATCTTTGGCATTTTGACAGTAACTTGCCTTTTGCTTTGGATAGAAAGTTGAGATTGGATTTTTTCAGTTTAGTTGGAAGTTTGCAGTTTGAATTTTTAGAAATTATGCATTTGACATTTGCATTTCATGAATAAAAATCTTCCCTCTCTGTGAACCGGGAGAAATCCCGTGATTTGCAGAGAGGGCAACTGATCCCAGTCAGTGGCCCCTAATGATGAGCAATTTTAACTGTCTTTTAATTTCAAATGCTTTCTGACTTTTCTTGTTCTTTTCGCAGATAAAAAATGGAGCACCGGAGCGGAGTGAAGAATGAAGAATATTAGAAAATAGGATAGTTTTAATTTTATGTAATATTTAAATTAATGTATATTATTGTTCATAATTTAAATTATAAACAACAATTTGTACAAATAATTCAATTATCAATAAAATCTAAATTATCCAATTAATTCTAATTTTCTTTATTGTTTATTTATTTATTTAAAATTCTTAGAATTAAAACAATTGAAAAATAAATTTCAATCATTCAATTTTTTTAGAATAATAAATAACTTAAATAATAACAATATTGATCAATTAAACCTGTCTTATTCAAAATCCAAAGCAAAGCAGCAGTTAACCCAAATGGACTGAACGAGCGCATTCCTTCTTCACTGATTTGCCATAAACACTGTGAACCCAATACTGCATACTGTATCTGACTGGCCCAATCAAAACGTACTGAATTCAAACCACTGTCTCTTTTACTGTTAAATCAAGATAACGCGAATTTTAACCCGAATCTCGGAATAAACTGCAAAGTGCTGTGGAATTTAGACCTTTCTGAGAATATGCCCGTAAAACCTTAATTCTTGATTAAATGCCAAATAACGCTCGCCTGATCAAAATTGAGCCAAAATCAATCAAAACCCTAAGCCATCTGTATGAGACAATCCAGAGCTCTGAAAATCAGTAAAAACCCTAATTTTGCTTGACTGTCAAGAAAAGTCCGTTTGTCCGATTCTTGAGCCAGTTTGAAAAGTCAGGAAATGTTTGAAGCTGATATTTCTTGTGGAAAAATGCGAGGGCAAATTTTGGGGTACAACAGTTGCCCCTGTTCAATCTTCTTTGACCTGAAGAGTTAGATTGGCAAGTTTTCCTTTCGCGACTTGAAGGTAAAAGGAGATTGGACACTAATGTGCCCAGAAAATTTGCGCTCGTCGATGTGACGGTGGAGGTGAATGGGCTTAAAGATGCCCTTTGGTGATGGGCTTAAAGATGCCATCTGGTGCGAGAGAACTTTGTCGGGGGATGGGCTTAGAGATGCCATCTGAGAATGGGCTTACAGATGCCATTCGGCGACTGCTGGTAGGAGGATGGGCTTATAGATGCCATATGGATATGTTGAACTGTATGTCAATGGTGAGTGGACGAGTATCAGAAGGGCATCCCTGTTTTGGAACATCTCTGAATCGGGGTCCGAACAGGCAACGGATTGACGTCCATGTCTGGAGGATCTGTAAACTATCTGAGATTGAATATGCAATAGAGCAGCATCCGTTGTTGGGACGTGTTCGTAAACTATTTTCAAAAAATTGTGAAGAGTCTGAATAAGTCGGTAGATTGACATCCGTTGTAGGGAAGAATCCGTAAACTGTCTTCAAAAGTTGAGAAGAGTCTGAACAAATCGGTAGATTGACATCCGTTGTAGGGAAGAATCCGTAAACTGTTTCAGAAGCTGAGAAGGGTCTGAATCAGTTGGTAGATTGACATCCGTTGTAGGGAAGAATCTGTAAACTGTTTCCAGAAACTGAGAAGTTGAAGAGGAACCGGTGTAGGGTTTCTGCTGATGCGTCTGAATGAATCTGGAATAAGTATCAGAATGTCGCCGTGTCCGGGTCACATCTGAACTATCTCTGGATGAATCTTGGGAGTTGATATGTGTCTGTCGACTGATCTTACCTGAAAAGGCAAAGGGTTAGTTGTATGCAATGTTATGATGCATGATGCAATGTATGTGACATCAATATTTATGAATGTGATGGATGCGCATGTAAGCTGATGAGCTAATCTTGCCAAGGATACATGAATCCGAGATGGCTGAAGATAAAAGCGTCTTGACTGCTGCCGGGGAAAATAAATCCTTGGCTGTTGCTGGAGAAGAGAATTCCTGATGACCTCTACTGGGGAGTCCCAAACTAATAGACCCATGCTGGGGGAGACCAGATTGAGAATCTTCGGCTTGATGGGAAATAACTCTGGAGACTTCACTGGGGAACTCAATATTTGCCCTCCCAAAACTCTGTGGGGAGAAGGTTCAATGGTCTGGCTTCGCTGGGGGTACTGAAGCTTAAACTCTGAGGGGAATTGAATTCCGGAGGATTCTCTGGCTGAGGATTTTGATGAACTCCGCTGGAGATAGGAAGAATTTTGGCGAGCGCGATCTTCCGTGGTTGTTGGCTTGAGAAGAATCTGAACAAGCGATAGGTTAACATCCGTTTACTTGGAGAACCCGTGAACTATTTTCAGAAATCTTGAAGTTGAACCAGCAATAGAACAACATCCGTTGTTGGGAAGCGTCCGTAAACTAATTCAAAGGTTGCGAAGAGTCTGAACAAGTCGGTAGATTGGCATCCGTTGTTGGGAAGAATCCGTAAACTGTTTCAGAAATCTTTAAAGGGGAACCGGTGTAGGGTTTCCTGATGATGAGCTTGTGTAAAACTGCATCGGGTTTTGAACACTTTTGACATTCGAATGCCCCAAGTGGTGATGTAGATAAATTCCTGGCTTATTACAGGTGTTGGTCTACAATCGGTCGTTCACAGATGTTTCCTGGGTTGTTGCAGGTGTTGATCTGGAATTCTTCAGACATGCCCTGGCTGGATACAGGAGTCGAATCTGGAAAGGTGATAGTTGATAGATATGCCCTGGCAGGATACAGGAGTCGAATATTCAAACTCTTCAGACATGCTCTGGCTAGATACAGGAGTCGAGTCTGGAAATGTAGTCAACAGATATGCCCTGGCTGGATACAGGAGTCGAATCTGGAAATAGTTGTTAACAGATATGCCCTGGTTGGATACAGGAGTCGAATCTGGAAATAGTCGTCAACAGATATGCCCTGGCTGGATACAGGAATCGAATCTTCGAACTCTTCAGACGTGCTCTGGCTAGATACAGGAATCGAGTCTGGAAATGTGGTCAACAGATATGCCCTGGCTGGATACAGGAATCGAATCTGGAAATAGTCGTCAACAGATATGCCCTGGCTGGATACAGGAATCGGATCTTCGAACTCTTCAGACGTGCCCTGGCTAGATACAGGAATCGAGTCTGGAAATGTGGTCAACAGATATGCCCTGGCTGGATACAGGAGTCGAATCTGGAAATAGTCGTCAACAGATATACCCTGGCTGGATACAGGAGTCGAATCTTCAAACTCTTCAGACGTGCCCTGGCTAGATACAGGAATCGAATCTGGAAAGGTGATAGTTGATAGATATGCCCTGGCAGGATACAGGAATCGAATCTTCAAACTCTTCAGACGTGCCCTGGCTAGATACAGGAGTCGAGTCTGGAAATAGTCGTCAACAGATGTGCCCTGGCTGGATACAGGAATCGAATCTTCGAACTCTTCAGACGTGCCCTGGCTAGATACAGGAATCGAGTCTGGAAATGTTGTAAACAGATATGCCCTGGCTGGATACAGGAGTCGAATCTGGAAATGTAGTCAACAGATATGCCCTGGCTGGATACAGGAATCGAATCTGGAAATAGTCGTCAACAGATATGCCCTGGCTGGATACAGGAATCGAATCTGGAAAGGTGATGTAGTTGATTTGTTGAACATTTTTGACATTCGAATGCCCCAAGTGGTGAAGAAGGAGTCTTGAATCAGATTACTCTGCATATTGAGAGATTTCTTGAAATCTTGACTGGACTGCCCCAGGTTAACTGTACTTTGAAAGATCTGTTGGACCTTGACTGGACTGCCCCAGGTTAATTGAATTGTGACATGTCATGCCCCTTTGTTGATAAGGGAAGTGTTATCCTCTTGAAGTGATTTTGACTTACTGAGAGAGTTTTCGTTCCTCCGAACATTCGCTGTATGAACTTCTTCGCTGTCAAACAAAAGGGGTCAAATGCAGACAGTGATATTCGAATAATGCAAAGTTTATGTTTGTCTCGAAGTTTTGAAAAATGCGTTTTTAGCAGAAAACTTTTCATAAGACAAGTTAACACGAGATTTAGAGCAAAGCCCTACAGGAGTCAGGATACCTTTTGTAACAGTATGCTTTCGAACTAACCCATGCTTCAATTAGGACTTTTAAAGGGTTGTAACGTGGCCTGGTTCACGGTTTAAGAAACAAAGGATAAAGGCTCAAAGTATATTTGTGCCCACCCGCTCTTCGTGATGTTCTCCAACCTAAGCTCAGTTAATTGTGCGTCGCACTCTGTTTTGAGTTTGGAACGACTTTTGGGCGATGGTTCACCGGTTTGAATTTGGGAGACAGTCATCATCTCCTTTTTATTTCCAACATTTTTCATGTTGTTGAGGATTTTGTAATGACCTCACTATTTTGATTTTGATTTGTTATCCCTAACTTTTGCCTGACTGTTACCGTTTTCGGGATTACTGTCAGCGGGATGCCCCAGCTTTCTTAAGCCTCCTTCATAGGTTTTGGCTTAGTGGGCTTTTCTCTTTTGAGAGATTGACTGTCTATGTGATGGGGAACCACCCTTGTCTTTTGATTCCAAAGGAATGCTTTCTCTTGTCATTCGTCGTTCGTTGTATTACGAACTGAGAGTTTGCGACTTCAATGCGCATTTTCTTTTGAATTAACTGAGATACTACCCTGCCCCAGGTTTATATCAAGGGTTTTGATTGTTTAGAACAGAAAACTCCTACTTCTTTGGCTTGAAGGGGTTGACTAGGGATTAACTTCCTTATAACTCCAGTGTTTGGGAATTGAAAGAAATGCCTGTACATCATTAGCAAGGTCTGTTCAAAAGCATACTGTATAAGATCACGGTATTGTTTCGTCATCCTCCCTCTAAAGGCTTGCAGCTTTTTATCAAGAGTCAAATATCATAAAGAAAAGCATAAAAGTAGTGAAACGAATGGATGAATTCAAGACAAACATATGCAATGCATTAATGAAAACAGAGTTTAACATCAACAAATAATTGTTTGACAGCAAAAGAAATTACAACTTTGAAAATTCAAAAAGAAGCAAAAGTCTTTCAATTCGAGCTTCGTCACTTCAAGCGGAGAACCCTTTAACGGAAGATTTTCATCTCGCCGTCTGGCATGAATTCCAGCACCCCAATGTCAATCAGATCTTGAATCTTGTTCTTCAAGGCCCAACAGTCGTTGGTACTGTGTCCCGGGCTGCAGGAGTGGTAAACACAGAATTCGTCGGGGTTAAAGTGAGGAGAGGAGACATTGAGCTTCTGAGGAGGGTCTTTTACAGTGAGCAAATTGACCTCCAACAGGCGCTTCAGTATGAAGAATGACGGTATTTCAGTCTCCGTAAACTGTCTTCCCGACTTTTCTTGTTTACGCCGATTGCCCCTTTGACGCTGGCGAGGTTGTTGAGGGGTTTGTGACCCTGAAGCTAGCAAAGGAGATTTCCCCTTGTCTTCTTGAGTTGATGGAGGCTGAGCGGTGACTTGCTCTTCGACCTCAGATGTTTGCCCTAGTTGGTTGTTTGGAAGCAGTTGGCGGACAAGAACTCTGAGTTCCTCTTGTCTTTGGGATAGGTCTTGGATGAGAGCCATCTGGCCCACCAACTGTCCCATCATTTGAGTCCTCAGTGTTGTCAGATCAAACTGCAGCTCCACAATCTGATCATTCCTGGCATTGTTGGAATTCCCCAGGCCTTTGGTGAGGAGAGCTTTCATCTCTTCTTGCCCCAGAGACAAGTTCAGGAACATCTCCTGCAGCTGAGCAGTCTGGTCTTGGATGTCTTTGACAGACCTTTCTAGAGCCATCTCTTGCTGAAATAAACAGCAGGAGAGTAAGGAAACCTGAAAAAGGAAAGATTGTCAAAATGAAATGCATGATATGTGGATGCATGCTTTCAAGGACCTCTTGGGGTAAACACAAGAAAATGTTAGAGGTTGAACTCTGCTCTTGGATTGGAGATCTCTGTACCGGTGGACGTCCTTCCACGAGAATCAAGCTCACCATGTCGAGTGGGTCATAGCCACTGATTCAAGTTGTTGTACTTGATCTTTGATTGGAGAACTTTGTATCGGCGGATGTCTTTCCACTAGAATCAAGCTCACCATGTCGAGTGGGTCATAGCCACTGATTCAAGTTGTTGCACTTGAACTTTGACTGGATTGGTTAGAGGAGAGACCTCTTGCCCCTTGATAGATGTCTGGTTCAACGTAACCCTGCATCAAAAGAACCCTCGAGATCCTTGAAATGGTTATTGAAAATGCTAAAATGCTATGGTATGATGTTATGATGTTATGTACATGTATGCACAAGTAAGTGAGTGTATATACAGGCAAACATATTCACACAAAGCACACAAGGCCTTAGGTTTAGGCTTGCATGAGGTTCAGGTACTACCCTCTTTCAGTTTGTTGGTTAAAACCTGTCTTATCAAAAGTAACCGGGTTCTAAAGGTCCCAATATCACTGGATTGCTTTCATTGTTCATCGTTTCGATTTAGCCACTGAACTGGCGACCGAAATATTCCAGGAAAGCAACCCTCTATTGAGTGTAGTATCGAGTATCAACCAACCTCGGACTGCACCAAAGTCAGTTATCTCACTACCCTAAAAAGGCTAAGATGGTCAATTAAGGTTCTAAGGTCAGTTGATGCTTCATGACACCACGCGGCGGCCCCGTACTCTCCTTGACTGAACTCAAGGGTTACCGGTACACACCAAAGTGCCACATCAACGTAGCAGACTGCTTCAACCATGTCGGTATACCCCGCACAGTTCCCTCACAGCCTTGTTGCTACCTAAAAGGGTTTCCCCAGATCCGGGTTAGGATCTATAAAACTCCGATACAAAGCCCATAAATGTAAAGCAAACAAAGCAATCAATTGAAAGTAAAGGTGATCTAAACCCTAAGGTAACCCCACTTAAAAAAAAAAAATCCCCAGCAGAGTCGCCAGTTCTGTGATACGGTGGGAGAACTAACTAGTGTTTTGCGTTTGTATTCGCAAATGTTGCGGTTGAGCAAGAGTCGCCACCGACTTTTTATTTTATCCTAAAGGAAAGGTTAAAAAAGCACAGCAAAAACCTTTTGAGATATTTCGTGGGTTCGGGGGGTAGATTATGAAAAGGGAAGGTATTAGCACCCTTTTCATCCATGGTTATCCATGGGCTCTTAGTTACTTGGTTTTTTAGATCACTTGCCTTGTTTTTTCGATTGCTTTGAAAATGGTGTGTGTGTGGGTGCTTTTTGAAAAAAAGTTTTGGAAAAAGATGCCTTGTCTTAGGCAACTAAGGTATTTGACTCGTGTTTGAGTGTTTTACAAAAGTGTGAATCTTTTCGAAAAGATGTTTTCAAATGTTTTTGAGAGTTTGTTTGAAAGTGTTGTGGTTTGTGGTTTTTGAAAATGAGGCAAGTGTTTTTGCAAGTTTATCTCAAGTAACTAAGAGTTTTGTCTACCCTATTGTACTCAAAGGTTTTTTGTCATGTTTTAACCCCTTTTAACAATTTTGTTCCACCATTGAAATTGATGGACAATCTTGCGTTTAGGAAGTTTATTCGGGACGGGCGCGGGTCATCGTATGGACCATGAATGCAATGATGCCAAGTGTCTTTGGCAATTTGTTTTGAAGGGACTATGATCATTCCGTTTAGGCAACACTTTGAGACTTATGATCATTTGATTTTGTTTTGCCAAAGATGCTCGACGTGCAAACATGGCCCATTTTGGAAGGCAACATATGAGATTACCCTAGGGGGTGCAAGTGTGATTGTGTATTGATTACATGTATTTGTCTTGTATTAGGTTATCTAGCGTTTGATTTTATGTACATACAAACCCTAGGTCTAACCATGGTATAATTGAAAACTGTAAATTGCGGAATGTAAAATCTACGCTATTACAAAATAGTGTTCGGGAGTGGGGGTATAAATGTACAAGGGGATGAGACTTATAGTATCCAATAAGTTACAACCAAATCGAATGTGCGATCAAAATGTAAATATTGAATGTACAAATATAAGATAAAATGTGTGTAGGGCAATGTATTGTGTAAGTGTACAAGTGTATATGTATATGAATTGTGTAATTATGTACAAGTGCGAATTTGTGGAATTGAAGCGTATTAGGGTTTGACCTAGAGAAATGTTTTTAAATGAATCTTTGATTTTTGTATGTAGATTTATGTATAAAAGAAAAAGAAAGTGTTTTGATTTAAATGTTAAGTTTTAATTAAAAAGTATTTTTAGTCAAATGTTTGTGAATTTCAATATTAGAAAAATGTATTTAAATTGTTGTGTATAAATATGTATTTTAATTAAAAAAAGTATTTTCAATTTTTAATTATATAAGATAAAAATATATTTCAATTAAGTTATGTGCAAAGGTATTTTAATGGGTATTAACAATGTTTTCAAGTTTAAGTATATGAAAAGTGTTTTGATTTAAATGTTAAGTTTTAATTATTTCTTTGTGAATATTTAATGAATGTAAAATAATATATTGGTCCATTAAAAAATGATTTTTTTGAAAAAAAAAGAAAAGAAAGAGTTTATGTAAGATATAAAAAGGTTAGTGTGTATTATATATGAAAGAATGGTTAATTGTAAAATAATAGTAAAATGTTAATTTGCATTGTTTAGGAGATAAATGGGCTTAGAACAATTGAGAACGGGTCAGGCCCATGTTTGTCTTGAACGAAATTAGGGTTGTTTGGCATTTTGTCATTCAGAATAAGGGTTAGGGTTAACAGCGGCGTGCTTGTGCATTCGTACGTTCGTCTTCGTCGCCTTTTGCAAGCTTTCTGAATCCGTCTCCTTGCTCAAGCCACCAGCAATTCCTTCGCCTCCTTTCCCTCTTCATGATTCAACGAAGCGCGTAGCACGGTAATCCACCTTCTTTGGCTGTTTAGGGTTTTACTTGCGTTTTCATTTGGGAATGTGTTTTCTTCTTGATTAATTATTTGATTAGATTGAATGTTGATTTTGATTTGCATGTTGTGTTTATTTGGAGGTACGTGAGATGAAAGAAAGAACGTGCATTACCTTTACTGAAGAGGGGGAGGACTGGTGGAGATGCTCGGAGGCGTGCTGGCGAAGGGGAGAAGCGCGTGAAGTTTTCTTGATGTCCCTGGTATTTCTGTATTAACCCTTTTGCTTAGGTTTTATGATGTTGCATTTGCCTGAAAACCTGCTATATCTTTCTTTCCTCTTCTTCTTCTGTGCCACTGTTGCCTATGTATTGTTGCTTTAGTTATCTTTCTCTTCTTCTCTCGTTGCCTTTACTGTCTTGAACGATTTTGAACAGTTATTGCCTTGGACTGGATGCCTTTCTGAGATTTATCGCCTGATGATGCTTGTACTGAGGGCTCGTGGGTTGCCTCACCTGTATTGCCTTGAATCTTTATGTTTGCTTAAGATTGATGCCCTTGACGCTTTTGTTGAGTTGGATGTCTTGAATATTTATTGCCTATGATGAGTAAATTCTGAGGCTTAGAGGTTGGATGGTTTTTATCAGTTTGGATGGTAGGCCGTTTTGTTTATGTGTTTGACAGGGACTTAGCAAGGTTTGAGATTTTGTTGGGTTTCAATGTTTGAAAGTTTTGGCAGGGTTGATGAGGTTTGATGGTCTTTGTGATTCTGGTTTTAGTTAAGGCATTAGCAGGTTATTGCTTCAGTTGCCCTTTTTTTGGTTCACAGTTTGCAGGTTATGGTAGTGCTGGTATGAAGTTTGAGATGTTCAGTATTTGATGGCCTTGCCGGTTATCAGTTTTGAAGCTTGAGGGTTTTTTATGGTTGTTCAGGTTATCTGTTTGGTGATTCTGGACAGTAGTGGGGCTTTTGACTTGTTTGAGTTTTGTATATTTCTCTTCTATCCTTGAACTCTCTACTGAACTGTCTTGGCTTGTGTTTTTTGAGACTGATGCAGGGTTGTATGTTGGTTTTGGATGATGTATTTGATAACTGGTTTAACAAGGTTCTGTTGGTTGGGCAGGGTGTTCTGAGTTTGTATACTTCTCTCTTCTTACCTTCACTTGCTTTGTATTGAGCTTTGTATCTTTTTTCTCTTCTATCCCTTCTGAACTGCCTGCTGAACTGAGCTTTCTATATCTTTTCTGAACTGCCTCTCCTAAGCCTAAACCTGCCTATGCTTCTATTATCTCTCTTTTTCTCACTTTTCAGTACAGTTTAAAGATTATTATATGATTTCTTTGTACTGTTTCTGAAGGGGCCTATGGGAAATGATGTTTAGCTTGCATAACACATCTTCTGCATCTCCTTTATCTCTCTTTTGACAGTTTGGATCTGACTTTGCATTTTGATATCTTGGCAAAAATCCCTTTTTGACAGCTTGGGTACTTGTGACAGTAAATGTACTTTTGAAATCTTTGATATCTTTGGCATTTTGACAGTAACTTGCCTTTTGCTTTGGATAGAAAGTTGAGATTGGATTTTTTCAGTTTAGTTGGAAGTTTGCAGTTTGAATTTTTAGAAATTATGCATTTGACATTTGCATTTCATGAATAAAAATCTTCCCTCTCTGTGAACCGGGAGAAATCCCGTGATTTGCAGAGAGGGCAACTGATCCCAGTCAGTGGCCCCTAATGATGAGCAATTTTAACTGTCTTTTAATTTCAAATGCTTTCTGACTTTTCTTGTTCTTTTCGCAGATAAAAAATGGAGCACCGGAGCGGAGTGAAGAATGAAGAATATTAGAAAATAGGATAGTTTTAATTTTATGTAATATTTAAATTAATGTATATTATTGTTCATAATTTAAATTATAAACAACAATTTGTACAAATAATTCAATTATCAATAAAATCTAAATTATCCAATTAATTCTAATTTTCTTTATTGTTTATTTATTTATTTAAAATTCTTAGAATTAAAACAATTGAAAAATAAATTTCAATCATTCAATTTTTTTAGAATAATAAATAACTTAAATAATAACAATATTGATCAATTAAACCTGTCTTATTCAAAATCCAAAGCAAAGCAGCAGTTAACCCAAATGGACTGAACGAGCGCATTCCTTCTTCACTGATTTGCCATAAACACTGTGAACCCAATACTGCATACTGTATCTGACTGGCCCAATCAAAACGTACTGAATTCAAACCACTATCTCTTTTACTGATTAAATCAAGATAACACGAATTTTAACCCGAATCTCGGAATAAACTGCAAAGTGCTGTGGAATTTAGACCTTTCTGAGAATATGCCCGTAAAACCTTAATTCTTGATTAAATGCCAAATAACGCTCGCCTGATCAAAATTGAGCCAAAATCAATCAAAACCCTAAGCCATCTGTATGAGACAATCCAGAGCTCTGAAAATCAGTAAAAACCCTAATTTTGCTTGACTGTCAAGAAAAGTCCGTTTGTCCGATTCTTGAGCCAGTTTGAAAAGTCAGGAAATGTTTGAAGCTGATATTTCTTGTGGAAAAACGCGAGGGCAAATTTTGGGGTACAACAGTAAGAATTTATGTTCCCTCTATTCATAAGATTATGGCCAAGGAAAGGGAGGCCGCGGAAGAAGAAGTTGTCAGTAAGGAAGAAGAGGAAACGATAAGTGAGGATAAATAAGAACATTATGTTGAAGCACTGAAGTATAATAAAATTATAGAGATTCATAGTGATTCTTGTTATCCTAAGTTGATGAAGGAGATTGAGTTTAAGAATGATTGGTGTCCAACATCTGTGCACTTGTTGATGAAACTGATCTGGTTTTTTTATGAAGAAATGTTAGATCTTTTTCATCTCAGCCTGTTGTTTCTACTTATATTTTTGTGCTCTTTTGTTAAATGTGGTCTTGTGTTCTTATTAAATAATACTTGTTCCCTTTTTAGGTCTTTTAGCTGAAGATGGGTGTTGATATAGTTAGTTGTTATTGAGTGTAAGATTATTGTTGTAGGTTCTGTATTGGCTCTATAACCTTGTCTTTTTTGCTACTACCTTGATATGTTTATACACCATGACAATCCAGTTATGGTATTTAGATCCAAATATATATGTTATTGAAGATGTTGTGTGGTATTTCTATAGTTTTCATTTTCAACTCTTTGTCAAATTGTGGCAATAGGGGGAGTGTGATGTTGTGTCTGGTGTGATGCTTTAATGTCTTGTTGGTGTTTCATCTAATTTTCATATATGGTTTTTCTTCTACTGTGTATACTATGATATGGCATATTCTAATATGTGTGCTACTTGTGATTTTAACAGGATAACCATTAATCTCTTATGATTTTAACAGGATGATCAATTAACATATGGTTTTATAACAGGTTAACCATGAACCTAATAGTGAGTTCATCAATATTATTGATCTTCAACCTTTGAATAAAGAAGAATTTATAATATTCTTAAGGGAAGCCCAACAACATTGATAATCTCCAACCTATATAGATTATGAGAACCTAATCACACAAATTCCCAACCAAAGCTTTTAATGGGACCCACATAATTTTTCCCTAAGCATGGATGATGTTCATCAAGGTGAATCAAAAACAACCTTGAAGAACTTTATACATGTATACCCAACCAAAAATACATAAACCTCTCCTCACAAAAGTATTTGGCTATAAGAACTATTGATAGAAAGTGATAGAAAAAACTTAGAGAGAGAGAGAGAGAGAGAGAGAGAAAGTGTGTCAATACACATTTTGTGTTCTGGATGATTTAAATTGAGGAGTAAGACCTCTATTTATAGTGTTCAAATCTTCCAAAAGATAAAATGGCATTTAATGATTTTTGACCGTTACTAATCGATTGGCACAATCGATTAAATCATTAAAAAGTAATAGCTAAGTTATCCAAAATAGGCAATAAGTAATTTTTACTCGTTGCTAATCGACTGGGTACATTCAAATTGCCTTTATCTTCAGAATCGCGCCAATATAATTGATTGGGCTAATCGATTAAATCCAGTCAAAATGTCTTTTTTAGATTTTTGAATGTTCCCATTTCTTTCTAAGCAACTCCAACATATTTCTTCAATACATTTTATTTTCAAAAATATTTTATAAAAAAAGGTTTTTAAGTGTGCGTGTGTGTGCGTGTGTGTGTGTGTGTGCTTATAGCCAACTACTTCTACAAAGAAAGAACTTTTCCTTACATTGATTCACTCAGTATCTATTTTAGGATGATCAACCTAAATCTTGTGTTTGATGTATTTCATATGTTTCACCTTTACTTTGATATGTCCTGAGGCTTTTGATTTCATGTATCCTTATTTGAGTCTTTCTTATCAAACCCATGGCTTGCATTAACCGTTTAAGTGAATTTCTTGACTTTATCAACTTTTACATCTTTGTTGTGTTGAGTATCATCTAATTTGCTCTTTTGTTCATCATGTTGCATCTTTTGCTATGCTGAATGTTATTTTATTGCTCTTGTACATTAGTCATCATATTGTATCTCTATCATGTTGATTGTACGATGTGTTATCTCATTGTATTGGTCTGTTTTTGTATCTTTAATATGTTGAATAAGTTTTATGATATTTCTACAATTGTCATCATAAAAACAACACATGTTACCTACAAAACAAGGTTCCACATTCTCCCCCTTTTTGATGATGACAACACATCTCTCATGGGAGGTGGTAAA
Organism: Vicia faba; assembly: GCA_948472305.1. NCBI lineage: Eukaryota > Viridiplantae > Streptophyta > Magnoliopsida > Fabales > Fabaceae > Vicia > Vicia faba. Next base: position 219,325,686 of record OX451741.1, read on the forward strand.
AGAAACAAAACAATATATATATATATATATATATATATATATATATATATATATATATATATATATATATATATATATATATATATATATATATATATATATATATATATATATATATATATATATATATATATATATATATATATATATATATATATATATATATATATATATATATATATATATGGAGTGATATCAATCCCTCTGAGTTAGATAGATTATATACCTTCCCCCTGAGAGTATACTTCTCCCCCTTTATCATTATAAAAAAGGCAAGTAAAAGAATAGATATACAAATAAATAGTATTATAGCATATGTAATACAATGGGAAAACTGACTTTTTGGTTTTATCGCAAATTTCCAGATAGCTAGAGTCACCACCAACTTTTCTTTTATCCGATATTTAGGAAAGATGAAAAGAACAGGAAAGACCTTGAAGATTTTGAGTTCGGGGAGTAGGTTATGAAAAGCGAAGGTGTTAGCACCCTTTTAATCTTTAGTTATCTATGGGCTCTTAATTTCTTAGCTCACTTTCAAAACTTGCTTTGTGCATGTGATTTAAAAATATTTGAAAAGCCAAAGTACGGCTAACTTTGTAATGATTCTTGTATCAGTCTTCAAGAATGCGTACAAAGTGTTTTGAAAATATTTGTTTTGAAAGTGTGATGTGTGAAAAATATTTTTTTATAAAAAATTATGAGCAAGCGATTAAGAGTTCCTTACCCACTAAAGGTCGTTCTTATTCTTTTCCTTCTCCTTTAGAGATAGTGATATCCGTACCATTAGTTGGTAGGCAGCCCTATCCATTGGATGTAAAGTGACAATCGAAGGGTCATCATATGGTCATCGAAGGCAACAAATAGAGATACTTTAGAAATTTATCAGATGGACTAGATCATTTTTTGTAGGCAACTTCGAAGGGCCATCGAGGGACTATGATATCTCTTTGAAGAAACGTCTCACCGAAGTTTTTCGTCCCCTTATTGTCTGAATATGATGGCTATATATAGAAGAAGAGATTAGGTTAGAAACATGGGCTTGGACTTTGTACAACACATGCCTTTGATTTGTTTTAGAAATAAGTTGAAAGGTGGTAAAACCATGAAGATTTGATTGAAAAATAAACATGCACGTTTTGTAGCTTGGTCATGGGCCTCCAAAATAACCAAATCAAAAGTCTCTTATGCCTTGCACCTCCTTTTAATATTTATCTAATTTAACTTTGACTTTAAATAAATAAAATCAAAATAAATGAAACAAAAAATAAAAGGGTGTATGAATAGATTTAGAGGTCCATTATAAGGTCAAGAACACATTTGGACTCTAAAAGATAAGCCCATTTGTCCAAAAATTCTAGTTTGCTCAAATTGGATTTCATGCATTTTCTCAAAATTACCCAACTTACACCAATCATAACGCTCTCAATTTTTATGATATAAAGGTAATCTTGGACTTTTTGGAAAGCTTAAGGTGTCCCTTATAACTCTCGTGTCAATCATTTTTTCATTTGATGACTTTATCTCAATGTAAATTGATTTGACAAAAGGTGTCTTTTTATTGACTTTTAAAATTACCTGTAATGTTTTGGCCCATATCTCTTAAATGAAGCATTTTTTAGCCTTGGTTTTAGAGAGACAAAGTTGTAGAGAATTGAATTTCCATTAAAATGGGCTTTGGTTGAGAATTTTTTGATGAGGCATGTGGAAGTTATGCTTGGTCAAAGTTCATTTGACTTCTCATAAAGAAAACCCTAATTTTGCAACTTTTGACTTTTGATGAATCTTGAGTCTTCTTGATGAATCATGATAAACCTTTCATCAAATGATGAATGTGACTTAAAAACTTGATGTTGACCAAAAATCTTGAAGTTTGAATGTATGTTGACTATAGTTGACTTTTTGTCCAATATAGATGATTCTCACTTATCTGAGCAGTTGACTGAGTAAAATTGTGATGTAAGGCTTGAAAATTGACACGAGGATTCTTTGAAGCATATGAGGAACCATGAAACTCAATTGAGTCATTAGAAGTCCCATTTTTCTTGAGAATACCAAAACCCTAGTTTTAGGCTATTGCTTGGGAGGAGGGTTCATCTGACCAATTCTTGAGTAGTCTTGAACATTTGACAACCTTAAAAGCATGAGAAATTATTTTTAAAATGAGAGGGCAAATTTTGGGGTACAACGGCATACATATAACATATTCAAGAAAACATCTTTGCAAAAGATATCAAGTATGACAGCTAATGTAGCAAGGCATAATGAATTTCAGAGAATAACATAGGAACACTCATGGCAACGACTTTTAACAAACATGTTATACGAAGAATCATGGTATCATGAGAAATATCTAAAAAAAACATATATTTTTATGAAATTTATAGAAAACACTTGGCGTACATGTCATAGGCAATTATAGTGGCATCACAAAAGATAAAGCAAGTGTACTTATAACATGAAAAATATTTCCTATGTGTATAATCTCTAGAGTGTTTCTAATCATGGTATGCAATTCACAAAAAATTAGTTTGATAATAATCTTGTCTTTACAAACATGGCATATAGGAAAAGAAGAAATTAGCACAAATATTATGATAGAGAGAAAACATGTTTTATTTATCTAATTCTAAAGTTTGCATAAACAAGGTTCCTTAAGATATATAGGCAATATCATAACAAAGAATACTTCTTTGCATAGCAAGGCTATCATGGCATAATGGAAAGAGAAATATTCTTGTTGAAAGGCTATATCCTAAGGTTTAAGAGCAATGCTTTCTAACCACTTAAGTATTGTATATGGAAATGGAGGTATACTCACTAATATTTAAGAGCTTAAGTTCTCTAGTTATTTAGGTATTGCACATGGGAAGTGAAATTGCTTACGTTACCTATATATCTTAAGGTATGTGCCCAAATTTGTTATAGAAATATATTTATTTTGTATATCTATGTATGTTTAAAGGATTTTTAAAGCTCTTATGTGCCTATTAGAACAAGGTTATATTATGTTTTTCTTAAAGAAAATATCATGGAGTAAAGTGCCATAGGTAGAAGGGAAAACATGCTTTATTTTACTAAAACAAGCGAGTACAAAAGGAAAGAAACATACATAAAGGAAAAATTCAAGGAAAAACATATTAATAGAAAAATTAAAACACAACTAGAAAATAAATCTTAATTCATCTCATCATCATCTTCGCTGAAGGGTACGGGTGAGATAAGGTTTTTCCTAGCCGTTTTCTCAATGAACATGTTTATCTTATCATTCGTTTTTCTTTGCTCTTCGAGGATGTTGGTGTTGGATCTAGATGGAAGTGTGTTCCTTCTTTCCCTCCATATAAGTTGTTGGGCTAGAAATTCTACTTCTTGGATAGTAAAGCCCATTTTGCTTATTGCGGGTTGATCTATCTTAATATGTTAGATGATGGGTTCCCCTTTAGCAAAAGGATAGTCAGCGTAGTTGATACTTTTGGATATGAGTTCAACATAGGTCAAGATGATGTTCTTTCTTTTTATCTATAATATGTGAGTAAGAACTGAAGGTTTGAAAAACACAAGAAATGGGGGTTTGAATTGGGTTTTCAAAACAAAACTATTCTTTTATAAATATTCCCCTTTAAGTTAAAATAATATTTCCTTCACTCTTGATAATAACAATAAGTAAGAGCAGGAAGTAAAGAACAATGTATGTTTATACTAGTTCACTTGAAAATTGTCAAGCTAGTCTAGTCCACCCTCCAAGGTGATTTCGCCTCACTTAATCTAGAACTTAATTCACTATAACCAGACTGATTACAATTTGCACAAGCTACCCGCAAGTGACTAACAACCTCTAAGACTCGCAAGCCCTAGACTTATTAAGGATTCAGACCTACCCGGTCCCTTAAGGAATATCAAACAATAATCAACATGATTATTACAATGCACAAGCTACCCGCAAGTGAATAACAACTTATAAAACTCGCAAGCTCTAGACTTATTAAGAATACAAACCTACTCAATCCCTTAAGGAATATCAAACAATTGTTTGAATACAAGTTTTGCTTACAAGATTGTTGCTTCTAAAAATCTGAATATGTACACTATTTTAAGAATAGTGACTTAAGAATGTGAAAGCTATGAACAACATTTGCAAGTGAATATTCAGTGAATTGGAAGCTTTCTCTATTAGTCTTCAAGCCTTTATATAGCCAATAAAATAATATGTTCATTGAGGGATACTCTTGGGGTTTCCAAAAACATTGGAAGCTTGATCAGTAACGTGGGGTACAAGATCATGCGACACATCCATCCTTTCATGGTAGTGGAATGAAATGTTGATTGTACCATGTTAACATTATCTTCTTTCCTTCCGCACTTCAGAGGCTTCTGCGAGCACGAGTTTAGAAGCGATAACATAACACAAGGTCATCAAAACTTCAAGTCTTCAGATTCTTCAGAACTGCGTCTTCAGAGTCTTTAGCATTTGGTTGTGAGAACCTTTTCTTGGAACATTGGGTCTTTAAAACTTCAAGTCTTTAGAATCTTTAGAACTTATGTCTTTAGAGTCTTTAGAAATTGGTCTTCAGAACCCTTATCTTTAGAACCTTGTTATTAGAAACACAAGTCTTCAGCATCTACACTTCAGTAGAAACTTTGTCTTCAGATCTTCTAACTTTGTTTCTTTGGAACACGTTGTCTTTAGAAGCTTGAGTCTTTAGAATCTGGACGTAAGTAGAAACTTATGTCTAAAAATCTTCTGACTAGTTTCTTTAGACAAATATCAGAGCTTACATTTTATAGCCTTCTGCTACTATTCAACAGAACTTGTGTAGCATAGAAGCGGAATCAATTCTCTTCTAATGTCTTGGCCACGCCATCCATCAGAAGCAGAACCTCTTTGTTAAGTACTCAACAATAACAAACATTAGAGTATCAAAATTTTTCATACAGACATACTCATTTATTATCATCAAAACTCAGATAATATTGCATAACCAAATCTTGTTCTTACAATATCCCCCTTTTTAATGATGACAAAACTATGCATTTTGATGACACAATTTTGTTCTTATAATCAGAAGAAGTGAAAATAGAAAGGTAAGGAATACTTATCATTTTTATGATGATCCCCCTGGGTCAATGATTTGATGAAGATCAAATATCCTGACTTTGAGCCATTTGAGTAAAACTCCCCTAGTTCTAATAGATCAGATATCTAGATCTTGAGATTATTGACTCTGGATGCGAATAGACAAATTGAGATCTTGATGTCAATGAAATAGTTGAGATCTTGATTCCACACAACTTCTTCTTATTGAATCTTGACTTTAGATTCCAACAAGAATAAAATCAAATTGAAATCTTTGAAATTTTAATGTCACTAAGATAACTTCCAGATTCTCAATTTTGGAGTCTTATTCCAAGTTTCACTTCTTGAAGTATGATTATGAATTGCAAAACATCTTCAGAGTCTGAAGCCAATAGTCAGCTGAAGCCAACAGGTTAGACATAAGCCTTGAATAATGCTTTCAGATCTTTGTCTTTAACCAGAGTTCTAATTTCCTGAAAAAGAAAAACAATTCTAACAGAAACAGAAGTTTAACTGGGTTAGAATGTGAGCAACTATTTTCAGAGAACATTTTCCAGAACTTGATTATTGAAATCAAAGTTATGTTCATTTAATTACTCCCCCTATTTGTCATAATCAAAAAGGTAATTATGTGTGAAAAACATAAAAACTAGAAGAAACAATCAAGAAAAGACAAGAAATTTCACTGATATTGGAAGGAGATTACAACAGAATGAATATAGACAGGGAAAGCTATCTAAACTTCAAACACATCATAAATTAAATAGAGCACTGGTTCTGATGAACGGATTTCTTTGAACACTTTCAATTATATCTGCTACCTCAAATAGTTCAAACAACACACGTCCATACGGAATGAATGGTTTTTGAGAGTTCCGAGATGCTAGGATTGATAGCTTCAGATGATTGAATATTATTTCCGAAAGATGAATTAGAACACTCTTGCGAAGGCAATAAAGAAGACACATATCCCTAGGAAAAACATTATCAAGATCTTCTCCTCTGGGATGAAGATTTTTCAACAGGAACTGGAACCAGATTTTTGCAAGTGGTTTCAAGTGATATGAACTAAGGGGCTCATATCTAGATGAAGAGTTGGGTAAAGGTGGACTCTGGATGGCTTCATCAATGGAGGAGCGAGTGATCGTAATCGAAACACCAAAGATGTGAGAATGAGTGTTGTTTCCATCAAGACTAACAGAAACATGAAGCCAGAAATTCTTTAAGAGGTTAGGATGAATATGACCTCTCTATTTCATACCTAAACCATCCTTGGTTTTCAATAACCTCGTTGGTGAGACCATCATTAGACACATAATTGGGTTTTTTCTCTTTGATTACCTCGAGAAGATTTTCATCTCCTTGAAAAATTCAAATAGCCATGGTATGTAGACAAGATAGAAGCACTAGTGCAGGAAAGACTTTTTACATCGGGCGAAAAGTATATTTTACATCGGAATAGGTCCGATGTAAATCCAAGTGATGTAGTAAATCAAAGACATTTTTCATCGTGCAACAGCCCAATGTGAAAAATCCACCTACCACATCGGTTGGATGTTAGGTCTGATGTGAAAAAAATACATTTTTTTTATTAAAAAAATATATGCAATATTTTACATCGGTTGCCAAACTGGCCCAATGTAATATATGGTTTTTAACATCGGTTACCTTAATGTCCCGATATAATATATATGTTTTAACATCTATTGCTTCAATGGCCTGATGTAATATGTTTGCTTTTTTTAGAGGAATCGAGTTGGATTCCCTGTAATTTTTTTGGTACCTAATTTTTCATATTTTTACAACATCACACATACCACATTTAGGTGGCTATTTTTCATATTTTTACCACATCACACAGACCAGATTTAGGTTTCTATTTTCATATTTTTCTAATCAGTGAAGGGTAAATTCATTGCACCAAATAGCTAGGATGCACATATATATTCTTCAAAATGAACAATTGATTTATAAAAGTATTAATCTAGGATACACACAAGTGTACAAAATTAATTGCGCTAGTAGAACACATGGGGACATCTCCATTAACATTTGTCGTGCACTTCATCTCCATTCCAGAAATTGGATCAACTTAATCATTAATTAAGCCATGAGAGAGAATTTATATCACCAGTACTCCTGCATCAAGAAGAACTCAAGCATGTAAAGAGATATTAATATGGAAAAGGGTTTTGTTGATTTATTAACAATTGATTTGACTCCATCCAATTATTAGCATCTTTATATGTATTTCACTTGTATGTGAAAAAAGGGACAAATGCATTTAAAAGTAAAAACTAAAGTATCCCACCCAAAAAAAAAAATACCAAAGGATTTTCCAATTGCTCAAAGTAAAGCACACTTCCTAATTGAAGAATAATCATTATAAGAAAACATAAAGAACAGTGGATTTAGGGTTTCACATAAAAACAAAAGGTGATAGTGATACATAAAATTGGAAGGAAAAATAGTAGAAAATCCATTCTCTCTTTTCTTCATTGTTGCATCTTGTTTTATTTTCACAGTTATAAGTCAATAAGTATCGTTGTTTTAAAACAATAGACACATCACAGGGTAAACATGGAACTGGAAAACATTTTAAAAGTCTTACCTAGAAGAATAATAGCAATATGATCAACACAAACTCCTTGTAGCAGAAATACACAAAAGACACTTACTAAAAAGGAGCACATACCAATAATCCATGAACTTGAATCTCTCTTATGTTTGGTAAACAAGTGACGAGCACTTTCTCAAAATATCCTACAAAACAATAATTACATCAATTAATTTTCTTGACAAAACCTGATATACTCAAAAGTGAACAATAAGATCCGGTCGTGTATTTTGATCCTTTGAAAATGTGTAATAACAATAAGAAAAATTATCAATGCCAAATGAAAATACAGATATAACCTCGTACCTTTAAGGGAATTGTCATTTCAGCAACATTATTATTAGCATCCTTAGAATTATCCTCCAAATTTGCAAGCTCCTGAAGAGTACAAATAGAAGTTTGGTAAAATACCATGAAGGAAATTAAACATCAAACAATTTATTTTGTGAAAATGTAGAGAAGAGCAACGGAAGACCTTTGATGGGATAAATAACTCTTCTTGTTTTCTTTTGTTTTCATCACTTTTTTCTGCTTGCTTCTCTTGTCTCTCTTGCCATTTCTTTTTGTTGCTCAAAAAGTATTCCCCAGTTTATAATTCTATATCAACCTAATATATCACATAAATTACAAAACAATATTTGATAGAATAGGGAAATGAGTATATGGCTTCTTCTGTTTGGTGCTAACATTCTTTTGCTTTACATTTTTCCACAATTCATCATTAGGGTCATAGGAAAAGAATCAGAAGTTAGGGAATTATTTCATATCATGTTTGCAAGCAACAACAAAGAAACCTCTACTATAAATCAAAGAAAAGATAAACTCTTGGTTCACAATGTAAATTTACTGCACAAGTCAACTCAGTAAAAGAAAAGAAGCATCAGCGTCACAACTTGCATCAGAATAACACAACTTCACAACCAAGGTAATCAAGAATTACTACAGCGAAGCACAAGAAATTTGATTTCAGACCAACAAAAGAAAAGTACAGAATATCACAATTACACGAGTTCAGCCCAATGACAATTATTGCAGTAAAACATTCAGTTCTCCAAGATCACAAACAATAACATATTAGAAAAATCAGAGACTATTGTTCACCCAAAGCCACAGTCGCAGACAAATAACAAAAAAACACTAAACTACATTATCATTATGATACGGTGGGAGAACTGACTTGGTTGTTTTTTGTTTGATCGCAATTGTTACGGTTTAGCAAGAGTTGCCATCGACTTTTCTTTTATCCAATAAGGAAAGGCTGAAAAGAACAGGAAAGACCTTTAGAGATGTTTTCTTGAGTTCGGGGGGTAGATTATGAATAGGGAAGGTATTACAACCCTTTTTATCCATGGTTTTCCATGGGCTCTTAGTTACTTTCTAGATCACTTGCTTTTGTTTGAATGTGCTTGTGGTGTAGGTTTTGAAAGTATTTTAAAAATGTCTTTGTAATGGCTCTTGTTTTTATAAGAACGCGTACAAAGTGTTGTCTTTTGAAAATATTTCAAATGAGAGTGTTGTTGTAAAAATGTTTTTTAGTAAGCAAGCGAGTAACTAGGAGCGAATCTACCTACTCAAAAGGTCTTAAGTGTTCTTTTCCTCCTCCTTTAGATGTAGCTATGTTGCCATTGATTTTGTAAGAAGCCCCATCGTTGGATGTTAAGGGATGGGTGCGGCACGTTTATATAGTCATAGAAGGAAACCCATGGAAAGTTTTAGCAATGTCGTTTTAGGGACTAGATCGTTTACCGAAGACAACATCGAGGGTCATCGAGGGACTACGATCTTTTATCAAGGGTCTTTTGCTAAAACGCCCATGTTCGAGGGACATGACTAATTTCTGATAGGCGACAAGTGAGATTACCCTAAGGGTGCGTGTGTGCAAAGTGTGTTTGATTGCATGCATTTAGTCTTAATTAGGGTTATCTATTTGTTAATTTCATGTCTTGCCATACACGCCCTAATTACAATATTTTAGGGATCGGGGTACAAATTTACAAATGGGGAGTTGCAAGAATTTAAATCCTAATTAACTATTACAACCATATTGAAATGGACAATGCAAGAAAGAAAAAGAACTTGTTTTTTAAAAATGGTTTTTGGTCTTTAATGAATAAAAAAAGAAATAAATTAATTAAAAAAGAAAATATTCTTATGTCTTTTTTATATTAATAAAAAGGATGTTACTGTTAAAAATGAAAAAAAAGGGGAAAATAACGATAAAATAGAATCAGCATGTTGCTGGAAGCAAAACAAAGGAGATCAGAAGTTCTGATGTCAGGCACGCTGTGGTTCAGAAAGAAACGTCAGTGGGAATCAAAAGTTCTGGATCGATACATTCTGAGGTCCTGTAAGACACGTTAGAGGGAAAATATAGGGTTTGAGAAAAATGCAGGCGTGGACTAGATCAGCAGCAATTTGGAGTGTTGTGGCAGCTAGTTGCAGGACTGTGCTATAGCAGTGCAGCTAGCTGTTCAAACAAGGTTTTGGGGTTTTGTGATGTTCTGATCGAAAAAGACCAAAATGAAACTCGAAGGGTGATGCTCTGATCAAAGCATATGCTGAAGAGTCATGTTCTGATCGAAGAACTATGTTCTGAACCATGTTTGCAACTTCTGACCGCACTTGCGTGGAGGCTGGCTCAGAAGTTCTGAAGTATCATATTCTCTGAACACTAAGAAAATTTTCTAAATGTTTAGAAATTTGATTTTTTTAAAAGTAATTTCTGACTTCTGATTTTTTGATGAACCAATTTCATGTCTTGATGAAATATAATTGTTGAAACTTGATTTTTGATCTAAAAGTCAAAGTTTGACTTTTCAGTGTGCTTTTGACCATTTTGCCCTTATGGATGATTTTCTTGAAAAGTTGTAATTCAAGACTTGAAACTTGATAAAAGCAAACCTGAGAGTCCAGGATGATCCTTTGAGAAATGATAGGGCAAATTTTGGGGTACAACAACTGCCCATGTTGAATCTTCTTAAGCTTGAGGGTGTAGATTGGCCGGTCTGCCTTTCGTGATCTGAAGGTGGAAGATGATTGAACACTAGAGTGCCCAGAAATTTGCACTCGCATGAAGTAATACTGATTGGTGATATCGAGAATGGGCTTGCAGATTCCATCCAGAAAAGATCGGTTGCATAATAGATTCCTTGGCGAGAATTCCTGTACCTGCAGTTGAGGAGGACTTCGCCGGGGAATTTTGATTTATGTCTTGGGAAGTAGATTCTAGGAGCTTCGGTTATCCATTACTCTGATAGGGAATTAACTCTTGATTGAGGAGGTGAAAGTAGAATGCATATTTGGTTAGGGTCTAGGCTGTACAGCAGCTTACTAGGGAAATGTGAAATCGGCCGTATCTGGTCGGGTCTGGGCCTTACAGTGTTGTAAACTGTTGTCTGGAGATGAGGGAGAAGGAACCTGGATAGTAGGGTTACGAGAAGGAACCTGGGTCGTATGGTTACTTTGAAATGAAAGCCTGGATAGTAGGGCTATGAGAAGGAACCTGGGTCGTAGGGTTACTTCGAAATGAAAGCCTGGATAGTAGGGATTATGGGAAGGAACCTGGGTCGTAGGGTTACTTCGAAATGAAAGCCTGGATAGTAGGGCTTATGGGAAGGAACCTGGGTCGTAGGGTTACTTCGAAATGAAAGCCTGGATAATAGGGCTATGAGAAGGAACCTGGGTCGTAGGGTTACTTCGAAATGAAAGCCTGGATAGTAGGGCTATGAGAAGGAACCTGGGTCGTAGGGTTACTTCGAAATAAAAGCCTGGATAGTAGGGCTATGAGAAGGAACCTGGGTTGTAGGGTTACTTCGAAATGAAAGCCTGAATAGTAGAACTTATAGGAAGGAACCTGGGTCGTAGGGTTACTTCGAAATGAAAGCCTGGATAGTAGGGCTTATGGGAAGGAACCTGGGTCGTAGGGTTACTTCGAAATGAAAGCCTGGATAGTAGGGCTAAAAAAGGAACCTGGGTCGTAGGGTTACTTCAAAATGAAAGCCTAGATAGTAGGGCTATAAGAAGGAACCTGGGTCGTAGGGTTACTTCGAAATGAAAGCCTGGATAGTAGGGCTATGAGAAGGAACCTGGGTCGTAGGGTTAGTTCGCTTGATCATGTAGATTAGTTGACCCGTTTAGTTTCGGGAACTGATTTTTTCATTAGTTGTCTGCAGATATGACATGTATAATTGTTGGAATTGTTCATGATAATTGTCTTTCCTAAAAAGATAACAGGGTTAATCATATGCGATGCATGAAATGCGTTGTGAGATGATGTTCTCAAAATAAATGAGATTATGCTGTACGTGATATGTATGCGCATGTCATGACGTATGAGCATGAGATGTTATTTGTGACATATTCGAGTCTGGGAAAATAAATCCTTGTCTGCTGCTGGAGAATATAGCATTCCTGACTGTTGTAGAGAACTGTGGTTCTTCTACTTCCGTTGGGGATGGTGAACGCAAATGATTGTGCTAGAGGTTTACTCCTCGTTGTTTATGAATATTCTGCCAGGGAGAGACTCTGTATGAGAATAGCTCTGCGGGGGAATGACTCTGTTAAGCTCTTTTGGGGATTGAGCTTCTGTATCTAGAGAAACAAACTCTGCTTGGGGAGATAATAATTTATGATGATTCGCTCGCGATTATGAAATTCGACCAGGGGATATAGATGTCAGGTTTCTGGACGACCCTAACTAGGGAGATTACTTCCCATTTTGAGAGAACTGACATCAATGCTTTGATTACCTTTACTCTATGGGGGATACAAATGCTACGAGGTTGTATGCGCTGATGATTATTTTTAAAGGTTGTCTCAGCCCCAGTATCGGCTGGACAGAGTAACTGTCGGGTTTTGACTTTTCTAGTTTTTGCCCCTGTTTCTTAAGTTACGAGCAATTGTCTTTTCGTTTCTTATGTAAATATTTATGAGCAGTAACCACATTCAATGCATATGTCAAGAATAAATCATTGTACGTTTTTGCAAAACAAAACAGAAAAGGACAAAAACTCATATATATTTTTTTGTAAAAATGATTTGTATTGATCTTCGAAGTTGGCCTATAATAGGCGTTTTTGTACAAGGAGGCTAACGCTCTAGTAAGAGAACACCACCGTAAGAATAGAAGTTATACAATATTGTGTAAAAAGAAAACAACTATGTACAACAATCGCATTGGGTTCCAATTCTACTATTGCCGCTATGTCTTCGAGCATCTCATCACTTTGTTGCTTGTCTGAAGCTGACTAGATTGATTGGTGTCGTTCGAGCTTGACAGTTGATACTGAGGTCTGATCGCAAGGTGATCCAATGGGACATAGTGATACACTTTACATCCCTAACTTTTTCCTGGACCGCCCATTCGAGTTTTCAGTCCACCGGGATACCCTTTTTTGCCCAAGCTGCCTTTTCAGGTTTTCAGCTTGCCGGGTGTACATATTTTTTTCATTTTCATCCCTTATTTTTGCCCGAACCCTCTTGGTTCGTCGGGAAGCCCTTATTTTTGCCTAGGCCAGTCAACCTAGCGAGTCTTTTATCATGCGAAGTATCTTTTCACTTTTTCCGTATTGACAGGGTGAGGAAGGTCATCACCGTCCATGGTGGTTAGAATCATGGCTCCACCCGAGAAAATGTTTTTAATCACAAATGGCCCTTCGTAGGTGGGAGTCCACTTGCCCCTGGGATCACCTTGCGGCTGTATGATGCGTTTGATCATTAGATCCCCGACTTGATATTCTTGACGTCTGACTTTTTTGTTGAAAGCCTTGATCATCCGTTTTTGATACATTTGACCATGACGACAGCAGTAATTCTCTTCTCATCGATCAGATTTAGTTGATCAAGTCGAGTCTAGATCCAGTTGTCTTCATTCAAACCTGCGTCCTTCATAATCCTTAGAGAAGGAATCTGGACCTCAATGGGTAGCACTGCCTCCATGCCATATACCAGAGAGTAGGGTGTTTCCCCTATCGACATCTGTCCCGAGGTACGGTACCCATGAAGAGTGAATGTTAACATCTCATGCCAGTCTTTGTATGTCACTGTCATCTTCTGTATGATCTTTTTGATGTTCTTGTTAGCCGCTTCGACAGCGCCATTCATCTTCGGCCGGTAGTGAGAAGAGTTATGATGTTGTATCTTGAATTGCTCACAGAGCTCAGTGATCATCGTGTTATTAAGATTCGTACCATTTTCTATGATAATTCTCTCGGCCACACCATACCGACAGATCAGGTTATGCTTGATAAATTGCGCCACAACATTCTTGGTAACAGTAGTAAAGGAGGTCGCCTCAACCCATTTCGTGAAGTAATAAATGGTCACTAGGATGAAGCGATGCCCATTGGAAGCGGTAGGCCTGATTTCTCCGATCATGTCAATTCCCCACATTGCAAAGGGCCACGGAGCTGTCAAGACATTCAAAGGAATCAGAGGCACGTGCACCTTATCAGCATAAATTTGGCACTTATGACAAGTTCGGGAGTGCTGATAACAATTTGCTTCCATAGTGGAGCAAAAGTATCCTTCCCGTAGGATCTTCTTAGCCATGGTATGTCCACTTGAATGGGTTCCGAAGGTGCCTTCATGTAGATCTTTCATAATCCTCTCTGCTTCGCTCTTGTCTACACACCGCAGTAAGGTAGAGTCATGATTGCGCTTGTAGAGGATTCCATTATTGAGGAAGAATTTCACAGCGAACCTTCTCAGAAACTTCTTATCATTTGCAAATTCCCCTTCGGGATACTCTTGAGCCTCGAGATACTTCTTTACTACATGAAACCAGGGCTTGTCTGCCACCTCTTCAGTATCAATCTCACAGCAGTGTGCTGGTTCATCCAACTTTTCAATGGTGATTCGAGGAGCTTCGTTGTCCCACCTAACTTTCAACATAGAAGACATGGTAGCTAGCGCGTCCGCTAACTGATTCTCCTCTCGTGGGAAATGTTCAAAGGTTACCTCCTTAAATTGTGGGAGCAATTTCAGTACGTGCTCTTTGTATGGGATGAGATTCAGATGCTTCATATCCCATTCGCCTTTGATCTAACTTATCACCAAGGCTGAATCCCCGAAGACATTTAAGAACTTGATCTTGAGGTCAATAGCGGCTTTGAGACCCATGATGCAGGCTTCATACTCTGCCATGTTGTTAGTGCAGTTGAAACATAATCGGGCAGTGAAGGGAGTATGACAGCCCTCAGGAGATATGATTACGGCGCCAATGCCATTACCGAGTGCGTTCGAAGCTCCGTCAAAAACATGGTCCATCGGGATCCTTCCTCAGGTCCTTCATCCGGTCCAGGTTTTTCGTAGTCAGTCACTAGCATGATATTCTCGTCCGGGAACTCAAAATTCATGGACTGGTAGTCATCCACGACCTGATGAGCCAAATGACCAGCCAATACACTCCCCTTAATTAATTTTTGGGTTGTATATTGTATATCGTGTTCAGTTAAGATCATCTGCCATCTCGCTATTCTTCTGGAGAGTGCGGGCTTCTCGAAGATGTATTTGATTGGATCTATCTTAGATATCAACAGAGTAGTGTGGGTCAACATATATTGTCTCAGTCGGCGAGCAGCCCATGCCAAAGTGCAACAAGTTTTCTCGAGCAATGAGTATCTTGTCTCACGGTCGGTAAACGTTTTTCTAAGGTAGTATATTGCGTGCTCTTTTCGACCAGACTCGTCATGCTGCCCCATCACACACCCCCATTGAATTGTCTAGCACTGTTAAGTATAATATCAAAGGCCTTCCTTCAACTGAAGACATCAGAATTGGCGGTTCTTGAAGATATTCTTTGATCCTTTCGAAAGCAGTCTGGAATTCGTCATTTCACTTTACCACTTGATCTTTCTTCAGAATCTTGAAGATGGGCTCACAAGTAGCAGTCAGATGTGAAATGAACCTGGCGATATCATTCAAGCGTCCCAAGAAACCTCTAACTTCCTTCTCAGTACGTGCAGCCGAAATCTCTTGTATGGCCTTTACCTTTGCGGGGTCTACCTGAATACCTTTGTCACTGATGATGAAACCCATAAGCTTACCAGACCTTACCTCGAAGGTGCACTTGTTTGGATTCAACCTCAGCTTGTATGTCTTCAACCTGTTGAACAACTTTTGTAGATGATCAAGATGTTCCTCTTTGGTTTGAGACCTGGCTATCATGTCATCAACATAAACCTCGATCTCATGGTGAATCATATCGTGGAACAAAGCGACCATGGCTCGCTGATAAGTTTCCCCAACATTCTTCAACCCAAAAGGCATCACCTTGTAACAGAAGATGCCCCACTGTGTGACAAAGGTCGTCTTCTCCATGTCTTCAGGAGCCATCTTGATCTGGTTGTAGACAGAGAAACCGTCCATGAAGGAGAAGATTTTATGTTGTGCGGTGTTTTCGACCAGGACATCAATGTGAGGAAGCGGGAAGTCATCCTTGGGGCTCGCCCTGTTCAGATCTCTGTAATCCACACACATCTGTACCTTGTCGTCCTTCTTAGGTACCAGAACGATGTTAGCAACCCACTGCAGATAGAAGGTGACAACTAAGAACCCTGCATCGAACTGCTTCATGACTTCTGCCTTGATCTTCTCTTACATTTCAGGGTGCATACGGCGGACCTTCTGTTTAACCAGAGGACAATCCTCTTTAGTTGGCATACGGTGTACCACGATATCAGTGTCTAAACCAGGCATGTCTTCATATGACCAAGCGAAGATCTCAATGTAGTCGTGTAACATCTGTATCAACAGCTGTTTGATCTTAGCTTCCAGATTTGCGCCGATCTTGACTTCTTTTCTATCCATCTCTGTGCCCATGTTTATTGTCTCAACTGGCTCTTCATGAGGCTGTATAGCCCTCTCTTCCTATTGTAATAGCCTAGCAAGTTCTCTAGGCACCTCACAATCGTTCTCACCTTCGTCCTCGGCTTGGTTGACCGGATTTTCAAAGTCATAGCTGGTAATAGCAGGATTGTTATCAATGGGATCCAGAGTGGATATGGATCCGCAGTTTGATACGTGAGTGTGTGTAAGAGGATAGCTAAATTGATAAAGTAAAAACAGAAAAGAAAAAACAGAGAGTGCAAAACTTGTATGCAAAGAACGTCCAATGATTCATTAATGATATATGAAATGACATATAATAACCCTCACAGATAGAACTATTATGCCTCGGGTAAGACACAAGGCCATAAAGTTTAAATTGTTCATTACAAACTCAGAAAATAGGTAAGACAATTACTGCGGAATAAAAGAAACTGGTATAAAATCTCTAGCTGCCCAATTACTCGGTCCACCGTTGGTAGTCAGGTATATCCAGCTATCAATATCAAATTCTTCCTCATTGTCTTCAATAGCATTGACCCCTCAATTGCTGATGCATAGGGGAGGTCCTCCAACTCGAGCGCGCCGAACAGCCCTATGAGCCCCTGAAGTAAAGCCCAAACCAAATTTGTTAGTTTTGTGAGTAAAATCAGGGAGCTATCCCCAATTGGTACACCCACCTTCTTCGACCACTACTCTGGCGTCCTTGAGAGAAGCCATCTTCAGAGGAGGTTTGGTGCTGGTAGTGGTCTCAGTTGACGCCAAAATCTGGGGAACTTCTTCAAAGTTTTGACAAGGGGTTTCTATGAATTCCCTGTCCATCTCTACGTGCCTGAAGGAATTCAGGTGACTCACCATATACTCCTCTTCTCCATGCACAGTAACTATCTTCCCCTTCACCGGATACTTCAACATTTGGTGTAGTGTAGAAGTAACATCCCCAACTTCATGGATCCAAGGACGACCCAACAAACAAGAGTACGATGGCCTGATGTCCATCACATAGAAAGTGGACTCAAAGGTCTGAGAGCCTACCTTGACAGGGATGTCCACCTCTCCATGCACCATTCTTTTAGACCCGTCAAAAGCCCTTACCACAATGTTACTAGGCTTTAAGGTCAAACCTTCACAATCTAACCGATCAAGAGCCTTCTTAGGAAGAATATTTAGCGAAGACCCAGTATCCACCAGCACATGAGCTATAGTGGTGCCCCTACATTCGATCAAGACATGCAGAGCATCATTATGCTTCCTCCCTTTCGGTGTTAAGTCGGCATATGAAAAACCCAACCCATTGTCAGCAGTAAAACTGGCTACACAGTCTTTGAATTGATTAACCGAGGTCTCTTGCGGCACATGTGCAGTCTTGAGGAATACGATCAAAGCTTTCGCATGGGCCTCGAAACACAACAACAGAGACAACATGGATATCTTCGAGGGGGTCTACCCCAACTGCTCGACCACATTGTAGTCGCTCTTTTTAATTATTTTTAATATTTCCTCTATCTCTTGCTTAGAGGTTTCTACGATAATATTTCTAGGTGCCTCCGTCCGAGCATGCTCACCTATAGCTTCTTTTCCTCGAGTCCCAAATGACTCGACGGAAGGAGTAACAATTAAAGTAAGAACAGGAGTAGTAGTTGAAGTATCGGTAGGAATAGCAGGTGAAATGACAATAGGCTTATTGACAGTCTTTGGGGAAATCACAGGAGAGAAAACCCTTCCACTTCTGGTGATCTTACTGGTCCTGACAATGTTACTGACATCGGGATCAGCCTCTTCATTCTTCAGGTCTTGTTTAACACCATGATAGTAAATATCGGCGCCATAATGCCAAGGGACAGCTTTGTCCGATGCGTACGGGTAGGACTAGGACAGGTGATTATTAACAGAGCAACTCTCGGAGCGGGTGTCATCCTAACAGGTCTTCTAGAGGAGGCCTTGGAAGGATTGGCGGAAATGGTTATAATAGCAACATGTTTAAATGGAACAGCTGGAATTAAAGTTTTCTCGAATAAAATTTCTCTGTTGTTCATCAGGCGCTGGACACCTGTCTTCAGCAAATAGCAACCAGAAGGCAGAGATGAACACATGTGGAAACCTTCATTACAACCCGGAAATAAATCGTCCAACAACAAATTCTTCTTAACAGTCATAAGAGGAGTAGAAACTTCATCAACAGAGGTAACGAATAGATCAGTATCAATGGCACTAACTCCATGGTTGTGCTTAGGCATGGGAGCAGTTATGACATTGGGCTTCTCTGGAGCATCAAACTCAATCTCCTTGGCTTCAGTCAGATCTTGTACCTTATTTCTTAGAGCCCATAAGTCATTTGTATCGTGGCCAGGACTCTCAAAATGGTAGGCACACCGAGCGTTTGGATTGTATTGAGGAGACGTGGTATTAGGATTCTTAGGAGCCTCCTTCAAGGTTGCCAAATTAGATCTCAACAGATGGGGTAAAACCTCTGTCAATGTCATGTTAATTCGGGTGAACTGCCTTTATGGTCTTTCTACCCTTTGCTGATTGTTGCGTTATGGAGAAGCCGCATGCCTAGGTATCATTACAACACTTACCATTGGACGATATTCTTCTCTGACCTCTCGGGCTATAAATGGCAATGGCCTCCTTCTTACCGATGAAGGGCCTCTTTAATGAACTCAAAGAGGTGTCTTTCTGTATCTTTCTGCTACAGATCCATGCTTCTACCCTCTCTCCGATTAATATCAGCTCTGTAGAACCAGCCGATGAGCTACCGATTAAATGGTTGAAGAATGAACCAGACAGCATCCCAAGAAACATGTCGGCCAACTCCCTATCAGACAAAGGGGGTTGGACTCTCCCAGCTAAATCTCTCCACTTCTGCGCGTAGTCCTTAAAGCCTTCACTTGTACCCATGGAAATACTCTGAAGTTGAGTATGGGTAGGGGCAAGGTCGGCGTTGTATTGGTACTGCTTATAAAAAGCAGCAGCCAAATCCTCCCAATTTTGGACATTGGTTCCCTCCAATTGGTAGAACCATTCAAGCTGAGTCCTTGACAAACTGTCTTGAAATAAGTGAACCCACAAGTTTCTATTAGCGGTGTGGGGCTGGATCTTCCTTACATAGGAACAAAGATGGAGCTTTGGGAAAGACACCCCATCATACTTTGAGAAAATTGGAGCCTTAAATTTCCGCGGGATGACCACTCCCGTCACCAATCCTAGTTCTTCGAAGTCCAACCCAGGTATTCTCTAGACTTCCATGGCGCTCAGTCGATCCTCTAACTGCTTGTACCTATCCTCAGTGGGAGAATATTATTCATCATTGTAGTCTGTATCATTGTCAGAAACCTCAGGACTAGGATTCTCCTCCCTTGCTTCTCTCTCTTGATTTTCCCCTTCTTTGGACGAGGAGGTCAGATCTACTGGTTGCTTCAACGAACCCCCAAATCTTCTGCCCATGTTAAGGATACTAGCAGACTTCTTCTTCTTCTTCTTCTTCTTCTTCTTTTTCTATTTCAGGACGAGGGCCTTCAGATCCTCCTGCTCTGTTGCCAGAGTTATGAACATCTGTTGAAATTGAGCATTTTGTGCCTGAAGGTCTTTGATGCTTTGTTCAGAAGACATTTTTGCTGAAATAAACAGCGAAGAAGATGAGAAACTTGTAATGGTACCTGTTTATGCAATGCTATGGATGGGATGCGTATGCAATGATTTCAAGGACTTTGGAAAATTTAAATTTGCAAACCAAAATGAAACAAAGATTTTATTAGTAGAATTCAAAGTACAATTTCCTCTTAGGCGTTACAATTAAAAATTCTAAAAACTAAAAAATCAAGTTTCCTATGGATGCTTCCTCTTCATGCCGAGATAGACATTAAGGCTTCTTTCCTTATGAAGCTGCTTTGTGAGCTCTAAAACCTTCTTCTCATGGGCATAGAACCGGTCCCTATAAGTATCCCGCTCCTTCTTCAACTGGATCCAAGACCTCTGTAGTTCTTCAAGATCAATGGGCATATTAGGATGAAGAACCATGTAGGGAATATCCCTTTTAGTAATGGGCTCCATAATCACTCGTAAGACGGCTATGTAGGGCATCGTAAGTTTCAGAGCGCGAGCTCGTATCCATTGGAGATAAGGTTCCATAGGAATGGAATTCTTCGGCCCCAAAGTCTTGGCGTCAGATCTGTTTATCATTCCCCAAGCTCGCGTGAACCTCTGGTGATACCCTTGAACATCCCTCTCATAGTATAATATAATGCCCTGGATAAGTAACTCATGAGTACCATCCCTTCGAGCGTAACCAAATTGTCGCAGAGCCAAACAAGGATTGTAAGTTATGCCTCCCCTAATGCCAAGTAGTGGGACATTAGGTAACTCCCCGCAACGGTTAATAATGGAAACATCTCCCACAAATCGGGAATACCAGAGAATATCCGCGTGAGAAAGTGACATTATCCTTTGCGACCAACCCAAACCTTCTTCATTCTTCAGCACTGACTTAGGGAGGTGAGAAATAAACCACCTCGACAGTAATGGCATGCAGCATATAAGGACCCCTCTTCTCCTCATGGTACAAGTATGGAGAGCGTGCAAGATATCTCCGAGCAAGGTAGGCACAAGGTTGCGAGAGAGGAAAATATTGACAACATTCACATCTATGAGTAAGTCTGGATTAGGGAATAGTACTAACCCATAAATTAGAAGGGCCAAAACCTCCTCAAAAGCTTGAAAGTCCAAATCATCCCAAAATAACTAGGCCCTGTCTATTAGGAACTTGGATAGAAAACCCTTGACTCCACTTCTTGTTTCCCAATTGGATACCACGTCGGCCCGTTTTAGATGCAAAGCTGAGGCACGGACTTCTGGCTTTATAACCTCTTCTAAACCTGTGAAAGGAACCTGGTCAAGAATGGGTATATTCAATAACTGAGAGAACTCTTCCATGGTATGCACCAACTGGTAGTTTGGAAAGGTGAAGCAGTGGTGCTCGGGATCAAAGAACTGAAAGAGTACACCCATCATCTTTTCATCAAAGCTTGAAGTAACCAGGTTGAGAATTCGACCATGTCTCTTAGTGAATGTAGAAGTTTCAGGAACCCTTGATATTAGTTCTTTGAGTTGGGGAGGTATTCTCATAAAGCTGATTCGGATAGTGTTTCTACGAGAGGAAGCCATGATCTGCAAAACAAAACAAAGATAAAATCCCTCGGTCCTTGAAATGGTTAGTGTAATAAGAATGGGTGATATGTTATGATGCATGATGTTATGTTTAAACAGAGTAAATCGCACACAAGCCATGCACAAAATAGACCTTAGGTTCAAAGGCTTGCATGAGGTTAAAGGTAAGTACCCTCTTGAAGTTTAGTTGGTTTCAAACCTGTCTTACAAAAGTAACTGGGTTCTAAGGATTCTCAATATCACTGATCATCCTCTATCGGGCATTATTTCAGCTCAGGAAATCTTTTCTTGCGGCCGAAATACCCCGAAAGTCTGATCTCAACGAGTGTAGCATCGAGTATCAACCAATCCTCAGCTTTATACTGAGGTCGACTATCGGCTATCTCACTACTTTCTAATGTCCAAGTTTGTTCAACTAAGGTTCTAAGGTTCGTTAGTGCTTCAAGACAGCACGCAGCGGCCCTGTATTCTCTTCGTTTCCACACGAAGGATACCGGTACCAACCAAAGTGTCATACCAACACAGCCATCACTTAAACCATATCGGTCTATGCCGTACATTCTCTACAATATTTTGCTATTTACTTAATAAGTGCCCCCAGATTCGGGTGTAGGATCTTTAACAATACCCAAGCAAAAAACCCTTAAATGTAAAGCAAGCAAGTCAAACAAAGAAAAGCAAGTAAAGGTGATCTAACCCTAAGGTAACCGCACTTTTAAGGTCCCCAGCAGAGTCGCCAGTTCTGTGATACGGTGGTAGAACTGACTTGGTTGTTTTGCGTTTGATCACAATTGTTGCGGTTTAGCAAGAGTCGCCACCGACATTTCTTTTATCCAATAAGGAAAGGCTGAAAAGAACAGGAAAGACCTCTAGAAATGTTTTCTTAAGTTTGGGGGGTAGATTATGAAAAGGGAAGGTATTAGCACCCTTTTCATCCATGGTTTTCCATGGGATCTTAGTTACTTGCTAGATCACTTGCTTTTGTTTGAATGTGCTTGTGTTGTGGGTTTTGAAAGTATTTTGAAAATGTCTTTGGAATGGCTCTCGTTTCTATAAGAACGCGTACAAAGTGTTGTCTTTTGAAAATATTTCAAATGAGAGTGTTGGTGCAAAAATGTATTGTTGTGAGCAAGCGAGTAACTAGGAGCGAATCTACCTACTCAAAAGGTCTTAAGTGTTCTTTTCCTCCTCCTTTAGATGTTGCTATCTTTCCATTGATTTGGTAAGAAGCCCCATCGTTGGATGTGAAGGGACGGGTGCGGGACGTTTATATAGTCATAGAAGGCAACCCATGGAAAGTTTTAGCAATGTCATTTTAGGGACTAGATAGTTTACCAAAGGCAACATCGAGGTTCATCGAGGGACTACGATCTTTTATCGAGGGTCTTTTGCTAAAACGCCCATGTTCGAGGGACATGACTAATTTCTGATAGGAGACAAGTGAGATTACCCTAAGAGTTTGAGCGGACCTGTTTTTGAAAAATAAGTCATCTCTACGAACAGTTATTGGAACCTCAGATATGGAAATGTAACAAGTTCAATATGGAATGAGATTGAAAATTTGAATTAATAGCTTGAATCAATTTACAACTTATTTAACATTTTTATCAAGTTACTAGTAATGCTATTTCCAATGGCAATTAATTAGAAAGCTAGCAAAACAATTTGTCAAATACTTGGTGTGCAATTGAGTTTTCAGAATTTTACTTTAAGTTGTGTTGATACAAAAAAGCACTTATAATCAAAAGTGATTATAGGCAATATCAACATTTAAATAAGATCAAAAATAGTCCAAAAAAATTATTATGAATCAATTGATAATGCAATTCTATTAGACAAATTGATTTATGAAAATGAAAGCAAGTAAAAGCAATAAGAAATAGACACGAAGATTTGTCTTCACAGTTCCCCACTTTCGTCCTCGTGTATGGGTACGTCTACACCTAATTCCAAGAGAAACTCCATAAACCATAATGCTTGTTGTTTATTCAACCCCTTCTATTCTTTTGATCTTGAGAAATGCCAAGGCACAATAGATCCCAATTGAGTTATCGATATTGCTACTACTTTACGTTCTTTATCTACAAAGTTTCTGCGCACAAACGATCAATTGTACCTATTGCAACACAAGACTTTTGTGATCTTCTGTTCTCTCACTACTTCTTTTGCATTATTTATCTCCAAAGTATTCCTTGCGTTATTTATCTCCAGAGTACTTCACTTGGCTGCAATCACCTTTTGAATGTCTTTCACGAAAACCCCTGTTGTACCCCAAAATTTGCCCTCCCTTCTCATCAACATTTTCTCATCACAAGACTCTTGGAGCTCAGGATCAAGTTAGGGTTTGCTCTGCTCAAGACCCCTCCTTGCATTGTTGACCCAAATTAGGGTTTGAGTTTGCACAAGGATGTTTTGACCCAAAATGCCCAAGGTGACTTTCATGCTTCAAGTTGGACCTACAAGTTTATCCATACCAAGTTTCAAGCCTTGATTCCAATCTTTGCCCAGTCAATTGGACAGTTGACCTAGAAATCAGCTGTATTGGGGAAAAAGTCAATTGTGGCCAATTGACAGTCAAACTTCATGATTTTTGACCCACATCAACATAATGAACTCATATGAACCATTTGGTCAAGTTTGGATCACAATTCCACAAGAAATTTGATCAAATCACCAAAAGGGCAAAATGGTCATTTTTAGGGTTTTGACTGCACAAAGGCAATTTTTGACTATTTGACCTAACCAATGGCAAACCAAATTCACATATGGACTCAAGGACTCAATGGCATTGTCTTGACACATTCAACATGTTCAAAAGATCCCAAATGCACAGGATTGACAGATGAATTTTCCAGTCAACTGATCAAAATTTGACTGTATACTGAAAAGTCAAACTTTGACTTTTTGGTCAAAATCAAGTGCCAAGATTCATTTTTCATCAAGACATGTCAAATTATGAAACTTGTTCATCAAGAAACTCAAAATGGCAAATTAGGGTTTAAAATGAAGAAATTTCATAACTTAGAAATTTTCTAAGTTATAAAATTTCCTTATTTTTTTCCTAACTTTGTCCCATTTTTTCACCAAGATGCAAATGGATTCAAACAAAACTCAAAACATGAAAGTTGTAGTAAATTGCAAAATCTACAACTTTGATTCACAAAGTTTTCTCAAAGGAATCTTTTAGCTCAAGTTATGATTTTTGGAACAAGGGTGAAAAACATTTTTAACTTAGAAAATTTTTGACCTATTCTAGGCAGGATTTTTGCCCAACTTCATGGCCATTTTTCACATGCTTCCACTTTGAGTTTTAATTTGCATTACAAAGACGTATTGTAGTACACATTCCAAGCTTTCCAAATTGTCCAATAACTTCTCAAACACCCTTGTGGTTAGGGAGAATCGAATTTGCAAAGATGGGCAAAAGTCACTTTTGTTCATAGCCAAATACATGTTCATAACATATGCATTTTCAACTCAGTATGGTTTATGCAAGCTTGCAGGCCTCTAACCCTCTTCACACTCAATAATTAAATGCCAAACCATTGTGTTCAAGCATTATTTTGTGCATTTGGTCATTACACATGAAATTATCCCTTAAATAGAAAAAGCACATTTGCCATTTTGATAAAGATACACTTTATGTCAAATACCATATCCAAGAGGTACAAGCCAGATCTTTGAGGCACAAGTTTGTAGGCAAATCCCACTGATCAAGAACAAAGTATGCATCATGCTTGAGAACTTGGTACAGGCCTATATCACAAGTTGACATCTCTTTGCTTACATGAGAAGAAACTTGGCAAAACACATAACAACTCTCATTCCTGTAAACACCAACCTAAGCAAACTTTGCTCTCATCTTTCACACTCCCTAACAGACCTAAGGCACGACTGAACCACCTCCAAAACCTCCTCATTCACCAAAACACCATTTTTCTGCAAGAAACAGGGCATCCCTGCAGATTGAGTTGCACAACTCAGTTTGCTCGTGCGTTTTGGCCAAAGCTTGTTCAAACACACTCCCTACCATCCATTGAAGTTATCCCAAGCCCTAGATACAAACTGTAACATCCCTAACCCCTGTTGCCATTTTCATTTTTCAGTTGTGCAGGTGAACTTCCATAGCACGATTCATAGTGATTCAAAGCAAGCTAGGTGTTGGAGAAGCATCCTTGGACTTCAGGCAAGCTGTACCAAAGCTCAAACTCCATTGAAGATACCTCCATTGATGTACACGACTCAAGCTGAAACAGGTAAAAACATGAACTTCTATGTCTCAATATAGGAAGAGTTAGGCTTAGGTTTGTGAATGAAACATGTTCTCCTCATAGCCCTGAAGCCATCCATGTATTTACTTTTCATTTATATTGAGTGTGCTGTGAGAATTTTGGCCATGAACATTGAAGAAAATTTAGGTCAGAAATTGGGGATGAGGAAATTCTCCCTCATTTCTTAGAGTTAGGTCAAGTTTTTTATATGTATGAATTCGTGATTTGATGCTCTACAATGTTTGTGTTATGAGTTTTTGCTAAAAATCAAAGAATCAGGAGTTTGTATTTTGAACAAAGAAGCGCGCGTTTGACAGAAGTTGGAGGAAGAAGATGATGGCTTGGGCTGGGCCTGAGCTATCCTTGTTGTTCACACCCCCTTTTCCAATTTGCACCCCCCTGGCCCATTGTGTGATATATTTGTCATTTTTGATTTTTTCTTGTTGATTCTGATTTTATATTTTTATTCAAACATGAAAAAACACTAAAAATATTTTTCCTCATTTTTTGCATTTTATTTGGCATTTATTGGCTTTATTTAAATATATACATGTAAATAAATATATATACTTTTATTTAAAACACTAAAAAATAATACAAAAATATATTTATTTTCAGTTATTATTTTTATTTCACATTTTGAAAACATTTTCTAAAAAATACATTTTTGTAAATAATTAATATTTTATTTTTTGTACATATTTAGATTATTAAATATATATAAATATACTTATACATATTTCATTAAATATTTAGGATAAAAATATAGAAATAATACATTTTTATTTTATTAATATATGACATTAAAAAATACTTTTTTTTACAACATACTTATTTTTTTTTGTATATAATTAACAAATATTGTATATAATTAATAAATAAATATTATTTATTTAGAAAACTAGGGTTTTGCCCTAAACCATAAAATATTCAAAAATTGACTTTTTATTTTTGTTTATATTTCACATTGAAAAAATACTTTCTCATACATAAAAAATCCTTTTTGTGCATAATACATTTTGCATATTTATTATATTTGTTTAAATATTGTACAATTTAATATTTGTATATTCAATATGGATGTAATAGCTTTAGATTTAATTTCTTGCTAAATATCCCCCCATTCAAACATTTGTACCCCCATCCCCATAATTATGTTGTAATAATTTAGGACTTTAAATTTCCGCATTTAAAAGCTTTCAAAGTATGCCATGATAGACTTAGGGTTTGTATGCAAATCAACCAACAAATAACTTGACTAATATAAAGATAAAAAAGCATGAAAATGGATAACACCAATCACACTTGCACCCTTAGGGTTACTCCACTTGTTTCCTTCCAAAATGGGCCATGTTGCATGTTGAGTATCTTTGGCAAAACAAAAATAAATCAAATGATCATAGTCCCTCGATGACGCTATCAAGTTGTCTAAAAAATGATTAAGTCCCTTAAAGGAAAAGTTGCCAAAGACACTTGACACTATTGCATTCATGGTCTAAACGATGACCCGCGTCCGTCCCGTTAACATCCTAACACAAGATTGTCCACCAAATACAATGGTGGAACAATACTGTTAAAAGGGTTAAAACATAGGAAAGATCTTTGAGTAAATTTAGGAGTAGACAACTCTTAGTTACTTGATCAAGCTTGCAAAACACACTTTCCTACTTTTAAAACACAACACAAACTTTCAAAACAACTTTCAAAACATTGAAAACTTTTCAAAAGACAAATACACCTTTGTATACATTCAAACATGGATCATTACAAAGGTTGCCACAACAAATGGCCTCTTTTCAAAACCTCTTTCAAAATCACACACAAAGCACCATTTCAAACAATTGAAAAGCAAAGGCAAGTGATCTAAGCAAGTAACTAAGAGCCCATGGATAACCATGGATAGAAAGGGTGCTAATACCTTCCCTTTCTATAATCTACTCCCCGAACCCAAGAAAACATCTCAAAGGTTTTTTGATGTGCTTTTTAACCTTTCCTTAGGATAAAATAAAAAGTCGGTGGCGACTCTTGCTCAACCGAAACATTTGCGAATACAAACGCGAAACCTCAAGTCAGTTCTCCCACCGTATCACAACCCCCAAATCAACCAATGATCTTGGAGGACAAACCCGCGGTTTTTCCAGATGAAAACACCTATAAATCCCAAATATTCTCGGATATACAAGAACCTAATTAGACATTATCAAACCTCGTCTAGATGCCACCCAACAAAAGATTGTTAGATTGAAATGTTAGTGTGTATGCATAGATTGGAGGTTGAAGATGAAGAGAAAATGTAGGCTAATTTTATGGTATCATCAAGTTGTAATGATGCATGAATAATATATTTATAGTTTGGAAATTTAGAGCAAAAAGGACTTTTCAAAATTATAAATATTTGAAAAATTGACCAAAACAATAAGTTTTTGTCGACCTATAAATTGTATGTGTCGACGCATACGTTAAGTTTAAGTTGTATGTGTCAACCTACAAGAAGGTATGAGTCGACCGAAGCAAATTAGAAGCTACATGCTTTATAACAACAGTAAATGTGTCGACCTGAAATTCGTATGTGTCGACACATAAAATAAGAATTTCTGCAATTTCATAAATGCTTTAGTATGTGTCAACCTATGCAATGTGTGTGTCTACCTGAGCCTTTAAGAGGCTACAGGCTTAAAAACTGAGTTGCATGTGTCGACCTGAAAATCGTATGTATCGACACATGCAATGAAAATTTATGCAGAAACTTGTTTTTCATGACTTGAATCAATTTCAAAATGCTTTTTAATGGTTCCTAAGACCCCTGGTGCAAAGGAGTTCCACAAGACATAGAGATATCATCTAATATACAAAAATTCTAGCTTTTCCTAGTTATGACATCATGCAAAACATCTAACGAAATTTGTACTCACATGATGATGATTTCGAGAGATAAGAGGGTTTTTACACAAGTATAAAGTGAGAAATGGTATGGGAATAAGAGTTAGAACGTATTTCCATATATAGCCTCCATTTAATTGATTACCAATGGTAATATTTGATATTTTTCTCTTGCAAGCATATGTTATTGCATTTACTCATTCAACTATTCATTGAGGAGTTGTTCAGCATTTGAAATTTTACTGTTTTGAGTCTTTTAGTCGATTGTGCTAATATATTATTTTCTCCTTTTTTTGTTTTTCTTTTAACTTTGGGCCTCTTGGATTTTGTTGCTTTTTAATACCTTCTAATCATGCTTTTGGCACCCCTAAGCTTAAAACACTTAATCAAACTTTTTTATGGGTTAGAAGAGATTTAAATAATATATAAATAGTATTAAAATATAAGAAGAGTTTAGAAATAATTATTTTAAGGGGTTTATCAGATTAACTGATCATTTCATCACAAGCTTATCTACTTTACTGATCATCATAGATTCAAAATTGAGAAATTCTCAAATGATATTGCTTTGATCATAATTATTGACATCTATCATCATCATTCTTTTTCAGGATCAAAGACTTATCAAGTGCATACTCCTAAATATATTTCTCTTTTGCATATCTTTATCAAGTGACTTTAAAGTTTTGAGCTGCACAATATTGCCTACAAAACAAAAAGATGTTAGTCTGATTTTTCATTTTATCCTCTATCTTTCTTGTAGGTGACATATGTTGTCTTCTGTTTTTGGAAGATGATTTTCTCAAGATTGCAAGATTTTATCCTTTGTTCAATTAAGTGAATAACTTCTTCATCCTTTTGTTGTTCTTTGAACATGTGGGCTCCTTGATTAGTGTAAAACTAAAATATGATATCTGTGATGATCGTCTAATTTTTTTTATTTCATCTTTCTTATCTCTTTAATTTTTCTGAAATTAATGAAGGTTTTCATGTATGGAACTATGACTTGGAAATTTTTTTCCAATTCTTAATTCTGTAGATAAATGTTAGAAATAATAAGAATTTTCTTTACCTCATGTGTTCATATCTTTTGGTTTGATACTTGGAGAAGCTCCATATATCTTTTCCAAAGTATCCTACATTTCCTTGGCAGTTTTCAATAAATAATTTTTTTAAAATATTTTTGGTCAAAAGGATTTTTCCAGTTCTTCATTATTTATTTAATGAGGAGGCTAAAATTGATCATTTGAAAGATTTACAAATAAGGAAAAATTTGTTTGAAAAAAGGAATCTTTTGTTAGAAGTCATCTTTCTCTTGAGACGATGAGTCCTTTAAGCAAGTGTTAGGCTCTGATGCCACTTGTTGGACTTGAGACTTCACACACAAAAGGTGGTGGGAGGGGGGGGGGGGGTGAGTTATGTGGTTTGAAAAAATATGGTCTTGAAAACTTTTTCAAAGATTAAAAACATAGTTGGAAAACATTTTCTAAAACCTAAGTGTAGCGGTAGAAATATTGAAACTATGCCATTGGATTGACTTAACTCATACAAATCAAATAAAAATCGCCATCACACTTTATTGTTTCCAAAGGAAATGGGAAAAGAGCGAATAAACCCAAAAAAGGGGGGAAAGAATCTACGTAAGGGGATTGGTTATGAAAAGGGAAGATATTATCACCCTAAACATCTATGGTACTCCGCAAGAACCTCTTTTTAAAATCTGTGTATTTTGGATATAAAAAGTGTATATAAAAATAAGATGGTGGATATGAGACAAGAAATGGTTTTTACAATTTTTGCACCCGTTGCAGTTGAGAACCTTTAGTGCCTATATACCACCTTCTGTGTAATAGGGGACCAGGGTACTCATAGTTCACCTCAAAAATTTTAAAACACATGTTTGATGGTTAATTTTAAGAGAAGAGACATCATCGTCATATCCGAGTGGAAAACATACTTACTACCCACAATTATGAGAGAGGAGCATTTGTGTCATCTCAAAATGGAAGATATAACTTGGATTTAAAATCCATCACTCAACACCCAAGTGGAAAATATCTCTATTCACTATATATCGTGGAAGTATAGTAGCTTGCATCACTACTAGAATCAACAGGAGTCTAATCTTTTGAGAAAAGTTTTAAAGTAAAAAAGCAAAAGTGGAAAATGGTTTGAATGAGGCTAATGACTTTTAGTCTTTCAAACAAGAATGTTAAAGTATGGTTAAATTGATTAAAGTTTGATTAAGAAAAGATTTTTGAAACTGCATGGACCTAAGTCCAAGTTTATAATGATAGCGACTTAAGTTTGAAAAAAACAAGAAGAGTTTATAAAAGGAGGGAGAAGATTTTTGAAATTAAAGAAGATGGGAGGAGATGAAGGGACTATCCTATGTACACAAAATAAAAGCTAAGGAAAAGAATGGTCTAACCAACAAGAAGCCAACACTTGACAAAAGAAGTCAATCTAGAATTCTCATCCTTTGAATTAAAACCAAGCAAACAAAAATACTAAACCTCCGATAAATACCAAGCTTTAGATGAATTAAGAACCAAGCAAAGTCTTCACCGATAAGAAATTGGCCAGAGTAACAACTGTATACAGAGGAATTCCAATCTCGGACAAAGCATGAAAATTAGAATAATCTGCACACAGAAAAAATTTAAACCAATGCCTTGAAGTAAACCCCGAGGATTTCAGAAGATCTTCACAAAAATATCAACCAAAGTTTACAGAGTTCCAAGGTCTCAGGGCTTCTAATCCTAAGTCTTGGGAATCCACAACTCCGTAGTGCTAGGGATAGTAAACAAATAGTCTAAGTAACCTTAATTTTTTTTTAATGTCCAAGTTGATTATTAAGTATATTTACAAAAAAATAAAAATAAAGCTCAAGCGAGCAAAGGTAAAAGGCAGAAAATAAATGCTCAAGTGAGCAAAAGGCAAATTTCATGAGATGTAAATGTTAAAAGTAAATGACATAAAGTAAAAGGCACAAAATAAAGGCATAAAGTAAAGTTAATTGTTAGTGAATTAGAAGTTATAGGTCAAGAATAACAAAAGGTTAGTTGAATGATCATTTTGAAGCTTGCTTTTGAAAACTCATTAGAAGATTGATAAAATCAAAGCCTCTCAACAATAAGTTTCATTTGCTTTTTTTTCAAGTATGTCATTCATTTTAAGTACTCAAGGCAACCACATATGATCAACGATGTTCAAATGATTCACTTAGACTAAAATTCATGAAGTTCATTAGAGGATTGATAGAATGAAAGCCTCCTAACAATGAACTTCAAAGTTATTGGATCCAAGGTTTCAAATTAAACATACTTGGGCTTGCAAACATGGGTTTGGGCCACGAATGATCATTTTTAGAATCGGGACAAATTTAGCGCTATGTTAAGTAATCGTAAGTGCACTTATGTAGAAGTCACACCTATTTTGAGGTCGGTCAATAGCAATTTATGTACCATACATGTTAGAGAAATGATATATAGATCATCCTCCTAAAACAAGTTGTATAAGTAAAAACAAGAAAGGGATAAGATGAAGAGGAAAGAGAATGATAGTGTAACCAATGTATCAGATAAAACTAGGGTTTCAAATATTATCAACATCATTCATCCATTTTGGTGGATTTGGTTTTTCAACCTATCAACACCCAAGATCCAATGAGGTTGAAAAACTTGTCCCAAAGTAATACTTAAGTATCCAAATAAGAACCAATCATAAAAATGATAAAATATAATTAATAGACAATGTTTAAATGATTAATAAAAAGGAAATAATTGGTAAAATACACAAAGTGTGTTAAAATACCAAATAAAAAAATCCCAAAAAATATCAGAGGTTAAACATGAGTCAACAAGTGTTGACAAATTTTTTTTAGAATTTTTTAAAGTCAGAAACTATTTTCAAAATATAAAGAAATAAGAACATAAGACAAAATTTGTGAAAAATAGTAAAATAAAATGAGATCACCAATATTTGTAAAGAGGTCATTGGATCCTTCCATAATTTTTTCAGACTTTTAAAAGAACAAAAAGTATATTTAAACAATTAAAATAAGTCAAATAAAGTGAAAAATCATTAAAAAAAATACCAAATCATAAAATAAAATTGTGAAAAAATAAAAATCAGAAAGATAATATTTGAAAATATTTTTGTGAATTTTTCATAATTTTCAAGCCAAAAAGGAATTTTTTGATGAATTTTCGAAGTTTAAAATAAGTAAAACAAAAATCAGAAAATAAAAATAAAACTCCAAAAAATGTGGACAACTAGATCATTGTCAAAAAGTGTTAGTAAGCAGATCAAAGGGATCTGGTGCACTGTGCATGATATGGTCCCTAGTGAATATCACACAGGATCGTTAATTAAAACAGATTTGAAACAAAAACGTGGCAAAATGTCATTGGCTTAGAGATGACATGTCATCGTCTTCAACCTCTGGCCAACTCCAATTCGTGATTCATAAACGGTAAAATCAACAGCTTAGACCAGTGTCATTCTCTTTGTCTCTTCAAGATGATTCCAATTGTACTCTCACGAAAAACTTATATTAACCATAGCTTAGTCGATTTGGAAAAAAACAGAAGAAAAAATTGAAAAGGGATTTGAAAATTCATGAGCAAAACTCACTTCCAGTTAAAAACAAACGATGTTATGAGTATCAGTGTGATGAGAGCTACATTGTAGCAACAAGTTTGAGGAGAATTAATGGAGGAATTTACCTGTTGAAACTCAACTTTCGAGCTCTGAAACTGGACTTGGTGATCTTGATTCAATGCTTAATTCTTGATTCAAAAGAAAGGAACGAAAGAGCCTCTAAAGGTGAAAATAAATTCAAAAATTTCATAGGTTTTGTGAGGTTCGAGCAGAGCTTCTTTGGCTATCCATGCTTGTGGAAAAGGGTGAGTGTGATACGATGGAAGAACCGACTGTTATAGTGGTTTTGCGTTTGTATTCACAAATGTTGCAGTAAGCAAGAGTCGCCACCGATTTTTCTTTTATCCAACAAAGGAAATGGTGAAAAGAACAGAAAAAGACCTTTCGAGATTATTTCTGAGTAAGGGGGTAGATTATGGAAAGGGAAGGTGTTAGCACCCTTTCCATCCATAGTTATCTACTGGCTCTTAGATGCTTAGCTCATTTTGAAATACCTTGTGCATTGTGTGTTTTTGAAAGGTATTTTTGAAATGCCAATAGTAAGACAGTTTTCTTTATGATAACTCTTGTATCAGTCCTCAAGAGTGTTGATAAAGTGTTTTGAAAAGTTTTTTGAAAGTTGTTTTGTGTAAGTGTAAAAGTTTGTTTTTGAGCAAGCATCTAACAACTATCTACTTTTACTCGAAAGGGTCGTTCTTTTCCTCTTTTCCTTTAGACAATGCTATCCTACTATTCGTGAGTAGGTAGCCCTATCGTTGGATGTTTGAGGGACATCCGAAGGGACGTTTTATACAGTCACAAAGGCAACTGGGCAAGAAACTTTAGTAACTACCCTAGGGTTTTAAGATTATTTTTACTGAGGCAACATCGAGAGGGTCATCGAGGGACATATGATCTTTAAACCGGAGAATAGCCGCTAAAATCTCTCACGTTTTGAGAGTTATGACTGTTTTCCAAAGGCAACCAAAGTGGGAGTACCCTAAAGGTGTGCATGTGCAATTGTATTATGTTTCAATTATTTATCTTGATGTTAGGTTTGCTAACATTCACTTTTAGTCTTATCATGCAATCCTATTAACATACATCTAAGCAGTTAATATATGTACAGAAAAATATAAAGTGCGGAAATTAAATCCTACACTATTACATCCTATGGGCAGTTATATAATAGAAAAATATGGAGAAAATAAACTAAACTTATTAAAAAAATTTCCATGCAACCTATACATTCTTTATAGAATTTAAATGGCAAATGATAAGAAAAAAAATCTAAAAATATCCTGAAACCTTAAGTATTAAGAAAAATGATTTTTTGGTATTTTTGAGAAATAGAACTAAAATTGATTAGAATCTTAAGTCTATTGATTTTAAGTTAAACAAAATGTTAAAGTAATTAATTTATTTATTTACAAAATTAGCTTAATGAATAAAAAAAACTAACCTAATATTTTTTTGTAATTTTTCTTTATTTATCTTATATTAATTAAACAAATTAAAACAAATTAAAAAAAGCGATAAAAGTAAAAACAAAAACTGGGGGGGGGGATGATCTAAAAACGTTGGGCCCAAACAAACCAGGACCCAGGAGCTGCGCTGGATCTGGATCCATAATGATCTGATGGATGAGAATGAGGACACATGGTAGGTATGCTACGCTGGATCTGAAAAGAAAGAATGAGAAAAACACAAAAAAACTTGGGGATCGAACCCAAACTCTCCAAGCTTTACACACGCATCCTTCACCACTGGGTCATCTGTTTATTCATTAGTACAAACAACCAAAAAACAATATATTTGAAACATCATAAAATACTGAGGTGTTAAAACCATGACATTGATTTGGGTTGAAGGTGTTTGTATAGGGAGATATGACCAGAACGTCGCAGACTGCCCTAACAATGGTGTTTCTTGATTCCTGCCTTAAACCTTGCATGTGTTATGCCAAAACGAATCTAAACAACAATATGAATATGGGTCTATGCATCAAATTTATTTAAATTACATGAACGGAAAGATTAGAGCGTGAGAATTTTACCCTACCAGAGTAACGAGATCTGCTTGTTTTAGGATGCTTTAAGCGTCGAAGAGGGCTAGTATTCATTTGGATTGGAAAAGCCTGCAAGGTGTGTTTCAATTTTGATAGTTTTAATGTATTTTAAGAATCTGGTATGGTTTTCTAGGGCGGCCTCTTATGTATAGGCAAAGTGTTGTACCCCAAAATTTTCCCTCTCATTTATCAAGACTTTTCTCACAAGATCTCTTTGACTCAAGACTGGATTAGGGTTTGACCAGCTCAAGACATCTCATCATGCCCTGATGACCCAAAATTAGGGTTTTGGATTGCACAAGGATTTTTTGGACTATCAATGTTTCATATGGATTTCAAGTATCATTATGGACCCCTAAGATTACTCATGTCAAGTTTCAAGCCTTGAATCACATTTTTGATCAGTCAGTTGGACAGTTGACCTAAAAATCAGTTGTATTGGGGCAAAAGTCAACCATGGCCAATTTAAATTCAAACTTCATAATTTTTTATCCACATCAATATTTTGGACTCATATGTATCATTTGATCAAGTTTGGACCATAATTCCTCAAGAAATTTGATCAAATCTCTAAAAGGGCAAAATGGTCAAAATTAGGGTTTTGACTGGGAAAGGGCAATTTCTGATTTTTGACCTAGCAAATGACCAATTGGTTTGAAGCATGATTTCAGGAGTTCAATTGTATCATCTTGACCTAATGACATGGTTCAAAACATTGCAATTTCATTGGATTGACAGATGAAATTTGCAGTCAACTGATCAAAAGTCAACTGAATACTAAAAAGTCAAACTTTGACTTTTTGGTCAAAATCAAGTGCCAAAGATCACAATTCATCAAAACATGTCAAAATGTGAAACTTGTTCATCAAGAAATCAAAGATTGAAGATTTTGTTTTGAAATTTGAAATTTTCTTAACTTAGAAAATTTTCTAAGTATAGAAAATTTCTTATTTTTTCTCAACTTTAAGCCAAATTTCCACCATGATGCAAGATGATTAAAAGAAAGTTCCCAACATAAAAGTTGTAGATCTCCATGAAATCTACAACTTTGCTTCACACATTTTTTCCTAATAAATGCTTGGATCTCAAGATATAATTTTTTGAATACATGCTTATGAACTAAAATAACTTAGTGAAATTTTGCCTAATTTAGGCAGGTTTTTGACCTAACTTCATGGCAACTTTTCACCTAGTTCCAAGAGGAATCTTGAAGAGAATTTCAAATATGAATTATATAGCACATTTAAATCTTTCCAAAATGTCCAATAACTCCTTGAGATCATTCTTGAGTAGGGATAATCGAAGAGATGAAGTTGGCAATTTCTCACTTTGATTTCAAGCCATTTCATGAAGAACAAAATTCAAATCCAAACCTAGGCTGCATAACCCTTGCTTTATAGGCCTCAAACTTGTTTCTCACTTCATAATTTAATGCTTACACATTTGATAAAGCCTTAATCCAAGCATAAGAGTCTTTGTTCAAGCTTTAATTCCATAAATGGCACAAAGTTGCCACTTCCATTTTAGAAAAGCCCAACTTTTGTATTTATCAACTTCTTGAGCATTGCACTTGTTCCTTCTGCACACACAAGTCCTATAAACCAAAAGCAAAGTGTCTAGGACTTGTACCAACTCAAAATAGGCCTGTGCAAGCATGTAGAGAGTTGTCTCCTCACTTTTCTTAAAAGGCAAGCAATAGAGCAAAAAGCCTATAACTCAGAAATCTGTTGAGGAATTAATTTGAAACCTTCTCTATACTTATACACAAACATATTACAACCTAACACACGATTGCTAAAGGCCAGAAACTCTCCCAAACTCTCTATCACCAAAAACTTGCCATAACTTGCAGTTTTGTACCAAGCATAGCAATCCAGAAATCCACTCGTGCGTTTCAAGTTCTAATCACCTAAACATTTAACCTACATCATATCTAAATGTTCTAGACCATCATCCCTTCACCGTAACTCCTCCTTCTCCATCTGCCAATTTTGTTTTTCAAGCTTGCAGGTTGACTTGGATAGGGAGATTCAGGCACTTTCAAGACAAGGTAAAGATTGGAACATACTCAGGGAGGTCCAGACAAGCTAAAGGGATCTTCAGGCCTTCATAAAACTCACTCAAACTCCATTCACGATCTCAGCTGAAAGAGGTAAGAACTCTAACTTCTATATCTTCATACAAGGATCTATTGGTCTCGATTTGTGAATATAAAATGTAGATATCTTTGTGCTAAAACCAACCATGTTCATAGATTTCATTTATATTCATTGTGCATAGAGAATTTTAGATTTCAAATTTCTGTAAAAATTAGGGTTGAAATTAGGGCCATTGAAATTAGCTTTGATCTTTGACTGTTGGTTTACATGAGTTATATGGTTGAAATCGTGGGAAAGAGTACTAACATTTTCATGTTTGAAGTTTCTATTTTCATGGAGAAATGAGAAAGATACGGAGGTTTAGGCTAGCTTGAGGAAGAAGATGAAGTACAGGGCAAGGAAGCATTTTGTGTTATCTATTTTTAGTTTCATATGAACTAACCGATGTACAGCCACCCCAGTGGCAAGGTACCACACTGAAAATTCATAGGTCGTGGGTTCGAACCTTGGCGCTACCTTTTGCATTTTTCATATTTTTCAGCTTCATTTTTGTCATTTTTGCAACGTGGGCTCAGCTTATGGGCCTCTCTCTTTTTTTCTAACACTTACCTCTCTTTTTCTTACAGCACCCCTGACCCATACATTTTTATTATTTATTTTTATTTCCATTTATTTATTAAATATATTTCCTTAAATATTATAAAATCATAAAAAATATAAAAATATTAAATATTTCATTTTTGTTTATTTTGTTTTATTTTCACATAAAAAATATTTTTATTAATTTATACATTAACTATTTTTCTTAAATAAACTTGTAAAATAAAATAGACTTAGAATAATTTTTATGTCTTTTCCTTCATATTTGTAAATATTTATTTTGACATATAAAAAGACTAAATATTTCACAAAATATTATTTATTATTTTTAATACAAAGTACACAAAAATAATAGTTAAAGAACTTGATTTTCTTTTAATAAACTAGAATTAAGGTTAAACAAATTTCTAAAAAATAATTTCCTTTTCTTAAATTATTAGGTTTATTTCAAAACTCTTTTTCATATAAAAAAACAAAACAAATTTCTTTTTATTGCCTATACATAATATTGCATATTTAATTTATATTGTATATTATTTATTCAAATACTTGTACAAATTCGATTTGGTTGTAATAGATTAAATTAGGTTTATATTATTGCAAACCCCCATTCATAATTTGTATACCTCCCTCCCATAAAATGTTGTAATAGCGTAGTAATCTTTAAATTACGCAATTTACCGCTTTTATATACCATGCTAGTAATTAGGGTTTGTATGGCAAGATAAAAACAAATCAAATAGAAAACCCTAATCCAAGACAAAATCAAGCATGGAAATAACACACTTGCACACAAGCACCCTTAGGGTTACTCCACTTGGTTGCCTTACACAAAAAATGGTCATATTACGCATGTAAAGTATCTTAGCAAAACAAACAAATATAAGATCATAAGTCCCTCGATGGCGCTATTCAAAGTTGCCTTACAAAATGATCTTGGTCCCTCAAAATGCTAAGATACTTTTCAACATTGCTAATAATGGTTATACGATGACCAACGCCGGTCCCGCTTACATCCAAAGATAGGGTTGCTTACCAAATCAATGGTAAGACAACAATATCAAAAGAAAAGAAAATGAACAAGAAAGACATTTGAGTAGGTAGATTACTTCTATTTACTTGCTCCATTTCAAACAACTATCCTTGCTATTTTCAAAAACAAACACTCACATTTCCAAAACATCTTACATTGAAAACATTTTCAAAAAGACAAACATCTTTGTATACATTCTTACGAACGAGAATCATTACAAAGATTGCCTAAACAATGGCCTCTTTTACAAAATAATTTCAAAACCACACAAAGCATAATTTCAAAACAAAAGTAAGTGATCTAGCAAGTAACTAAGAGCCCATGAAAAACCATGGATGAAAAGGGTGCTAATAACTTCCCTTTTCATAATCTACCCCCCGAACTCAAGAAACAATCTCAAAGGTCTTTCCTGTGCTTTTTCACCTTTCCTTTTGGATAAAAGAAAAGTCGGTGGCGACTCTTGCTAACCGCAACATTTGCGATAGAACGCAAAACCCTCAAGTCAGTTCTCCCACCGTATCACACAAAGCGTCTGTGGAGGCAATGTTTCGTCTGGCTGATTGTGTGGGTGTCTGGAAAAATGTTTTTCTGTCTGGCCAAAGTGTAAGGCAAAATGTTTCTATGTCTCTGCCTTTGCTTGCGGTTTTAGCTCTGTATTTATAGGGGACAATGGTAAATGGAAATGGAAAGAATCATCCATTAACCAAGATTTGAAGGCAGAATCGAAAGCCTTAAAAGGTTTCCTTTTGAGGATTTTCTACCCTTTGGGTTTTTAATGAACCTAGACAGGTTTCTCATCTTGACTCCTTCGAATTCCCTCAAGCCTTAATCTTCGATTGGCTCTAAATTTCTCCTTTCGATTTTCTCACGGTTTCATCCTCATGGCTTCTTTGATTGAGTCTATCTACATTGGTTGTTTGACCTGGAAAATTCTCCTAGTCGAACTCCATTCTTATTCTCTTTGATTTCCTTTTCTTGGAGTTTCATTATGTTCACCTCCTTCGAACACAGTTTTGACTGTTGTGACTGTGTCAAAGGTTTGTTCTGCTCACCTCCTTCGAATCACAATTTTGACTCTACTCCCACCTTTTGTTTTTCATTTACAAAGCCATCCTTATTGACCCTTAGTTCACCTTCGATTGGTGAATACAACTTGTATTGCACCAATCGAAGGATAACCTATGAGCACCTTCGATCACCCAACTCCCTTGTACGTTTAGGCACATGTCTGAGGCATATTGATCCTAAAACTACAAGATGACTCATATTTGGATGAATCATTTCTAGATGTCCTTCAATCATGCCATATTTGAAGGTTGCATGTCCTTCTAATCATTAGCCTTCCACATGTTTCTTTAGATAAAATAAAGCTTTTTGATTCAAAAATGTTCTTCTTTCCAAAGTTCCCATTCAAACCACGTGTCAATCGAAAGGTCTTTTCTTGTAGTGCTTTTAATAGCTTATATTTCCATGATTCGGAAACAACACCCTTCGATGCCTTTACTAGCTCTTCCAATCGAAGACTTTAGAAAAATCCTCCCCACGCGCTTTCTTTCGATCCAACCTTCCTTGGACATTTCGAATAGCTTATATTTCAGTGGTTTAAAAACGAACCCTTCGAAGCTCCTTATTAGCTCTTCCAATTGAATACTTCTTAAAAGCCTCCTCACATTTACCTTCTAATTAGCCTTCCTTCGATCCTTCAAATTAGCGTGCATACTGTTGTTGAAGCTGCTTCGACCCAAAAGCTCTTAGGCATATTTTCAGCCTTCGACCTACACTTTGTCATGCACACTTTTTATTTCTTTCAGTTGTGCCATTATGCTGAGGCATATAGGGTGTCATGAAAATCATTTGAAGCCCTTGCAAACCAAAATTCTTTGTGAGAGGTGAACTTTAGATGGAGACTCATTGCTTAAGAGGAGAATTTGTCTGATCAATTCTTGGTTAACCTTGAGCAAATAAGGACCTTAATGAGCATGCCCTGAATAAAATGAGAGGGAAAATTTTGGGGTGCAATAATGAGGAATGGTCCTCTATTTATAGGGAAATGAATGGTGATGAGAGGTGAGAGGAATTGTGAGCAAATCGTGCAAACTAAGTCATCTGTGAGGTGTGAAATGTGTGACCTGCACATGTTTAAAATTCACTTTAATCGTGTGTTTTATATGACTAGTAACTTCTGAAAACTTGCTAATGATGATTAAAAACAAAAACACACGCTTAAAGGGCTTGTAATGGGAGTTTCGAATTTGACCAAAACTCAAAATCAATTTTCATGGTGCTCACTTCAAAACCATGTGGCAAGCAGCTCAAGAGGCTTTATGATCTCATTCCTTTTTGCATTGTAAAGATTTCATCACAACCTTTACAATGTGCCAAGAAAGGCAACATCTGGTGATTTGAGCTAAAAGTTATTCATGTTTGAAATCAAGAAAAACACACGGGTATTTGACACTTAAAAAATTTCTAAGTATGGAACTCAAAATGCCCTATAATGTTCTTTAAAGTTACACGCCCTTCCACTTAAAATTTAATCTTGACCCTTGAAGATGAAATGAAGTAAACCCTTTGAATTTAATTGTGTAATTGAGATAATTCAAAAATCATAAAAATTTAAAGAGTTATGATCTTTGAAATATGATGAACAAATTTGGGGAAATTCACAAAAGACCTATAATCTTTTCAATTCTTTAATGACTTTCCAAGAATTTTCAAGCCTAGCACCTTCATACAAAGTTGTAGTAGACATACCAAAGATTATTGTAGAAAAAGAATGAGCTCAAGGATATAAAAAATGACCAAGTTATGATCATTTGAAGTCACACAAGAGAACTTGATATCCTTTTCAAAGGACTTGTAATTTTCTTCAAACTTAAGTGGTCCTCCATGCCAAATTAGCCTTTGATCCTTGAAGATAAGATGTTAAGGATTATTTGAAGATAATCATGGCTTTGTAATCACTTAAAAATCACCGAATTTAAGCAAGATATGACCTTTAGAAGTCAATAAACCCTAGTTCAGAGAGTGTCAAAATAACTTGGAATCCCTTTCAACTTTTGATGATCTTTCTTGCACAATTGGATCTAATCATGTGAAGAGAAGTGTTTGTAGATGATGATAAGAACCCATAGCGAAAAGAACCAACTCAAAAATATTGAAAATTGAGAGAGTTATGCACTTGTGATCACTGAATCAAACACTTGCTCAATTAGGTCAAGCTTGTTAAATCAACCTTGAATCTTTTGAACTTTCATGACAAAATAAAATATGATGGATCACATTAGGCCTTGAAATGAAGTCATCTTGAATTACACTCAAAGATGGAGCTTTAGTCTCAATGAAACTTGTTGATGAAGGCATGGAAATAAACACATGAACCTATGGATCTTCTTGATGAAGGCCACCACCGACCTTGAGGAATACTTGATCTAAATAAGGTAAGAGAGCTCTTTGAACCACAAAATTTTGATATCATAGACATAGCCTTGAAGCTTAAGCTCTTGAAATCCATTGGAGAACCATTTGACTAAGGATTATCCCTCAAAACCCTAGGTTAGATGGTGAGATGGATACAATTGTGTCATCATCTACAATATAAACATCCAAAGAAACATATATACATATTTTGATGTTAGTTAAGAGTTAATCAACATAAGATACACATGTACAAGATACACAATTCAAGGTCCATGGTGATCCCTCAAGAGCAAACTTAAAGATAGGATGAAGTAGAAGGGAGAACCAACCCTAATGTGTGATCTTGATGTATTGATAATATGAGATAATGAGAGATATTAGGGGCGAAAATGGGGTATAACAGTTTCCCTTATTTAAGTGTCTTCTATCCGGAGATAAGAAGGTTAAAATCTTTGTCTCGACGCGATTGAAGATACTTAAATACAAAAAAAAACTATTTATAGCCCTAAGATGCCATGCAATTCTTATTATTATGAAATGCAAACGACCAATTCCATAGGTGACACAGAACACCACTGGGGAGGCAAAAATAAAACAGGCAGCCTAATGAAGAGAGTTCAATCAGGCAAATAAATTACTGGGGAACGACACAATTATAGGGATGACTATAAATAGGCAAAACCAAAATCACAATTAAATAATCCAAATGCATAGGAAGATTTCAACAACAAAAATTCTTAACAATGCAAGAAACAAGCTAACAAGGAGGTAACCATTAAAAAAAGAGTTACCGACTCGACCGGGGAAAGAAACTTAACTCTGTTGGAGAAAAAACAAACTTCGATGGGGAAAAGAAGACTCAACTCTACTGGGGTAAATCCCAAAGAAGAGACAAAGTATCATCAACTCAATAAATGAGGAAAAAGCAATGGATAACAACGACTAATAGATGATTGTGAACTACCCACTCACAGAGGAGGTAATAAAAAGAGAGTAACACCGACTCACAAGGGATCAGAAACTACCAGCCTGAAATATTCGAGTAGAAATGGTAAGATAATATCGGCTCATAGATGACGGTGAACATCAGTACTTATGATTGGGAACAAAGGATTAACATCAACACTTATGGATGGGAACAAAGGATTGACATATACACTTATGGATGGGAACAATTGATTGACATCAACACTTATGGAAGGGGACAAAGGTTTGACATCGGCATTCATGGCTAGG
Organism: Vicia faba; assembly: GCA_948472305.1. Taxonomy (NCBI): domain Eukaryota; kingdom Viridiplantae; phylum Streptophyta; class Magnoliopsida; order Fabales; family Fabaceae; genus Vicia; species Vicia faba. The sequence goes on from OX451741.1 coordinate 219,369,617, forward strand.
AACAAAGGATTGACATCATCATTTATGGGTGGGAATAAAGGTTTGACATCAGCACTTATGGCTGGAAACAAAGGTTTTACATTACCACTTATGACTGGGAACAACGAATTGACATTAGTACTTATGACTGGAAACAAAAGATTGACATCCACACTTATGGTTGGGAACAAAGGTTTGACATCAGCACTTATGGCTAGTAACAAAGGATTGACATCAGCACTTATGGCTGGAAACAAAGGATAGACATCAGCACTTATGGTTGGAAACAAAGGATTGACATTAACACTTATAGCTAAGAACAAGGGCTTGACATCAGTACTTATGACTGGGAACAAAGGGTTGACATCAACACTTATAGCTGGGAACAAATCAACTCTATTGGGGTAAAGTCCAATAAGGAGAAAGAGATAAATGTCGACTAACAAATGATGGTGAACTACCAACTCAGGGGGTAAAGGTAGAAAAAACATAGAACCATAACAAGTTTCCTAAAATTCTGGTATTCCACCTAGAACGGGTCTCAACTTCTTCTTTAACCGAAGCATTCTGCATGGAAAGGGTAACAAATTTTACCAACTTCTGGATTTTGCTGAGAACAATAACAATTTCTTCTTTTATCATGATATCACTTGAAAAGGGTAATAACTGTTGTAAGGATTTTTCAACAAACTATCTTTATCATCGAAGTACAGCCAATCTCAACCATACACTGTCTCCCATAACATAGAGACTACCATTCATCAAAGTAAAAACATCTTCTCTAGCATTAACAAACTTATTGGAGAAGTACAGGTTGCTCAAATGAAGAGGCCTCCACTTGTTATTACAAAAAGGATTGAAATAACACCATTGGGAAATGAATTTTAATTTCGTGGGGAAATACTAACATATTCATGTTGAGGAGATAAAGTCTTTAAGTGGAAAATAAATGCACATTCTCAATCCAGGGCTCATAGCCTATAAGGATCAAAATAATATTGCTGTCAGGGACAAAAAATTCAAACCAGGAAAAAACTGGAGTGAAACAGTCAACCAAGACACCACCCAATGAGGAATAAACTCAAATAGGGATCAAATTCCATCCAGATAATGAGAAGGGTGGGAAGGCTAAAGAAAAATTCTTCCACGAGGGATAACTCAGTAGGGAAATTGAAAGGATAAACATTTTCTGCTTAAGCTTGACACTCTATTAGAGAGAGGATAACATAACTCTGCAAAGAGGATACAATATCAACATAAAACATCAATGAATGCAAATGAGAAATGAATTTTAATTCAGTTATGCATGATGTATGTATGAATTTAGGAATATATGAATATTGTCATGTATATGCTGACAAAACAAACATACTGCACTTGGGGATAACCGGACAAACCCAACTATGGTAAGGATAACACTCAACTAAATCAGATCCAGGATGAAAATTCTATAGGAGAGTTAGTACCAACTGAGGAAACAAAGTCCTACTTCAAGGCTTAACTTCACTGGGAAGAAACATCGCTTGAAAATAATCAAAACACAATCTGATAATAATAAAAAAATACAGTTGCGGGGATATAATAAACTCGTTCAGGCTTCACTGGGGAATATCATATAGACTTTGCTAGGGAAGATAATGCCACATCGTCTAGACCTCAACTGGGGATGTCGTATTGACTTCACTATGGAAGATGAAACCACACACGCCGAGGGAGCCCAAATACATTCTTCAATATCAAGAGTAGTGGTTGCACAAACTTCTTTGGGGAAGTCAGAGAAACTTTATGGGGATATTCAAACTTAAAGGAAAACATCATCCTTGATTTATCTAGGGAGTTAAGAAATTAACATCACAACAAGAAACCAAAATTATGGGGATTTTAAATCAAACTCAACACATGGTGAGAGAAAACCCAAAAAGTTGATAGATGTCTTAACACTTCTTAGAACAAATACTGCCCTTGTCTGGATACTTGGGGAGCACAAAACACAAGCAATGTCATACTGGAAAGAGCAATGCTCTGCAAGAGATTCTCTATCAATTCTCAACACAAAGGTAGAAAGACTCCAAAAAATTAGCAAAGGCTTCATAACTTTACAATCTCTGCTTGATCACACCCCAGCTGGGGAAAGGATCACACTCAGTTTGAGAAATCCGCATCAAGACCTAATTGGGGAATATGGGATTGAAGTATCAAACCACCCTAACCAACACCACGTATTAACTAGTATGAAATCCAACTATCCAAGGAACAATCAAAAGTGGACTATGTGTATATCAGCAAGAGTAACTCGGGATACTTCTTGGGGAATCTTTTTAAAACTTCGGAGTTCGTCCATCCTTGGAACCACTACTTTTGTCCCGCTTGAATCATAGAATTAATGTAAAAAGTAATTTGCAAATTCTTTTCAAAAACATGTTTTTACTATTAAGTCTTTTTGTTTTTAAAATTACTATCAGTAATAAATGAAATTTTTATAGACAGAATAAAATAAGAACTACAAAGAATTGGATAAAGGCTCAAACTTTATTAATAGAATGGTAGTCCGCAAGTGGCGTGACTCCATGGATGATTACAAATTTTTGGAAAATGGTAAATACATGGAAGAGATACATTGAAACACAATGACCACTATTCTCCCTAACAACTTTGAAATCCTGAGCATATGCTTCAGTTGAAGTGTGATGAGAATCCGAGAAGATTGTTGCTTCAATGATCAAGTCTTGTCTGACACGGTTACTTGTCAGAAAATCCCTAACTTTGCCTAGGTTTCCCTTGCGGGTTTTCAACCTACCGGGAAAATTTATTATGTTTATGTCTCTAACTTTTGCCTAGACCGCCCTTTCGGGTTTTCAGCCTACCGAGACACTTTTTTGCCTAAGTCGCCCTTTCGGGTTTTCAACCTAGGGATTTGTTCTTTTATTTCTTTAGGCAAAGTATTTCTTGATTGCGTAAACATTCATGGGACGTGGGAACTCATCACCATCCATAGTTTCAAGAAAAATACACCTCTATATAAGGCTTTCTTGACAACATACGTGTCTTTATAATTGGGAGTCCACTTGCCCCTAGAATCAGCATTAATAGACATTATGTTTCTGAGTACGAGGTCTCCTTCTCTGAGTTCACGAGGCTTGACCTTCTTATCAAAAGCTTTCTTCATTCTATTCTGATATAACTGACCATGACACAAGTCCGTCATTCTCTTTTCTTCAGTTAAATTCATCTGGTCAAACCTGTTTTGGACATATTCAGCCCCTGACAACTTGATTTCCATTATTATACGCAAAGAGGGAATCTCAACCTCAACGGGGAGCACTGCTTCAATACCATACACAAGAGAGAACGAAGTTTCCTCTGTTAAAGTGAAGACGAATGTACGATACTCATGCAAAGCAAAAGGGAACATCTCATGCCAATCCGTATAGGTAACTACCATCTTATGGATAATTTTCTTAATGTTTTTATTAGCAGCTTCAACATCCCCATTCATCTTAGGCATGTAAGGAGACGGATTATGATGGACAATATTGAATTCTTCACACAATTTTGTCATCATCTTATTATTCAAATTTGATCTGTTATCAGTGATAATCCTACTTGGCACACCATACTAATATATAAGACTGTTCTTGATAAAAGTGTACTACCATCTGTTTGGTGACATTAGCATAAGAAGCTACTTCCACCCACTTGGTGAAGTAGTCAATTGTCACTAAGATGAAACGATGTCCATTCGACGCCTTGGGTTCAATCATTCCAATCATATTAATACCCCACATAGAAAAAGGCCATGGGAAAGAAATAACATTGAGAAGCGTTGGAGGCACATGTGTAACGCCCGTAATTTAATTAATTATTTAATTAAATTATTTTTGGAATATTTTTTAATATGTGTTATAATTAATTGGATTTATTTTATTAAGTGGAGAAATAATATTAGAGATATAATATTATGTGGTGAAATAATATTAAAAGTGTAATACTATTTAATGTGGGCTTATTTTGGGAGGATAGAAGTAATAAGGGGGTGTGTTGGTTTTAAGCCCGATAAGGAATAATAGAATAATAGGGTTATATTATTATTTGTTGTTGGAATAGAAAGAGGAATCAGTAGAAAGAAATAAGGATTGAGAAGAACGTGCAAACTCTTGGAGAAAGTGGGAAACGGCAAGAACGTGAATCCAACCAGAATTGTAGAGCGACCTTCAATCCAAGGTAAGGGCGGGGTTCTAAATCTATAATTGGGTTTATGATGATTGGTATGTGGGATTAGTGATGATTTTTGTCTTGTTCTTGATTTGGATGTATATGATTGATGCATGATGAGAATTGATGAATTTCGATGAATAATGATGTTTTGATGTTGTGTAATTGCTGTAGAATTATAAGGTAATTATGGTGAAGAATTGTCGCGATTAGATTAAGTTTAGGGCTTTAGGTATGAATCTGTAGTGATGAACGGGGAAGGATAAATGTAGAAATTATTGCAGTGCAGAAAAAGCAGAACAATTGTCGTTATGAAAATCGCAGAATATGCAGGAAGGATTGTGTGTTGCTGTTTCAGAATGATGAATCAATTAGGGATGGCGTTAGGCGTACTGTTCCTAATTAGGTTGATAACAGGAAAAGGATCAAAACGGTAGGATGAAATAAAAAGTAGCAGTTCTGACAGTAAGAGTATGTTGACTAGAGTTGCGTTAGATTAGTGCAAGATAGAAGTTCTGAAGTTAGACGTAAGTTGTTAGAAGATGCGTGGCATAGTGAAAGGTAGCAGTTCTGATGCTAGAAGTTGCATTAGTCAGAAGATGGCATTAGTCAGAAGATGGCATGATCAGAAGTTGTAACTGGTCAGAGGTTGAGTGGTCAGAAGATGGGATGATCAGAAGTTGTAACTGGTCAGAGGTTAAGTGGTCAGAAGATGGGATGATCAGAAGTTGTAACTGGTCAGAGGTTGAGTGGTCAGAAGATGGGACGATCAGAAGTTGTAACTGGTTAGAGGTTGAGTGGTCAGAAGATGAGATAATCAGAAGTTGCATCTGACTAGAGGCTGCATTAGTCAGAAGTTATAGCAGTCAGAAGATTGTGTCGCTAGAGGTTGTGTCATTAGAAGTTATGTATTTAGAAACGGTATTGGTTAGAGGTTGCATGGACAGAAGTTGTGTTGGCCTTTGCGTTGTTTGTGCAGAATGATGAACATTAGATGCATAGAAGCTGCTATTTGAGCTATAATAGTAGGAAAGTGGTGGTCTCGACGTAAGAGTCACAGAATGTCAGTGTGGTTTTTACTGTGGAATTAAATACTGCTGTGTTATTAATGAGAAGTTATTAATAAATAATTATGTTTGATTATTTATAAATGAATGATGTTTGATGAATTATTTTGATTATTTTGAGATGATAATTGAGATGTTCTGAGATGATAAATTGAGATGTTTTGAGATGATAAATTGAGATGTTTTGAGATGATTCGAGATGTTGTTAACTTGGGTGTCATCATTACATTCATGGTTGTTTCGTATACATTGCATTTTTGAGATGGAGCTTATGCTCGTTGAGATGGCCTGGATTGGAAAATTTTGAGATGAAGGCTATGCCTTGTTGATGCCTCTATTAATTGGAAAATTTTTGAGATGAGAGTTCTTCTCCGATGGTACCACATGCATTTGCATAGTATTGAGTCGCATTATATGATTTCATAAAGAAGTGTATTATGATGTGGATGAATATATATTATTGTTGAGATTGTTGTTGATTATGAGATGAGAAGTGGTGATGTTGTTGATCTAATTTAGTATATTAATTATCATGCACTTTATTATATTGTTAGATATCTCACCCCTTCTGTTTAAATGTTGCCCCTATGTTGGTAACGTGCAGGTAATCGAGAGTGAAGGTTGTATACCTTCAGTAGTTCGAGTCGGTGTCATTGCTCTGATATGTAACACTCGGGGGGATGAACGCTTGCTGTTTGGATTGATGATTTTTAGTTGTTGAATTTTAATTTGAATATGATTTATGAGATGATTCGAAGTTGTTGTTTTATTAGAGATGTTATTAAGAATTCCGTTGCGTAGATGTTGAATTATTTTATTTAAAGATGATATGTTGATGGTTCATCCGATGTTTGAAAAAGTGTTATATATCCACGATGAATGCAATGAATTTGTTAGAAGAATTTGTGGCATCCTGATTCATTTGCATGAATGATTTTTATAACTCTGATTTATTTATATAATTTATCGGGGTAGAATTGGGGTGTTACAACATGGATCTTGTCAGCATAAATCTGACACTTATGGAACTTCTTCGCAAGTTTGTAACAGTCAGATTCTATTGTCAGCCAATAGTAACCTTCCCTAAGTATCTTCTTTGCCATCGAATGTCCATTGGCATGGGTACCAAAGGAACCTTAATGAATCTCATGCATTAACATGACCTCTTTGTGTCTATCCATGCATCTAAGCAAGACCATGTCATAATTTCTCTTGTATAACACATCTTTATCGAGGAAAAAGCTACCTTCTCAATGTCTTCCTATCTTTGTTCGACACACCAAGCGGGTATTCTTGAGTCTAAAGGAAGTGCTTCATATTATAATATCAAGTTTTTTCATCTGACGTCTCCTCTGTGGCAAACTCGTGAGCTGGTCTATCAAGATGTTGAACTGTAATCTGAGGTACATCATTCCAAGCATTCACTTGGTACCTAGAAGCCAAAGTTGCTAAAGCATCTTCCATCTGATTCTCATCTCTGGGAATATGATGGAGTTCAACTTTATTGAGGAAAGGTAATAATATTCTTGCATAATATTTGTAGGGAATCAAGCCAATGTGACGAGTCTCCCATTCTCCTTTCATCTGATTTATTACCAAAGTTGAATCACCATATACATCAAGAGTTTTGATTTTGAGATCTATAGCCTCTTCAAGACCCATGATACAAGTTTCATACTCCACCATGTTATTGGTACAATCGAATGTCAACCTTGTATTAAAAGGGATATGTGACCCATGTGGAGTGATAATCATTGAACCAATTCCTTTTCCATAAGCATTTACAACTCCATCAAACACCATACCCCATCGGGATTCAAGATCAGGACCTTCCTCAGGCAAAGGATCATCACAATCTTTAACTTTCAAATACATTACATCCTCATCAGGGAAATCATACTTAACAGACTGATAATCTTCAATTGGTTGGTGAGCAAGGTACTTCGCCAACACACTTCCTTTAATATTCTTATGAGTACGGTATTCAATATCATATTCATACAATAGCATCTGCCAACGGGTAATTCTTCCAGTAAGAGCAAGATTTTCAAAAATATACTTAACTGGATCCATTTTGGAAATTAACCAAGTAGTGTGATTCAACATATATTACCGCAATAGCTTTGCCTCCCAGGCCAAAGCACAACATGTTTTTTATAGCATAGAATACTGTGAATCACAGTCAGCGAACTTCTTGCTGAGATGATAAATGGCATATTCTTTTCTTCGTGTTTCATCTTGTTGTCCCAAAATACATCCCATGGAGTTATCCAACATAGTCAGATACATAATCAATGGTCTTCCTTCAACAGGAGGGAGAAATATAGGAGGCTCAAGAAAATACTCTTTAATGCTCTCAAATTCCCTTTGGTAATCATTTGTCTACACACAACCTTGATCTTTCTTTAACAGCTTTAAGATTGGTTCACATGTTACAGTCATATGGGAAATAAATATGGAAATGCAATTTAAACGTCCAAGGAAGCCTCTAACTTGATTTTCAGTTCTTGGATTATGCATTTCTTTAATTTCCTTAACTTTATCATGATCAACTTCAATTCCTCTTTGGCCGACAATGAAACCTAGTAAGTTTCCTAAACGAACACCAGAAGTACACTTGTTTGAATTCAAGCGGAGATGATACTTCCTCAAACGCTAAAACAATTTCAACAAGTCTTCCATATGCCCTTCCGTAGTCTTAGATTTGGTGATCATATTGTTGTACCCCAAAATTTTCCCTCTCTTTTCTTCAATACACTCTCCTAGGGTTCTTAAATGCTTAAGGTTGGCAAGAATTGATCAAATAAATTCTCATCCTAAGTAATGGGTCCACAACTAGGGTTTCATCTTTCACAAGGGAATTTGGGTTTCTATGGTCTTAAATGGAGTTCATGGTCTCTTATATGTCTCCAAGAATTCTCATACCAAGTTTCAAGCCTTGCATACAAAGTTTGCTTAGTCAAAGATGACTGAAAATCAACTGTATTGGGTAAAAAGTCAATTGTGGTCAACATACAATCAAACTTCAAGATTTTTTTGTCAACATCAATATTTTGAGGTCATATTCATCATTTGATCAAGGGTTTATCATGATTCCTCAAGAAAAACCCCCAAATAATCAAAAGTCAAAAGTTGCCAAATTAGGGTTTCCTTAGGAGAAGTAAATTGAACTTTGACCAAGCATAAATTTCACATGATTCATCAGTTTTGTCCCAACCAAAGCTTATTTTGAAGTAAATTCTATTTTCTACAACTTTTTATCTCTAAGATCAAGTCCAAAAATGCTTCATTTGAGAGATATGAGCCAATACATTACAGATCATTTCAAAAGTCAACAAAAGACACTTTTTTTCAAGGCAACTTACATCAAGATAAAGTCTCCAAATGCAATAATGGTAAAAAGATGGATTGTAGAGGATATCTTTAGATTTCCAAAAAGTCCTAGATCACTTTCAAAAGATAAAAATTGTGAGAGTTATGACCAGTGCAAGTTGGGAAAGTTTGAGTAAATACATGAAGTTCAAATTGAGCAAACTTGATATTTTGGGCTAATGGGCCATTATTTCAGAGTCCAAATGTGTTTTGCAACTTATAATGGACCTCATATCTTACTCTTGCACCCTTTTACCTTTTATTTCATTTATTTTGATTTTTTCCATTATTAATTCAAAATAAATTAAATAAATGTCAAATGATTAGACTTAGGCGCATGGCTTTGGTCTTGGGCCAAATTTGAAGCCCAAAAAGCTCATATACAACTAGCAACTCGTGTGAGGTCATGGAAGATATGATTGGCTCAAAATACAAACTTTCCATGCAAAAATTCAAAGAAAATATTTTCACCATAATGCACAAAGATTTTTCTATATTTGTTGACCTAATACACTCTCCTATATTTATTCAACAAAATCAGATCCAAGGCACCACGCGTGCAACCTCTTTGAACAACCCTAAAGCTTACGAAAATTTTAGAATTAGGGCAAGCTCAAAACCCCTTATGCAGTCATTCTCACTCAAAGCCAACGATCAAATTATTCTCCTGAGACTTCCAGAAGCTCATCCAAACCTTTTGCCAAGCCAAATCGTGTCCAGAATAGGCTACCCAAGTTGCACCGATATTGGTAGAATTTCTGAACTCAAAACTTTAATTTACGCATTGTTGATTGATTTGATACATGTGTACATGTTCATGGTGGTGTTTGTGACTGTTTAGGACCATTAGTTGCAAGCTCTAACGCAGGATCCGAGTTTCACCATGGCTAGGGAAAAATACCGTGAACCTTCATACTCAGTGATACAGGCCGTGTTGGATGAAACTGACCCCACCATTGAATTCGTAGGGTCCAACATAATTGATCTATGCTCTTTCTTTGTTCGTTTTGATTGTTTTTGCAGGGTTTTAAAAAAACACCCATCAGGTATGATGGTGTTTTCCACCCTCCCTGGTGGTTTGACCCCCTTGACTCATGACGTGGCTGTTTGAAGAAGTCGGATTGGTTGACACTTGGTGTAGGGTCCCACTGCCGCTGTTGTATTTTTTTTAATTCAAAAATCAATGCATTTTTATTATTTAATATTTTATTTGTGTGTTAATCAATGAATATACATCCACCCCAGTGGCAAGCGAGCGTGCGTTAAGGCATATTTGTCCCAGGGCGTGGGTTCGATCCTGGCGTTCGCAATATTTATTTTACATTTTTTCTGTTTTGCAGATCTAGTGTAGTTGCCCATGTGCCTCAACGATGCACCCTCTCGTCATCACCCTTGGATCTCAATAGATCCAGATCCAGAGCCCCAGATCCCCCCCCCCCCCCCCCCCACAGTGAACTTCCTGGAGCCATCCTTATTGGATCCAATGCAGGCATCCTGGGCCTTGTCTCTTTGGGCCTAGCGAATTACCTTGCCACCCCACCCCACCCCCCCTATTTGCTTCAATACAGGCACAATCTCTATCTTTTTTATTTTAATTATTATTTCTTTTTTTAACATAATTAGATTAGTTTCTTTTTTAAAATTAAAATTAATTTAGACTTTAGGTTTTTTAATTAACTTAACTAATATTTTTTTAATAATAATCAAATTAATTTCATTTTTTAATCAACATTAATTTAGTTCTTTTAGGTTTTTTATTAAACCCTTTTTTTCTTAATTAAAAATCAATTTAGGTTTTTTTAGGTTTTAATTAATCAATTCCTTTTCTTAATCTACATTAATTGTTTTTTGTAGATTAATCACAAACATTTCTTTTTTCATAAAAAACAACAAAAGAACATTTCCTTTCCCGTCGATTCCAATTTTTCCTTTGATGTTGCATTTGTGAATTTTTATCATTATGTAATTGCTTACGGTTTGTAATAGATAATTAGGGTTTTATTCTTGCCCCGTATTTTATTACTTGTACCCCCCATTCCCGAAGCCTTGTAATAGCATAGAACTCTTTACTTTCTGCATTTACTTTCCGCATTTATGCTTTGTATATATTGTTGTTAGCTTAATAGGATTGTATGGAAAAGAATAGAAGCGAATGATAACTAACCTAACGCAAGACTAAAAATAATTGAAACACGAATCACTCGCACACGCGCACCTCTAGGGTAACCTCTCTTGTTGCCTCAGAAAGAAAAGAGTCATGTCCCTCGAATGTGGGGATGCTTTAGCAAAGACCCTCAGTTAAAAAGATCATAGTCCCTCGATGACCCTTTCGATGCTGCCTTCGGTAAACGATCTAGTCCCTTATGAATTACTAAAATGCCCCTACGAGTTGCCTTCGATGATTTTATGATGACTCGCGCCTGTACCTTCACATCCAACGATAGGGCTTCGTACTAACTAATGGTAGGATATCACTATCTAAAAGAGGAGGAAATAACACGAAAGACTTTAAGTAGGTCGACAGCTATTAATTGCTTGCTCACAAACGATAAACAATTTTTCACAATCACACTTTCAAAAATATTTTCAAAAAAACACTTTATACGCATTCTCAGAAACAGAAATGAGAATCCTTACAAAGTCTTTCCTTACTATTGGCATGATTTCAAAATATTTTCAAATACATTCACAAAGCATATTCAAAGTAAGCTAGCGATTAAGAGCTCGTAGATAACTACGGATGAAACGGGTGCTAACACATTCCCTTTTCATAACCTACCCCCCGAACTCAATAAATCTCAAAGGTATTTCCTATTCTTTTCACCCTTTCCTTCTTGGATAAAAGAAAAGTCGGTGTTGACTCTTGTTATCCGCAACATTTGCGTTAAAATGAAAAACCAAGTAAGTTCTCCCACCGTATTACAGAACTAACGACTCTGCTGGGGAATTTCTAAAAAGTGGGGTTACCTTAGATTTAGATCATTTTTAAATTCTTTCCTTGTTTGCATTGTATGCTTTACATTTTGGGGCTTGCTCGGGTTTACTTTTCTTGCAAAGATCCTACACCCGGATCTGCGGACATTGTAGGTAAGTAACAATAGATCATGGAAACTATATGGTGTATACCGATATGGTTGAAGTGATGGCTATGTTAGTGCGACACATTGGTTGGTATTGGTGTCCCTCGAGTTAGTCGATGAGAACACTAGGTTGTTGTGGTCGGTGGATTTAGAACTGACTGTTTAATGCTGGTTCACGAAATGTCGCGAAAACAAGAGTCGCCACCGTCTTTTATTTTCTCCAACATGGACAGGACAAAAGCACAGCAAAATTCCTTATGAGATTGTCTCTCGGTTCGGGAGGTAGATTTATAGAAAGGGAAGGTGTTAGCACCCTTTCTATCCATGGTTATCCATGGGCTCTTAGATACTTGCTCATTGTGTTTTCAAAAGATGTTTGCTTTTCAAAGTGTGAGTGGGTTTGAAAAAAGTTTCGTTTAAAGATTTCAGAATGACTCTTGTATCAGTCCTCAAGAGTGTTTGAAAAATTGTTTTGAAAGCTTTTTGAAAGTGTAGGTGTGAAAAGAGTTTTGATTTGTTTTTGAATAGAGCAAGTATCTATGAGTCACCTACCTACCCTAAGGAATTAGGCTGTGTAAATATCCTTAAGGTAGTTCCATCCCACCATTGAGAGGTAGGTAGCACCACCGTTGGAGGTGTTAGGGTCAATTCGTTTTTAGGGACAGTGTGGTCACCAGAGCAACAGTAGGACACCTTAGAAGCTACCCTTATGCCATTGATCATGGACATAAGGACTTACTAAAACGTCCTATACTCGACGACCACGTTTCGAAGGTAAGGCAACAGTGAGGCGTACCCTAAGAGTGGTGTGTGAATTTATGTGTTATTTTCATGTTATGTTTTATCTTGTACATGTATCATGGTGATCTACGCTTGTTTTTAATTTAGGCCATACATTCTTTCATGCAATTAGAATTTAAAAGTGCGGAAATTTAAATGCGGAAAGATAAATCATACGCTATTACAAGGCGCGGGTCTATACATCGCCAAATTACAAAGACCCGTTTTAATAAAAATGCGGAAAATAAAAAGACCTAATTACTATTACAAGCCTTGAACAGTTACATAACATTCGAAAAGAAAATAAATAACATGCGAAAGAATAAAAGTTAGGACGTCCGAGGGTTTTGACCCTTTTGAAATTAAATTGAAATTAAAGTCTAATTAGTTATTTAATTAAGAAAAGAAATTGTTTTTATGTTTTTTTTGTATTTATGAAAATAAAGAAAATTAAAAATCAAGAGGAACCCTAATTCTAAGTTGTTTTTAATTATTAATGAAAAATATTAAAGTTTAACCTAATTTACTAAATAATTAATGTACATGTTTATTTACAAAAATATTTAGTAATTAATAATAATAATAATGATGAGAAAACTACTTATTAAAAAAAGATGAAAAGGTTAAAAACCCTAATTCTACTTATTTTATTTATTAAGAAAAGATTAAAGTTTTAAAAACCTAAATTAAACTAAGTTAATTGTTAAAGTTTATTTATAAAAATAATAATGGTGAAATTAATATTAATAAAAATAAACATTTTTTGATTTTTCTGTATTTTATGTTATGAAAAGTTATTTTATGGAATTAAAAGAAATAATTAAAACATTAAAAAGAATTAAAAGAAAATCAAAATAAAAAAATAAAAATGATGCAAACCATGGGGGGTATCAGGCCCCAAAAGGAGGTTTATTGAAGCATTTTGGCCCATCAGAATAAAGCCTTTTTTGACTTTCAGGAATTACATGCTTGATGGTTGACCCAGGTGTATGATGGTCTTCACGTTCTGGCCTTCAGATTGTACCTTGAAGCCACTTGTCAGGCCAGCGCATGAGGATGTATGGTGAAGCCTTGAAGGAACGCTGCATAGAAACGCGTTAGGATAAAAATTATGGAATATGTGGGGGGACCTGGGAATCGAACCCAGGTTCATATACCTGCAAGACACGTCTTCTACCACCAGGCCATTCGTGTTCATTTGTTAATATAATGGAACGTGATTATTATAATAAGAAACAAAAGCTAATGATATAAAATAAGAAAAAACGCGCCAGATTTGAATTATCCAGTAACATCAAGCCACGCTAGCTTCGTCTTCGTTTTTGTACCTGCAACATAACCAAATAGCGGGGGTTTTAAACCCCCACAAAACCAAAGTCCAGAAAATAGCGATTAGAACATGCTATAATATAAAAAGGGCGCGAGGTCATGGTTTGTCTCGTCTTGAGGTCCCGAATTCAATGGCATAGGTTTTAAGGGCCAATTTTTTCATATGGGAGAATCCCTAATTCGAAGCTTCTGAAACCCTAGGTTTCAACCATGGTGGATTCTGATTTAGGCAGCTATAGTTCAATTGAATGGTACCAACAGCTTCAGAACATCATTGTTAGTATAAATCAACAAGTAAAATACATGAATAATGCATGGAAATCAAAAATCGATTATGGACATATTCATGAAAAAGACGATTCTGTTCTACCAATTCTTGGAGTATGGAGACTGGAAAGTGGTTGCAATCGATTCCTAGCAATGTCAGGAACGTAATGGACAAGCTTTTAGACCTTGAATCGCCCTGTAACTATGATTTCAGTGTTCAAGTTTTTGTGGAAATTTTGAAACTTTGTTCTATGCTTGTGAGCAGTTTTTCGTGTCCATTGGAATAGGGTTAGCTTGTGTATAAGTATCTGAATGAAATTAGGTCAAGAAAACAAGCCCAAGGTCCATGAATTTATGATTCCAATCTTTGATTTTTCCACATCTTTTTTCAATCTTTTTGCCATGGAAAACTTGCCAAATAGGGATGATCTTGTCCCCTTGAGATGATGCACGAAATCTTTTGCATATGTGGAAGATATTTGCTGCATAAAAAGATTTAAAAAGCATGATTTGATATTTTTCTCACATTTAAATCTAATTAAATGAATTAATATAAATAAAAATTCAATTAATTAATTAAAAATAAGAAAATAAATCCCTTTGAGCTTAATGGGGCGTGCATATGCTTTGGGTAATGATTCAAGGAAGAATTTGAGGCCCATTAGCATTTTTGAAGCTTTTGAAGCAAAGTTGACTTTTCAAAATTCCCAAAAATTTCCCAACTTCTACAAGGCATATCTTGCTCAATTTTGAAGCTATGATCATGTTCTTGGACATTTTGGAAAGGTCTTGAAGTCCTCTAACCAATGGCTTTGGTCCCATGTCATTTTGATTTACCAATCTCAAGTTATGGTCTTTGACTTAAAGTGCCTTTTTGTTGACTTTTGAAAATGACCTATAATGTTGAAATTGATAACATTTTGTGAGAGCATTTATTGGACTTGAAGTGTGAAGATGAGTTGTAGGAAATTTGATTCTCTTAAAAATGAGCTTTGGATGGAATTTTTCTGATAAACCATGAGGAAGTTATGCCCTGGTCAATTTGCGGTTGACTTTTTCAGCTGTCCAAAAATAGAAACTTTTGCATCTTGAGACTTTTTGAGCCATGCTTTGAGAATCATGATCAAGAATTGATCAAATGATGTTTGTGGCTTCAAAATAAGATGTTGACCAAAATTTTTGACTTTTGACTGTCAAATGACCATTTTGCCCCTGCAAGTGACTGTGAAGCATTTAGGGTTTTTGACTGTGTAATTTGATGTTGTGGGTCTTGAAACTTG
Source organism: Vicia faba (assembly GCA_948472305.1). NCBI lineage: Eukaryota > Viridiplantae > Streptophyta > Magnoliopsida > Fabales > Fabaceae > Vicia > Vicia faba. The sequence continues at coordinate 219,384,983 of OX451741.1, forward strand.
GCATATGGATGCTTGACAATGTATGTAGGCATGTGGGACTTGATTGGACCCTTGAAAACTTCAATTTCTTTGCCAGAACCAAAACCCTAATTTTGACTGTATTAGGAGGCCATTGGACTGTGCAACCTTTGAGAGATTTTGAACCATCTGGAGTTTGATCTTGACAAATCTTTGAAGAATATGGGAGGGAAAATTTTGGGGTACAACAGTTGCCCCTGTTCAATCTTCTTAGACCTGAGGATGTAGATTGACTGGCGTGCCTTTCGTAATCCGAAGGTGGAAGATGATTGAACACTAGAGTGCCCAGAAATTTGCACTCACATAGTAGAATGTCAGCAGTGTGATGCAAGGAATGGGCTTACAAATGCCATTTGGAGACTGATGGATAGGAGGATGGGCTTATAGATGCCATCTGGAGATGTGACAGAACTTTGTCGGGGAATGGGCTTATAGATGCCATTTGGAGACTGTTGGTATGTGGATGGGCTTATAGATGCCATCGGGAGGTTGTCGATCGCATAAGAGATTCCTTAGCGAGAACTTGCGTACCTGAGAAAGAAAATAATTACCTGGCTTGTTACAGGAGTTGATCTTCAAACTCTTTATGCAGATGTGCCCTGGCTGGATACAGGTATCGATTCTTTAAATTCTTCAGACGTGCCCTGGCAAGATACAGGAATCGAGTCCGGAGAATATAGTTGTCAACAGATACACCCTGGAAAGATACATGAATCGGATCTTCCAACTCTTCAGACGTGCCCTGGCAAGATACAGGAATCGAGTCTGGTAATGTAGTCGTCAACAGATACACCCTGGCAAGATACATGAATCGGATCTTCGAACTCTTCAGACGTGCCCTGGCAAGATACAGGAATCGAGTCTGGAATATAGTCGTCAACAGATACACCCTGGCAAGATACAGGAATCCGATCTTCGAACTCTTCAGACGTGCCCTGGAAGGATACAGGAATCGAGTCTGGTAATGTAGTCGTCAACAGATACACCCTGGCAAGATACAGGAATCGGATCTTCGAACTCTTCAGACGTGCCCTGGCAAGATACAGGAATCGGGTCTGGAATATGTAGTCGCCAACAGATACACCCTGGCAAGATACAGGAATCGGATCTTCGAACTCTTCAGACGTGCCCTGGCGAGATACAGGAATCGAGTCTGGAATTAGTCGTCAACAGATACACCCTGGCAAGATACAGGAATCGGATCTGGAATCAGTCGTCAACAGATACACCCTGGCAAGATACAGGAATCGGATCTGGAATCAGTCGTCAACAGATACACCCTGGCAAGATACAGGAATCGGATCTGGAATCACGACTATTGATAGTAACTATCTTTGTATCGACCTTTGTCCTGAAAAGACAGAACATTAGTTGTATGCAATGTCATGATGTATGACATGCGTGATGTCATGATGTTCAGAGAATAAATGAGATTGTATGTTCATGATGCGTATGTGCATGCTATAATGTAGGAAGATGCGATGTTTATAAATGTATGTTTTTGTCTAGGAAAATAAATCTTCGACGAGTGTCGGAAAGTCAAATCCTGGGCTGATGTTGAAGAATAGATTTTTATTTCCGTTGGGGATGATGGTTGCAAGAATACCGGTAGGAGAAGATGACTCCGTTGGGGAATAAACTTAGCGAATAGATTACTCTGCGGGGAATTACTCTGTGGGGAGAGAAACTACTTTGATGAGGTTGATGATAACTCCGCTGGGGGATAGGCTTCGTCGGGGACGATCTTTCCGTGAAAATTGGCTGAGGATAACCCAGTTATATCCTGGTGGGGAAATAACCTTCTGAATAAAGTCGGGGGAGCGTTCGTGTTCTTCGGGTGATAAGCTTCCAGAATCTACTGGGGATAAGCTTCCTTCTGGGGAGTTTGATTCAACTCTCCTGGGGAATCCTTTGGACTGGACTCTCCTGGGGAAATCTTTGAGATGTACTGGGGAAGTGGCTCCACTGAATGTTCGGTATACCGTCGGGGAACAATCTTAGATCAAGACTGCCGGGGATGCTTGTTAAGAATGTCTGTATGCTCCGTTGAGGAATGTTGAGATCTGCTGGGGATACCCGATTTCCTTAAGGCTGCCAGTGGACTAACTCTGCTTGGGGAGAGTGTCGCTGACTTGCTGGAGATATTGTGCCTTGTAGGGCTTATTGTTGAATTTTGTCTCATTCTCTGGGGAATTAAGGCATCTTGGTTACATTCTTAGCCGAACTTACCTTGGTACCTTGGTACCTTGGTGGACAGAGCAATTAGATCGCTTAGACAACTCATTATTGCCCCTGTTTCTGATGTTACCTGTAATTAATCCTTTGTTTCGCATGCAAATATTTATGAGTTAGCAATTAGTGTCAAATGCATATATCACAATTGAACATTGGACGTTCTTCGCAAAACAAAATAGAAAAAGGAAAAAACAAATGGCAATTGGTCTAAAACGTGAATTTGTATTGATTTTTGAATTGCCTGTAAACAGGCGTTTGAGTACAAGAGGCTGACGTCCTAGTAAGAGAACGTCGCCGAATGACAGAGTTTATACAATTTGTACAAAGGAAACAAAACAGCTATGTGAAAAGAATAATCCCACTGGGTTCCAACTCTGCTATCGCCTTTATATCTTCGAGCGTCTCATCACTTGGCTGCTCGGTTGAAGATGAAGCTGACTGACCAATGCCGTCTGATCTTGATGTTGATACCTGATTCTGGATGCAAGGTGATCCAATGAGACATAGTATTACGCTTTAATCCCTAACTTTTGCCTGGACCGCCCTTTCGGGTTTTCAGTCCACCGGGATACGCATTTTTGCCTAAGCCGCCTTTTCAGGTTTTCGGCTTGCCGGGTGTACATATTTTTTTCATTTCATCCCTCATTTTGCCCGAACCCTTTTGGTTCGCCGGGAAGCCCTAATTTTTGCCTAGGTATGTCAACCTAGAGGGTCTTTTATCATGCGTAGTATCTTTTTACTATGTCTGCATTGGCGGGGTGAGGAAGGTCGTCACCATCCATGGTAGTTAGGATCATGGCTCCTCCTGAGAACACATGTTTAACCATAAATGGCCCTTCGTATGTAGGAGTCCATTTTCCCCGGGGATCACTCTGAGGAAGAATGATGCGTTTGATTACCAGGTCCCTGTTGGCTCCTAAATTCGACACCATGGTTTTTATTAATATAAGCCATTAAAGCTGAAGAATGGTTTCGACCGACTGGTTCTGTCGAAATGCTCATCAGAAGATGGCAATGTACTTAGGGAATTTCTTCTAAGGAAGAATTTGGTTGCCTTCGACGTCGAAGGTGCTTCTTGACGAAGGTGCTTCTCGACGAAGGTGTTCGATTGCTCAGAGTGGAACGGTTTGAGATTCAAACGTTTGGAGGGAAAACGGTTCCCAGCGGTTACCAAGTGCAACGTGCCAAGATCTGGAGCGTCGAATGCTGTGAGCGTGCCAAGTGGAGTCATCTCGAAGCAGTGTAACTGCCCGACGGTTACTTGGGATGTGTTTAGTATAAATATTAGTAGTTCACGCAGTTTTTCGCGTGTGTTCACAATTATATACAAGTTACTCATATAGATTCGAGTACCCAGCGTGAGAGAGAGAATTGTTGAGAATGTATGTGTGAAACACCACTTTAATTAATCAAAGTCATTTATTTTCCAGAACTTTACTGCCTTCTTCTTTACTTTTCCAGTCGAAGCCTTTCATTTCAAGCCTTTCTTTATTCTATCAAGTTTTCTTCTTCATGCAATTTACATAAAGCTTCTTTATTTTCTTGTCATTTAACCATTACCAAACTTAGTCAAAACCCCAAAATCAACCATGTCTTAGGATCAATCTGATCGATCCTGCGAGTCACCAAATAAGTAACCTTTTGGAAGATCAGCGGTTGTTTACCAATTCCCACGGTAAACAAATTGGCACACCTGGTGGGACCTTGTGTTGATTTTAAAGTTTAACCTTTTTATACAGAATATCATCTTTTTCGAGAAGTATTGCATGTTATTGAGAAGTGGTAGAATATACACTAACAATACCAATACTGCCAGAAGAAGAGAAGCGATGGCGAATCCGCCAAACAATAACGAAATCCCACAAACGAATGTGGGAACAACGGTTATCCCAACCGTAAGTGAAGCGATAACCGCGGGTTCAACACCAGCAGTAACGGTCACAACAACTGGGCCATTACCTCCGTTCACTGGCCCCAGAGTGCCTTTGGGAACTCCCCCACCAAGGGGAAATCTAGGCACCAGGCCTTATGTTCCCCCAGGATTTATGACAGGCGGTCAAAATCGAGAACCACTCTATGGCATGCCAACTTCTGAATTGGCTAGCCTGACGAATGATGCGTCCACTTTTTCAGACCCTTTAGTGAGTGCCTCTTCGTCACTCCAAGGTTCTGGAGTAGGTATGGCGAACAGAAATAGGACCCAACTCTTAGGAGGAACGTCCCAAGTAGTGCATGGCCTTACAAATGCCTCGACAGCAGTCTTGAGGCAACAAATGGACGAAAGCAACCATGATATGGTTCAAATGTTGGCACAAACTTTAAGTACAGTGCTGAATCCTCTAATACAAAACACCACCCAATCGAATCAGCAGATGACAGCGCAAATGACGCGTCTGGCTGACTTCTTTGGGGTACCCCAACCTATTCGACATCCCCAAAGGGCGCAAATTAGGGGAAACCAAGGTATACTCTTAGAGGAAGAAACCACTATTAACCAAGTCCAGCAGCCTGTCGAAGAAAACCTTAGGGCACAATTGGAACAGCCTGTCGAAGAACCTAGGGTTATAGCCCCAGAGGTAAGGTTAGTTAACAGAAACCAAAATGTTGACGAAGTGGTTCAGCACATCCAATACCAAAACATGGGTTTGGAAAATAATCTGGCAGCCATGATCGAAAGAATCATGACGCAGAATGGGATGAACATGGGCTTTCGTAGGCCCAACTTCACATCCCCACTGTCAGAATACGTGTTACAAACAGACTTACCTCCCAGATGTAAAGTCCCTAAGTTCACTAAATTCTCAGGGGACACGACAGAATCTACTGTCGAACATGTGGCGAGATACTTGATCGAAGCAGGAGATATTTCAAACAACGAAAACCTGAGGATTAAGTACTTCCCAAGTTCTTTAACAAAGAACGCGTTTACTTGGTTTACAACTCTCCCCCCAATTCAATCCATCATTGGACCCAGTTGGAGAGATTGTTCCATGAGCAATTCTACATGGGACAAACCAAGATAAGCCTGAAAGAATTGGCCAGTGTAAAGAGACGTTTCACTGAACCTATAGACGAATATCTAAATAGGTTTAGGTTGCTCAAAGCAAGATGCTTTACGCAAGTGCCAGAACATGAGTTAGTCGAAATAGCCGCCGGCGGCTTAGATTATTCCATTAGGAAGAAGTTAGACACTCAATACCTGAGAGACATGGCCCAATTGGCCGATAGAGTTCGACAGGTAGAACGCCTTAAAGCTGAAAAAGCCAAGGCAACGAAAACTCATAAAAGAGAGAGGATAGCGTATGTCGAGATGGATGACGAAGATCCAGAAACCTTCGACGAAACTATAACCGTCGAAGAAGGCGAGGTCGATTTAGCGGAACTAAAACAAGGGCCACCATACTCTTGCAAACTGTTAGTCCCCTCAAGTGGAAAAAATCCCACTGGTCCAGAAAGGACCAACGATAGGTTCCCCAAAAAGACTTATAGTTTTGATATTACAAAATGTGATGAAATATTTGACTTACTTGTAAAAGATGGCCAAATGATAGTACCCCCAGGGGTAAAAGTGCCTCCTCTTGATCAAAGAAAGAAAAGAGGCTTTTGTAAATATCATAATTTTCTGGGCCATAAAACGTCTCAATGTTTTCTTTTCAGGAATCTTGTGCAAGACGCTATCGAAGAAGGGAGGTTGAAGTTTGCTGACAAGGCCCCCATAACTGTGGACTCCAACCCTTTGCAGGCGGAAGCCCATTATGCTGAACCTTCAGAGGTGAACGTGATCGAGGCATCCAGAAGCCAGTCGAAGAGGCCAGGAATCACAATGGTCGAAGTCACAAAGGACCATGTCAACATGCCAATCTTTGGCAGTTTTTCTGGGAATCTATCCAGAAAGACAATTGAAGCGGTCCAAAAGGCGGTCGAAAGCCCAAAGCTGGAGACAGTTGAAGCCCAAAAATCTGGAACAAAACCCAGTTCTTACTTGGCTGTAGTTCGAGGCCAGACAGAGGATTTGGAGATTCAGATGAAGCAGTTGACCCTTGCCACCAAAGACACCATGAATGTCAACATGGTCGAAGTTTCTGAACCAAAGGCATCAGAGGAGGCCATTAGGCAAGAACAAGCCAACAAAACTGCTTTCCCTCGGGAAAATGAAAATCTGGCAGATTTCCTGCAAAGATGCCAGAAAAAGAAGTCAGAAGTGATGCTGTGTCCTCGATGCAGTTCAATCTTCGACAAAAAAGTTGTGGAATATATTCAAGGTGTAAGAGCAGCAAATAGGAAAAGGGAAAGTGTTGATACTCGACATGACCCCAGAAGAGCCTCCCAAAGGGGTTCAAATCAAGAAAAGAGGCCACTGACTTTCAGGCCTCCAACTAATGTGCCAGTTGATACATGGTACAAAACATCTGGTCGAAAGAGGCCAAGTGAGGAAAGATGGAACTCCTTCGTAGTGCCAAGAGGTTCATCTTTTACACATAAGAAAGAACCTCAGGTTACTACCCCTAAAGTGACCCAGGTATCAAGCAACTACAAAGGGAAGAATCCCATGTCTCGATCTCAATGGAGGAGATACCAGAGGCGACGAAAAGCTGAGAGGGAAGCTGCTAATGAACCAAAGGCAGAATCCAGCTCAAATGTTCCTCAGAGAAAGCAGAGGAAGCCTCTGGAAAGACAACCAGTAACCAATAGGCTAGTTTGGCCTAACCAGGGTGAAGTTGATAACAAAGATGGCTCTGAGTCTGATGACACCTTAGATATCATGGTGAACATAGTCTCAGTTTTCCCAAGAGAGTTCAACCGCCAGGTGGAGGTCGAAACAAGCGATTGGGAAGTTGAGCAAGAAATGGCCAAGCATAGGCCAGTGTGCTATTTCGTCATGGATAATGGCGCTACTGAAGAGCAGAATGGGTTCTTCGAACCACCTATAGAGGCGATGAAAAATCACCTCAAGCCTTTATTTATAAGGGCTAAACTCGAAGAAACCACAGTAAATAAAATCTTGGTAGATTGTGGGGCAACCATCAACATCATCCCTCACTTTATGCTAAGAAAAATAGGCAAAAGTGATGAGAGCATCAAGCCTCACAACATGGTTCTGTCGGATTATGAAGGCGGCATAGGGACCACTATGGGTGTGATCCAACTGGATATCAAGGTGGGATCTATCCTTCGACCAACTATGTTTATGGTCATATCGGCCAAACCTAACTATAATCTTTTGTTGGGCCGTGAATGGATTCATGGTGTTGGAGTTGTACCATCATCAATGCACCAGAGGTTGCTACTATGGCGTCCTGATGGAATGGTCGAAAACATAGAAGCGGATCAAAGCTATTACCTGGGTGAAGTAAATCACCTAGGGCTGGCAGACTTCGACAAAAACCTGGCTCACATTGGGCCATACCCAACACCTGACTTCGACTTGGCGCCAGCGCCAAATACTTTTTGTTCCCTATACCTGCACCCTGAGCATGGTTTTCAATGGGACAGAGAAGACTTGTCCCACATTGACTTTAGTGGGTTAACTGATATCCAACCAACTGGTTGGGGAAGTGAATTCAGTGACAATGACTGAGTCACAATCTTTGCAGCGAATTTCGGCTTACGTAGCCGAAACAAGGATGATAACGGCTCTTGAAGCCGAAGTAAAATATATGGCCACACAGGCCAATGATCAAGAGTTACCCTCCACAGGTCCTGGAAATGACTTCGATCCAGAACCTCTTGATATCATGCCAGAAGGAATGCAGGAACAAAGGCTCGACGCTATCTACGACGATGAGCCTTTGGGATTCAAAAAGGACCCCTTAGCGAACAACATCAAGATGCTGGCGTAGGATCCTTTAGAAGAAATCAACTTGAGCGAAGGGTTAGAGAAAAAGCCAACTTACATTAGCGCAAGAATTGACCCAGAACTCAGGTTGGAAGTAATCCATTTGTTAAAAGAGTTCAAGGATTATTTTGCATGGGATTACGATGAGATGCCTGGTCTCGACAGAGGATTGGTGGAACTTCAGTTGCCAATCAAACCTGGGAAGAAGCCAATCAAGCAAAATCCAAGACGCTTCGCTCCAGAAATACTGTCGAAGATCAAAACGGAAGTCGAAAGACTGTTGAAGTGCAAATTCATACGCGTTACGAGGTATGTCGAATGGATTGCAAACATTGTGCCAGTGATTAAGAAAAATGGTACATTGAGGGTGTGCATAGATTTCAGAGATTTGAATGCTGCTACACCCAAAGATGAATATCCTATGCCTGTGGCGGAAATGCTAGTCGATTCTGCCGCTGGCTATGAGTACCTGAGTATGCTCGATGGTTATTCAGGATATAATCAAATATTCATTGCTGAAGAAGATGTGTCGAAAACAGCTTTTCGATGCCCCGGGGCTTTAGGCACTTACGAATGGGTAGTAATGCCTTTTGGCCTAAAGAACGCTGGGGCAACATATCAGCGAGCGATGAACTCTATCTTCCATGATTTTATTAACACTTTTATGCAAGTATATATTGATGACATCGTTATAAAATCTGTTTCCAGGAAGAACCATATAGTCCACCTTCGACAATCATTCGAAAGAATGAGAGAACATGGTCTGAAGATGAACCCTTTGAAGTGTGCATTATGTGTAAAAGCTGGAGATTTCTTGGGCTTCGTCGTCCACAAGAAAGGAATCGAAATCAACCAGAACAAGACGAAGGCAATTCTGGAAGCGAAAGTGCCAGCGAACAAAAAGGAACTGCAATCTCTGTTAGGCAAGATAAATTTCTTAAGGAGATTCATATCTAACCTAAGTGGGAAAGGTCAGGCCTTTTCACCCTTACTTCGCCTGAATAAGGAAAGATTCGACTGGGGGCAAGAGCAACAAGAAGCCTTCGACAAAATCAAAGGGTATCTCACAAAGCCACCTATTCTGGTGCCTCCTTGCAGCAACAGGAGTATGAGATTGTACATAGCTGCATCCGACAAAACTTTGGGAAGCATGTTAGCCCAAGAAGATGAAAATGGAGTCGAAAGACCCATTTACTATCTTAGTAGAGTTTTGAACGATGCAGAAACTAGATATAGCGAAGTTGAAAAATTATGTCTATGTCTGTATTTCTCTTGTACAAAGCTCAAACAATATATAAAACCAGTTGATGTGTATGTTTCGTCTCATTTTGATGTTTTCAAGTACATGTTGTCGAAACCCATCCTGCACAGTCGAATTGGCAAGTGGGCACTAGCATTAACTGAATACTCCTTGACCTTTATGCCTCTTAAGGCAGTGAAAGGACAAGTGGTGGCAGACTTTATAGTCGACCACTCAATTCAAGTTGAGAATATAAATTATGTGGAGATAGAGCCTTGGAAATTCTACTTCGATGGTTCCAGCCATAAAGATGGAACAGGAGTAGGAGTCTTGATTATTTCTCCAAAAAAAATTCCAACAACATTCAAGTACAAGATATCAGGTACTTGTTCGAACAATGAGGCTGAGTATGAAGCTCTAATTACTGGCCTTGAGATATTGTTGGAATTGGGGGCAACTCAAGTCAAAATAATGGGAGACTCAGAGTTAGTCATTAAGCAAGTCACAAAAGAATATAAATGCATAAGAGAAAATCTCATTATGTACTTTGTGATAGCAAATCGTTTATTGAAAAAATTCGAAATGGTCAACATTCGACACATACCCAGGTTGGAAAATCAAATAGACAATGATTTGGCACAAATTGCATCTGGGTACAAAATTTCAAAAACGAGGTTGCAAAGAGCAATCGAAGTTCGGGAGAAAATAAAAGCAACTTGTCTGTCACCAACAGATTTGGAATCGACAAGACTAGGGTATGCTGATCAAAGGAACTTCGAAATTTCGTTCATAGACAATTTGTCAGAGCAAGATTGGAGGAAACCCATTGTTGATTATCTACAAAATCCAGCAGCTTCGACAGAACGAAAAACAAAATATAGGGCGTTGAGTTACGTACTCATGGGTAATGAGTTATTTAAAAAGACGCCTGAAGGGGTGTTGCTAAAGTGTTTAAGTGAAACTGAAGCATACGTAGCCCTTTCGACTATGCACGCTGGAGCATGTGGGGCTCACCAAGTAGGCCATAAGATGAAATGGTTGTTGTTTCGACAAGGACTATACTGGCCCACCATCTTGAAAGATTGTGTCGAGTTCGCCAAGGGTTGTCAAGAATGTCAAGTCCATACAGGCATCCAGCATGTACCAGCAAGCGAACTTCACTCGATAGTGAAACCTTGGCCCTTTAGAGGATGGGCGTTGGACCTTATTGGAGAGATTCGACCATCATCATCAAAGAGCCAGAAGTATATATTGGTAGGCATTGATTATTTCACTAAGTGGATCAAAGTTATTCCTTTAGTCAATGTAGACCAAGAAAATGTCATTGAATTTATTCAAAAGAACATTATCTTTAGGTTCGAAATCCCTGAAACTATAACTACTGATCAAGGATCAGTTTTCACCGGTCGAAAGATGCAGGAATTCGCTCAAGAAACAGGCTTTAAACTCCTAACATCAACGCCTTATTATGCGCAGGCGAACGGTCAAGTCGAAGCAGCAAATAAAATAGTGATTGGCTTGATAAAAAAGCATGTTGGGAAGAAGCCAAAAAATTGGCATAAGACGTTAGACCAGATCTTGTGGGCTTGTCGAACGTCCCCAAAAGAAGCCATAGGTACAACACCATATAGGCTAACTTTTGGTCATGACGCAGTGTTGCCAGCGGAAATTTGTCTTCAATCTGCAAGGGTTCAGAGACACCATGATATCCCCTCTGAAGTTTATTGGGATATGATGTTAGACGAACTAGTAGATTTAGACGAAGAAAGACTGCGCGCTCTCGACCTACTAAGGATTCAGAAGAAAAGAGTAGAAGACTCTTACAATAAAAAAGTGAAACCTAAGGCATTCTCGCCTGGAGAATTAGTTTGGAAGGTGATTCTTCCCATGGATCGAAGGGATCGAAGCATGAGAAAATGGTCACCCAAATGGGAAGGACCATTCAGAATTATCCAAACTTTTTCTGGTGGAGCTTATGAAGTCGAAGAGTTAGGTGAAGATAAAAGGCTCTTGAGAGTAAATGGCAAATATTTGAAAAAGTATAAACATATGCTCCAAGAGATCAAACTAAATAGCAAGTAATGAATAAATTAACCATAAATAAGCCAAGATGGAAAATTTTATAATTAGCCAAAATGGCGACATTGTCAAATACATATTACAATACATGGTTAAAGGGCTGAGTCAATCAGAAGGGGATAGAATCTTTGAGTCGAAGGTACTTGGCCTGCTGCAACTCCAGTCTTTGTTGCATAAAGCATTCGCCTGGGCAAGCTTGGCAATTTGGTCATCGAAGGCTTGGGCTTTCTCAGCAAACTCTAGGCCTCGTGTGACTTCAACTTGGCTCTCTGTGTCTGAAACAGTCGAGAGAAGCTCCTCCTTGCACTTAGTATTAGCGTTCATCTTGGCCTCCAGCTCTTCGATTTGCGACTTTATGGAGGCATTGTCTCGATCTATGGCATCAATTTCTTCTTTCTTAGATGCCTTTTGCTTCGACAACTCTGCAATTCGAGAAGTCGTCTCAGCTACTGCAGTCCAGGCAGAAGAACTTTTGCCATGTAACGCTTCGAGCTGGCTGTTGAAGCCCATCTGTCGTCGATAGTCTGCTGAGACTTGATCAATAATGGAGTATAACTCCATGATAAAGCTCGAAACCTCTGGAGTCACAGCTAGCAAGTCGACTGCATTCAAAACAGCTCCCAAACACGACGGAGCAGTAGGGTCCCCCTCCAAAGCTTTCATCAAATCTTTCTTGAAGAACTGAGCCTTGACCTTCATCAAAGCCTCATCAAGAGGAGAAGTCTCAGTGGACTTCCCCGATTGAGTAGAAGCCTCCTGACTAGGATCAGATGAACTTCCCCTGCTCTCGATAATGGCATTCAGATAGCCAATGGGATCAGTTTGCTTCAAGAGTGCTAAGTCTTCTTTGGACTTATGCTTTGTCGAGGTGGTAACCTTTGCAGCAGCATTGTCTTGGGGTTGAAGTTGTTGAGTAGTGTTTGCATCGACATGACTCTCTTCGACTTGAAGTTCAGCAGTGCCAGCATCAGCATGATCCCCTTCGTCATGTTGTTCCTCCGACAGATCGACCACTTGAATCTCCTTTGGTTGTTGTTCTTCTGTTTCAGCATTGGCTTCATCGTTCACCAATTCCTTCTCTTGTGGCCTACTGAGTTCAGCAGAGTCTAGTGTTTCAGAAGTCTTTGGTGCTGAACTTTCAGTGGTTTCCTGAAAACGGAAGAGGAAGAATCTTCTAGTTTAGAAAGAGACACAATCAAACGTGAGTATCGACACCTGAGTTAAAAAATGGCCAGAGAAACTACCTGCAGAGGAACTTCAGCCCCAAGGCTGGAATTATCACTTTCGACGGGTTTATTGAGCAAAACATTTAGCTCCTCCTCCGTTGGCTCTTCGATAATCACTGGAGGTGGCATGGGTTTTCTCCCTGTAACCTTTATTCTGATTGTGGGTCGAGTCTCAGGAGAAGGAGCATTTTTCTTCAGTTTTCTCCGTTTTAGAGGAGCGGGGGGAGAGTCGTCTTCTTCGTCACTCCCAGATTCGACCGTCAGTGCAGGTCGTTTCTTGGGTGAAGGTGCCTGAAAACCAATTGGAGTTTGATTTAGAACACTACATTGAAAGTCAGAATGCTAAAACCAGAAGGAAATAATAAAATTTGGGTTACCGGTGCTGAAAATTTTATCGAAGGACCTTCCCCCTGATGGCTTGTTGTGGTTTTCGCCGGTGCTGTGGTTTTCGCCGGTGCTGGAGGTTTTGTCAAGGGACCTCCTCCATCTTGGCCTTCTGCGGCTTTCTTGGCTGCAGGCTTTCGAACAACTGAAAGAAGACAAGTTATAATTAACAGGCTACCAGTCGAAATGGAAAGACAAAATAATTTGGAGAGTGAACTTACATTTCTTTATTTTGTCAAGGACTAGAACGAAAGACTTCTGAAGTTCGTCCACAAAGTCTTTCTCGTCGAAGAACTCTTCAGCATAGTAACTCTTCCACCAGTCTTCGAAGGATGGTGAGCAGAGGAAGTTAAGTTGATAATCGAACAGTGAAAGTACTGTTCGACCTGCATACCTGCCAATATGCTTGGTGGCAGCATCTTCAGTATAGTCGTTGCAAAAATATAACATGGACTTCTCCCTAGGAAAAATAGGAGAAGGAAGTGATTGAATTATACCAAACTGTCGAGAAACCAAGTTTGGTTGGTAAGCGATCAAGCTCAGGTGAGTCTTGGAGCTCTTGAAGCGCAGGGGCATTATTCTAGGTGTGAGAAATGCTTCCCACATTGTTGTGTGTTCTTCGACATGAGGGTCACCTGACGACTTAGGATGAGGCCTGGTGAACCATTCTGGACCAACCTTTCGACGAGCGAAAGGAGCCATGGTCGAAGAAAATTCTTTTCTTCTTGCAAACATCAGGACGAAGTTTGCAAAAGTCTGTTGAACCTCCAGCCCATCTTCAGTCGGGGTCAGTAGAGCTAATCTGGTGCCTTCGATACGCCTATTTGCTATCTCAGGAGCTTGCTCATTTATTTGAGTTTTCTGAGGTAAGAAAGACTCAAAAGTGGCATTGAGCCACAGTTGAAGTAGCCAAAAGGGTCCTGCAAGCAACAGACTGGCTCTATTCTCGATAGAGTCGCTCTGCTGCTGATCGACTCGTACAGATTCGCCAAGATTAATTCTGCCAAACAAATATTTTGGCCATGGTGAAGCTGGGTGGCAAGGGTGACCATCTTCTTTGTCACCTGTAAAGACTTTGTACAGAACACAAAGCGTGACAGCCAAAGGGCTAGAAACGCAATATGCTCTACATCCGTCACAGTGGCTGTCGACCTATCATGGTAATGGTTGATATATGTGGTATAGGTGGGTTTCGTAGCTGAGAATCCAATCTGATCCTCCGACATTTCCTCGGGGTCGAAATAATCCCCAGTGGGTCGAAGGCCGGTGATGGCAGCCACGTCGAAAAGCGTGGGTGTTAGCATTCCACAAGGAAGGTGGAAAGTGAAATGAGTGTAATCCCAGAAAAGCAAGGAGGCTATCAGCATCTCAGGGGAGTAGTTGAGACCCGTCTTCGATAGCATAACTAGGTCGCATATCCCCAGGTTCTTCCAGATCGAAGTCTGGCTTTTTTCCATTTTCTCTAGCCAAGCGCTGTAGTCAGGAGTGAGGCTAGGGCTAGACCTAAAAGCCCTAACACCCCTATTGAAGAAGCGAAGATCTATCTTCTCCTTAGCGGGATCTTCGTTGTCCTCTGCATCTTTTTTAGAGCACCCAACAGGTTTGAGCTTTTCAAGCACTGGAAAGAAGTTCTTGATCTTCATGGCTTCATCGATGCATGGGGATAACGGGCCAGACATGGCGAAGATTTGGTTGGAGTATCCAACCGGAATCATTAGTTGGTGTGAATAAGCTTCACGCTCAGCAGTTTCTAGGGGTTCAGGAACCCTTCGTTGGCCTGTAGGGGTAACTATGGGGACAGTTGAGAAGATCTTGGGTTTAGCATTTCTGGAAGGGATGTTGGAACTAGGAGCGTTGGAGGAACCTGAGGCTGTGATACGGTGGGAGAACTGACTATGGTTTTGCGTTTGTTTTCGCAAATGTTTCGGTTGAGCAAGAGTCGCCACCGACTTTTTATTTTATCCTAAGGAAAGGTTTAAAAAGCACAGCAAAAACCTTTGAGATTTTTCTTGGGTTCGGGGAGTAGATTATAGAAAGGGAAGGTATTAGAACCCTTTCTATCCATGGTTATCCATGGGCTCTTAGGTACTTGCTTAGATCAACTTGCCTTGGTTTTCAATTGTTTGAAATGGTGCTTGGTGTGTGGTTTTGAAAATGTTTTGAAAAGATGCCTTGTATAGGCTACCCTTGTAACAATTCTTTACTCGAATGTTTTACAAAAGGTGTTTTGTCTTTTGAAAAGATGTTTCAAGGTTTTTGAAAGTTTGTTTTGAAAGTGTTTGTGAAGTGTGGTTTGAAAATAGGCAAGTGTTTTGTTTTGCAAGTTGACAAGTACTTAAGAGTTATCTACCCTAAAGTTCTCAAAGATTTTTGTTATGTTTTAACCCTTTTGACAATTTTGTTCCACCATTGTATTGGGTGGACAATCTTGTATTAGGAGGTGAAAGGGACGGGCGCGGGTCATCGTTTAGACCATAATTGCAATAGTGCTAAGTATCTTTGGGCAATTTCTCTTTGAAAGGGACTTGATCATTTTAGGCAACTTTTCAAAAGCGTCATCGAGGGACTATGATCATTTGATTGTTTGTTTTACCCAAAGAAACCTAACATGCAATATGGCCTATTTATTTGAAGGCAACAAGTGGAATACCCTAGGGGTGCAAGTGTGATATGTGTTGTCCATTTTCATGCTTGTTTATCTTGAAATTAGGTCAAGCTATTTTTGTTCGTTTTATTTGCATACAAACCCTAATTCTAGCATGGTATATTTAGAAAGCGTTTAAAGTGCGAAAAGTAAAATTCCTACACTATTACAACACAATATGGGAAGGGGGATACAAATATTCAAATGGGGGGATATTTAGACAAGGAAATTAAACCTAGCTATTACATCAATTTTGGGAATATTTACAAGATAATTGATTGCATAAATTAAATGGAAAATAAAATAAAGATGCAAAATGCAAAAAAAGGTTTTTATATGTATGAAAAAAAGTATTATTTATGTCAAATAAATAAAATAAAAAAAAAGTATTATTTTTGGAGTTTTTTGTATTTTAAGGGTAAAACCCTAATTTTTATTAAGTAATATATATATTATTTAATTTATACAAGTATTTGTTTATTATGTACAAAAATAAAATAAAAAGAAGTATATTTATAAAAAGTATTTTTTTATGTCAAATATTAATAAAAATAAAAAATATAGGTATTTTTGTATTTTAACCTAAATATACTATAAAAAAAGTATATTTTGCATGAAATATTTTCAAAAAGGAAAATGTAATAAAAAATCAGAAAATAAAGTATATTTGCATTATTTTTCCTATCTATTCTAAATAATATATATATATATATATATATATATATATATATATATATATATATATATATATATATATATATATATATATATATATATATATATATATATATATATATATATATATATATATATATATATATATATATATATATATATATATATATATATAGAAAAATGGTGTAAAAAATGTTTTTTTTATGTTTTTAATATTATTAGAAAAAATAAATAAACCAAAATGAAAAAAGAAAAATCAAAAAAATCAATAAAACACACAAATTGGGCTCAGGGGGTGTGAAATCAGAAATATGGTGTGAAAAGAAAATCAGAAGCAAGCCCAGCCCATGAAGCTTCTTCTTCAACCTCTGAACAAAAAATGTTCAAAAAACGCGCGCCTGTACTTCCAATTCAAACACCTGGATTCTTTGATCTTTTGCACAAACTTCCAACATAAGAAATGTTAAGCATTGAATCACGATTCTAAATATATAAAAAACTCATCCTAACTCTCAGAAATGAGAGAGAATTTTGACATTCCTAAATCCTGACCTAAGTTTTCTGCCATATTCAAACCTTAAATTCTCACAGCTCAAGTAAAATAAATGAAAAGTAAAAGCATGTACAGATTCAGGGGCATGAGTAGAACACTTCTTATTCACAAACTTAGAGCTAATGATGCCTAGACTAAGAGTTAGAAGTTCAAGAAAATACCTCTTCAGTTGAAGTTCTATCTGGCAATGGGGGAGCTTTCAGAGCAAGATGATGATCTGTACAGCTTGCCTGAAGTGTGGTGATGCTATTCCAATGCTTACTTTGCCTTGATACGCCTTGAATCGAGCTATGGACCTTCAACTGCAAAATAAGAAAGTGAAAATGGTGGAACTGGTTAGAGGAATTACAGGTCGTGTTTTATGTTTTGGTTAGCTTGTATTGATGCTAGGGAATGTGTTTGATGAGCTTTGGGCAAGAAAACATGCAAGGGATGAGAGTTGGCACTCAAACTGCAGTGAGAACTCTGTTTGAGCAGTTTGAGGGTGGTTCTGAGTTTGTGGAGGTATTGGAGTCGTGTGCTAGCTTAGTTAGGATGATTAGAAAGTGTCTACAATATTTGCTTCAGGTTTCTAATGCCGAGATCAAAGTTATCTTGTGAAATGCCAAGTTTCTTAACACTTAAGCAAGCAAAGCCAAGTTGATGTTCTAGGAAAGTAGAGGCCCCCTAAACATGCTGCTAACCTTGTCTTGATCAGAGTGTTTTGCTCATAATCTTGTGCCAATTGGATTTGATCTGTACCTCTTGGATTTGCATTATGACATAAAGCTTGCTTTTGCAAAAATGACCATTTTGCTTTTTCTATAAATGGCTTAATTCAAAATGTAATGCATAAACTCATGAAACAAAGCCTTAGCACAATGAACATGCATTAAATTATTGAGTGTTGGATGGTTTAAGGGCCTGTAATGTAGCATAAACCAAGCTGACTTGAAGATGGCATAAGTTATGAACATGTACATGACCAATTCAAAAGTGAGTTTTTGCCATATTGCAAAATTCGAATCTCTCAAGTTATGAGGTTGTTTGATGAGTTCTTGGACATTTTGGAAAGCTTAGAATGTGTACTACAATCCATATTTGAAATGCAAATTGAAATTCCAAGTGGAAGTGTATGGAAAATAGCCTTGCAGTTAGGTAGAAAACCTTGCCAAAATAGGTTGAAATTTCACTAAGTTAAGAATGGTTTAGTACCCTTATTCCAAAAATTGTAACTTGAGATACAAGCTTCCTTTGGGAAAACTTTGTGAATCAATGTTGTAGATCATGCAATAGGCTACAACTTTCATGTTTTGACTTTTTCTTGAATCCAAATGAATCTTGGTGAGAAAGTGGGGCAAAGTTGGGAAAAAATTAGGGTTTTTCATAACTTAGAAAAATTCTAAGTTATGAAAAATTCTCATTTCAAACCCTAATTTGCAATTTTTGATTTCTTGGTGAACAAGTTTCATGATTTGGCATGTTTTGATGAAAAAGGAATCTTGAATCTTGATTTTGACCAAAAAGTCAAAGTTTGACTTTTCAGTATACAGTCAAAATTGATCAATTGACTGGGAAATTCAACTGTCAATCTTGTGTACTTGGGATCTTTTGAACTTGTTGAGCATGTCAAGATAATTCCATGGGGTCCTTGAGTCAATATGTGAGCTTGGTTTGCCATTGGTTGGGTCAAACAGTCAAAAATTGCCTTTGTGCAGTCAAAACCCTAAAAATGACCATTTTGCCCTTTTGGTGATCTGATCAAATTTCTTGTGGAATTGTGATCCAAACTTGATCAAATGGTTCATATGAGTTCATAATGTTGATGTGGGTCAATTTTCATGAGATTTGACTGTCAATTGGTCACAGTTGACTTTTTCCCCAATACAACTGATTTCTAGGTCAACTGTCCAATTGACTGGGCAAAACTTGGAATCAAGACTTGAAACTTGATATGGATAAACTTGGGAGTCCAATATGAAGCAAGAAGGTCATCTTAGGAATTTTAGGTCAAAACATCTTTGTGCAAACACAAACCCTAATTTGGGTCAACAGTGCAAGGAGAAGTCTTGAGCAGATGAAACCCTAACTGGATCTTGATCTTCAAGAGCCTTGTGATGAGAAATGTTGAGAGAATGGGAGGGCAAATTTTGGGGTACAACAGAGGCCATTGTTGAGTAAAGGTTGAAGATGAAGTGAAGAACAAGGTGTTTGCAAGTTTGCAGAGATTTTGTGTTCAACAAGGAAGTTTGAATGCAGAATAGCGTGAAAAAGTCCCACAATGGGTACTTAGCGCTATTTATAGTGGTTGGGAAATCCCCAAATTCGAGGCCATTTAATGTTGCAGAAGATAGTGGGGCACGTGGCGTCCCCCCGCTTATATAGCCGTTCTGCAGAAATGAAAAGGTGTAGCGTGCGCCCTCGTTTTTGGGAAATTGTCATGATGACAATTTGTGAAAAGACATTGGGCACGCTAAACGCCGTACTGAGGTGACGTCTTAGGTACGGATGAAATGATGGCTTTTTCTTGGGATTGTCAGTGGTTGGTAGAAGACAAAAAGTGCACAGGTTAATTTGTGGGTAAGAATGAAAGACAGGTGTTGAATGGAATCTCAAAGAATGCCTTTTTCTTTTCAGCGTCGAAATAAGGCATTCTTGGGGGGCAATTTGTTGGCTCCTAAATTCGACACCCTGGTTTTTATTAATATAAGCCATTAAAGCTGAAGAATGGTTTCGACCGACTGGTTCTGTCGAAATGCTCATCAGAAGATGGCAATGTACTTAGGGAATTTCTTCCAAGGAAGAATTTGGTTGCCTTCGACGTCGAAGGTGCTTCTCGACGAAGGTGTTCGATTGCTCAGAGTGGAACGGTTTGAGATTCAAACGTTTGGAGGGAAAACGGTTCCTAGCGGTTACCAAGTGCAACGTGCCAAGATCTGGAGCGTCGAATGCTGTGAGCGTGCCAAGTGGAGTCATCTCGAAGCAGCGTAACTGCCCGACGGTTACTTGGGATGTGTTTAGTATAAATATTAGTAGTTCACGCAGTTTTTCGCGTGTGTTCACAATTATATACAAGTTACTCATATAGATTCGAGTACCCAGTGTGAGAGAAAGAATTGTTGAGAATGTATGCGTGAAACACCACTTTAATTAATCAAAGTCATTTATTTTCCAGAACTTTACTGCCTTCTTCTTTACTTTTCCAGTTGAAGCCTTTCATTTCAAGCCTTTCTTTATTCTATCAAGTTTTCTTCTTCATGCAATTTACATAAAGCTTCTTTATTTTGTTGTCATTTAACCATTACCAAACTTAGTCAAAACCCCAAAATCAACCATGTCTTAGGATCAATCTGATCGATCCTGTGAGTCACCAAATAAGTAACCTTTTGGAAGATCAACGGTTTTTTACCAATTCCCACGGTAAACAGTCCCCAACTTGATACTCTTGTGGTCTGACCTTTTTGTTAAATGCCCTGATCATCCGTTTTTGGTACGTTTGACCATGACAAATAGCAGTGAGTCTCTTTTCGTCAATTAGGTTTAACTGATCAAGTCGTGTCTGGATCTAGTCATCTTCGCTCAGATCTGCATCCTTCATTATCCGGAGAGAGGGTATCTGGACTTCAATCGGCAAGACTGCCTCCATGCCGTAGACCAAGGAAAAGGGAGTTGCCCCGATTGACGTTCTTGCTGAGGTACGGTACCCATGAAGAGCAAATGGTAACATCTCGTGCCAATCTTTATAGGTCACTGTCATCTTCTGCACAATCTTCTTGATATTCTTATTCGCTGCTTCGACAGCCCCATTCATCTTCGGCCGGTAAGGAGAAGAGTTGTGGTGCTGTATCTTGAATTGCTCGCAGAGCTCAGTGATCATCTTGTTATTGAGATTGGTACCGTTGTCCGTAATGATCCTTTTCGGGACGCTGTATCGATAGATCAGATTATGCCGAATGAACCGTGCCACAACATTCTTGGTTACAGTAGCATAAGAAGCTGCTTCAACCCACTTTGTAAAGTAATCAATCGCCACCAGGATGAAGCGATGCCCGTTGGATGCCGTAGGTTTAATCTCGCCGATCATATCAATGCCCCACATTGCAAAAGGCCAAGGTGCAGTCAGGACATTCAGAGGAACTGGAGGAACATGCACCTTATCTGCGTATATCTGGCACTTATGACATGTCCGAGAATGTTGGTAGCAGTCGGCTTCCATTGTGGACCAGAAATATCTTGCCCGAAGGATTTTCTTTGCCATGGTGTATCCACTGGAATGTGTTCCGAAGGTGCCTTCATGTAGCTCTGCCATGATCCTTTCTGCTTCAGTCTTATCCACACAATGCAGTAAGGTCGAATCATGGTTTCGCTTGTATAGAATGCCGTTGCTGAGGAAGAACTTTGCTGCGAACCTTCTCAGAAACTTCTTGTCATTGATGGATGCACCTTCAGGGTATTCTTGCGCTTCTAAGTACCTCTTCACTTCATGGTACCAGGGTTTTTCAGTTACTACCTCAGCCTCAAGATCACAACAGTATGCAGGTTCGTCCAGTTTCCAGATAATGATCCGGGGAGCCTCATTATCCCATTTGACTTTGAACATAGAAGACATTGTAGCCAACGCGTCCGCCAACTGATTCTCCTCTCTTGGGAAGTGTTCAAAAGTTATCTCTGTGAAATGGGGGATCAATGTCAACACACACTCTTTGTAAGGAACAAGATTCAGATGTTTCGTATCCCACTCGCCTTTGATCTGATTGATCACGAGAGCGGAATCTCCGAAGACACTCAGAAACTTGATCCTTAAGTCAATTGCAGCTTGAAGACCCATGATATACGCCTCATACTCCGCCATGTTGTTGGTGCAGTTGAAACATAGTCGGGCGGTGAGTGGAGTATGAGTGCCTTGAGGGGATATGATCACAACGCCGATACCGTTACCCAAAGCGTTGGAGGCTCCGTCAAAGTGCATAGACCATCGGGATCCTTCCTCAGGTCCTTCATTCGGTCCAGGTACTTCACAATCAGTCACTATCATGATGCTCTCGTCTGGAAACTCAAATTCATTGATTGGTAGTCGTCCACTTCCTGGTGTGCCAAATGGTCTGCCAATACACTTCCTTTGATAGCTTTCTGAGTCATGTACTGGATGTCGTATTCTGTCAAGATCATTTGCCATCTTGCTATTCTCCCAGACAGAGCAGGCTTTTCGAATATGTACTTTATTGGATCCATCTTTGAAATCAACAGAGCAGTGTGAGTCCACATATACTGTCTCAGCCGGCGAGCAGCCCATACCAAAGCGCAGCAAGTTTTCTCGAGCAGTGAGTATCGGGTCTCACAATCGGTAAACTTTTTTCTAAGGTAATAAATGGCGTGCTCTTTTCGGCCAGACTCGTCATGCTGCCCCAACACACACCCCATTGAGCTGTCAAGTACTGTCAAGTATAGTATTAGAGGTCTCCCTTCAACCGGTGGCATAAGAATGGGTGGTTCTTGGAGATACTCTTTGATTCTGTCAAAAGTGGCCTGACATTCATTATTCCAACGTACTACCTGATCTTTCTTCAGCAGCTTGAAGATTGGTTCACAGGTAGCAGTTAGGTGCGAGATGAATCGGGCAATATAATTCAGACGTCCTAGAAAGCCTCTGACCTCTTTCTCTGTCTTGGGAACTGGCATCTCTTGTATGGCTTTAACCTTGGCAGGGTCCACTTGAATACCCTTGTCACTTACGACGAAGCCTAGCAATTTTCCGGATCTCACCCCGAAGGTGCACTTGTTCGGGTTCAACCTCAGCTTGTATAACTTCAGACGGTCAAACAGCTTTTGTAGATGGTCAAGGTGTTCCTCCTCAGTTTGAGACCTTGCAATCATGTCGTCGACATATACCTCAATCTCATGATGGATCATGTCATGAAATAAAGCAACCATGGCACGTTGGTAGGTTGCCCCAGCATTTTTCAACCCGAATGGCATGACCTTGTAGCAGAAGGTGCCCCACTGAGTAACAAAGGTAGTCTTTTCCATATCTTCAGGAGCCATCTTGATCTGATTATAACCTGAAAAGTCGTCCATGAAGGAGAACACCTTGTGTTGAGCAGTATTGTCAACCAGAACATCAATGTGAGGTAGGGGAAGTCATCCTTGGGGCTCGCCCTGTTCAGATCCCTGTAGTCGACACACATTCTGACCTTACCATCTTTCTTCAGTACCGGCACCACATTGGCAACCCACTGAGGGTAAGAAGTCACTGCTAGAAACCCGACATCAAATTGCGTCATAACCTCAGCTTTGATCTTCTCGGACATCTCTGGACGCATACGGCGGACCTTTTCTTTAACCGGAGGGCATTCTTCCTTGGTAGGCAAGTGATGGACCACAATGTCGGTATCCAACCCAGGCATGTCTTCGTAGGACCAGGCGAAGATTTCCACATAATCATGTAACATCTGAATCAACCGTTGTTTCACGCTGAGTTCCAGATTGGCACCAATCTTAACTTCCCTTCTGTTTGTCTCAGTACCCAGATTTATTGTTTCCACTGGCTCTTCATGTGGCTGAATGGCCCTCTCTTCCTGGAGTAACAGTCTTGCTAGCTCGCCAGGCACTTCGCAATCATCTTTACCTTCATCTTCGGCTAAGTTGATCGGATTTTCGAAGTCATAACTGGCAGTAGCAAAGTCGTTACCAGTGAGATCCAGAGTGGATTGAAACCTGTATGAGTGAGTGTGTGTAAATATAGCTGTTTTGCAATATATAAAGAAAGAAAGAAAGGGAGCACAAGATTTGAAATTCGAAAAACGTCCAATGTCTTTATTCATGATATATGGAAATGACAAGTAATAAGCCCTCACAAATGAAGCCAACGGTGCCCCGGTTAAGACACCGGGCCATAAAGTTTCAATTTATTGTTCATTACAAATTAAAGAAACAAAGGAATTCATTACTGCGTAACAAAAGTAACAGGTATGTGGTCTTTTGCAGTCCAATTGTTCAGTCCACCGTCGGTCTTCGGGTAGATCCAGCTATCAAACTCGGATTCCTCTGCCTCGCCTTCAATAGCATTCACTCCCGGGTTGGTGATGAACACGGGAGGTCTTCCGATCCTTGCTTTGCGTACAGCCCTCTGAGCCTCTACAGTGAAACCCAGCCCAAACTTGTCAGTCTTAGGAGTAAAATCAGGGAGCCTGCCCCAGTTAGCACATTCACCTTTCTCAATTACAGCCCAGGCGTCCTTTAAGGAGGCCATCTTCAAAGGAAAGTCTTCTTCATTTACGGTTTCTACTGATGCCAATGTTGGAGGTACCTCTTCAAAATGTTGAAAGGGGGTTTCAATAAACTCCTCGTCCATCTCAATATACCGGAATGAGTTCAGATGACTAACCATGTATTCTTCCTCCCCCTGCACTGTAACAATCTTCCCTCTGACAGGGTATTTGAGCTTCTGGTGTAGAGTGGAGGTCACAGCCCCAACTTTGTGAATCCAAGGTCGACCCAGCAAACAGGAATAAGATGGACGGATATCCATCACATAGAACGTTGAATCAAAGACTTGGGAACCAACACGAATCAGAATATCCACCTCGCCATGAACCATCCTCTTCGACCCATCAAAGGCTCGGACAATGATGTTGCTAGGCTTCAACTCTAGACCCTCACAATCCAACCTGTCTAAGGCCTTCTTGGGCAATACATTCAGGGAAGAACCAGTGTCCACCAACACGTGTGCGAGAGTAGTGCCCCTGCATTCTATGGAGACATGCAGGGCATCATTGTGGTTCTTTCCCTTAGCGGTAAGATCAGCATCCGAGAAACCCAAACCATTGTCAGCTGTCAAATTGGCCACACAGTCAGTGAATTGATCTGCAGATGTCTCTTGTGGCACATGGGTCGTCTTCAGAAATGAAATCAAGGCCTTGGCATGGGCCTCTGAGCACAGCAGCAATGATAGCATGGAGATCTTGGAGGGGGTATGTCCCAGCTGTTCAACGACATTGAAGTCACTCTTCTTAATGATCTTAAGGATTTCCTCCATCTCTTGCTGGGAGGCTTCAACATTGACAGTCTTTGGTGCCTCCATCCGGGCAGGCTCATCATCAATCCCTTTGCCCCGAGTGTCAGATGACTCGGCAGCAGGGGTAGGAACTGGATCAGAAGTGGAAACAGGCGCACTTGCAGGTGTTATTATAAGAGGTCTTCGGATAACTGGTGGCGCAATATCAGGCGAGAAGAGCCTGCCATTGCGAGTAACTTTGGCGGGACCAGTGATGTTGCTGATACCGGTGCTGGTGTTGAACTCCTGCTTCACTCCAAGTACATACACATCTTCCCCATAGTGCCATGGGACAGCCTTGTCAGATTCATAGGGGAGGGGCCCCGGAACAGTAATGATAATGGGTGCAACAGACATGATTTTAACTGGCCTCCTCGGGGGAGCCTTGGTAGGATTGTTGAAAATTGTGATGACAGATACTTCTTCAACAGGAACAAAAGGAACAACGGTCTTCTTGAACAAAATTTCTTTGTTATCCATCAGGCTTTGGATACCTGATTTCAGCAATGGACAACCAGTAGGGGAAACAGCACACAAAAGGCAACCCTTGCTACAACCCGGAAATAAACCGGCTAGCACAAGTTCCTCTTAACAGTCAACAAAGGGGTAGCAACATCATCCACAGAAACGGCATACAAGTCTTCCTCAATAGCATTTACTCCATGCTGGGGCATAGGAGCAGTCACAACGTTGGGCCTTTCGGGCGCCTCAAATTGTATTTCCTTGGCATCGATAAGGTCCTGAACCTTATTTCTCAGGGCCCAGCAATCATCAGTAGAATGCCCCGGGCTATCAGAATGATAAGCACAGTGGGCATTGGGATTATACTTCGGGGAGGTGGTGTTCACCACCTTCGGAACCTCTCTGACGGTCACCAAGTTGGTCGATAGCAATTGCGGCAAGATCTGTGACAAGGTCATACTAAGCCGAGTATATTCTCTTCTGGGTCTCTCACCCCTTGGTTGGTTGGGTTGCCGAGGAGCGGCAGCAGGCTTTGCAATTACCACCGCGTTGACAGATTGGCGGCGCTCTGGTTTGTTTTGCCTTCTAGGCCCATACACAGCACTGGCCTCCTTTTTAAAAGGTTTCTTCTCAGAACTTGAGGACGCACCTTTCTGAATTTCCCCCGATTTCATACCAGCCTCTATCCTTTCCCTAGTCAGAATGAGATCTGTGAACCCTGCAGATGAATTGCCAATGAGATGATTGAAGAATGGCCCGAATAGGGTCCCCAAGAACATGTCCACTAGCTCACGGTCGGTTAATGGTGGCTGCACCCTGCCAGCCAGGTCCCTCCACTTCTGCGCATACTCTTTAAAACCTTCTCCCGACCCTAGCGACATACCCTGGAGTTGGGTACTGTGATACGGTGGGAGAACTAACTTGAGGTTTGCGTTTGTATTCGCAAATGTTGCGGTTAGCAAGAGTCGCCACCGACTTTTTATTTTATCCTAAGGAAAGGTTAAAAAGCACAGCAAAAACCTTTTGAGATGTTTTCTTGGGTTCGGGGAGTAGATTATAGAAAGGGAAGGTATTAGCACCCTTTCTATCCATGGTTATCCATGGGCTCTTAGTTACTTGCTTAGATCACTTGCCTTTTGTTTTCAATTGTTTTAAATGGTGCTTGAGTGTGTGGGTTTGAAAATGTTTTGAAAAGAGGCCAATGTGGTGGCAACCTTTGTAATGATCCATGTTGGGATGTATACAAAGGTGTACGTCTTTTGAAAAAGGTTTTCATTTGTTTTTGAAAGTTTGTTTTGAAAGTGTTGTGATGTGTGATTTTGAAATTAGGCAAGTGTTTTGTTTTGCAAGTTAATTCAAGTAACTAAGAGGTTATCTGCTCCTAAATTTCTCAAAAGATCATTGCTATACTTTAACCCTTTTAACAAGTTTGCTCCACCATTGTATTTGGTGGGCAACCTTGTGTTAGGATGTGAAAGGGACAGGCGCGGGTCATCGTTTTTAGACCATAATTGCAACGGCGTTAAATGTCTTTGAGCAATTTCTCTAAGGGACTTGATCATTTGTTTTTGTTTGTTTTGAAAAGTTTTGTCGAGGGACTATGATCATTCAAATTGTTTGCTTTGCCCAAAGAAGTTCAACATGCAATATGGCCCATTTATTTGAAGGCAACAAGTGGAATACCCTAGGGGGTGCAAGTGTGATTTGTGTGTCCATTTTCATGCTTGTTTATCTTGTATTAGGTCAAACTATTTTTCATCGTTTTTTCGCATACAAACCCTAATTCTAACATGTTATCATTAGAAAGCAATAAAGTGCGAAATTAAAATTACTAAGCTATTACAAAACCAAATATGGGAAGGGGGGTACAAATGTTCAAATGGGGGTATTTTGACAAGAATTTAAATCTAAATTATTACATCATTTGAATATTTGCAATTTAAATAATGTACAAAAATTAAATGAAAATGCAAGATGCACAAAAATGTTTTGTATATGTATGAAAAAATATTATTTATGTAAAAGAGAAAAGAAAATAAAAAATGTATTATTTTTTGGAGTATTTTGAACTTAGGGTAAAAACCCTAATTTTAAAGAAAAAGGTATTATTTTCTAATTTAATACAACTATTTATTCATTATTTATAAAAATAAAATAAAATGAAGTGTATTATGGAAAAAGGTATTTTTATATCAAATATTAATAAAAAATGAAAAAAATTCAAGTATTTTTATATTTTTATCTTAAATATATTAATAATCACATATATATATATATATTAAACCCTAAATATGTATTATACACAAAATAAGTATTTATTTAATATTTTAATAAAATAAATAAAAGAGTATTTTTTTTTGTGTGAAATATTTTCAGAAGGTAAATAAAAATAAAAATGTATTTACACCTTTTTTTCTATTTTTATTCTAATAATAGTATATATATATATATATTTATATGCAAACAAAAGAAATAAATCAAATAAATATGCCATATATTCAAAAAATGATGGAAAAAATATTTTTAATTTTTTAATGCCATGAGAAAAAATAAACAAAGTCAAACAAAAAAGAAAAAGTCAAAAATGTTAAAAAATGAACAAATGGGCTCAGGGGGGTGTGAATCAAAAAAGATGGTGTGAAAAGTAAAATAACACAGGCCCAGCCCACTGATCATTGTCTTCAACCTCCAGCTCAAACATTTTGAAAAAACGCGCGCCCCTGTTCTTCAATGTCTAACTCCTGATTCTTGGCTTTTCAGCAAAAACTCATAACACAAGAAATGTTCAGCATGAAGAGACGGTTTCAACCATATAAATAACTTGACCTATCTCTCTAAGATGAGGGAGAATTTCTCCTCCCCCAATTTCTGACCTAACTTTTCATCAATGTTCAGACATGAAATTCTCTAAGCACACGAAATATAAATGAAATCTAAACATATGAGCATGTTCAGGGCTATGATTGTGACATGTTTTCTTCAAAAATCTAAAGCTAACAATGCCTAATAAGGGAGATAGAACTCCATGAATGTACCTGTTCAGTTGGAGTCGAGCTTTGCAATGGAGGATGTTTCAGAGTGAAATGATGACTTGTACAGCTTCCTTGAAGTGTAAGGATGCTTTTCCAATTCCTACTTTGTCTTGAAACTCCCTGAATCGAGCTAGTGAACTCCAACTGCAAAACAGAAAATTAAAAATGGTGAAGCGGCTTGGAGGTGTTACAGGTCTGATTTTAGGACATGGTTAGCTTGTATATATTGTAGGGAAGGTAGAGGAAAAGGTTTGGATCAAAATGCTCAAAGGGATTGGGAGTTTGCACTCAAACTGCAGGGGTTCCCCTGTTTGAGCAGTTTCAAGGTGATTTTGAGATGGAGGGTGCTTTAGATGTTCAGGACTCGTGCAAAAGCTTGGATGTGGTCTATGGAATGTGTTTGATCACTTCTCTCTTCTGTTTCTAAGCTGAGATGAGATATGTGATAAGTTATGCAATGTTACTTGAAAATGAAGCAAGCAATGGTCACTTTTGTTTTTAGGTCAGTAGGGGCCTCTAATCCTGCTGCATAATCTTCTCTTGATCAGAGCAACTTGTCCATAATCTTGTGCCAAGAGGATTTTGCTTGTACTTGCTTGGATTTCAAATTGACATAAAGCTAGCTTTTTACAAAAATGGATAAAGCACTTTATCTAGTTTAGGATTAATCCACTATGCAATGTTAGAACACAAAGAGTATGGCCTCAACTCATTGAATATGCATTAAATTATTGAGTATGGAATGGTTCAAGGACCTGTAATTAAGCATAAAGCAAACTGAATTCAAATTTGCAAGTTTGTGAACATTTTTGGATGAAGAACAAAAGTGGATTTTTGCCAACTTGTGAAATTCGAATCTCTCAAGTTATGAGGTTGTTTGATGAGTTCTTGGACATTTTGGAAAGCTTGGAATGTGTACTACAATCCATCTTTGAAATGCAAATCAAAATTCCAAGTGGAAGGGTATGAAAAGTGGCCTTGAAGTAGGGTAGAAAACCTTGTCAAAATAGGTCAAATTTCACTAAGTTAAAAGATGGTTTAGTGCCCTTATTCAAAAAATTATAACTTGAGATACAAGCTTCAAATGAGAAAACTTTGTGAACCAAAGTTGTAGATTATGCAACAAGCTACAACTTTCATGTTTTGACTTTTGTTTGAATCCAAATGGATCATGGTGAAAAGATGGGGCAAAGTTGGGAAAAAATTAGGGTTTTTCATAACTTAGAAAAATTCTAAGTTATGAAAAATTCCATTTTCAAACCCTAATTTGCATTTTGAGATTTCTTGGTGAAAAAGTTTCATGATTTGGCATGTTTTGATGAAAAATGAATCTTGACTCTTGATTTTGACCAAAAAGTCAAAGTTTGACTTTTCAGTATACAGTCAAAATTGATCAATTTACTGGGAAATTCAACTGTCAATCTTGTGTACTTGGGATCTTTTGAGCTAGATGAGCATGTCAAGATAATTCCATGGGGTCCTTGAGTCCATATGTGAGCTTGGTTTGCCATTGGCTAGGTCAAACAGTCAAAAATTGCCTTTGTGCAGTCAAAACCCTAAAAATGACCATTTTGCCCTTTTGGTGATCTGATCAAATTTCTTGTGGAATTGTGATCCAAACTTGATCAAATGGTCCATAGGAGTTCATAATGTTGATGTGGATCAAATTTCATGAGATTTGACTGTCAATTGGCCACAGTTGACTTTTTCCCCAATACAGCTGATTTCTTGGTCAACTGTCCAATTGACTGGGTAAAACTTGGAATCAAGACTTGAGACTTGGCATGGGTAAACTTGGGAGTCCAACATGAAGCATGAAAGTCATCTTAGGCTTTTCAGGTCAAAACATCCTTGGGCAAACACAAACCCTAATTTGAGTCCACAGGGCAAGGAGAAGTCTTGAGCAGAGGAAACCCTAACTGTATCTTGATCTTCAAAGATCTTGTGATGAGAAAATGTTGAGGAAATGGGAGGGCAAATTTTGGGGTACAACAGTTGCCCCTGTTCAATCTTCTTGGACCTGAAGAGTTAGATTGGCAAGTTTGCCTTTCGTGACTCGAGGGTAAAAGGAGATTGGACACTAGAGTGCCCGGAAATTTGCACTCGCATGCTGGAGTCTCAACAATGTGGTGTCGGGAATGGGCTTATAGATGCCATTTGGAGAGGTGACAGAACCTTGTTGGGAATGGGCTTATAGATGCCATTTGGAAGTGTCGGTCGCATAAGAGATTCCTTTGCGAGAACTTGTGTACTTGAGAAAGACGGATGTTTTCCTGGCTTGTTACAGGTATTTGATCCTCAGTCTCCTGATGCAGATATGCCCTGGCTGGATACAGGTATTGAATCTACAATTGGTTGTTCACAGATATGCCCTGGCTGGATACAGGAGTCGAATCTGGAAATAGTCGTTTAAGAGATGTGCCCTGGCTGGATACAGGAATCGAATCTTCGAACTCTTCAGACGTGCCCTGGCTAGATACAGGAGTCGAGTCTGGAAACGTGGTCAACAGATATGCCCTGGCTGGATACAGGAATCGAATCTGGAGCTGTTGTAGTTGATAGATGTGCCCTGGCTGGATACAGGAATCGAATCTTCGAACTCTTCAGACGTGCCCTGGCTAGATACAGGAATCGAGTCTAGAAACTGATCACTCTCAGATGTGCCCTGGCTGGATACAGGTATCGAATCTGGAATTGTGACAGTTGAAGGTAGTCGTTTTTGAGATTGTCTTTTTTCCTGAAAAGGCAAAAACGTAAGTTGTATGCAATGTCATGATGTATGATATGCATGATATCATGATGTTCAACATGAGATGTTGTATGCGTTTCATCATGTATGTAAGCAAGATGTATGAAAATGTAAAATGTTTATGAATGTAATTTCGTCTTGGGGAAAATAAATCCTTGACGAACGGCCGGAGAATTGCTCTGTGGAAGAGATATTCGGCCGAAGTTTTGATGAGAGGCCTGCTGAGGACTTTAACAATGGATTCCGCCGAGGATAATGATGATAAACTCCGCTGGTGAACTCCAAAGATAAACTCTGCTTGGGAATACCAAAGATAGATTTCGCTGGGGATTGAAGGAACTTCGCCGAGAGCGGTCTTCCGTGGCTTTTAGCTGAGGATAACCCAGTTATAAGTCCTTGTGAGGAAATAACTCTAAATAAAACTCGGGCGAGATGTCCGTTCTTCGCAGGGGATAAGCTTGCAGAATCTACTGGGGATGAGCTTTAAGACCTGCCGGGGAATGTTGTGCCTTTTCGGGATCGACGGGGAATCAACTCCGCTTGGGGAAAGTATTGTCGTGTCCTGTTTTACTCTGCGGGGAATTGAGATGATTTGGCCACATTCTTCAGTTGAACCTACCTTGGTGCCTTGGCGGACAAAACAACCAGACTGCATTAGACAACTCCACATTGCCCCTGTCTTTGATGTCACCTGTAATTAATCTCTTGTTTCATATGCAAACATTTATGAATCAGCAATTTAATGTCAAATGCATATATCAAAAATGAACATTGGACGTTCTTCGCAAAACAAAAAAAGGAAAACAATGGTAATTTGTATGGACAAGTGAATTTGTATTGATTTAAACTTTGCCTGTGAATAGGCGTTTTTGTACAAGAGGCTGACATCCTAGTAAGAGGACATCGCCAAATAGTATAGAGTTTACAATTTGAAAAAGAAAACAAAACAGCTATGTGAACAATCCCACTGGGTTCCAACTCTGCTATCGCCTTTATGTCTTCGAACGTCTCATCGCTTTGCTGCCTAATTTGAAGATGAAGCTGATTGGTCAACGCCGCAATCTGAGCCAGATAGTTGATGCCGAATTCCGGATGCGAAGTGATCCAATGAGACATAGTGTTACGCTTTTATCCCTAACTTTTGCCTGGACCGCCCTTTCGGGTTTTCAGTCCACCGGGATACCCATTTTTGCCTAAGCCGCCCTTTCAGGTTTTCGACTTACCGGGTGTACAGATTTTTATTCATTTCATCCCTTATTTTTGCCCGAACCCTTTTGGTTCGCCGGGAAGCCCTTATTTTTGCCTAGGTATGTCAACCTAGCGGGTCTTTTATTTATGCGTAGTATTTTTTCACTATGTTTGCATTGGCGGGGTGAGGAAGGTCGTCACCATCCATGGTGGTTAGGATCATGGCTCCTCCTGAGAACACACGCTTAACCACAAATGGCCCTTCATATGTAGGGGTCCATTTGCCCCTGGGATCACTTTGAGGAAGGATGATGCGTTTGATTACCAGGTCCCCAACTTGATACTCTTGTGGTCTGAATTTCTTGTTAAATGCCCTGATCATCCGTTTTTGATACGTTTGACCATGACAGATAGCAGTGAGCCTCTTTTCGTCAATCAGATTTAATTGATCAAGTCGAGTCTGGATCCAATCATCTTCATTCAAGTCTGCATCCTTCATTATCCGGAGAGAGGGTATCTGGATCTCGATTGGCAAGACTGCCTCCATGCCATAGACCAAGGAGAAGGGAGTTTCCCCGGTTGATGTCCTTGCTGAGGTGCGGTACCCATGAAGAGCGAACGGTAACATCTCGTGCCAATCTTTATAGGTCACTGTCATCTTCTGCACAATTTTCTTGATATTCTTATTGGCTGCCTCTACAGCCCCATTCATCTTCGGCCGATAGGGAGAAGAATTGTGGTGCTGTATCTTGAATTGTTCACAGAGTTCAGTGATCATTTTGTTATTGAGATTGGTACCATTATCCGTAATGATTCTTTCTGGGACGCCGTACCGACATATCAGATTGTGCCGGATGAAACGTGCCACGACGCTCTTGGTTACTGTGGCATAGGAAGCTGCCTCAACCCATTTCGTGAAGTAATCGATCGCCACCAAGATGAAGCGATGCCCATTGGATGCCGTTGGTCGGATCTCACCGATCATATCGATGCCCCACATTGCGAAAGGCCAAGGTGCCGTCAGGACATTCAAAGGAACCGGAGGGATATGCACCTTGTCAGCATAGATCTGGCATTTATGACAAGTTCGGGAGTGTTGGTAACAATCGGCTTCCATTGTGGACCAGAAATATCCTGCCCGAAGGATTTTCTTAGCCATGGTGTGTCCACTGGAATGGGTTCCAAACGTACCTTCATGAAGTTCTATCATGATTTTCTCTCCTTCAGCCTTATCCACACAACGTAGCAGAGTTGAATCATGATTCCGTTTGTAGAGAATGTTGTTGCTGAGGAAGAATTTCACAGCAAATCTCCTCATGAACTTCTTATCATTGACAGATGCACCTTCAGGGTATTCCTGAACTTCCAAGTACCTCTTTACCTCGTGATACCAGGGTTTTTCAGTCACCTTCTCAGCCTCGAGCTCGCAGCAGTATGCCGGTTCATCCAACTTCCAGATTATGATTCGGGGAGCCTCATTGTCCCATTTAGCTTTGAACATTGAAGACATCGTGGCTAGTGCGTCCGCTAGCTGATTCTCTTCTCTGGGGAAATGCTCAAAAGTTATCTCTTCAAAGTGAGGGAGCAAGGTCGACACATACTCCTTGTAAGGAATAAGATTCGGGTGTTTCGTATCCCACTCGCCCTTGATCTGATTGATCACGAGAGCGGAATCTCCGAAGACACTTAGGAATTTTATCCTTAAGTCGATTGCAGCTTGTAAACCCATCATACATGCCTCATATTCTGCCATATTGTTGGTGCAGCTGAAACATAATCGGGCGGTGAGGGGAGTATGAGTTCCTTTAGGAGATATGATTACAGCGCCGACGCCGTTACCCAAAGCATTGGAGGCTCCATCAAAATGCATAGACCATCGGGATCCTTCCTCAGGTCCTTCATCCGGTCCAGGTACTTCACAGTCAGTTACTACCATGATGTCTTCGTCCGGAAAATCAAAGTTCAATGATTGGTAATCGTCCACAGGTTGGTGTGCCAAATGATCGGCCAGTACACTTCCCTTAATTGCTTTCTGAGTTGTATACTGGATGTCATATTCTGTTAAGATCATTTGCCATCTCGCTATTCTTCCAGACAGAGCGGGCTTTTCAAATATGTACTTGATGGGATCCATCTTTGAAATCAATAAAGTAGTGTGAGTCAGCATATACTGTCTCAGCCGGCGAGCAGCCCATACAAGAGCGCAGCAAGTTTTCTCAAGCAGTGAGTAACGAGACTCACAGTCGGTAAACTTTTTGCTCAAGTAATAAATAGCGTGCTCTTTTCGGCCAGACTCGTCATGCTGCCCCAGCACACACCCCATTGAATTATCAAGTACCGTCAAGTATAGTATCAGAGGTCTTCCTTCCACTGGTGGCATAAGAATGGGTGGCTCTTGGAGATATTCCTTTATCCTTTCAAAGGAGGCCTGACATTCATCATTCCAGCGTACCACTTGATCTTTCTTTAGTAATTTGAAGATTGGCTCACAAGTAGCAGTTAGATGTGAGATGAATCGGGCGATGTAATTCAGTCGTCCTAGAAAACCTCTGACTTCTTTCTCTGTCTTTGGAGTCGGCATCTCTTGAATAGCTTTAACCTTGGCAGGGTCCACCTGGATACCTTTATCACTTACAATGAAACCAAGCAATTTTCCGGACCTCACCCCAAAGGTGCATTTGTTGGGATTCAACCTCAGCTTGTATAACTTGAGTCGATCAAACAACTTCCTCAGATGGTCAAGGTGCTCCTCCTCAGTTTGAGACCTCGCTATCATGTCATCAACGTATACTTCGATCTCATGATGGATCATATCATGAAATAAAGCAACCATGGCACGTTGATAGGTTGCCCCAGCATTTTTTAATCCGAATGGCATGACCTTATAACAGAAGGTGCCCCACTGAGTCACGAAGGTAGTCTTCTCCATATCCTCTGGAGCAATCTTAATCTGATTATACCCTGAAAAACCATCCATGAAGGAGAACACCTTGTGTTGAGCTGTATTGTCAACAAGGACATCGATGTGAGGTAGGGGGAAGTCATCCTTGGGGCTGGCCCTGTTCAAATCCCTGTAGTCAACACACATTCTGACTTTACCGTCCTTCTTCGGCACTGGCACCACATTGGCAACCCACTGAGGGTAAGAAGTCATTGCAAGGAACCCGGCATCAAACTGCTTCATAACCTCGGCCTTGATCTTTTCAGACATCTCTGGACGCATCCGTCGGACTTTTTGCTTTACCGGAGGGCAATCTTCCTTGGTTGGCAGATGGTGAACTACAATGTCGGCATCCAAACCAGGAATATCTTCATAGGACCAAGCAAAAATCTCCATGTAGTCTTGTAGCATCTGGATCAATCGTTGCTTCACGCTGAGCTCTAGATTGGCACCAATCTTGACCTCTTTCCTATCTGTCTCAGTACCCAAGTTAATTGTCTCCACAGGCTCTTTATGTGGTTGAATAGCCCTCTCTTCCTGGAGTAGCAGTCTTGCGAGTTCACCAGGCACTTCGCAATCATCTTCACCTTCGTCTTCGGCTAAGTTGATCGGATTTTCGAAGTCATAACTGGCGGTAGCAGAGCTGTTACCAGTGAGATCCAGAGTGGATTGAAACCTGTATAAGTGAGTGTGTGTAAATATAGCTGTTTTGCAATATATATAACACAGAAAGGAAAATAGCAAAAGATTTGAAATGCAACAAACGTCCAATGTTTTGATTGATGATATATGAAAATGTCATACAAAAAAGCCCTCACAAATGGGGCTACGATGCCCCGGGTAGGACACCGAGCCAACAAAGTTTTAACATATTGTTTGTTACAAATTGGAAATCAAAAGAAATCAATTACTGCGTGACAAATGTGATAGGGGTAAAATCCTTTGCCGTCCAGTTGCTCGGTCCATCGCTGGCAGTCGGGTAGATCCAACTGTCAAACTCTGCTTCCTCTACATCCTCCTCGATAGCATTCACCCTTGAGCTGGAAATAAACACCGGAGCCTTTCCGATCTTCTCTTTGCGCACCGCCTTCTGAGCCTCTGCAGTAAAGCCTAGCCCAAACTTGTCGTTCTTCTGAGTGAAGTCAGGAAGCTGACCCCAGTGTGCACAATTGCCTTTCTGAACCACAGCCCGGGCATCCCTTAGGGAAGCCATCTTCAAGGAATCATTCTCTTCGGCCATTGTCTCTGCAGCTGCTGAAATTGGATGCACCTCCTCGAAATGCTGGAAGGGGGTTTCAATAAACTCTTCGTCCATCTCGATGTACCTGAAGGAATTCAAATGGCTCACCATATACTCCTCTTCTCCTTGCACAGTGACGATCTTCCCCCTGACGGGATACTTCAGCTTCTGGTGCAAGGTGGAGGTCACTGCCCCAGCTTTATGGATCCAAGGTCGACCCAACAGACAAGAGTACGATGGACGTATATCCATCACGTAAAAGGTAGAGTCAAACACTTGAGAGCCCACACGAATAGGGATGTTAACCTCTCCATGAACCATCCTTTTGGAACCGTCAAAGGCCCTGACGATGATATTGCTGGGTTTCAACTCCAGGCCTTCATAATCCAGACGATCTAAAGCCTTTTTCGGTAGAACATTCAAGGAAGAACCAGTATCCACCAATACATGTGCCAGAGTAGTGCCCCTGCATTCAATAGAGACATGCAGGGCATCATTGTGGTCTCTCCCTTTCGCGGTCAGGTCAGCATCTGAAAAACCCAAGCCGTTGTCCGCTGTTAGATTCGCTATGCAATCAGTGAACTGGACTGCAGACGTCTCCTGCGGCACATGGGCCGTCTTGAGAAATGAGATCAAGGCCTTAGCATGGGCCTCGGAGCATAGCAATAAGGAGAGCAGGGAGATCTTGGAGGGCGTATGCCCCGACTGCTCGACAACATTAAAATCACTCTTCTTTATTATTTTCATAATCTCCTCCATTTCTTGTCGGGAGGCCTAAGCATTTATAGGTATTGGTGCCTCCATCCGGGCAGGCTCTTCTTCAATCCCTTTGCCCCGAGCATTTGATGACTCGGCAGCAGGGGAAACAACTTGATCAGCAACAGGACCAGGTAAACTTGTAGGTTTTATGAGGAGGGGTTTTCGAATAGCGGGCGGCGCAATGTCAGGCGAGAAGAGCCTGCCACTGCGGGTGACCTTGGCTGGACCAGTGATATCGCAGATACTGGCACTAGCGTCGAATTCTTGTTTGATTCCATTTACATACACGTCTGCCCCATAATGCCAGGGGACAGCTTTATCAGACACGTAGGGGAGAGGCCCCGGGACAGTAATAATCACAGGTGCAATAGTCATGATTTGAACAGGCTTCTTGGGGGGAGCCTTGATTGGATTTTTGAAGATGGTAATCACAGAAACTTCTTTCATCGGAACCAATTGAACAACAGTCTTTTTGAATAGAATTTCCTTGCTATCCATTAGGCCTTGGATGCCTAACCTCAGCAAGGGACAATCAGATAGGGAAATAGCACAGAACAGGCAACCTTCTCCGCAACCCGGAAATAAACCGGCCCGCAGTAGGTTCTTCTTAACAGTCTTCAGAGGGGTAACAACTTCATCTATCGAAACAGCATACGTTTCTTCCTCAATGGCATTTACCCTATGCTGGGGCATAGGAGCCGTTACAACATTTGGTCTTTCTGGCGCTTCAAACTGAATTTCCTTTGCGTCGATCAGATCTTGCACTTTGTTTCTCAAGGCCCAGCAATCATCAGTAGTGTGCCCGGGACTATCAGAATGATAAGCACACCGAGCATTTGGGTTATACTTAGGAGACGCAGTGTTGACGACCTTAGGAGCTTCTTTGAGGGTCACTAGGTTGGTGGATAACAGTTGGGGTAAAATTTGAGATAAGGTCATACTCAGTCGGGTATACTGCCTCTTGGGCCTTTCGTTTCTTTGTTGATTGTACTGCTGAGGAGCAGCAACAGGTTTGGAGATGACCAAAGCATTGACGGCTTGGCGACTTTCGGGCTTGACTTGCCTTCTAGGACCATAGACGGCACTTGCTTCTTTCTTAAATGGCCTCTTCTCAGCACTTGTAGAGGCAGCCTTCTGTATCTTGCCTGACCTGATGCCAGCTTCAATTCTTTCTCCCGTTAATATCAAATCTGTAAATCCAGCGGAGGAGTTACCAACCAAATGATTGAAAAACGGACCAGACAACGTCCCCAGAAACATATCAACCAGTTCTCGATCAGTCAATGGAGGTTGCACCCTGCCAGCCAAATCTCTCCATTTTTTAGCGTACTCTTTGAACCCTTCACCCGTCCCTAGAGACATACCCTGAAGTTGGGTACGCGTAGGAGCGAGATCAGAATTGTATTGGTATTGTCTGTAGAATGCGGTTGCCAAATCCTCCCAGTGTCGGATGCTAGCTCCATCCAATTGGTAAAACCATTCGAGCTGTGACCCCGAAAGGCTATCTTGGAAGAAGTGAATCTAGAGGTTCTTATCCGCCGTGTAAGGTTGGATTTTCCTTACGTACGACCTCAGATGCAGCTTCGGGCAGGAGACCCCATCGTACTTGGCGAAGGCAGGCGCCTTAAACTTGTGTGGAATGACTACCCCAGAAGATAACCCCAAATCTCCGAAATCCAGTCCCGGCACATTCTGAATTTCCATGGCGCTCAAGCGGTCCTCCAATTGCTTGTATCTGTCAGCAGCAGGTGGGTATTGTTCGTCGTTATAGTCCGTCTCGTTGTCGGAGACTGCGGGACTAGGAGCTCCTCCCCCTTGGGGACTGTTTTTCTCAGCAGAAGAAGTGGTTGGATCCGCTTCGTTGTGGAGTGTGTTCCCAAATCTGCGTCCGGTGTTGAACAATGTAGTCCTCTTTTTCTTCTTCTTCTTCAGGAGTAGAGTCTTCAACTCTTGCTGACCTTGGGCTAGGCTTAGGACCATTTCTTGAAACTGTGCACTTTGGGCCTGAAGGGCCTTGATTGCTTGCTCACTGGAGGAGTCTGGATTCATGATGATTGTTCACACAAACAGCGAAGAAAATTAAGCAACCTGTGAAATAGGGTACCTGCTTATGCGTATGGTGCAATGGAATGCGTATGTATGCAATGCATTCAAGGATTCAGAACATTCAAAATTTGTTGTAGACAAAAAGGAACGCACATCATATTAATAAGGAGAAATTCATTAGTACATAAATGCCCCATGGGCCAAATATTACAAAATAACTCCTTAAGGTAAAAAAACATTGCGCATCCTCTTTGGCGCGATGTAGGTGTTGAGATTCCTTTCCTCGTGCAGTAGGCGGGTGAGTTCCAGGACCTTCTTTTCGCTAGCATGTAGACTGGTCTCAAGAGAATTCCGTTCTTCCTTAAGTTGGATCCAGCTCTTCTGCATCTCTTCCCAGGAGGTGGGCATGTCGGGATGTTGAATGGTGTAGGACGCCTCTCCTTCCAAGACTGGTTCTTTGATCACAGGAAGCATATGAGGATAAGGCATCACTAATTTCTGGGAGCGGGCTCGTACCCACTTGAGATAAGGTTCCAACGGGATGGAGTTCCGGTGCCCCAATGTCTTGCTGTCTATCCTACTTGGCATCCTCCAAGCTCTGATAAATCTCTGACGAAGTCCTTGAGTATCGTTGTCGAAGTCGAAAACTATGTCAGGAATTAACATGTCATGAGGGCCATCCCTCCGAGCATAACCAAACTGTCTCCAAGCCAGGCATGGGTTGTAGGTAATACCTCCTTTGATTCCAAATAAAGGAACATTAGGGTACTCCCCGCAACGATCAATGATAGTGACGTCTTCCCTGGACCTAGGACACCAATGTATATCTGCATGCGTGAGAGTCATTAACCGTTGTGACCATCTCAAACCCCACTCGTTCTTCAAAACTGATTGTGGAAGGTGCGAAATGAACCACCTTCCCAGGAGAGGAGTGCAACACAAAAGGACACCCCTTCTTCTCATGGTTCGAGTGTAACATGAGTGAAGGATGTCCCCCAGCAGTGTAGGTATAGGATTCCTGGTCATAAAGATCTGGACAACACTGATATCAATAAGTTGATCTGGGTTAGGGAATAACACCAAACCATAGACAAGGAGGGCCATGACTTCTTCAAAAGCTTGTAGGTCAAGGGAGTTCCAACATTCTCGGGCCTTCTCAAACAGAAACCTGGCTAAGAAACCCTTGATACCACTTCTAACTTCCCAATGTCCCTTGAGGTCAGATGACTGTAGGTGCAAGGCTTTATCAATTTCTTCAAGCTTGGGTTCCTCTTCCGTACCGTTGTAGGGTAGTTGATCAAGGATAGGGACCTTCAGAAGTCGGGAGAACTCTTCCAATGTAGGCACCAACTGATAATCCGGGAAGGTGAAGCAGTGATGCAGAGGGTCAAAGAATTGGAACAGGACCTTTATCAAGTCCTCCTCAATGTTGGTGTTAACCAAGTTGATGAGTCTTCCATGTCTCTCACTGAATGAAGAATCCTCGGGAATCCTGGACATAAGTTCCTTAAGCTGAGGAGGGATCTTTACAAGGCTAATCTGAATTGTCTTTCTGCGAGCAGTTTCCATGTCCTATAAAACAAGAATAAATATGAAGATTCGAAACCCTTGAAATGGTTAGTCAATGCTCATGATGTTTGTATGATGTAATGATGTGATGATTAAATACACTATAAATATTCACAAAGGCAAACATGGTAAGGCACACAAGTCATACAAGCCCTTAGAGTTTAGGCCTGCATGGGGTCTGGGTATTACCCTCTTGAAGTTTGGTGGGCTCAACCTGTCCTATCAAAAGTAACCGGGTTCTAAAGGTCCCAATATCACTGGATTGCTTTCATTGTTCATCGTTTCGATTTAGCCACTGAACTGGTGACCGAAATATTCCAGGAAAGCAACCCTCAATTGAGTGTAGTATCGAGTATCAACCAACCTCGGACTGCACCAAAGTCAGTTATCTCACTACCCTAAAAAGGCCAAGATGGTTCAATTAAGGTTCCTAAGGTCAGTTGATGCTTCACGACACCACGCGGCGGCCCCGTACTCTCCTTGACTGAACTCAAGGGTTACCGGTACACACCAAAGTGCCACATCAACGTAGCAGACTGTTTCAACCATGTCGGTATACCCCGCACAGTTCCCTCACAGCCTTGTTGCTACTTTCTAAGAAGGTATCCCCAGATCCGGGTTAGGATCTATAAAGCTCCGATACAAAGCCCACAAAATGTAAAAGCAAACAAAGCAAGCAATTGAAAACAAAGGTGATCTAAACCCTAAGGTTACTCCACTTTAAAAGTTCTCCCCAACAGAGTCGCCAGTTCTGTGATACGGTGGGAGAACTGACTTGAGGTTTGCGTTTGTATTCGCAAATGTTGCGGTTAGCAAGAGTCGCCACCGACTTTTTATTTTATCCTAAGGAAAGGTTAAAAAGCACAGCAAAAACCTTTTGAGATGTTTTCTTGGGTTCGGGGAGTAGATTATAGAAAGGGAAGGTATTAGCACCCTTTCTATCCATGGTTATCCATGGGCTCTTAGTTACTTGCTTAGATCACTTGCCTTTTGTTTTCAATTGTTTTAAATGGTGCTTGAGTGTGTGGGTTTGAAAATGTTTTGAAAAGAGGCCAATGTGGTGGCAACCTTTGTAATGATCCATGTTGGGATGTATACAAAGGTGTACGTCTTTTGAAAAAGGTTTTCATTTGTTTTTGAAAGTTTGTTTTGAAAGTGTTGTGATGTGTGATTTTGAAATTAGGCAAGTGTTTTGTTTTGCAAGTTAATTCAAGTAACTAAGAGGTTATCTGCTCCTAAATTTCTCAAAAGATCATTGCTATACTTTAACCCTTTTAACAAGTTTGCTCCACCATTGTATTTGGTGGGCAACCTTGTGTTAGGATGTGAAAGGGACAGGCGCGGGTCATCGTTTTTAGACCATAATTGCAACGGCGTTAAATGTCTTTGAGCAATTTCTCTAAGGGACTTGATCATTTGTTTTTGTTTGTTTTGAAAAGTTTTGTCGAGGGACTATGATCATTCAAATTGTTTGCTTTGCCCAAAGAAGTTCAACATGCAATATGGCCCATTTATTTGAAGGCAACAAGTGGAATACCCTAGGGGGTGCAAGTGTGATTTGTGTGTCCATTTTCATGCTTGTTTATCTTGTATTAGGTCAAACTATTTTTCATCGTTTTTTCGCATACAAACCCTAATTCTAACATGTTATCATTAGAAAGCAATAAAGTGCGAAATTAAAATTACTAAGCTATTACAAAACCAAATATGGGAAGGGGGGTACAAATGTTCAAATGGGGGTATTTTGACAAGAATTTAAATCTAAATTATTACATCATTTGAATATTTGCAATTTAAATAATGTACAAAAATTAAATGAA
Source organism: Vicia faba (assembly GCA_948472305.1). Classification (NCBI taxonomy): domain Eukaryota; kingdom Viridiplantae; phylum Streptophyta; class Magnoliopsida; order Fabales; family Fabaceae; genus Vicia; species Vicia faba. The sequence goes on from OX451741.1 coordinate 219,427,711, forward strand.
AATGCAAGATGCACAAAAATGTTTTGTATATGTATGAAAAAATATTATTTATGTAAAAGAGAAAAGAAAATAAAAAATGTATTATTTTTTGGAGTATTTTGAACTTAGGGTAAAAACCCTAATTTTAAAGAAAAAGGTATTATTTTCTAATTTAATACAACTATTTATTCATTATTTATAAAAATAAAATAAAATGAAGTGTATTATGGAAAAAGGTATTTTTATATCAAATATTAATAAAAAATGAAAAAAATTCAAGTATTTTTATATTTTTATCTTAAATATATTAATAATCACATATATATATATATATTAAACCCTAAATATGTATTATACACAAAATAAGTATTTATTTAATATTTTAATAAAATAAATAAAAGAGTATTTTTTTTTGTGTGAAATATTTTCAGAAGGTAAATAAAAATAAAAATGTATTTACACCTTTTTTTCTATTTTTATTCTAATAATAGTATATATATATATATTTATATGCAAACAAAAGAAATAAATCAAATAAATATGCCATATATTCAAAAAATGATGGAAAAAATATTTTTAATTTTTTAATGCCATGAGAAAAAATAAACAAAGTCAAACAAAAAAGAAAAAGTCAAAAATGTTAAAAAATGAACAAATGGGCTCAGGGGGGTGTGAATCAAAAAAGATGGTGTGAAAAGTAAAATAACACAGGCCCAGCCCACTGATCATTGTCTTCAACCTCCAGCTCAAACATTTTGAAAAAACGCGCGCCCCTGTTCTTCAATGTCTAACTCCTGATTCTTGGCTTTTCAGCAAAAACTCATAACACAAGAAATGTTCAGCATGAAGAGACGGTTTCAACCATATAAATAACTTGACCTATCTCTCTAAGATGAGGGAGAATTTCTCCTCCCCCAATTTCTGACCTAACTTTTCATCAATGTTCAGACATGAAATTCTCTAAGCACACGAAATATAAATGAAATCTAAACATATGAGCATGTTCAGGGCTATGATTGTGACATGTTTTCTTCAAAAATCTAAAGCTAACAATGCCTAATAAGGGAGATAGAACTCCATGAATGTACCTGTTCAGTTGGAGTCGAGCTTTGCAATGGAGGATGTTTCAGAGTGAAATGATGACTTGTACAGCTTCCTTGAAGTGTAAGGATGCTTTTCCAATTCCTACTTTGTCTTGAAACTCCCTGAATCGAGCTAGTGAACTCCAACTGCAAAACAGAAAATTAAAAATGGTGAAGCGGCTTGGAGGTGTTACAGGTCTGATTTTAGGACATGGTTAGCTTGTATATATTGTAGGGAAGGTAGAGGAAAAGGTTTGGATCAAAATGCTCGAAGGGATTGGGAGTTTGCACTCAAACTGCAGGGGTTCCCCTGTTTGAGCAGTTTCAAGGTGATTTTGAGATGGAGGGTGCTTTAGATGTTCAGGACTCGTGCAAAAGCTTGGATGTGGTCTATGGAATGTGTTTGATCACTTCTCTCTTCTGTTTCTAAGCTGAGATGAGATATGTGATAAGTTATGCAATGTTACTTGAAAATGAAGCAAGCAATGGTCACTTTTGTTTTTAGGTCAGTAGGGGCCTCTAATCCTGCTGCATAATCTTCTCTTGATCAGAGCAACTTGTCCATAATCTTGTGCCAAGAGGATTTTGCTTGTACTTGCTTGGATTTCAAATTGACATAAAGCTAGCTTTTTACAAAAATGGATAAAGCACTTTATCTAGTTTAGGATTAATCCACTATGCAATGTTAGAACACAAAGAGTATGGCCTCAACTCATTGAATATGCATTAAATTATTGAGTATGGAATGGTTCAAGGACCTGTAATTAAGCATAAAGCAAACTGAATTCAAATTTGCAAGTTTGTGAACATTTTTGGATGAAGAACAAAAGTGGATTTTTGCCAACTTGTGAAATTCGAATCTCTCAAGTTATGAGGTTGTTTGATGAGTTCTTGGACATTTTGGAAAGCTTGGAATGTGTACTACAATCCATCTTTGAAATGCAAATCAAAATTCCAAGTGGAAGGGTATGAAAAGTGGCCTTGAAGTAGGGTAGAAAACCTTGTCAAAATAGGTCAAATTTCACTAAGTTAAAAGATGGTTTAGTGCCCTTATTCAAAAAATTATAACTTGAGATACAAGCTTCAAATGAGAAAACTTTGTGAACCAAAGTTGTAGATTATGCAACAAGATACAACTTTCATGTTTTGACTTTTGTTTGAATCCAAATGGATCATGGTGAAAAGATGGGGCAAAGTTGGGAAAAAATTAGGGTTTTTCATAACTTAGAAAAATTCTAAGTTATGAAAAATTCCATTTTCAAACCCTAATTTGCATTTTGAGATTTCTTGGTGAACAAGTTTCATGATTTGGCATGTTTTGATGAAAAATGAATCTTGACTCTTGATTTTGACCAAAAAGTCAAAGTTTGACTTTTCAGTATACAGTCAAAATTGATCAATTTACTGGGAAATTCAACTGTCAATCTTGTGTACTTGGGATCTTTTGAGCTAGATGAGCATGTCAAGATAATTCCATGGGGTCCTTGAGTCCATATGTGAGCTTGGTTTTCCATTGGCTAGGTCAAACAGTCAAAAATTGCCTTTGTGCAGTCAAAACCCTAAAAATGACCATTTTGCCCTTTTGGTGATCTGATCAAATTTCTTGTGGAATTGTGATCCAAACTTGATCAAATGGTCCATAGGAGTTCATAATGTTGATGTGGATCAAATTTCATGAGATTTGACTGTCAATTGGCCACAGTTGACTTTTTCCCCAATACAGTTGATTTCTAGGTCAACTGTCCAATTGACTGGGTAAAACTTGGAATCAAGACTTGAGACTTGGCATGGGTAAACTTTGGAGTCCAACATGAAGCATGAAAGTCATCTTAGGCTTTTCAGGTCAAAACATCCTTGGGCAAACACAAACCCTAATTTGAGTCCACAGGGCAAGGAGAAGTCTTGAGCAGAGGAAACCCTAACTGTATCTTGATCTTCAAAGATCTTGTGATGAGAAAATGTTGAGGAAATGGGAGGGCAAATTTTGGGGTACAACAGGTACGTGTAGGAGCGAGGTCGGCATTATATTGATACTGCTTGTAAAAAGCAGTAGCCAACTCCTCCTAGTTACGAACCTTGGTTCCATCCAGCTGATAGAACCATTCGAGATGAGTCCCTCAAAGACTCTCCTGGAAGAAGTGGATCCACAAGTTCTTGTCCACAGTGTATGGTTGGATCTTCCGCACATAAGATCTGAGATGTAGCTTAGGGCAGGTGATCGCACTAAATCGCACTATGTTTCTGACTCAAATATCACATGTTTTCCTTAGTTTTTATTATCATTTTCTCGTATTATGTTCCTTTTTCCTTTGTTTTCAGGATTCTTGTCATTTCAGAGCCTTCTATGAAGAAACGAGCCAAAACGCCAAGAAATTAGGGTTTTTCAAGATATTCTGCACTTATGACGTTCAGCGCCGCGCCGGCTACAGGGAACGCGATGACGTGGCCCACTTTCACCCAGAGACCAACTGCCACGTTCCCATGATGTGGCAGTTCCAGCCACCGCGCCCGCGGCCACTGCCACCGCGCCCGCGGCCTTCACAAAAAGCTTCCCGCTCAAAAGAAGTTGAGGGGCATGTTGGTCTTTACGCATCTCAAGGATCCTCTATAAATAGTTTTCGATTTTCATTTTTTAGTTTCATCCAAGCTTAGTACAATCTTAAGCCATATACTATCAGTTTCTGTAAAGTAATAATCTCTTCACATCGGGGAGTTATTGCGGTGTAGATTGAGTTGTAATCGAGTCTTGGAGCACTTTGGTTGAAGTTCATCATACCAACCTTACCATTCCGCATATTTGTATCAGATTCAAGTCTCCGACTGGAGCAAGGTTCTAATTTATTGCATTTCTTTACTTATAATTGCTCTTACCATAGTCTACACGTTTTATAGACTCTAAATGCTCTTACCATAGTCTACACGTTTTATAGACTCTAAATGCTCTTACCATAGTCTACACGTTTTATAAACTCTAAATGCTCTTACCATAGTCTACACGTTTTATAGACTCTAAATGCTCTTACCATAGTCTACACGTTTTATAGACTCTAAATGCTCTTACCATAGTCTACACGTTTTATAGACTTGCACTTATCATGTCTGGCTAAACTATAAAGGTTTGGATGTAATGATTGTCATCATGGTCGTGTTCCAATTATCATGCTAGTGAAAATACTCTGGGGATGTTTTGCTTTTAACCTAAGTCAATTATGTTTAAATGTTTATTGGGTAAGATCGAAAGCCGTCCAAACTAATGATACGACTTGATTATTATTTAACCAAACAAAAAGAGCAAAAGCCGTTGATTGGTTAAATAGGAATCATTGACCTTTTTAGAAAACGATTTTGAAACTATTTTCGGACGCGTTTGTAGGTTTGAAATCTGACTCTTGGTCAAAAGCCAAAAGTCTCTTTAAGTTAATCTTTCCAAGTAAAATTACTTTCCTGTTAAGTCAAAACTATCAATTTCTTAAAAATAGATTTACCTCTTTAACGCGGAAGGCACCCTTTATATGTGACAATAAAGGAATTTAATTTAAAGAGTAAATTCGGTTCTTAGTAGTCAAAAGCTACAAGTTCCCGTTAAATTGATTCTTTGCTATCAATAGAAAATACTGCCCCATAAGTAGTTTCATCTACGCATGACCGGACCAATATCTGATTACATGATTTACATTCCAACCTGTCTTTTAAACTGTTATTTACCTCGCTCATTTACTTTGTTGCACTGCACTCACATCAATATTTTCGTTCACCTTAGATAAGCACCTTAGCAATAGAGTTGATAGATTGACAATTGGTCTCTGTGGTTCGATAATCTTATATATTACTTCGATAGGCTGTGCACTTGCAGTACTATATTTAGGCTATACGTCACACACCCATCAAGTTTTTGGCGCCGTTGCCGGGGACCAACTTCGTCAAATTTCGTACCCTATTGTTATCCCGTTTAGACTAAGGCTATTCTAGCCGGTAGATGCGTAGAAATCGTAGCACCGGTAACCTAATAGATCCTTTAGTAGAACCTGAACGTTACGCTCGTGCCCGTCTTTTTATACGCAAGATAAGAAAAGCTATGGCAGAAGATCGTAACCAAAGACCACTCAAGGAATTCGCCCAACCATCTAACGAGGAACCTAGTTCTAGTATAATAAACCCTACTATAACTACCAACAACTTTGAACTAAAGCCCTCATTATTACAATTAGTACAACAAAACCAATTCGCTGGTCTCGCGACCGAGAACCCGAATCAACATTTAAAGGTATTTATCCAGTTAGCTGACACCCTTAAGGCAAATGGAGCCACACCCGAAGCCATCCGTTTAAGACTGTTTCCTTTTTCCCTTAGAGGTAAAGCTCACGACTGGTTAGACGCCCTTCCAGCTAACTCAATAACAACTTGGGAAGACCTTAGGAGAGCTTTTCTTACGAGGTATTTTCCACCAAGCAAGACCACTATTCTTAGGAACCTGATCACTTGTTTCACCCAAAACCAAGGCGAATCACTTTTTGATGCCTGGGAGAGATATAAAGAACTTTTAAGAGCTTGTCTGCACCATGGCCTGGAGAAATGGTTAATCATACATACCTTCTATAATGGACTCCATTATAACACAAAGATGTCCATAGACGCTGCCGCTGGCGGAGCGTTGATGAACAAACCTTACCCTGACGCTTGTGCCCTAATAGTGGACATGGCCCAAAACCACGCCCAGTGGGGATTAGAACGAGCGACAGTAGAGAAAAAGGAGAGCCATGGAGGAAAGCATGAGGTAAGTTGCATGGACATGATTAATGCCAATATGGACGCCCTAGCTTTGAGAGTCGAGAACATGTCTCAAAACCCAACCACAGTAGCAGCAATCCAATCGGAATGCGAACTCTGTGGAACTCAAGGACATCAAACCGTTGACTGTAACCTTTTGAACGAACCTAGCTCAGACCAAGTTAACTATACCCAAGGGAACCCTTTCTCGAATACCTACAATCCTGGATGGAGGAACCACCCGAATTTCTCTTACAAAAACAATAACCCTATCCAAAATCCCGGACCTTCGAGACCTCAAGGATTCCAAACGCAAAAACAAAACCAACCTATGCAAATAGTGCCCCCAAGACCAAACCTTAAAGAAACCATAGAAACCTTTATTCAGACTCAAACTCAGCAAAATAAGGAGTTTATGAACCAACACATTCACACGAACGAACTAGTTACTCAACTGGCAACCAAGTTTGACCAGATAATAACCCACACCAAAATGCTTGAGACTCAGATTTCCCAAGTAGCACAAAACACCTCTGTACAAGTTGCACTTGGAGGACAATTTCCTGGACAAACTCAACCAAATCCAAAAGGCCAAGCAAATTCTATCACCTTAAGAAGTGGAACTGCTTATGAAGGGCCTAGAAATCCTAACTTAAGCACATCAGAAAAACCTATGGAAGATGCTACACCTAAAGACCAGGTAGAGGAACCAGAGAAACCAGAAAATCAATCAAAACCAGAACCAGGGAATAACACTCAACAACCTTATAAACCACCTATTCCGTTCCCACAGAGGCTGAAAAACACCAAAGTAGAAAACCAGTACCAAAAGTTATTAAGGTAATAGAGAAACTCCATGTAGAGATTCCTTTTACTGAAGCTATAACCCAGATACCATCATATGCTAAGTTATTGAAAGATATTTTGACCAATAAATGGCGACTCGATGATCCCAAGCCTTTAGAATGTCATTCTATATCCGAAAATAAACTCGCCAAGAAAGATAAAGACCCTGGAAGTTTTTCTATCCCTTGCATCCTAGGTAACCATATGATAGACAAAGCATTTTTAGACTTAGGAGCAAGCGTAAGTCTGATGCCTCTGGCCGTCTGTAAGAGGTTAAAATTAGGAGAACTTCAACCTACTAAGATGTCCTTACAACTAGCTGATAGATCTGTCAAATATCCCATGGGTATTTTAGAAGACATACCTGTCAAGATTGGTCAGTTGTACATTCCGACCGACTTCGTCGTAATGGATATTAAAGAAGATGAAGACATCCCAATCCTCTTAGGAAGACCATTCCTATCGACCACCGGAGCTATAATAGATGTTAAGAAAGGGAAACTGACTTTCGAGGTAGGAGATGAAAAGATTGAGTTCATTTTATCAAAGTTTCTAATGGCACCAGTGATAGGAGATGCGTGTTATGCCATCGACGTCATTGACGAATGTGTAAATGAGCTCGAACAAAACGGATCTTTAATCAAATTACCATCAACCCCTATTTTAGAGGATGACGGATTTAAGAGTATCGAACCGTACGTTGACGACAACCTTTTCGAATGCTTAGCTCTTACTCCTGACCTTATGCCGCGTACTGAGAAACCCACTATAGAACTTAAGGAATTACCCAAATATCTAAGATATGAGTTTTTGGATGAGGAGATGAATAGACATGTTATAATTAGCACCGCTCTAAACCAAATAGAAACAAATCAACTCTTAGGTACCTTGCGAAAATATCCCTCAGCTTTAGGGTATAAAGTTTCAGATTTAAAAGGTATAAGCCCATCCGTATGCATGCATCGGATTATGCTAGAAGAAGATTCAAAACCCTCAAGAGAACATCAAAGAAGAATAAACCCTATCATGAGTGATGTAGTCAAGAAAGAAGTTCTTAAGTTATTAGAAGCTGGTATCATATACCAAATTTCGGATAGTGAATGGGTAAGCCCAGTCCATGTGGTACCCAAGAAAGGAGGTATCACTGTTATGGAAAATGAGAAAGGTGAGCATGTGGCAAAACGAACAGAAGGAGGATGGCGTATGTGTATAGATTACAGAAAGTTGAATAAGGCAACGAGAAAAGACCATTTCCCTCTCCCATTTATAGATCAGATGCTTGAACGTCTAGCAAGACACTCATATTTCTGCTATCTTGATGGGTATTCGGGGTTTTTCCAAATCCCTATTCACCCAGAGGACCAAGAAAAAACCACATTTACTTGCCCTTATGGAACATTCGCTTATAGACGAATGCCCTTTGGACTCTGTAATGCACCTGCCACTTTCCAACGTTGTATGATGTCAATTTTCGCAGACTACCTAGATGGAATTATGGAAGTATTTATGGACGATTTTTCAGTGTGTGGGTTTGATTTCAAAAACTGCCTCTCAAACTTAGAGAAAATCTTAAAAAGATGTGTGGAAGTAAATCTTGTGTTGAATTGGGAAAAGTGCCACTTTATGGTAAATGAAGGGATAGTTTTGGGACACATTATTTCTGAAAGAGGTATAGAAGTTGATAAGGCCAAGATAGAAGTTATAGAAAACCTAAACCCACCTAAGACCGTTAGGGAAGTAAGAAGTTTTCTAGGACATGCCGAGTTCTACCGACGTTTCATCAAGAATTTTTCCGGAATAACAAAACCTTTAACTAACTTATTGATGAAGGATGTCGAGTTTGAATTCGACCAAAAATGACTTGAGGCCTTTGAAGTTTTAAAGCAAGCTCTTATTTCAGCACCTATCATAAGACCACCTGATTGGACACAACCCTTTGAAATCATGTGCGATGCTAGTGATTTCGCTGTAGGAGCTGTACTAGGGCAAAGAAAAGACAAGAAACTGCATGCTATTTACTACGCTAGTAGAACACTAGACGCTGCCCAGCTAAATTATACAACCACAGAAAAGGAATTGCTAGCCGTAGTTTTTGCTATTGATAAATTTCGATCTTATTTGGTGGGAGCAAAAATAATAGTATACACAGATCATGCAGTAATCCGGTACTTGTTAAGTAAGAAAGATGCTAAGCCTAGATTGCTCAGATGGGTTCTTTTACTCCAAGAATTTGACTTGGATATTAAGGATAAAAAAGGAGCTGAAAACTTAGTAGCTGATCATCTCTCTAGGTTAGAACACCTTAAACCTGAACTTATACCTATAGACGATCACTCTACTTATGAAAGATTAATAGCTGGGATAAACTCAACTGAAGAAGAGACCTATGAGGAAATCTCAACCTTGAACAACATACCATGGTACGCAGATATTGTGAATTATCTGGCGGCTGATATCATACCCCCTGACTTAAGCTACCAACAGAAGAAGAAGTTTTTTAGTGATGTTAAACACTTCTTTTGGGATGAACCCCTCCTATTCAAAAGAGGAATAGATAATATATTCAGACGATGTGTGCCGGAAGAAGAAGTAGGCAACGTCATTAAACATTGTCATGCTGCACCTTATGGTGGACATGCAAGCACATCTAAAACATGCGCCAAAATATTTCAAGAAGGTTTTTATTGGCCTACTGTATGGCGCGATGTCCACACTTACATTACAAAATGTGACTGATGCCAACGCACTGGGAACATCTCAAGACGTGATGAAATGCCTTTAAGTAACATCCAAGAAGTGGAAATATTTGATGTCTGGGGTATAGATTTCATGGGACCTTTTCCTTCCTCAATGGGTAACAAGTATATCCTAGTAGCTGTCGATTATGTCTCAAAGTGGATAGAAGCTGTTGCATCACCCACAAACGATACCAAGGTAGTTATCAAACTGTTTAAGAATATTATTTTTCCTAGGTTTGGAACCCCGAGGTTAGTCATAAGTGATGGAGGATCTCATTTTATATCTAAGATATTTGACAAGCTTCTAAGCAAATACGGAGTAAAACATAGAGTAGCAACAGCATATCACCCGCAAACCAGTGGCCAAGTAGAAGTATCGAATAGGGAGATTAAGCAGATCCTAGAGAAAACCGTATCATTATCCAGAAAAGACTGGTCTGGAAAACTTAAAGACGCCTTATGGGCTTATAGAACGGCTTATAAAACCCCTATTGGAACAACTCCTTATCAATTGGTTTATGGAAAGTCCTGTCATTTACCCTTTGAACTAGAACATAAAGCCTATTGGGCCATTAAATCCTTGAATCTAGATTACCTAAAAGCCGGAGAAAAACGTATCCTGGACATTCACAAGCTGGAAGAGCTTCGCTTGGATGCCTATGAGAATGCCATCATATATAAGGAAAGAACCAAGATGTGGCATGATAAAAAAATCATCAAGAAAGATTTCAACATTGGTGATCCTGTTCTCCTATTTAACTCAAGGTTACGACTTTTTCCTGGTAAGCTTCGTTCAAGATGGACAGGTCCATTTGAAGTGTCAAAAGTTCTAAAGTCTGGAGCAGTAGAAATCAAAAACAATTCATGCGCTCCATTTGTGGTAAATGGACAAAGACTGAAGATATACAAAGGAGGCGATTTGCCTGTTGACTACTCTAGTCATATTCTTATAGACCCACCAATACCCACATAAAGTAAGATCTAATCGTCAAGCTAAAGACGTTAAACAAGCGCTGCATGGGAGGCAACCCATGGTTTATTCTTAATTTTATTTTATTTTATTAATTTATATATGTTTATTCTGGACTAATTTCTTGTGTTTATATTTTCAGGATGCATTACCCCGATGGTATGGTTGTGATTTTCAGGGATGAAGCACAAAAAGCCCGATTTGCTACCTTATCTGCTAGACCTATGGTACCCACTAGGTACCCCGATCAGAGCTGCATGGAGGCACTCGGGATTGAGCCAAGTATTAGGTATCTGTGCAACCAACTTGGCTGGGATCATTATGCTGATGATGTCCACAAAACCTACAGGAACCTTACTCTGGAGTTTCTTAGCTCTGTGGATTATAACCCACAGATGGGTGAAGGAGATGAGCGAGGATGCCTAAGTTTCAGATTGTTTGGTACCGAGTATACCCTGACCATCAAAGAATTTGGGGATTTTCTTGGTTTCCAAACTGGACCGACCGCTATCACTGAGTTACCATTGAGTTACTATATGGACAGAGATATTGATAAATTTTGGCATGACATTACTGATGGAGCCAGCCTTGACCCCTCTACCCAGCTGTCCAGAAAGATCCATAACCCGGCTTTCCGATACTTCGAGATGATTTTGTGCCATACGTTCTTTGGGAGGAGTTACTGTGACCACTTAGTCACCGCTGAGGAGATCCTTTTCCTATACTGTGCCAGTCAGTCCAGACCTATAGCTAGTGGAGGTTTTCTGATAGAGAGCCTCGAGCAGAGTGCTCGATCCGCTGTAGGACTCATTCATTCCGGAGGGAATGTGACACAGATAGCTTCTGCTTTGGGTTTGGACAGTATGATAGCACAGCTGACTCCATACTGTGGATATACTTTCCTAGATTTAGACTTTTGCATGGATCGTGGGCTCATGAGGAGGGCCTCTTTCAACCCATATCAGTACAGATTGCTCATCGATGACCAGACAGTTTACACCTTCACACTGCCAGACCCTCAGATGACTTGTGTTTCCAACCCTGCTAATTGGAACTATTCTGTAGAAGGTTGGGGTGAGATATCAGAGTATGCCCCAGAATACACTCCTGCTCCCGAGGACTCTACTACATAATACACTCCTGCTTCTGAAGATCCTACTCCTGAATACACTCCTGCTCCTGAGGACTCTACTCCAGATCACACATCCCGACCCGAGGTTACACACACTACTGTTCTTACTAATAACCTCAGCTTGCAGGAACCTGATATTCGCACTTTGTTGACTGCTATGCGCACTGAGATAGCCACTCTCCGCGATAAGGTGGCTGACCTTCATTTACAGTTGGAACTGAATGATGTTACCTTTGCTGGTGAGTTAGATGAATTAGCTCACGAGGTGGCAGAGATTCGACGCCAGCTGACTGAGCTGCGTGGCCCAGACACTCCTGCAGAGCATCCTCCCGGTTGGCGATAGATCTGTGTTATTCACAAGATCTAGTTCCAGTATTATTAGTATTATGTTGATTTCCTTTTCAGACTCATTTTTTATTTGCATTATCTGTTTCCTGCATTATTAATAACTATTTTGGTGACCCGATGTCCGTACCTATATATATCTGCATATGTGTTTTTTCTCTATATATATATCTTTCATTTACTAATGTTTTTGTTTTTCTGGTCACCATAATGAAAATTTTGATATAAAAATAAATAAATATACATGTATATATGTATTCGCATACATATATGCACGTTCGTAAGAAAAATAGGTACACCTCCAAAAATTGAAGCTAATGGCAAGGAAGGAAAAGCCCAATGGAAAGGAGGCAAGGCCGGCCCAACTTGGCTCGCCCTGACCGCGCCCGCGGTAATCCCTACCGCGCCCGCGGTGACGCAACGGTCACCTAACGGCTAGTTGCTCGTTTTTCCCCCCATTTTGCCTCTTTTTCCACTTCCAATCCCATTTTCTTCCTACTTCTAACCCACATGCAGGTACAGCTCCTAGTTTCCATGTCACTGAGGACATGTGGCGTGAGCATATGGCCCGAGAGGCCCAGAGGGACACCCTCCTTGCTACTTTGCAGCAACAGGCGACCGATAACATGGCCTTCATGCAAGCATCCCAACAGCAAAATGCCAGCTCTCTGCGCACTATTATGGAAAGTCAGTTGGCTTTCCAGCGAGAACAGCACCTTAACCAGACCACATACGCTCGTCACTTCCAATTGATGGAGGCAACCCAAGGCACCCTCATTGGTAGGACCCAAGAGCTACAAGCGGAAAATGCCGCCTTGACAGAGAGAATGGAGCAGCTAGTTTTGGATTGAGAGAGCCGCCGTCGCAGCCGTAGCCGCCGTTCCGGTCGTACCAACCAGGATGGTGAAGGTCCTAGTGGCCCCCACTAGCGTTTTCAGGTACCTCCTCCTACCTTATTTTGGAACATTGAGGACAATGTCCGATTTAAGTGTGGGAGGAGCATTTATCGCTTTTATTTCCCATTTTTCCTGCTTTTATTTCCTTTCCGCATTTTTTCCTTTTAGGTATGTTATATTCGTAGTTAATAAAATGCATGTGATAGGCGAGTCTTTCTGCGTAGTGTACCCTTTCATTTCCCCCATTTTTTTAGCCTTACAAAATTTTTACAAAATCTTTTTCAAAGAATTGTGGTTGTTTTTAAGGATTTGGGCTATGAGACAGGTCCTAGATAGGGTCTATTTCTTGGGCACTCACTTTTTGAAAAATCCGTTATCGTTTTAACACCGTAAGCCTTTTTGAACATTTAGATTAGATCCTTTCTTCCCAATATGCTATGATTTTGAATAAAACTGTACAAATAGGTCTTCAAGTAGTTTATCTTAGCAGTCAGCTCCGGCCTAAGCATGCTCTAAGTGTAGGATCGATGAATATAAGTGGATGATCTCTATTTTGCCTTAAAAGTTTATAAAATAAAGTATGAATACAACTACGAGTTGGGTGATCCTCACAAAGATTACTCAACTCAAGAAAGTTGTAAGCACTAATAAAAACAAAGAAAAAATATATATATAAGGCACATCCGTTGTAGTTGGTCCAGAGGTATCTGGTGCTGGACTTGGTAGGGCGGACTACGGTCCGATCCCCCGCAACTGCAAATGGGTAAAATAAAAAGGGGTTAAACCAACTCTTGTACCAGAATCCCATCACTTGAGATCAGAGTCACTAATCGGTCACTACACCATGAGTATGTACGGATAACGGGCTTAATGTGATTGCGCCTGAATGAAAAAGGACCTCGTACAAAAAGAAGTCTTAGCATAGTAAGGATATTAGGATCGATCTGTATACTTATGAGGTTTATGTCCATATTTCTGCGAGTAGTGTAATTACGATACCCTTGGTTCAGATAGTTAGTGCCTGACAACACACCCTTACTCGAACTTAGAAGCCCTCTTTGCCCAAAACCTGTATACACCATAATTTTCTTTCATCTACTTCTAAGAGTTGTTGCTTGAGGAAAAGCAAAGGTCTAAGCGTGGGAGGATTTGATCGCACTAAATCGCACTATGTTTTTGACTCAAATATCACATGTTTTCCTTAGTTTTTATTATCATTTTCTCGTATTATGTTCCTTTTTCCTTTGTTTTCAGGATTCTTGTCATTTCAGAGCCTTCTGTGAAGAAACGAGCCAAAACGCCAAGAAATTAGGGTTTTTCAAGATATTCTGCACTTATGACGTTCAGCGCCGCGCCGGCTACAGGGAACGCGATGACGTGGCCCACTTTCACCCAGAGACCAACTGCCACATTCCCATGATGTGGCAGTTCTAGCCACCGCGCCCGCGGCCACTGCCACCGAGCCCGCGGCCTTCACAAAAAGCTTCCCGCTCAAAAGAAGTTGAGGGGCATGCTGGTCTTTACGCATCTCAAGGATCCTCTATAAATAGTTTTCGATTTTCATTTTTTAGTTTCATCCAAGCTTAGTACAATCTTAAGCCATATACTATCAGTTTCTGTAAAGTAATAATCTCTTCACATCGGGGAGTTATTGCGGTGTAGATTGAGTTGTAATCGAGTCTTGGAGCACTTTGGTTGAAGTTCATCATACCAACCTTACCATTCCGCATATTTGTATTAGATTCAAGTCTCCGACTGGAGCAAGGTTCTAATTTATTGCATTTCTTTACTTATAATTGCTCTTACCATAGTCTACACGTTTTATAGACTCTAAATGCTCTTACCATAGTCTACACGTTTTATAGACTCTAAATGCTCTTACCATAGTCTACACGTTTTATAAACTCTAAATGCTCTTACCATAGTCTACACGTTTTATAGACTCTAAATGCTCTTACCATAGTCTACACGTTTTATAGACTCTAAATGCTCTTACCATAGTCTACACGTTTTATAGACTTGCACTTATCATGTCTGACTAAACTATAAAGGTTTGGATGTAATGATTGTCATCATGGTCGTGTTCCAATTATCATGCTAGTGAAAATACTCTGGGGATGTTTTACTTTTAACCTAAGTCAATTATGTTTAAATGTTTATTGGGTAAGATCGAAAGCCGTCCAAACTAATGATACGACTTGATTATTATTTAACCAAACAAAAAGAGCGAAAGCCGTTGATTGGTTAAATAGGAATCATTGACCTTTTTAGAAAACGATTTTGAAACTATTTTCGGACGCGTTTGTAGGTTTGAAATCTGACTCTTGGTCAAAAGCCAAAAGTCTCTTTAAGTTAATCTTTCCAAGTAAAATTACTTTCCTGTTAAGTCAAAACTATCAATTTCTTAAAAATAGATTTACCTCTTTAACGCGGAAGGCACCCTTTATATGTGACAATAAAGGAATTTAATTTAAAGAGTAAATTCGGTTCTTAGTAGTCAAAAGCTACAAGTTCCCGTTAAATTGATTCTTTGCTATCAATAGAAAATACTGCCCCATAAGTAGTTTCATCTACGCATGACCGGACCAATATCTGATTACATGATTTACATTCCAACCTGTCTTTTAAACTGTTATTTACCTCGCTCATTTACTTTGTTGCACTGCACTCACATCAATATTTTCGTTCACCTTAGATAAGCACCTTAGCAATAGAGTTGATAGATTGACAATTGGTCTCTGTGGTTCGATAATCTTATATATTACTTCGATAGGCTGTGCACTTGTAGTACTATATTTAGGCTATACGTCACACACCCATCAGCAGGACGCCCCGTCATACTTTGCGAAAGATGGTGCTTTGAACTTGTGTGGGATCACCACACCAGAAGATAAACCCAAGTCTCCGAAATCCAAACCAGACACTTGTTGAATTTCCATGGCATTCAGACGGTCTTCCAACTGTTTGTACTTGTCTTCAGCTGGAGGATACTGCTCCTCATTAAAATCAGTTTCGTTGTTAGAGACCATCGGACTAGGAGCCCTTCCCCCCTGGGGACTGCCTTTCCCCACAGAAGAACCATCTTGATCAACCTCATTCTGCAGTGTGTTACCAAACCTCCGGCCAGTGTTGAACAGTACCGTTCTCTTCTTCTTCTTCTTGACCAGCAGAGCCTTCAACTCCTCTTGACCTTGGGCCAAACTCATGATCAACTCTTGGAATTGGGCGTTCTGAGCTTGAAGGGCCTTGATAGACTGCTCAGTAGATGATTCAGGATTCATGATGCTGAAATAAACAGCGAAGAACATTAAGCAACCTGAAAAGAAGAGTACATGCTATGCACATGATGCATGATATGTGTTTATGCAATGCATTCAAGGGTTCGAAAGTTCAAATTTGTTGTAGACAAAAAGGAACACACGTTATCATTAAGAAGTAATTATTCAGTACATCAAGGCCTCATGAGCAAACATTACAAAGTAAATCAATCCCAAAAGACACTGCGCATCCTCTTTGGAGCAATGTAAGTGTTGAGAGTCTTTTCTTCGTGCAGTAGGCGGGTGAGCTCCAAGACCTTCTTCTCACTAGCATGTAGACTGGACTCAAGAGAATTCCGTTCTTCCTTAAGCTGGATCCAGCTCTTCTGCATTTCTTCCCAGGATGTAGGCATATCAGGATGTTGAATGGTGTAGGACACCTCTCCTTCCAATACTGGCTCTTTGATCACAGGGAGAACATGAGGATATGGCATCACTAACTTCTGGGAGCGGGTTCGTACCCACTTGAGATAAGGCTCCAACGGGATGGAGTTCCTATGCCCCAGTGTCTTACTGTCTATCTTGTTAGGCATCCTCCAAGCTCTGATAAATCTCTGGCGAAGTCCTTGGCATCGTTGTCGAAGTCAAAAACTATGTCAAGAATTAACATGTCATGAGGGTCGTCCCTCAGAGCGTATCCAAACTGCCTCAAAGCCAGACACGGGTTGTAAGTAATACCTCCTCTGATTCCAAGTAAAGGAACATTAGGAAACTCCCCGCAACGATCAATGATAGTGACGTCTTCTCTGGACCGAGAACACCAATGTATATCAGCATGCGTAAGAGTCATCAATCGTTGTGACCATCTCAAACCCCGCTCATTCTTCAAAACTGATTGTGGAAGGTGCGAAATAAACCACCTTCCCAGGAGAGGAGTGCAGCACATAAGAACACCTCTTTTTCTCATGGTTCGAGTGTAACATGAGTGAAGGATGTCCCCAAGCAACGTAGGTATAGGATTCCTGGACATGAAGATCTGGACAACACTGATATCTATAAGCTGATCGGGATTCGGGAACAAAACCAATCCATAGACAAGGAGGGCCACAACTTCTTCAAAGGCTTGTAGGTCAAGGGAGTTCCAACATTCTTGGGCCTTCTCAAACAGAAACCTGGCCAAGAACCCTTTGATACCACTTCTAACTTCCCAATGTCCCTTGATGTCAGATGGTTGTAAGCGTAAGGCTTTAGCAATCTCTTCAAGTTTGGGTTCCTTTTCCGTACCGTTGTAGGGTAGTTGACTAAGGATAGAGATCTTTAGAAGCCGGAAGAACTCTTCCAATGTAGGCACCAGCTGATAATCCAGGAAAGTAAAGCAGTGATGCAGAGGGTCAAAGAACTGGAAGAGGACCTTTATCATATCTTCCTTAATGTTGGTGTTGACCAAGCTGATGAGTCTTCCATGCCTCTCACTGAAAGAAGAGCTCTCGGGAATCCTGGATATAAGTTCCTTAAGCTGAGGAGGGATCCTTACAAGGCTGATCTGAATTGTCTTTCTGCGAACAGTTTCCATGTCCTACAAAACAAGAACAAAGATGAAGATTCGAACCCCTGAAATGGTTAGTCAATGCATATGATGCTGTATGATGTTATGATGCTATGATAAAACACACCACAAATATTCACAAGAAGCAGACATGATAAGGCACACAAGTCACACCACAGCCCTTAGAGTTTAGACCAACATGGGGTCTAGGTATTACCCTCTTGAAGTTGGTGGGCTCAGACTTGTCCTATCAGAAGTAACCGGGTTCTAAGGGTCCCAATATCATTGGATTGCTTTCATTGTTCATCGTTTCGATTTAGCCACTGAACTGGCGACCAAAATATTCCAAGAAAACAACCCTCAACTGAGTGTAGTATCGAGTATCAACCAACCTCGGACTGCACCAAAGTCAGTTATCTCACTACCCTAAAGAGGCCAAGATGGTTCAATTAAGGTTCCTAAGGTCAGTTGATGCTTCACGACACCACGCGGCGGCCCCGTACTCTCCTTGACTGAACTAAAGGGTTACCGGTACTCACCAAAGTGCCACATCAACGTAGCAGACTGCTTCAACCATGTCGGTATACCCCGCACAGTTCCCTCACAGTCTTGTTGCTACTTTCTAAGAAGGTTCCCCCCAGATCCGGGTTAGGATCTATAGAACTCCCAAAACAGTACCCACAATAATAAAGCAAGCAATTCAGACAATTGAAAACACAAGTGATCTTAGTCCTAAGGTACACCTCACTTTTAAATTGATCCCCAGCAGAGTCGCCAGTTCTATGGTCGGTGGATTTAGAACTGATTGTTTAACGTTGGTTCGCGAAATGTCGCGGAAGCAAGAGTCACCACTGTCTTTTATTTTCTCCAACATGGACAGGATAAAAGCACAGCAAAATTCCTTATGAGATTGTCTCTCGGTTCGGGAGGTAGATTTATAGAAAGGGAAGGTGTTAGCACCCTTTCTATCCATGGTTATCCATGGGCTCTTAGATACTTGCTCATTGTGTTTTCAAAAGATGTTTGCTTTTCAAAGTGTGAGTGGGTTTGAAAAAAGTTTCGTTTAAAGATTTCAGAATGACTCTTGTATCAGTCCTCAAGAGTGTTTGAAAAATTGTTTTGAAAGCTTTTTGAAAGTGTCGGTGTGAAAAGAGTTTTGATTTGTTTTTGAATAGAGCAAGTATCTATGAGTCATCTACCTACCCTAAGGAATTAGGCTGTGTAAATGTCCTTAAGGTAGTGCCATCCCACCATTGAGAGGTAGGTAGCACCACCGTTTGAGGTGTTCGGGTCAATTCGTTTTTAGGGACAGTGTGGTCACCAGAGCAACAGTAGGACACCTTAGAAGCTACCCTTATGCCATTGATCATGGACATAAGGACTTACTAAAACGTCCTATACTCGACGACCACATTTCGAAGGTAAGGCAACAGTGAGGCGTACCCTAAGAGTGGTGTGTGAATTTGTGTGTTATTTTCATGTTATGTTTTATCTTGTACATGTATCATGGTGATCTACGCTTGTTTTTAATTTAGGCCATACATTCTTTCATGCAATTAGAATTTAAAAGTGCGGAAATTTAAATGCGGAAAGATAAATCCTACGCTATTACAAGGCGCGGGTCTATACATCGCCAAATTACAAAGACCCGTTTTGATAAAAATGCGGAAAATAAAAAGACCTAATTACTATTACAAGCCTTGAACAGTTACATAACATTCGAAAAGAAAATAAATAACATGCGAAAGAATAAAAGTTAGGACGTCTGAGGGTTTTGACCCTTTTGAAATTAAATTGAAATTAAAGTCTAATTAGTTATTTAATTAAGAAAAGAAATTGTTTTTATGTTTTTTTTTTGTATTTATGAAAATAAAGAAAATTAAAAATCAAGAGGAACCCTAATTCTAAGTTGTTTTTAATTATTAATGAAAAATATTAAAGTTTAACCTAATTTACTAAATAATTAATGTACATGTTTATTTACAAAAATATTTAGTAATTAATAATAATAATAATAATGATGAGAAAACTACTTATTAAAAAAAGATGAAAAGGTTAAAAACCCTAATTCTACTTATTTTATTTATTAAGAAAAGATTAAAGCTTTAAAAACCTAAATTAAACTAAGTTAATTGTTAAAGTTTATTTACAAAAATAATAATGGTGAAATTAATATTAATAAAAATAAACATTTTTTGATTTTTCCTGTATTTTATGTTATGAAAAGTTATTTTATGGAATTAAAAGAAATAATTAAAACACTAAAAAGAATTAAAAGAAAATCAAAATAAAAAAATAAAAATGATGCAAACCATGGGGGGTATCAGGCCCCAAAAGGAGGTTTATTGAAGCATTTTGGCCCATCAGAATAAAGCCTTTTTTGACTTTCAGGAATTACATGCTTGATGGTTGACCCAGGTGTATGATGGTCTTCACGTTCTGGCCTTCAGATTGTACCTTGAAGCCACTTGTCAGGCCAGCGCATGAGGATGTATGGTGAAGCCTTGAAGGAACGCTGCATAGAAACGCGTTAGGATAAAAATTATGGAATATGTGGGGGGACCTGGGAATCGAACCCAGGTTCATATACCTGCAAGACACGTCTTCTACCACCAGGCCATTCGTGTTCATTTGTTAATATAATGGAACGTGATTATTATAATAAGAAACAAAAGCTAATGATATAAAATAAGAAAAAACGCGCCAGATTTGAATTATCCAGTAACATCAAGCCACGCTAGCTTCGTCTTCGTTTTTGTACCTGCAACATAACCAAATAGCGGGGGTTTTAAACCCCCACAAAACCAAAGTCCAGAAAATAGCGATTAGAACATGCTATAATATAAAAAGGGCGCGAGGTCATGGTTTGTCTCGTCTTGAGGTCCCGAATTCAATGGCATAGGTTTTAAGGGCCAATTTTTTCATATGGGAGAATCCCTAATTCGAAGCTTCTGAAACCCTAGGTTTCAACCATGGTGGATTCTGATTTAGGCAGCTATAGTTCAATTGAATGGTACCAACAGCTTCAGAACATCATTGTTAGTATAAATCAACAAGTAAAATACATGAATAATGCATGGAAATCAAAAATCGATTATGGACATATTCATGAAAAAGACAATTCTGTTCTACCAATTCTTGGAGTATGGAGACTGGAAAGTGGTTGCAATCGATTCCTAGCAATGTCAGGAACGTAATGGACAAGCTTTTAGACCTTGAATCGCCCTGTAACTATGATTTCAGTGTTCAAGTTTTTGTGGAAATTTTGAAACTTTGTTCTATGCTTGTGAGCAGTTTTTCGTGTCCATTGGAATAGGGTTAGCTTGTGTATAAGTATCTGAATGAAATTAGGTCAAGAAAACAAGCCCAAGGTCCATGAATTTATGATTCCAATCTTTGATTTTTCCACATCTTTTTTCAATCTTTTTGCCATGGAAAACTTGCCAAATAGGGATGATCTTGTCCCCTTGAGATGATGCACAAAATCTTTTGCATATGTGGAAGATATTTGCTGCATAAAAAGATTTAAAAAGCATGATTTGATATTTTTCTCATATTTAAATCTAATTAAATGAATTAATATAAATAAAAATTCAATTAATTAATTAAAAATAAGAAAATAAATCCCTTTGAGCTTAATGGGGCGTGCATATGCTTTGGGTAATGATTCAAGGAAGAATTTGAGGCCCATTATCATTTTTGAAGCTTTTGAAGCAAAGTTGACTTTTCAAAATTCCCAAAAATTTCCCAACTTCTACAAGGCATATCTTGCTCAATTTTGAAGCTATGATCATGTTCTTGGACATTTTGGAAAGGTCTTGAAGTCCTCTAACCAATGGCTTTGGTCCCATGTCATTTTGATTTACCAATCTCAAGTTATGGTCTTTGACTTAAAGTGCCTTTTTGTTGACTTTTGAAAATGACCTATAATGTTGAAATTGATAAATTTTTGTGAGAGCATTTCTTGGACTTGAAGTGTGAAGATGAGTTTTAGGAAATTTCATTCTCTTCAAAATGAGCTTTGGATGGAATTTTTATGATAAACCATGAGGAAGTTATGCCCTGGTCAATTTGCAGTTGACTTTTTCAACTGTCCAAAAATAGAAACTTTTGCATCTTGAGACTTTTTGAGCCATGCTTTGAGAATCATGATCAAGAATTGATCAAATGATGTTTGTGGCTTCAAAATAAGATGTTGACCAAAAATTTTGACTTTTGACTTTCAAATGACCATTTTGCCCCTATAGTTGACTGTGAAGCATTTAGGGTTTTTGACTGTGCAATTTGATGTTGTGGGTCTTGAAACTTGGCATATGGATGCTTGACAATGTATGTAGGCATGTGGGACTTGATTGGACCCTTGAAAACTTCAATTTCTTTGCCAGAACCAAAACCCTAATTTTGACTGTATTAGGAGGCCATTGGACTGTGCAACCTTTGAGAGATTTTGAACCATCTGGAGTTTGATCTTGACAAATCTTTGAAGAATATGGGAGGGAAAATTTTGGGGTACAACAGTTGTCGCATGGTGTCATAAGCACTAACTGACCTTTAGAACCTTAATTGATCCAACTTATCCATTAGAAGGTGGTGAGATGGTCGGCTTTGGTGTAGTCCAAAGTTAGTTGATACTCGATGCTACACTCATTGAGATTCTACTCTTGGGATATTTCGGTTGCAAATCAGATGTTATGCTGAAACAATGCCTGAGAGGAATATCGGTGATATGAGACTCCTAGAACCCGGTTACTATTCTTAGGATAGGTTGAGCCAACTAAACTTCAAGAGGGTACTTACCTACAAACTCCATTCAAGCCTAAACCTAGGGCTCTTGAGTGCTTTGCTTTTGTTTGATTATTTGTTCTAATATGACATTATAACATCATGATGTCATAGCATATCATTTTCATTTACCATTTCAAGGATCTCAAGGGCTTGTGATGTAGGTTATCATGAACCAGACGTCTAGCAAGG
Source organism: Vicia faba (assembly GCA_948472305.1). Classification (NCBI taxonomy): domain Eukaryota; kingdom Viridiplantae; phylum Streptophyta; class Magnoliopsida; order Fabales; family Fabaceae; genus Vicia; species Vicia faba. The sequence continues at coordinate 219,450,243 of OX451741.1, forward strand.
GGCAAGAGGATTTGTTTTCCTCTAACCAAATACCTTAAATGTATCATGAACCAGACGTCTAGCAAGGGGCAAGAGGATTTATTTTCCTCTTACCAATGTCGTCAAAGACCGAAGTACGTTATCTTGAGTCAAAGGCTAGGATCCACTTGACATGGTGAGCTTGATTCTCATAGAAGGACATTCACTGACGCAAAGTTCTTTAGTCAAAGATGTAGCCAGACTCTACTTCTACACTTCTTTTTTGTTTACCCCGTGAGATCCTTGAAAACATTGCATCTACATATCATGCACATCATTACATAACAGGTTTTCCAATACAGGTTTTCTCATCTGCTTACTGTTTATTTCAATAAAAGATGGCTCCAGAACAGACTGTGAAAGAACTTCAGGCACATAATTCCCAATTTCAAGAAACTCTCCTGAACTTAGCCCAGGGACAGAAGGAGAAGCCCGGGAAGCTAGTTGCTATCCTCAACATGGGGAGAAGGTTCAAAAACCTTCCCAAGCAAGCTTAGAACTGTGTTATTTCCTCTAATGAAGAAGATAATCAAGAGGAAGACGGTAGAAGTGTCAAGGCTGAAGGCGGAAGCAACATGGGCTCTGATAAAATTCCTGAGGATGAAGATTACTCTGATGAACAGTATCCTCCTGTTGATGACAGATACAAACAGTTGGAAGATCGCCTCAATGCTATGGAAATCCAGAAAGTGCTTGGACTGGATTTTAAGGAGTTGGGTCTTATTCTGGGGGTTATTATCCCTCACAAATTCATGACCCCTACTTTTGCTAAATATGATGTTGTGTCTTGTCTGAAGCTGCATTTAAGGTCCTATGTTCGGAAGATCCAACCCCATACTGCTGACAGAAAGTTATGGGTTCACTTCTTTCAGGAAAGTTTGTCTGGTACACAACTCGAGTGGTTCTATCAACTGGAAGGAACCAACATTAATACTTGGGAAGACTTGGTTGTTTCTTTTTACAAGTAGTATGAATACAATGCTTACCTTGCACCAACTTGTGTGCAATTACAGAATATGACTATAGGCTCGAACGAAAGGTTCAAAGAATATGCCCAAAAGTGGAGAGATCTAGCTGGAAGGGTAAAACCTCCTTTATCTGACAAGGAGTTGGTCGATATGTTCATGGCAACTTTGAAGAGGCCATTATTTAACCATCTGATTGGAAGCTCTTCATCTGGTTTTACAGAGCTGATTCTAACTGGAGAACATGTCGAAGGCGGTATCAAGAGTGGAAATATTCTAGTGGCTGCGTCTTCAAGTGCTATGAAGAAGACATTCAGTGGTAAGAAGTAAAACCAATGTTGTTTATGGCCAGAAGGGCCGTGTTAGAAGTGACCGCAATCAGTCTGTAGGAGCGATGCTAATTTCTAATCCTACGCCTGTGCAACAACAACAGGGCAATCAACGCAAGTCAGACGCTCCAAGAAGACAATTTACAAATATCAGTATGCCATTATCTCAGGCATTACAACATTTACTGAAAGCAGAGTTGATAACAGTGAGGGAGCATTCTCAGAACCCCAACACCTCCTCTCCTTGATATAATCCAAATGTGAAGTGTGCCTACCATTCCAATAGTCCTGGGCACGACACTAATAATTGTTGGACCCTGAAAAACAAAACTCAGGATATGATTGACAACAAAGAAATTGAGTTTGATCCTCCGGAGACCCCAAATGTAATTATCGCACCAATGTCGAAGCATGACAAAGGCATAAGTGCTATTTAAGATGTTCTTTATGTTGCTACTGTAAATGAATTTGTTATTCTGCTCCCAATTATCAAAAAGAATCTGCTGCAGGCCGGTTTATTTCTGGGTTATATTGAAAGATGTTACTGTTGTGCAGCCCAACCCAATGGATGCGGGTTGCTGGAAGAAGGTATTCAAAGTTTAATGGATAATCACATAATTCTGGTTGAGAAGATTCCGTCTACTGAGAATCTGTTTCAAGACTTATCTGTAATATTCGACACTCCTATCAGGATCACCTCCAAAGTTTCTATAAGGATCACTGCCAATCCCAAAGTTGCTCCTCTAATCATCACTACACCTAGACCTATTTTGTATTCCTCGAACAAAGTTGTCCCGTAGAACTATGGATCCAACGTCTACTACCATGGCGTCAAGTAAGAACTATCGACTGCTAAAGATGAAGTTATTAAAGCAAATGATTCCAACATTGATGATATTGCTGGGACCAGTAAGGTTAGTAGAAGTGGAAGGGGTTTCTCCATGGAAATATCTCCAAAGACTACTACTACACCAGTTAGAGTTACCGCTACTGAGTCGACTGGTGAGACTCGGGGAAAAGAGAAAATAATGGAGCCTGCCCAGACGGAGGTGCCTAAAGAAGTTGCAGTTAAGACACCTCCAAGAAAGAGTTGGAGGAGGTATTGAAGATCATCTGTAAAAGCAATTATAAGACCGTTGAACAGTTGGGGTAGACCCCATCCAAAATCTCCATGTTATCCATGTTACTGTGTTCTGAATCTCATGCACAAGTTTGGTGAAATTCTTGCAGTCCGCTCACAAGCCACAAGAGATTTCTGCCGATCAATTTGAGAATTATGTTGTTAGCTTAAGGACTGACAATAGATTAGGTTTTTCTGATGATGACCTAACTCCGGAATGAAGAAACCACAACAAAGCCCTGTATGTATCCATTGAATATAGGGGCACTACTTTAGCTCATGTGTTGGTTGATACGGGTTCCTCGTTGAACGTTCTACCGAAGGGTGCTCTTGCCAGACTTGATTGTGAAGGGGTTATACTGAAACCCAGTGATATTGTAGTCTGAGCCTTTGACAGATCAAAGAGGATGGTACACGGAGAAGTGGATCTTCAGATCAAGGTAGGTTCACAGATCTTTGAATCTACCTTCTATGTAATGGATATTCGGCCAACTTATTCTTGCTTATTAGGACGCCCCTGGATCCATGGGCCAGGAGCTGTTACCTTAACCCTACACCAGAAACTGAAATATCCCGTGAAGGGAAAGGTTGTTATTGTTTGTGGTGAAGAGAAGTATATGGTTAGTCACTTGAACTCATTCTGGTATGTAGAAATGGACGGTGAATTCATCGAGACTCCCTGTCAGACTTTTGAAGTTATCTTTCTGGCTTCCATTGAAGACGTCTCTGCTATTCCCAAGATTACCAGGGTTCTGCCCAGGATGGCTTCGTTGAAAGATGCTAGAGTTGTTGTAGAAGAAGAAGCTCAGAGGGCTATTCGTCGCGCTCGTGTTGGAAGACCACCATTTCGCATCAGCAACAATGGAGTCAATGCAGTAGAAGATACTGACAGTGATTATGACCTTGACAGTTGGATCTTTCCTACCATCGGCAACGCACCCAAGAACTGGAAGACTCGAGACATTATATTTATCTACTTTAGTTAGGAGTAATAGCCACATTTTTATTTGTATTGCTTTCCATGTTTTGGTTATGTAATTTTTTTAAACAATGACTTTAAACCTTGTGTCTTGCCCGGGGCACAATGGTCCATTTATTAAGGGTTGTCATTTCATAAACATATCTTTATTTAATAAACATTGGACGTTTTGCATTCAAATTTTGCGCTCTTTGTCTTTCTTTTATTACACTTTAAAATAGATATGTGTTCTTACACACACTCACATAATATATTGCAGATCCACATCCATTATGGATCCTGTTGATAATGACTCTGTTATTGCCACTTATGACTTTGAAAATCTGATCTACCAAGCCGAGGAAGAAGGTGAGAAAGATTGTGAAATATCTGGAGAAATTTCCAGACTGTTAGTGCATAGGAGAAGGTTATTCAACCACATGAAGATCCAGTTGAAGTTATAAACTTGGGTAATAAAGCATATAGAAAAGAAGTCAAGATAGGGGTCAACCTAGAGGACAGTGTCAAGAATAGATTAATTCAGGTGTTGCATGAATATGTTGAGATCTTCGCTTGGTCATGTAAAAACATGCCAGGGCATGATACTAATATTGTGGTTCACCGCCTGTCGATGAAAGAGGGTTGTTCTCCAATAAAGAAAAAGGTTCATCGCATGCATCCCAAGAAGATAAAGACTGAGGTTATGAAACAATTCAACGCAGGTTTCTTAGCAGTGACATCTTATCCTTAATGGGTTGAAAATGTGGTTCCGGTACCTAAGAAAGGCGACAAAGTACGTATGTGTGTAGACTACAAAGATCTAAACAGGGCGAGCCCCAAAGATGACATCCCACTTCCATATATTGATGTTCTAGTCGACAAAACTGCTCAACACAAGGTATTCTCCTTCATGGACGGTTTCACATGTTATAATCAAATTAAAATGGCGCCTGAAGATATGGAGAAAGGTACCTTCGTCCCATAGTGAGGCACTTTCTGCTACAAGGTTATGCCTTTTGAGTTGAAGAACGCTGGCGCAACATATCAGCGTGCCATGGTAGCTCTGTTCCATGACATAATTCACCACGAGATATAGGTCTACGTCAACGACATGATAGCCAGATCTCAGACTGAAGAAGAGCATCTTGATCATCTACGCAAACTGTTTAAGAGGCTGAAGAAGTACAAGTTGAGGTTGAATCCGAACAAGTGCGTCTTTGGGGTGAGGTCCGGTAAAATCTTGGGTTTTATTGTCAGCGGTAACGGTATTAAAGTCGATCCCGCAAAGGTCAAAGCTATTCAAGAAATGCCTACTCCCCGTACTGAGAAGGAAGTCATAGGTTTCTTGGGACGGCTGAATTATATTTCCCGATTCATTTCTCATTTGACCACTACTTGTGAAACGATCTTCAAATTGATGAAGAAAGATCATGTAGTAAAATGAAACAAAGACTGCCAAATAGCCTTTGACAAAATAAAACAGTACCTACAAGAACCTCTGATTCTAATGCCACCAGTTGAAGGAATACCTATAATCATGTATATGACAGTGTTAGAGAACTCAATGGGGTGTGTATTGTGCTAGCATGACGAGTCTGGTCGAAAAGAGCATGCAGTATACTACCTTAGCAAAAAGTTTACCGACTGTGAAATAAGATACTCATTGCTCGAGGAAACTTGTTGCACTTTGGCATGGGCTGCTCGGAGACTAAGACAGTATATGTTGACTCATACTACTTTATTGATCTCTAAAATGGATCCCATCAAATACATATTCGAGAATCCAGCTCTCTTCGGAAGAATATCCCGATGGCAAATGGTCTTAATAGAATATGATATTTAGCACACCACTCAAAAGGTAGTCAAAGGAAGTGTACTAGCAGATCATTTGGCTCATCAAGATGTAGACGAATACCAATCTATGAGTTTCTAATTCTCAGACGAGAATATTATGCTAGTTACAGATTGTGAAGAACCTGGACCATATGAAGGACCTGAGCGAGGATCCTGGTGGACTATGGTTTTTGACGGAGCTTCTAACGCACTTGGAAACAGAATCAGTGTTGTAATTATCTCTCCCGAGGGTTGCCATACGCCCTTCACCGCCAGATTATGCTTTGACTATACTAATAACATGGTTGAATACGAAGCGTGCATCATAGGTATTAAAGTTGTCATTGACCTGAGAATCAAGTTCTTGAACGTGTACAAGGACTCCGTTTGGTAATCAGCCAGATTAAGGGAGAATGGGATACGAAGCACCTGAATCTAATTCCTTATAGAGAACATATGCTTACCTTAATCTCGTACTTCGAGGAGATCACTTTTGAGCATATCCCACGAGAAGAGAATCAGTTGGCAGACGCATTGGCTACAATGTCATCTATGTTCAATGTCAGATGGGACAATGAGGCTACTCAAATTACTATTGAAAGACTGGACGAACCGGCACACTGCTACGAAGTTAACACGAACGGAGTGGAAGAAATACCTTGGTTTCATGAAGTGAAAAGATACCTTGAGGCTCAAGAGTACCCTGAAGGAGCATCTATCATTGACAAGAAATTTCTATGGAGGTTCTCTGCTAAGTTCTTCCAGAGCCACAGAATTATGTACAAGCGCAATCACGATTCAACTCTACTTCATTGTATGGACAAGAAGGAAGCGGAGAAGATTATGAAAGATATGCATGAAGGTATCTTTGGCACTCATTCCATTGGCCATACTATGGCTAAGAAGATTTTGAGAGCAGGTTACTATTGGTCGACTATGGAAACCAACTGTCACCACCACTCAAGAACTTGTCACAAATTCCAGATCTATGCTGACAAAGTACATGTGCCTCCGGTTCCTTTGAACTTCTTGACTGCTCCTTGGTCGTTTGCAATGTGGGGCATTGATATGATTGGAGAAATCAAGCCTACGAATTCTAACGGACATCGCTTAATTCTCGTCGCCATTGATTATTTCACCAAATGGGTTGAAGCAGCCTCATTTGCCTCTGTTACCAAGAATGTTGTGGCCCGGTTCATCAAGCATAACCTTATCTGTCGGTATGGCATCCCCGAGAGATTTATCACATACAATGGTACCAATCTTAATAACACTATGATCACGGAACTCTGCATGTAGTTCAGGATCAAGCACCACAATTCTTCTCCATATCGACCAAAGATGAATTGTGAAGTGGAAGTCGCCAATAAGAATATTAAGAAGATTATACAGAAGATGACAGGGACGTATAAAGACTAGCACGAGATGTTAACATTTTCTCTTCATTGCTATCTGATAGTGCAAATTGTACCTATTTTTGTATATACTTTTTGTTGCACTTATAGACTTTTTGTTTGTAATATTGTTGAATAATCCTAACTTTTGTGTAAATACGTTTAGTTTATATTTATTTGTGTTTTTATGTACATAGTGTACCGTTTGATGTTTTTCCATTTATTTTGTAGGTATTTGTTTCATTTTGGAGCATTGAGGAATAAGGTGTCGAAGGCAGGGCTCTGAATGCGTGTTTTAAGAATAAAAGATCATTTTTGGGACTTGTTGTCCAGGAGAGTCCGCTTAGCACGTAGGAGGATGCTAAGCGTGAGTGACGCTCAGTGCATTTTGTAGTGCGCTGCTTGCGTTTACTGTTTTGGCAGAACCAAAGTTTTAAAGCCCGCTTAGCGCGGATAGCACTCTTAGTGCTTTTTAGGTTGGTTTAGTGTGTAAATATCGTGCAGCATACTTAGCGCGCTAAGGCCGCTTAGCGTGGTCTATTGAGATTTATTTTATAACTTCATTTTCAGTCATTTTGAGGTTATGGTTTTGCGGAATTTTTTGCTCCCAACTACATCAACTTGTAAATTTTGTTAGGATTAGCTTAGAAAACAAATTTGGAGGTTGCATACGGATGATCCGGGGTGGATTGCTCTTCGATCGATGCTGACAAACCAGTAGATATGTAGTTCATTTCTCTTCCTCTTTGTGTAATCTTCTATGGTTGGGTTTGTATGTATATTTTCTTTGATCTAATGTATATTTGTTGCCCTTGGCGTTATATAAAACTTGTTTTATGAATCTTTGTGTATTATTGTCCTGGATTCTTACTCTATGTTAGGGATTTAAGTTGTTATAGACACATACTGCTTCGATTCTTATCTAGGATGATTAATCTGTTAGTTTCTGAACTCTAGAGATAGATTTAGAGCTGACTATCTACTTGTCAAGGTAGTTGAGAGATCGCTACCAAGGTGATGCAGTCAACCTCTCAATTTGGGTTAGAAATGACTTAGGTTGTGAGTGATATATGGTGACATTTATGAGTAATGTTAGGTTGAGTGTAACAGGTCGATAGGTTTAAGTCAGTGAGAAGTAGTATATATGCATACTTGATAAGTTCTTCCTTAGTTTTTCCTTAGTTTTTCCTTTTGTTTACATTCATTTTCGGTTAATAACATTTTCATTACAAAACCCATTCAACCCCAAACTTATTAACAATAGATTTTTTGAAAGACATTTCAATACACCAATCTATATGGACACGATACGATATAACCTAAATATCACCCAATAAATTAATAACTTACTTTTTGCTTGCCGCTTTACCGCAGCAACAAAATAGCCCTGTTGCCGGAGATTGGTGTTTATTGTTTTGCATTGCAATAGTTTCTTTGTTTTTAAGTTTTGTAATTAATGTATATGTTGTATAGAAATTGTACATTAACTTGTATATACTTGTGCATATATGTGTTTTTTCTTTGTTTTCACGTATTGTTGTAAATTGTCTCATTTTTGTAAGGTTTATTGTGTGAATGTTAGGACACTTTCTTTAGGTTTACGCGGTGTGACAATACCATGGCATAACGATAGGAGGTTACTAGATCGTACAATAAAGGTGTCGAGCTTACAACGTAAAACAAACATGTTTTATTTTTTTTATTTGTAATCATTTTTTTTATGTGTTGACTTATGTTTTAACAAGTTGAACTCGGATTAGTCTTTAAATTTCAAAATTTCACTTTTCAACTTGTTAAATACACTTTCAATTTTTGTGTTTCATTATGTAAAATTGTGTTTTTCCGTAAGCTTGTCGTGTTTAGCTTGTGGGAGTGTGTTTGTTAATGTTGTAAATATTGTAATTTCTGTGCATATAGTGTGTTGGTGATGGTGGAGTTGCATAGCAGTTGTACTAGATGCTGCTGTCTTTTTTCAGCATCTGTGTAGCGCGCTAAGCGCGCTCCAGGCTGCTTAACGCGCTATGTTGTGCAGAGCCATTAAATTCTTTTTAATTTTTTGCTTGGCTTTTATTTTTCCCACTTCCACCTAGGCCTTGTAGTAGTAAATATTATAAGTATAATTAATTCTTTTGTTGTTGTTTGGACTTAATTTTGGTTCGATAGCTTGAAGTCGCTTTTGGTGATTTTCCAAGTTTGAGTGTTTCAACTTGCGAATACGTAGTAATGATTTTGTTAAAGTTTTGTACACGTTTGAGATATGTATTTATCGCTTTCTATAACTTAGTATATTCATGATACTTAGACTTTTTACAATTTTTATGCCATTCATTCTTTTGTACACTTGTTCATTTGTGAATCACTTTAGTTCCTACCCTTTTTTGTGAGGTAACTTTCCATTGTTCACATATACTGGATACCACAATGATTGTTTTAACTAGATTTTATTATGTTTAATCTTATATTTGTGTTGATTGTATGAATGCAAGAAAGTGATCAAGGCATTTTTTGTTCCATTTTGAGCACAACTACCCCTTAGCCAAATAGTCAATTCACCTTTGTGAATGTGTGATCATTTGTAACCCTTTGATCTTTTTGTCGATATCCATGTTATTTTTGCTAAATGCTTGTCTAGGAGTGTTTAGTTTACCTTTTTGAATAGATGTTGATTCTTTGTTTTCTTGAACCCTTAACTATGATTTGTAGTTGAATTTTTACCTTGTCTTAGAAAGTAGGGAGTATCCACATTATGATTATGGTTGGATTCAAGTTGGGGAGAAAAATAATTGCGTATTTATGTTGTGATTGCTATGAGGTTGAGAAAGAAAAGAAAAAAAAAGAAAGAAAAAAGATAAAAAGCTTTGGAAAAAAAAAAGAAAAATAGTTCGAATAATGTTGTGTTAATAACTGATGTGATTTGGTGTGAAATTTGGGATTTAGAAGAAGTTTAATTGGAATTTTTTGTTTGAATATTTGGTGAATTGATCACTCTCTTAGGTTTAGGCAAGTTTTTTTTTCCGATTAGATTTAGGAATTATCCCTTGTTTGTTAACCAAACCATATTACAACCTTGAAAAGTCCTTGAGATTCTTGCTTTTGTATTTTCAATGTAAATTTTTAGATGAATGTATAATTTAGTCTATTATTTGCAAGATTGTTAGATGAGTGAAAATAACCCATTTTGATGTGTTTTTCATCTATCGATGATTGTGTTTTCTAGGTGTGATTCATTTAAGAGCTAGTATTTTTTTAGAATGTTTGGCATATTCTTTGTATTTAGCATTAGTTTCATGTTTATGTTATCGTCGTAGTTTAGTGGTAAGCATGTTTCTTCGTGTGTACCGTTTTTCATTTTGAGCCTTTGCATTTGTTTTCCGTTTTCAAAACTTGTTGATGTATGATTCTTTGGTTTATTACTTTTAGTTCTTTGAGTTGTTTGGCTTTGTTTGAGGACAAACAAAGTTTAAGTTGGGGAGAGTTTGATAAGTGAAAATTGTAGCTATTTTTGTATATACTTTTTGTTGCACTTATCGACTTTTTGTTTGTAATATTATTGAATAATCCCGACTTTTGTGTAAATACATTTAGTTTATGTTTATTTGTGTTTTTGTGTACATAGTGTATCGTTTGATGTTTTTCCATTTATTTTGTAGGTATTTGTTGCATTTTGGAGCATTGATGAATAAGGTGTCGAAGGCACGGCTTCAGATGCGCTTTTTTAGAATAAAAGATCATTTTTAGGACTTGCTGTCTAAGAGAGCCGGCTTAGCGCGCAGGTGGCCGCTAAGCGCGAGTGGCGCTCAGCGCATTTTGTAGCGCGTTGTGATAACAGTAAAACACACTGCATATTTGACTCATATTCCACATGTTTATTAGGGTTTTTATTATCATTTTCTTGTGTTATGTTTGCTTTCAGGTATTTTGATTATCTAGAGCCCCTCTTGAAGAAATGAAGAAAAACGAGCAAGAAATCAAGTTTTTGAGCAAATTGTACTCATGGCATCCAGCATGGCGCCCGCCATAGGATAGGCCATGCTATAGATTGGTTTCAACTACCATCAACTTCCATGTTCTCCTCAACTTCCCACCCTTGTACACATGGCGGGCGCTATAGGGCATGGTGGGTGCCACCTTTGTTAAATGGTGTCCCGCCCAAAAGGAGTTAGGGGGCACCTTGGTAATTCCATGGAATGTTGTTTTTCTATAAATAGGAGGTTCTAGTTTCATTTTCTTTTCATCCAAGCTTAGTTACAAACTTAAGCCATATACTGTCAGATTTTGTAAGTGATAATCCCTTCACATCGAAGAGTTATCATACCATTGATAGAGTTTGTAATCGAGTTTGGATAACTTTGGTAGAAGTTAATCATGCCGCTATTTTCATTTCCAGTTGTATCTGATTTAAAGCCTCTGATTTGGAGCAGGTTTTTATTTACAAGTCTCACTTTACTTTATTTATTTCATCGCACTCGCTTTACTTTATTTATTTCATCGCACTCGCTTTACTTTGTTTATTTCCTTGCACTCGCTTTACTTTGTTTATTTCCCTGTTTTGCTAAATTTTAACATGTTTATTTACATTTCCATGTCTGGCTAAATTTTAAAGTTAGAATGTAAGGATCATAGTTAAAGTGATATTACATATAATGTGTCTGTAGAAATACTTAAGGGTTGTTTTGGTTTTTAACAGAAGTTTTCTGCACTTTATTTTTGTTGGGTAAGATCAAAAGTCGTCCAACCTTTAGTTAAACTTGGGTAGTCTTAGTTGTTCAAAGGAAGCGAAATCACTTTGTTCAATTAAGTATGAATCTTTTAACACTTTTAGAAAAATGATTTCAAAACTCTTTTCGGGCGCGTTTACGGGTTTAAAGGTCTAGTCCTCTTTTGGTTAGAAGTTCAAAGTCAAAATTACTTTTCAACTAAGTCAAGAAACTATATTTCTTAAAAATAGGTTTATTACTTTAACGCAATGCGCGAAAGTGACAGTTCCTATTAAATTAGTTCTTTTCATGAGTAGAAAATATTGCCCTATAAGTAGTTCTATTTAGAAGCATTTAGAATATTATCAGACTGTGTGAATTACATTCAAGCCTGTTATTTTTATCTGAATTTATATCTTCGTACTTTACTTTCATTATACTCATAAACCCCTGAATTGTTTTACTTTAGATAAACATCGTAACAACAGAAATCGATAGATTGACGTTTGTTCTCTGTGGGATCGATAATCTTTTATATTACTCTGGCGCGTTTCATATACTTGCGAAAACTATGCATCAAGTTTTTGGCGCCGTTGTCGGGGACCAATTACGTCAAATTTCATACCCTGCTATTACACCGTTTATACTAAGGATTTATTAAGCCAGTAAATGCAAAGAACTCGCAGCACCGGAAGTTTATTACATCCTTTAGCGGAACCCAAATGTTACGCCTGCGCATGTCTCTTACTCCAAAGAGTTAGGAGAGCTATGGCCGAAGAACGTAACCAAAGAGCCCTTAAGGAATTTGCCCAACCCTCTGACGAGGAACCCAGTTCTAGTATATTAATCCCTGTTATTCCTGCTAACAATTTCAAACTGAAACCCTCTCTATTACAATTAGTACAACAAAACCAATTCGCGGGTCTCGCTACAGAGAACCCAAATCAACATTTAAATGTTTTTATCCAATTAGCTGGCACCTTTAAAACCAACGGAGCTACACCTGAGGTAATTTGTTTAAGACTATTCCCTTTCTCCCTCGGAGATAAAGCATGTTCTTGGTTAGATTCCCTTCCATCCAATTCCATAACAACCTGGGAAGACTTTAAGAGAGTGTTCCTTGCCAGATATTTTCCCCCGAGCAAGACTGCTATCCTTCGAAATCAGATCACCAGATTTACTCAAAACCAAGGAGAATCACTTTTTGAATCTTGGGATAGATATAAAGACCTATCAAGAGCTTGTCCACACCATGGCCTAGAACAATGGTTAATCATTCATACCTTTTATAATGGAATCATTTATAACACTAAGATGACCATCGACGCTTCCGCTGGCGGTGCATTAATGAACAAACCCTACTCTGAAGCTTGCGTTCTCATCGAAGATATGGCCCAAAACCATTATCAATGGGGAGTTGAACGAGCATCGGTAGAGAAGAAAGAGACCCAAGGAGGAATACATGAGATAAGTTCTATAGACATTATGCAAGCCAAAATTGACATTTTAGCCCTTAAAGTTGAACATATGCCTTCAAACCCAGCTACTGTAGCAGCAGTCCACCCGGAATGTGAAATATGTGGAACCAAAGGGCACCAATCAGCTGAATGTAATCTGTTGAATGAAACAAGCACAGACCAAGTCAATTATTCCCAAGGAAACCCATTTTCAAATACTTACAACCCTGGATGGAGGAATCAACCAAACTTCTCCTATAAAAATAAAAATCCTATCCAAAATTCAGCACCTCCGAGACCATCAGGTTTTCAAGCCCAGAGACAAAACCAACCTATGCAAGTTGTACCCCCAAAGTCGAACCTAGAGAAAATTAATGAAAATTTCATTTCGGCCCAAACCCAATAAAACAAAGAATTCCTAAACCAAAACATTCATGTAAATGAATTAATCACACAATTAGGAACCAAGGTTGACCAAATAGTCACCCACAATAAAATGCTTGAAACCCAGTTCTCTCAGGTAGCTCTCGAACAAGCCCCCCAAACTACGCCTAGAGGGAAATTCCCTGGACAACCTCAACCAAACCCTTTAGGACAAGCCAATGCCATTACCTTACAAAGTGGGACTGCTTATGATGAACCTGTCAACCCAGCATTGAATGAATCTAAAACTTCTAAGAAATGTGATGTGCCTACAGACGAAGTAGAGGAACCGATGAAATCTGAAAAATAGAAAGATAAAGATAGAGGAGAAGCCATGGATAAAATTTATGTACCACCCCTGCCATACAAACCACCAATACCATATCCGCAAAGACTTAAGCAAACTAAAATTAACAACCAATATCAAAAATTCATAAAAATAATAGAGAAACTCCATGTAGAGATTCCTTTTACCAAATTTATCACCCAGATACCATTATATGCTAAATTACTCAAAGATATCCTAACCAACAAACGTAGGATTGAAGATCCCAAACCCTTGGAATGCAATTCTATTTCCAAAAATAAACTTGCTAAGAAAGAGAAAGACCCTGGAAACTTTTCCATACCTTGTATTTTAGGAAATCACATGGTCGACAAAGCATTCCTGGACTTAGGAGCTAGTGTGAGCTTAATGCCTCTGGCAGTTTGTGAGATATTAAACTTAGGAGAATTGCAACCTACTAAGATGTCTCTTCAATTAGTCGATAGATCTGTTAAATATCCAATTGGCATATTAGAAGACGTCCTAGTTAGGATCGACAAATTGTATATCCCCACTGATTTTGTTGTCATGGACATAAAAGAAGATGACGATATCCCAATCCTCTTAGGTAGACCATTCTTATCAACCACATGAGCCATAATAGATGTCAAGAGAGGAAAGTTGACTTTTTAAGTAGGTGATAAAAAGATAGAATTTATTCTTCCGAAATTTCTTATGGCACTAGTAATAGGAGATGCATGTTATGCCATAGACATCATTGATGAATTCGTTAGGGAACTAGATCAAGAAGAACCCATAGAAAAAATCAAGCTACTGCGATATGGTGGTAGAACCGACGGTTTAATACTGGTTTGCATTTTTTGTTTGCAAATGTCATGGTAAGCAAGAGTCTCCACCGACTTTTCTTTTATCCAACAAAGGAAAGGGTGAAAAGAACCGAAAAATACCTTTATCGAGATTTTCTAAGTAAGGGGGTAGATTATGGAAAGGGAAGGTGTTAGCATCCTTTTCATCTGTGGTTTTCCACGGGATCTTAGGTACTTGCTCATTTTTTGAAAATTGTTTATGTTTGTGTATATTGAAAGTTTTTGTTTGCCTCATGGTAACTCTTGTGTCAGTCCTCAAGAGTATGATAAAGCATTTTTGAAAATATTTTTGAAAGTATGTAAGTGTGAAAAATTCAGATTTGAGCAAGTACTTAAGAGTTCTCTACCTACTCAAAAAAGGGTGTTCTTTTCCTCCTTTCCTTTAGATAGTGCCATCCTAATATTAGTGAGTAGGTAGCCCTATCGTAGGATGTTGAGGTATTATCGAAAGGGACGTTATGGTTATTGAAGGCAACATGTAAGGATATCTTAGCGTTCGAAGGGACTGTCATCATATAGGCAACATCGAGGGACAAGATCATTTTCTTGTAGGCAACTCAGGGGACAGTAAGGGACTATGATCTTTTATGATGAATTTTATATTGAGGGTCTTTGCTAAGATATCCCTACGTTCGAGGGACATGACCATTTCCAAAGGCAACCAAGTGAGAAGTACCCTAAGGATACAAGTGTGCAACAATGCTTTTTTCAGATATGTTTATCTTGTAATTGGTGATCTAATGGTTAATTGATTAATCTTGTCATTCACACCTAATTACTAGCAATTATATACAAGCATATAAGAAATATAAAGCGAGAAATAAAGTTCTATAACTATTACAAGGCTTCGGGACAGTTACAGTTATATCTGATTAAAATGTAAAATGCGAAAAATAAAAATCCTAATTAGGGCTATTACAATCCATAGGCAGATACATAATCAGGAAATAAAATACGCGCGCGATAAAGAAACATCTAAATACCTAATAAAATCCTAAATAAACAAGAACATATTTATGTTTGTTTTTTATTTGATCTTAATAAAATAACTAAGTGAAGTAAATATGTAAAATTTAACTAGAGAAGAAAAAAAAAGTTGGATGCAATAAATCCTAGTTCTAATGTTTTTGTATTTTTTTATTAAGAAAATAACTTAAATTAAAATAAAACTAAGTCTAATTTGATTTTAAAATGATAAAATAACATTAAAATAATTAATTAATTAACTAATTAATTCTATAAAGAACCTAGATCTATTTATTATTTTTTTGATTTTTTGTTATGACTTGATTTTTTTATGTAAAAAGTTAAAAAGAAGTAAATAAAATAAGATAAATGAAGGGCATCAAAACATAGATAGCATGGTCTGGAAAAAAAACTGAGCCTTAAAATTGGCAAACTCAGAGTCAGTACAAGACTTAATGCAGTTAGTCTCTGGAGGGCCCGTCATAAGCATCCAAATCTAGAGCACTTGATCTGACTCTATGACTCTCTAATGGTGATGATGATCTGATAACACCTGATTTGATGACACATGATATGATGATGAACGTCTGGATCTGTAATAAACTGATTAGAAAGAGAGAGAAAATGCAAGATCTGGGCACTGAACCCAGATCCTTTCATTATATGTGCTTCCCTTCACTAGCTGAACCTGTTTATCAATTGACATTACAAATGAACAGGCAAATATATGTGATTCCAGATCATTAAAAACTACACGCGCTAATGTCAAAATCAACTAAAAGGATGCTACACAAGGGTTGATGGAGTCAGCCCATCAGAGCCAACCTTCTGGTTGTATGCTCTAACGGGCTCAGAATCAGCGTGGAATTTGTGGCCTGCCTAGTCTACGATCAGAGTCTGCACAAACATGTTATGACAAAATAGAATGCTAGCTTTTGAAGATGAAATTAGAAAATATACCTATGATCCATACTTGGATCGGTCGTGTTGATGCTACTGTGATACGATGGCAGAACCGACTGTTAATACCGGTTTGCATTTTTTGTTTGCAAATGTGCGGTAAGCAAGAGTCGCCACCGACTTTTTTTATCCAACAAAGGAAGGGGTGAAAAGAACATAAAAATACCTTTTTCGAGATTTTCTGAGTAAGGGGGGTAGATTATGGAAAGGGAAGGTGTTAGCACTCTTTCCATCTGTGGTTTTCCACGGGCTCTTAGAGGTTTTCTCATTTTGAAATACCTTTGTGCTTTGTGTGTTTGAAAATGTTTTGAAAAGCCTTAGTGGGGCGATTTTTTTGTGTTTAACTCTTGTATCAGTCCTCAAGAGTGTTAACAAAGCAAATGTTTTGAAATTGTTTTTGAAAAGTAGTATTTATGTGTAAGTGCAAAAGTAGTTTGAGAAAACTTCTAACAGCTATCTACTTTTATACTCAAAAAGGGTCGTTCTTTTCCTCTTTTCCTTTAGACAACACTATCATACTATTAGTGAGTAGGTAGCCTTATCGTTGGATGTTGAGGGACAATCGAAGGGACGTTACAGTCACGAAGGCAATTTATGGAGATGCTTTAGCAATTCTGTTTTAGGGACTAGATCATTTACTCAGAAGTCAACTGTAGGGTCATCGAGGGACTATGATCTTTTGATTTTACAGGTCTCTTCTAATGCATTCATTCCCTGTGACTGTTTTATTGAAGGAAACCAAAGTGGGCGTACCTTAGAGGTGTATATGTGCAAGTGTGTTGTGTTTCAGTTATTTTATCTTTAAACATTTAGGTGTTCTACCGTTTGTTTTTAGATCTTGACATGCAGTCCTAGTTAGTATACATCTAAGCAGTTAATATATGTACAGGAATTTAAAGTGCGGGAATTGTAAATCCTACGCTATTACAATGCTTCGGGGAGGGATTTACATTATACAAGGGTAAAGGGGGATAAAGTCGTAAATATCCTAATTTTAATATATTACATCTGGTAGGCAGATACAATAATAGTAAAAATAGAAATTAAATAAACGCACGCAAAGTAAAAGAAAACTTTTTTATTATTTTTGGTATAAAAGAAAATAAGGCCTAAGTCTATTTAATTTTAATTTTAAGAAAAAAAGATGTTAAAACAATTAACTAATTTATTTTAAAATTAATTTATTTGGAAAAACAACTAGCCTAATATTTTTGTGATTTTGATTTAATGTAAAAATAAAAAGAAATCAATGAAAACAAAAATAAAATGCAAGGGACACCCTTTAATCCAGGGAGAAAAGGGGAGCTTCGATCCCAGGAGAGTTATGGTCTTTTCGATTCAGGAGAGATACCTTCTTTCGATTGGGCTAGGGAGTGGGCTTGAATAGCCTTTGATCCAAGGGAGGGGATTGCCCTTCGATCCTGGGAAAAGGGAATGCCCTTTGATCCAAGAAGGAGATGATGGTCTTTCGACCCAGGGGAGGAAGATGTCTTCTTCGATCCAGGGGAGGAAGTTATTCCTTTCGATCTGGGGAAGGAAGTGATTCTCAATCTAGACCTGTAAGACAAATATTAGCAAAAAAAATGACATGGGTCCTTCGATCCTGCATGCATTAGTTTATTTAGGCCAGATCTGTAGTATGGGCGTGGGAGGAAAAGGAAAACAAAATGTGGACCTGGAGTTGAACCCAGACCCTTAGCTCTGAATACGAATCAAACAGAGTTACATGATATCCTGAGCGTGAATCAAACAGTGAACAAACATTGATACATTTATGAAATCATAAACATGAATTTATAAGTTTACCAACGATGGGAGGCTTCGATTTGGCACTTCTAGGCGTTTGTTGGCTAGTGTTTGGGAACGCTCCCTGCAGACTTCAAGGAGTGATTTGGAACATTGCTGAAAGTTCCTTCGATTTGGATTGCTTATGATAATTTTGATGTGTATGTATGTAATCTCTTCGTGTGCAATGGGTATGCGTGGGCTTCCTCTTATGTCCTCTCTTTTTTTCTCCTCTGGTACTGTGTCCTTGCTCTTGTATTTATAGGAGTGTGCTGGCGTATAGTAAAGGTAAGAGACAACCATTTAAACAGGCCCTTAAAGCCATGAGACAAGAATCAGAAAAATTAAAAGCACTTATTTTTGAAACATTCATGTCTCTTTGGAAATCTTGGATGAACCTGGACACTTGACTCCTTCGAACACCCTCCAACATTTCTCTTTGATTAGCCTGTGAGTTGCCTCCTACGAATGGACTTCTTATGCACCCTTCGAATGATTCATTGTTACTTCCTTCGAATGGCCTACGAGTTGCCTCCTTCAAATGGACTTCTTATGCACCCTTCGAATGGGTCTTCTAAACACTTCTTTGAATGGACTTCTTATACACCCTTTGAATGAGTCATCTGAACGCTTCTTCGAATGGACTTCTTATACACCCTTTTAATGAGTATTTGTTACTTCCTTCGAATGGTTTTCTTTGCCAGCCTCAAAGTCCAATTCGAATCTATTCAGAGCATTCACTATTAGACAACTTCGGCCAACCCTTGGCCTTGTGATAAGTCTAAGCTCTGATTCGAATTGTTCAGAACTTCCTTCATCAGAGCATCTTAGATTAAGACAAACTCTACACTGAAATGCCATTCAGAGGTCATTTCAATCTGATGTTTTGATTGAGGGAAACTCTGAAGTTCCAGTTGAAGGACACTCTGAAGTTCCAGTCGAAGGACCTTTTGGAATGCCAATCAAGGAGCCTTATTGAAATGTCCATCAAAGGACACTTTGTTGTCATGTCATCGAAGTGTATTCTGATGTGTCGATCAAAGTACACTTGTTGAGATGCCAATCGAAGTACCTTGTCCATGCCAATCGAAGGACACAGTTAACATGTTTGTCGAAGCTACCTTGACACGGTGCTAAATCAAAGGATCCCCTGCCATGCCAATCGAAAGGCTTGGCCCAGGGTGTAAAATGAAAAGGGCCTTTCAGGATGCCAATCGAAAGCCTTGACACAATGTCAATCGAAAGGCTTGTCATGAGGACAATTGAAAGGCCTTGTGTCCATGCCAATCGAAGGGTTTGGCCATAATGCCAATTGAAACATTTTTGGAATTCCAATCGAAAGGTCTTTCATAATTCCAATCGAAAGGTACCTAAAACCATTCAAAAAAATTCTTTTTTTCTTAGGCAAGGGTTTGTGGTCAACCATGTAGGGAAAGAACTTAGAAAACGTGAGAGGGAAAATTTTGGGGTACAACAGTTGCCCCTGTTCAATCTTCTAAAACCTGAAGATGTAGATTGGTTGGTTTGCCTTTCGTGATCTGAAGGTGGAAGGTGATTGAACACTAGAGTTCCCAGAAATTTACACTCGCCTGAGATGATACTTGAATGTGTAGATAGTATTGGGAATGGGCTTATAGATTCCATTTGGAAAAGATGAAGAAAGATTGTTGGAGATGGGCTTAAAGATGCCATCTGAATGTGACGGAGAGTCGTCAGAGATGGGCTTAAAGATGCCATCTAGAACAATGGTGATTTCCTGAGATATATTTTTGTGGGAATTCCTGCTCTTGCCGTTAGAGAGAACTTCACTAAGGAATATTGGTCTCTGTCTTGGAACATAGAGTTTTATGAGCTTCAGTTGTCCGTTACTCTACTAGGGAGTCATCACTTGATTGAAGAGACAGAAGTAGACTGCTATCTGGTCAGGATCAAGGCTTCACAGTGACTTACTGGGGAAATGCGATTAAGCTGTTAAGAAATCAGCAACGAATCCATGGTCGATTCAAATTGGACCAACAGAGGTCTTGAATTAACTTTGACTGGATAAGAATCAGAAAAATCTCAGGATCGATTTAATTGAACCAGTAAAGGTCTACCGGAAAATAATCAGTAACAAATCAATGGTCGACTCAAACTGAACCAGCAGAGGTCTTGGTTTATCTTTGACTGGATAAGAATCAGAAAAATCTTAGGATCGATTTAACTGAACCAGTAAAGGTCTACCGGAAAAGAATCAGTAACAAATAAATGGTCAATTCAAACTGAACCAGCAGAGGCCTTGGATTAACTTTTACTAGATAAGAATTAGGAAAATCTTAAGATCGATTTAACTGAACCAGTAAAGGTCTACCGAAAAAGAATCAGTAACAAATCAATGGTCGGTTTAAACTGAACCAGCATATGCCTTGGATTAACTTTGATCGAATAAGAATCAGAAAAATCTTAAGATCGATTTAACTGAACCAGATGAAAGTCTTGGAATATCTTTAACTAGAATAAGAATCAGGGAGATCTTAGTGTTGATCTGACTGAACCAGAGAAGGTCTTGTATATCTTCAACCTGAATAAGAATTAGGGAGATCTTAGTGTCGATCTGACTGAACCAGAGAAGGTCTTGTATTAACTTTGACTGGATAAGAATCAGAAAAATCTTAGGATCGATCTAACTTAACCAGACAAAAGTCTTGGAACATCTTCAACTGGAATAAGAATCAGAGAGATCTTAGTGTCGATCTGACTAAACCAGAGAAGGTCTTGGATTAACTTTGACTGGATAAGAATCAGAAAAATCTTAGGATCAATTTAACTGAACCAGACAAAAGTATTGGAATATCTTCAACTGGAATAAGAATCAGATATATCTTAGTGTCGATCTGACTGAACCAAAGAAGGTCTTGGATTAACTTTGACTGGATAAGAATCAGAAAAATCTTAAGATCGATTTAACTGAACCATACGAAAGTCCTGGAATATCTTCAACTGGAATAATAATTAGGGAGATCTTAGTGTCGATCTGACTAAACCAGAGAAGGTCTTGGATTAACTTTGACTGGATAAGAATCAGAAAAATCTTAGGATCGATTTAACTGAACCCGACAAAATTCTTGGAATATCTTCAACTAGAATAAGAATCAGAGAGATCTTAGTGTCGATCTGACTGAACCAAAGAAGGTATTGGATTAACTCTGACTGGATAAGAATCATAAAAATCTTAGGATCGATTTAACTGAACCAGACAAAAGTCTTGGAATATCTTCAACTGGAATAAGAATCAGGGAGATCTTAGTGTCGATCTGACTGAACTAGAGAAGGTCTTGGATTAACTTTGACTGGATAAGAATCAGAAAAATCTTAGGATCGATTTAACTGAACCAGACGAAATTCTTGGAACATCTTCAACTAGAATAAGAATCGGGGAGATCTTAGTGTCGATCTGACTGAACCAGAGAAGGTCTTGGATTAACTTTGACTGGATAAGAATCAGAAAAATCTTAGGATCGATTTAACTGAACTAGACAAAAGTCTTGGAATATCTTCAACTGGAATAAGAATTAGGGAGATCTTAGTGTCGATCTGACTGAACCAGAGAAGGTCTTTTGAGGCATCTTTCTGAGGAAACTGCTGAAACAGCCTTTCATTAGACGTAGTTTTTGAGAAAACTACCAGGCCATGTAAGTAGTCAACAATGTTTGTTAATTTGATCTTTCCTTAAAAAGGTAAAGAGTTAGTCATATGCAATGCCATGATGTATGAAGTGCATTGTGTAATGGTGTTCTCAAAATAAATGAGATTGGGATGTATGCATTTGTACTGCATATGCTATGAAATTTATGGGATGATGTATGAATGCAGTGTATGAACGTATCAGCTGTTCTATTGCAGTATTGTTGAACCAGGGAAAATAAATCTCTGATTGTTGCTGGGAGTGAAGAACATGGGTCTTCAAATATGTTAAAATTAAAATGATGGGGGATGATCTTCCGTTGTTAGAGAAATAAACTTTGTTGGGGAAGGAAAGTTAAGTGAATTAAACTGTTTCTAGAAGATAGTTTGGAATAAGTATCAGGATGACATCCGTTTTTGGATCGTACCCGAACTATACTTGAAAAATGTGTGAATAAGTATAAGGATGATGTTCGTCTCTGGATCGTACCTGAACTGTTTCTAGAAGATAGTCTGGAATAAGTATCAAGATGACATCCGTTTTTGGATCGTACCTGAACCGTACTTGAAAAATGTGTGAATAAGCATCAGGATGATGTCCGTCTCTGGATCGTACCTGAATTGTTGCTAGAAGATAGTTTGGAATAAGTATCAGGATGACATCCATTTTTGGATCGTACCTGAACCGTTTCTAGATGAGAATCTGAATAAGTATTAGGATGATATTCTTCTATGGATCGTACCTGAACTGTACTTGAAACATGTTTTGAATGAGTGTCAGAATGACATCCGTCTCTGGATCGTATATGCACTGTACTTAGAAGATGGTTCGAATAAGTATCAGGATGAAAACCGTCTTTTGATCGTACCTGAATTTTTGCTAGAATATAATCTGGAATAAGTATCAGGATGCCATCCATCTTTGGACCGTATCTGAATTGTTTCTAGATGATAATCTAGAGTAGGTGTTAGGATGACATCCGTTTTTGGATCGTACCTGAACCGTTTCTAGATGAGAATCTGGAGTAAGTGTCAGGATGACATCCGTTCTTGGATCGTACCTAAATTGTTTCTAAATGAGAATCTGAATAAGTATCAGGATGATATCCGTCTCTGGATCGTACCTGAATTGTACTTGAAACATGTGTTAAATGAGTGTAAGAATGACATTCGTCTCTAGATCGTATCTGCAATGTACTTAGAAGATGGTCTGAATAAGTATCAGGGTGACATTCGTCTCTGGATCGTACCTGAACTGTTGCTAGAAGATAATGTAGAATAAGTATCAGGATGACATCCGTCTTTGGATCGTACATGAATTGTTTCTAGATGATGACCTGGAGTAGGTGTTAGGATGAAATCCGTTATTAGATCGTACCTGAACCGTTTCTAGATGAGAATCTGGAGTAAGTGTCAGGATGACATCCGTTCTTGGATCGTACCTGAACCGTTTCTAGATGAGAATCTGAATAAGTATCAGGATGGTATCCGTCTCTGGATCGTACTTGAACTGTACTTGAAACATGTGTTGAATGAGTGTTAGAATGACATCCTTCTCTAGATTGTATCTGTATTGTACTTAGAAGATGGTCTGAATAAGTATCATGATGACATTCGTCTCTGGATCGTACCTGAACTGTTGCTAGAAGATAATCTATAATAAGTATCAGGATAACATCCGTCTTTGGATCGTACCTGAACTGTTTCTAGATGATGATCTAGAGTAGGTGTTAGGATGACATCCATTCTTGGATCGTACCTGAACTATTTCTAGATGAGAATCTAGAGTAAGTGTCAGGATGATATCCGTTCTTGGATCGTACCTGAACTGTTGCTAGAAGATAGTCTGGAATAAGTATCAGGATGACATCCCTCTTTGGATCATACCTGAACCGTTTCTAGATGAGAACCTAGAGTAGGTGTCAGGATAACACCTGTTTCTGGATCGTACATGAACCATTTCTAGATGATAACCTGCTTTATTCAGAATGTTTCTGTTGGGAATTCTTGTTTTGTTGTTTTGAGAAGAAATTCACTGAGGAACATTGATTTTGCTTGATTGTACATGATTCGTTGTTGGAATTCATGTCTAATGCCCCATGTGATTCAGATGGAGATCTGTCCCTGGTTGTTTGGCATTTTTGAGAGATTCTTTGAATCTTGACTTGACTGCCCAAGATGATGGACAATGATCATGCCGTGCCCCTTGGCTGGAAGTGTTTTTCCACTTGAGGTGAAACTTTTCATTGAGAAAATTTTTATTCACTAGGTATTCGTCATGCGAATTTCTCTGTTGTTGAACAAATAGTTATATGCAAACAATGGTATTTTAAGAATGCAAAGCTTATGTCTGTCTTGAAGTTTGAAAATTCATTTTTTTAGTAAAACAAATTTTTCAAGAGAGTGATATCAGGATTTATAGCAAGTCTTAAAGGAGTCAGGATACCTTTTGTAACAGTATGCTTCCGAACTAACCCATGCTTCAGGTAGGACTTTTAAGGGTTATATTGTGGCCTGGTTCACAGTTCAAGAAACAAAGGATAAAGGCTCAAAGTTTATTTGTACCCACCCGTTCTTCGTGATGTTCTTTAGTCCTATGCTCAGTTAATTGTGCATTTAAGTCCCGATTGAGTCTGGAATCTTGTCTTTGATGTTTCGGTGATGGTTTAGATACTGACAGTTTATTTTGAATAGGCAGTCATTTTTGTAATCCTTTTTGTCGAGGATTTGTAGGACCTCTTTCTTTTATATTTACTATCCATGTCTTTTGCTTGAACTGTTTTTTTGTGATTACAGTCAGCGGGATGCCCCCGTTTTTTTCTTAAGTCTCCTTCATAGGTTTTGACTTAGCGGGCTTTTATTTTGAGAGATAATGACTGCATGTCTTGACGATTATGCGGAACCATCACCGTCTTTTGATTTGGAATGACGTATTTGATGCTATTCATTGTGTACAAAGTGGAATATTGCGACTGAATACGCGTCTAAATTGACTGAGAACCTACCCTGCCCCGGGTTATGATTAAGGGTTTTAATTTGTTTAAAAAGAAAACTCCTACTTCTTTAGCTCAAAGGGGTTGACTAGGGATTATCTTCCTTATAACTCCACTATTTGGGATTTGAAACAACGCATGTACATCGTCGGCAAGGTCTGCTCAAAAGCACATTGTATGGATTGTGGTATCGTTTTCGTCATCCTCCCTCTAAAGGCTTAGAGCTTTCGATCGAGAGTCGAATATCACGTAAAGGAAGCCAGAAAAAAATTTAAATAAAATGACAATGAAATCATTCAAGACAAATATATGCGATGCATTAATGGGAAAACCAAAGTTCGGCATGACAGTAATTATTTGAACAACAAATGAATTTACAAATGAAAAATTAAAAAAATGAACTGGACGTTCTCAATGATTTGGCCTAGGAGCAATGGTCACTTTGTGAGTCTCTAGAGGGTCGAATTCAACCTCTTTGGCATCAATCATATCCTGAATTTTGTTCTTCAGAGCCCAGCAGCCATTTGTATCATGTCCAGGACTATCAGAAAGGTATGCACACCTTTCATAGGAGAAGAAGTATTGGGATTTCGCAAAGGAGCCTTTAACATAATCAATCTTGCTTTTAACATGTTTTGTAATGCTTGGGCTAGTGACATGTTGATTCTGGTGAATTGTCTCTTAGGCGTGACCTCTTTATGATGGTTTCCCTGTTGGTGTCGTTGCATAGGTGTGGAGTTAGAGACCAATATTTCCCCCACAGATTGATTGCAGTCGTCGGCCTTATTGCGACCCTTCTGGCCATACACAGCATTGGCTTCCCTCTTACCATCAAATGGCTTCTTCTCACCATTAGAATATGTAGCCATCGGGATCTTCCCACTCTTGATACCACTTTCGATCCTTTCTCCAGTCAGAACCATTTCTATGAACCCGGATGAGGAACTCTCAATCAGCAAATTGAAGAACGGGCATGTCAGAGTGCCCATGAACATGTATACCATTTCACGATCATTCAAAGGAGGTTGTACCCTATCATCTAGATCCCTCCATTTTTGCACATATTCCTTGAACCCTTCTCTTGAGCTCATGGACATATTCTGCAGTTGCACTCGAGTTGGTTCCAGGTCAGCATTGTATTGGTACTGCTTGTAGAAAGCAGCATCCAAGTCTTCCCAGGTATGGATGTCAGTTCCTTCTAGTTGATAGAACCAATCCAGTTGAGTCCCAGCCAAACTTTCTTAGAAGAAATGGACCCATAACTTCCGGTCAGCAGTATGAGGTTGGATCTTTCTGACATATGACCTCAAGTGAAGCTTGGGACAGGAAACACCGTCATATTTTGCGAAGATGGGGACCTTGAACTTAGGTGGGATGACCACCCCTGGAACCAAACCTAATTCTTCGAAATCCAGACCGGGCACCCTTTGAATCTCCATGGCATTGTGTCGATCCTCCATTCGTTTGTATTTATCGTCAGCAGGAGGATATTGCTCCTCAGAGTATTCAAGTTCATCTTCTTCAGACGCTAGATTGTTGTCTCCTTCATCTGATTCCTCATCCTCTTCCTCTTGATTATCCCCTCCCTTTAATGAGGTTGCGAAATCTATAGCTTGTTTAGCTGGTCTTCTTCTTCCCACACTCGAAACATGAACTGGTTTCTTTGCCCTCTTAGCCTTCTTTTTAACAGTCAGAGCTTTCAGGTCTTCTTGCCCCTGGGTCAGAGTCAGGAACATTTGTTGGAATTGAGCATTTTGATCCTGAAGGTCTTTGATTGTTTGTTCAAGAGCCATTTCTCCTTGCTGAAATAAACAACGAAGGGATAAGAAGCTTGTATCTGGAGTACCTGTTATGCAATGACATGTATGATATGCAAATGTTTTCAAGGATCTCTTGGGGTAAACAAGAAAATGTTAGAATCCAATTGCAGCTTTGATTGAAGAACTTTGTATCATTGAGTGTCCTTCTACGAGAGTCAAGCTCACCATATCAAGTGGGTCATAGCCCCTGACTCACGTTGTTGAGTTTTGATCTTCTGACGGCATTGGCTAGAGGAAAATAAATCCCCTTTTCCCCTTGTTAGACGTCTGATTTACCATAACCTACATCACAAACCCTTGAGACCCTTGAAAATGTTAAGGAGATACTATGGGATGATGTTATGATGTGTATGTTATGCATTAAGCAAAAGTGCGAGGTGGTGTGAGCAAGTAATCCCTGCAAGAAATCCAGGTTGTTGGATAATGACTGTAAACCAATCCTGCAAGGAAATCATGTTGTCAGATAGTAACCCTGCAGATAGCTCAAGTTGAAAGCAAAAAAAATCACACAAGCAGCCTTAGGTTTAGGCTTGGATGGGGTTTGTAGGTAAGTACCCTCTTGAATGTTCAGTCGGCTCAACTTGTCCTATTAATAGTAACCAGGTTCTAAGGGATCTCAATATCACTGACCTTCCCTTCAGAAATTGTTTCAGCTCCGCACCGAAGTATTGCGGCCAAAAAAGTTTGAAAGTCCAGCCTCAATGAGTGTAGTATCGATTATCAACCAATCTTTGGTCGGAACCAAAGCCGGTTATCTGACTACTTTCTAGTGGCTAGGATGAGTCAATTAAAGGTTCTAAAGGTCAATTAGCGCTTAGTGACACTATGAGGAAGCCTAATTTTATCCTTAACTTACTCAAGGAACATTAGTACAGCCTCCTTGGTTTATTGCTACTTACCTAATAAGGTGCCCCAGATCCGGGTGTAGGATCTTTTAGTAACAACCCAAGAAACCCTCAAAGATTAAAGCAAACAAAACACACAATAAAGCTTTTAAAATGATGAACTAAAACTCTAAGGTAACCCCACTTTTTCTATTCAATCCCCAGCAGAGTCGCCAGTTCTGTGATACGGTGGCAGAACCGACTGTTAATACTGGTTTGCATTTTTTTCCGCAAATGTGCGATAAGAAAGAGTCGCCACCGACTTTTCTTTTATCCAACAAAGGAAAGGGTGAAAAGAACAGAAAAAGACCTTTTTCAAGATTTTCTGAGTAAAGGGGGTAGATTATGGAAAGGGAAGGTGTTAGCACCCTTTCCATTCGTGGGTTTCCACGGGCTCTTAGAGGTTTTCTCATTTTAAAATATCTTTGTGCTTTGTGTGTTTGAAAATGTTTTGAAAAGCCTTAGTGCAGAGATTTGTTTTGTGTTTAACTCTTGTATCAGTCCTCAAGAGTGTTAACAAAGCAAATGTTTTGAAATTGTTTTTGAAAAGTAGTATTTATGTGTAAGTGTAAAAGTAGTTTGAGCAAACTTCTAACAGCTATCTACTTTTATACTCGAAAAGGGTCGTTCTTTTCCTCTTTTCCTTTAGAAAATGTTATCCTACTACTAGTGAGTAGGTAGCCTTATCGTTACATGTGGAGGGACAAATGAAGGGACGTTACAGTCACGAAGGCAATTTATGGAGATGCTTTAGCAATTCTGTTTTAGGGACTAGATCATTTACCGAGAAGGCAACTGTAGGGTCATCGAGGGACTATGATCTTTTGATTTTATGGGTCTCTGCTAAAGCATTCCATCCCCATGACTATTTTATTGAAGGCAACCAAAGTGGGCATACCTTAGAGGTGTATATGTGCAAGTGTGTTGTGTTTCAGTTATTTTATCTTTAAACATTTAGGTGTTCTACCGTTTGTTTTTAGATCTTGTCATGCAGTGCTAGTTAGCATACATCTAAGCAGTTAATATATGTACAGGAATTTAAAGTGCGGGAATTGTAAATCCTACGCTATTACAAGGCCTCGGGGAGGGATTTACATTATACAAGGGTAAAGGGGGATAAAGCAGTAAATATCCTAATTTTAATCTATTACATCCGGTAGGCAGATACAATAATAGTAAAAATACAAAATTAAATAAACGCGCACAAAGTAATAGGAAATTTTTTTGTTGTTTTTGGTATAAAAGAAAATAAGGCATAAGTCTATTTAATTTTAATTTTAAGAAAAAAAGATGTTAAAATAATTAATTTATTTATTTACAAAATTAATTTAGTTAGAAAAACAACTAGCCTAATATTTTTTTGATTTTGATTTTAATGTAAAATTAAAAATAATTCAATGAAAACAAAAATAAAATGCAAGGGACACCCTTCGATCCAGGGAGAAAAGGGGAGCTTCGATCCTAGGAGAGTTATGGTCTTTTCGATTCAGGAGAGATGCCTTCATTGGGCTAGGGAGTGGGCGTGAATAGCCTTTGATCCAGGGGAGGGGATTGCCCTTTGATCTTGGGGAAAGGGAATGCCCTTCGATCCAGGAAATAGATTATGGTCTTTCGACCCAGGGGAGGAAGATGTCTTCTTCGATCCAGGGGAGGAAGTTATTCCTTTCGGTCTGGGGAAGAAAGGGATTCTCAATCTAGACCTGCAAGACAAATATTAGCACAGAAAAAGACCTGGGTGTCGAACCAAGGTCCTTCGATCCTACGTGCATTGGTTTATCTAGGCCAGATCTGCAGTATGGGCGTGGGAGGATAAGGAAAACAAAATGTGGACCTGGAGTTGAACCCAGGCCCTTAGCTCTGAATACGAATCGAACAGAGTTACATGATATCCTGAGCATGAATCAAACAGTGAACAAACATTGATACATTTATGAAATCATAAACATGAATTTGTAAGTTTACCAACGATGAGAGGCTTCGATTTGGCACTTCTGGGTGTTTGTTGGCTAGTGTTTGGGAACGCTCCCTGCAGACTTCAAGGAGTGATTGGGAACATTGTTGAAAGTTCCTTCGATTGGGATTGCTTATGAGAATTTTTATGTGTATGTGTGTAATCTCTTCATGTGCAATGGGTATGCGTGGGCTTCCTCTTATGTCCTCTCTTTTTTTCTCCCCTGGTGTAATACCCAAATTTGTCCTACCCTTCCAGCAAGGATCATCTGGCTTATGCATTATCATATACATAGCCTTCATTAGGTCATCTAACACATCATGCATCATTAATCAATAATTTGACATGGGATCGATGATATTGTGGAATTAGGGTCTCTGTGGCTTTGTTGGTTCACATCTTTACTCAGGCTTGAATCAGTTGGTTTCCCAATAACTGTGGTTTGTGGAACTAGGGTTTGGATTCTTGATTATTGGGAAATTCTCCCCCATCAAGCTACAGGGCTGTCACCATCAGCTAAGGATCTTATTGAGTTGATGTTTTGGTTCTTGTTAATATCTCAAGAGGTTTCTTCATTCAAGATGTTTTGGATGTTCATGTCAAAGCTATCCTGGTCATATATACTTCCATATTCACTTCTCAATGGTTCTTTAAGCCATTGATATGATATTGGTTGTCAAGTCAAGGGTTTGTGAATTGAATGATAATTTGGAATTGGAAGTTAAGTTCTCAAGGTGATTTGAAATTTTCATTGAGATTTGGAATTGCGGAATTGTAAAGATGATCAAAGTTTTAAAAGCACGGGTAATTCATTCATGGTTTATCTCGAAACCAAAGAACAAGTTACAAGCTTCAATCCAAATTTTTAATACATGATCATTCAAGAACATTCAAGGTTCATTCAAATTTCCACCAAGTATAAAAAGAGATTCAATAGTCATCAAGATTCAAGCAATTTCATCGTACAAGCCAAGTATATCACCTATTCTATCACAACATCACCATCTCAAAGTTTCCAAAAGTCATGTCCATTTACACCATAAATCATTACATCATTTCAAGTATTTTCCAAGGCTACATTCCTGTCATACTTTAATACATCAAAAAAAATTACAACAAAGCATTAAACCTGAACCTAAGTGCCTAAGTCTTCCATCTTCATGACCAAGCATCATCTTCAATCTTATTCAAGTCACGACCCTAGTTTAATCTTGCTTCATCCACAATCTTCATTGCAAACTTCATGTCCATTCCTTCTTCTTCACGTTATGTCTCTTCAAACTCTTTGCCGACTTCAATCATCCATACCTTCAAAGCTGCTCCAATTTGCCTTGGCGCCAAATTGTACAACCAATGTCATAAATTTCTCATTCACATATACAGACCAAGCATCAATACATACATACTGTCTACAAGCCTGCAGACCATTTGAAATCTACAACAAACAGCCCTGCATCCGCAAAAATCGACAATATATCCATAAATAAGTCCTTGTACTAACTGACAGCCCTGCATTAGTTCAAACAAAAAATTAGAAAACATACTAACAGTTGACAGTTATCAACCTAAAAAGTCATTGTGCATGCATGCATCCCCTACAAATTGAATTCACAACAATCAAAATAGA
Source organism: Vicia faba (assembly GCA_948472305.1). Taxonomy (NCBI): domain Eukaryota; kingdom Viridiplantae; phylum Streptophyta; class Magnoliopsida; order Fabales; family Fabaceae; genus Vicia; species Vicia faba. The sequence continues at coordinate 219,481,238 of OX451741.1, forward strand.
ATTTCTAAACAGAACCAACAAAACTGTAACCACCAAACAGTTTTCTAAACAGCTGTTTCTAATTTCCAGCCCATTCCAAACAGCCTTATAACAGATTCCAACAATCCCAACCAACTTCCAAAACTGTCAAAACCAAATCTTCTAACCATTTTCTAGATAACTCCCTAACTGTTTTTCAAAGCCCAACTAACTTCTAACAGAAAAACCTCTAACCAACTCCTCTAACCCTTCTAACTGTCGGCATCCTGTAAATATCTCCCAACAGAAAACTAACTACCTAACAATTTTTCCTAACTGAATCACCTAACTGCGTCTAACAAACTTCTAGCAGACATCTATAACAGAAAAGTAACAGATTCATAAGAGGGATTGACATTCATTATTCAACAAAAAGAAAAACTCACATATACGATTATTGATTCAAAGAGAAAACTGAGGAGAAACTCACCATTTTTTTGAATCTTTTTCCTCTCTGACTCCACATTCCCCATTTCAATCTTCATTTTCAATTATCGTTATCTTCATTCTTCATTCTTCTCTGAGAAAATCATCACAAGACTCTCTCTGCAGTCTCCATCTTCAACCATCACTCACTCAGGTTCTTCACTTTCTTCAACCTTATGCATCATTCTACAATAATCTTCATCGAATCGCCAAAAACTCACCTCAATCTTCCTCTGAAAACCATCTTCGACCTTCATCTTTCTCTATAACGAAGAGCAACAACATCATAATCAACACAGAGCAACAAAAGTTACATGATCGTTCACAGAAGAAAAACTCACTTCAAGATCATCTTCTGAAAATTCATCTGGAGATCCTTCATCATCTTCACGGATCCGCTGAGCCTTTAACCTTCACCGTGATTATCCAAATCTTCAGATTCTCTAAACTGAATCTCCATCTTCAAGCGTTTTATCAACATCATCCTCATCGGTTCTTTGACACCTCTCATCAACATCTTCATCCTGAAATCGAATTCTCTATAATTCGCATCAAGGTCACAATGTTAGAACTGCAATTTCTCGGCATCAACAACATCATCACGATTCAACGGTTAATTGTCGTCATATCACACAACAAACTTCAAATCGTGCAAAATCACAACAATACGAAAAGCAAAAGATAGTGAGACTGAAGCACAATCAGAGTAGAATCAGAACTGAAGGGAGGAGAAAGTAAGTTGGAGATTATGAAGCCAGAGATGAAGAGCAAAGACGCTCTGAGGGTTTTCGATCGGGGAAGGAGAGGCGATGAAAAGGAGCTTACGGGGAGGTTGAGTCGGAAGAGAAAAGTTGGTGACGACGGCTGAAGCGAGCGATAGATGAGAAGTATATTTCTTCGTGGAAGACGAACGACCGCACCTCCTTACCCTAGATCCATCTTTCAGTTTTTTTCATTTATTTATTATTTTTCTTGAATTTTATAAAAAAAAAGGGGAATAATGATGCTGGAATTTTTTGTTCTGCTAGTGTATAATTGGACTGGACCATTTGATTCCTGGATCGAATGGTTTTTTTTCGTAGCCTTTTGGTTTGTTTACTATAAAAAAAATTGCTATTGGGCTTATTTTGATGGGTTTGGTGCCATTCTGATTTTTGCTTGCAGCATATCCTGGATCCAGCTTCGCACCTCCCGAAGCGTTATTTTCAATGCTTGTTTCAATTGCACTTACGATTAATTTTGGTGATTTAATTCTTGTGATATTGGTAAATAAAGTAGATTTAGGTGGAGATTTCATGAAGCTCTAAAGCTATCCAAGAGCATAATTGTCATCAAGTAAATTCAAGGGTGCTTTTAGTAGAGTTTTCTTACCGCTTACGCGGTTTTGAAGAGGCAGCGGACCTTCTCCGTTCGGTATCATCGCAACTTCATTTTATCCCTCATTTCCATGCTTTATTGCATTTCTTTACCGCTTTTCTAGATACCATGAGAAGTAGGAAATAAAGAGAGTGCGCTCGAAGTCCCTGTTTAAAGACCTGTAGCAGGCATTTCGCTCTTCATTTTCTATATGTTTTGTGCTTATGTTTGTTTATTTGGTTATTGATCGATGAGTCACTCAATTCAGGAATTGAGATCACGACTTCGCTCTCAGTGCATGCTCCCTATAGGATTTTACCGCTTTCTATTATTTCTTGCTGATCGATGAGTCACTCAATTTAGAAATTGAGATCACGACTTCGCTCTCATTGCATGTTCCCTATAGGATAGTTTTGTTAGACTTTATTTGGCATTCTAACTTAGATAGGATCTTTCTAGGCGCGCTCTCTTGAGTTTACCGGCTTGCTTGCTTTATCCATGTACATACCATGTTCCCTTAGGATGTGCTTGCCCCGTTCGGATGCGAGTTAGACCTTAGGTTACAAACCATGCATGCTAACATTAGGTAGACGTTTCCCTTTTGTTAATCTGAACCTTAGGACTACCATTGTATGATAACATTAGGTTAGAAATAGTCTAGTCTCCCTTAGACTCTTTTCTTCCCCTTTTTGCATCCTTGCCTCTAAAACAAAAACTTCTTTTCTTAGCAAATCAAAAACATGCTAATCATACTTAAACCCTTTTTCAAGGTAATAAAACATAGACCAATTCAAACCAATTTGTGCGCTCGAGCACCTTTTCTCTAAAACCCTTTTCAGGTAAGGACATGATTAATTTACTTTTGTGCCAACGCATAAGTCTCCAAAGGTCAAGCTGTGGCAGAAGGCGGAATTAACATTTGTCCATAAAAAACACAAACAAGCAAAACATGTGAGCCGAACTATGGTAGCTCTGATTCCTCAAAAAGGATACGTAGGCATTGGGGTAGGGCCCAAGCGAGTATAACTTTATTTTCCCTACATTCTTTTTCCCCTCTCTTTTGCATGCATTCTCCCCTCAGTAGTATAATAAATAGTAAGCATAGATTAAACACACATATAAGATAGATAACAAGAGTGGATACCGTAGAGTACTATGGGCGTGTGGGGTGCTAATACCTTCCCCTCGCGTAACAGACACCCTTACCCGATCTCTCGGTTGCAAGACTGTGACTTCTCCCTTATCAGGTTTTCTCGATGTTTACCTTTCCCTACATGTGGGATAAAATACATTTGATGGAGACTTCATTGTTTGATGATTTTCAGCCGGTTGTTTCACCTGGTACTGTGTCCTTGCTCTTGTATTTATAGGAGTGTGCTGGCGCATAGTAAAGGTAAGAGACAGCCATTTAAACAGACAATTAAAGCCATGAGACAAGAATCAGACAAATTAAAAGCACTCCTTTTTGAAACATTCGTGTCTCTTTGGAAATCTTGGATGAACCTGGACACTTGACTCCTTCGAACACCCTCCAACATTTCTCTTTGATTAGCCTGTGAGTTGCCTCCTTCTAATGGACTTCTTATGAGTCATTGTTACTTCCTTTGAATGTCCTACGAGTTGCCTCCTTCGAATGGACTTCTTATGCACCCTTTGGATGGGTCTTATGAACGCTTCTTCGAACGGACTTATTATACACCCTTCGAATGAGTCATCTGAACGCTTCTTCGAATGGACTTCTTATACACCCTTCGAATGAGTCATTGTTACTTCCTTCGAATGGTTTTCTTTTCCAACCTCAAAGTCCAATTCAAATCTATTCAGAACATTCACTATTAGACAACTTCGACCAGCCCTTGGCCTTGTGATGAGTCTAAGCTTTGATTCAAAGTGTTCATAACTTACTTCATCAGAGCATCTTAGATTTAGACAAACTCTGTACTGAAATGCCATTCGAAGGTCATTTCAATCTGATGTTCTGATTGAGGGAAACTCTGAAGTTCCAGTCAAAGGACACTCTGAAGTTCCAGTCGAAGGACCTTTTGGAATGCCAATCGAGGGGCCTTGTTGAAATGTCCATCAAATGACACTTTGTTGTCATGTCATCAAAGTGTATTTTTATTTGTCGATCAAAGGACACTTGTTAAGATGCCAACCGAAGTACCTTGTCCATGCCAATCAAAGGACACGGTTAACATGCCTGTCGAAGCTACCTTGACACAGTACTAAATTGAAGGATCCCCTGCCATGCCAATCGAAATGAAAGGGCCTTTCAGGATGCCAATCGAAAGCCTTGACACAATTCCAATCGAAAGGCTTGTCATGAAGCTAATCGAAAGGCCTTGTGTCCATACCAATCGAAGGGTTTAGCTATAATGCCAATCGAAACATTTTTGGAATGCCAATCGAAAGGTCTTTCAGAATGCCAATCGAAAGGTACTTAAAACCATTCAAAAAAATTATTTTTTTCTTAGGCAAGGGTTTGTGGTCAACAATGTAGGGAGAGACCTTGGAAAACGTGAGAGGGAAAATTTTGGGGTACAACAGCTACCCCTGGAGATTTTAGAATCAAAATGTGGACACCTGTTTGAGCCTGCAAAGCGTGTTTCAATGGGGGCACTTTTGAATTTTTGAGCCCTGTGGTGTGTTTTTTTCTGTGGCAGTGTGGGTGTATATTCTCTCCTCTTTTTTTCTCTCTCTCTCCTTTCTTTTTTTGTGTTTGATGTCTTGTATTTATACGTGGTGGAGGGGACAAGAAAATGAGGAAAGAAACATGGCTTTAAAGACCTGCCATTAAACATAGCTTTGAAAACAGAATCAGACACATTAAAAGATTTCCATTTTGAGAATTTTCATGCCTTTATGAGATTCTAAATGAACCTGGACAGGTGAGGGTTGGCGCCTCGCACGAATTTGAACTGCTAAGAGTTTTCTTTACCAGAACTTCTTCAATCAGCCTCTCAAGCATTGTTCTCATTGATGACTCTTATTTTGACTCGAATTGTTTAGAGTTTTCTTTACCAGAACTTCTTCAATCACCCTCTCAAGCGTTGTTCTCATTGATGATTCTGGATTCCAGTTTGGGACGCTCAGAACTTCTTCAATCAGCCTCTCAAGCGTTGTTCTCATTGACGATTCTGGACTCCAGTTTGGGACGCTCAGAACTTATTCAATCAACCTCTCAATAGTTGTTCTCATTGATGATTCTAGACTCCAGTTTGGGATGCTCAGAACTTTCCTTATCAGAGCAACCAAAATTTCATCGTCAGAACTTCTGAGCTTGGGACACCTCGTACCTTCAAATTTTTATACTTTCTTTAAACAAGTATTTGTAATCAACTATGTAAGGAAGGGTCTTCAAAAAAATGAGAGGGAAAATTTTGGGGTACAACAGCTACGTTCAACCCTCATAAGGGGAGATGGTGGATTTGAAAAAATGGAACCCTACATTGATGATAACCTTCACGAGTGCTTAGCCCTTACTCCATATCCTATACTATGCCATGAAAAACCAACTTTAGAACTTAAAGAACTACCCAAGAATCTAAGATATGAGTTTCTAGATGAAGGAATGAGTCATCCAGTTATAGTCAGTGCCACCTTAAACTAAGAAGAAACAAACCAACTATTAGATGTTTTACGAAAATATCCCTCGGCTTTAGGATATAATATCTCTGATCTGAAAGGTATAAGTCCATCTGTATGTATGTATAGGATTTTACTTAAGGAAGATTCAAAACCCTCCAAAGAATACAAGTGAAGGACAAATCCTATAATAAGGGATTGTTAAGAAAGAAGTTCTTAAGTTGCTAGAGGAAGGTATAATTTATCAAACCTCTGATAGTAAGTGGGTGAACCCTGTGCATGTAGTACCTAAAAATGGAGGCATCACAGTCGAGCTAAACGAGAAAGGCGAACATGTAGCAAAGCGGATAGAAGGAGGTTGGCATATGTGCATAGATTACAGAAAGCTAAACAAGGCAACAAGGAATGATCATTTTCCCTTACCATTTATAGACCAAATGCTTGAACGTCTGGCTAGACATTCATACTTTTGTTATCTATATGGGTATTCTAGATTCTTCCAAATTCCTATTCACCCTGAAGATCAAGAAAAAACAACCTTTACATGCCCTTACAGAACCTTTGCCTATAGACGAATGCCATTAGGACTCTGTAATGCTCCAGCTACTTTCCAGTGTTTTATGATGTCAATCTTCGCAGATTATCTTGATGGGATTATGGAAGTATTTATGGATGACTTCTTGGTATGCGGATTCGATTTTAAGAACTGTCTCGCTAACCTTGAGAAAATTCTAGAGAGATGTGTAGAAGTAAACCTTGTGTTAAACTGGGAGAAGTGTCATTTCATGGTTACCGAAGGTATAGTTTTAGGACACATAGTCTCTGAAAAAGGTATTGAAGTTGATAGAGAAAAAATAGAAGTTATAGAAAACCTAAAACCACCTAAGACCATTAGGGAAGTCCGGAGTTTTCTTGGACATTTCGGTTTTTACCGACGCTTTATCAAGGACTTCCCTAAAATTACCAAACCTGTAACTGGTCTTTTGATGAGAGACATTGAATTTATCTTAGATGAAAAGTTTATTAAGGCCTTTAACCTTTTGAAACAATCACTAATTTCGGCACCTGTTATGCAACCCCCAGATTGGACCAAACCTTTTAAAATCATGTGCGATGCTAGTGATTTCGCTGTGGGAGTTGTTCTAGGTCAAAGAAAATATAAGAAATTACATGTGATTTACTATACAAGTAGAACCCTAGATGTTTCCCAACTTAATTATGCAACAACCAGAAAGGAACTCCTAGTTGTAGTTTTCGCCATCGATAAATTTCGATCCTATCTAGTAGGAGCTAAAATTATAGTCTATACAGATCATGCAGCTATTCGTTACCTATTAAGCAAAAAGGACGCTAAGCCTAGGTTACTTCGATGGATCCTTTTACTACAAGAGTTTGATCTAGATATTCGAGACAAGAAAGGCAAGAAAAATGTAGTTGTTGATCACCTTTCTAGGCTTGAATACCTAAAACCAGATTTAATTCCCATAGATGATGATTTCGCCTATAAAAAAATAATAGCTAAAATAGACACCATTGGAGAAGATAACCTGGATCCTTATAAGAACTTTGAGGAAGCTTTAACAGTGAGCAATGCACCTTGGTACGTTGACTTTGTTAACTACCTAGTTGCTGATATAGTACCTCCTGACCTAAACTATCAACAGAAAAAGAAGTTCTTCAATGATGTAAGAAATTTATATTGGGACGAGCCACTTCTTTTCAAAAGAGGTACTGACGGTATTTTTCGTCGTTGTGTTCCAGAAGAAAAGGTAAGAAATATCATAGAACACTGTCACTCTGCACCCTATGGAGGACATGCAAGCACTTCTAAGACATACGCTAAAATTCTCCAAGCTGGCCTCTTCTGGCCTAGTATATGGCGTAATGTTCATGCTTACATTGTCAGATGTGACAGATGTCAACGAACTGGAAACATCTCAAGACGTGACGAAATGTCTTTAAGGAACATTCAGGAAGTAGAACATTTTGATGTATGGGGTATTGATTTTATGGGGCCATTTCCATCCTCACTAGGAAATAAATATATCTTAGTAGTTGTTGACTACGTGTTTAAATGGATTGAAGTTATAGCCTCACCCACAAATGACACACGAGTGGTGATAAAGCTATTTAAGAATTATATATTCCATAGATTCGGAATACCCCATCTTGTTATAAGCGATGGTGGATCACACCTCATATCAAGGATTTTTGACAAACTTTTAAGTAAATGTGGAGTTAAGCATAGAGTAGAAACACCCTACCATCCGCAGACTAGTGGCCAAGTAGAAGTATTTAATAGGGAGATTAAACAGATCTTAGAAAAAACCGTTTCAATATCTAGAAAATATTGGTCTCATAAGCTATAAGAAGAACTATGGGCCTATATAATTGCTTTTAAAACCCCTATCAGGACAACTCCTTACTAATTGGTCTATGGAAAGTCCTGTCACTTACCCTTTGACCTAGAACAAAAAGCCAATTGGGCCATTAAAACCTTAAACCTAGATTATTTGACTGCTGGTGAAAAGCGCATCCTAAACATTCATAAACTAGAAGAACTCCGCCAGTTTGCCTATGAAAATGCCATAATATATAAATAAAGAACCAAAGCTTGGCATGATAAAATAATTGTAAAGAAAAACTTCAATATAGGCGATATTGTTCTCCTTTTTAATTCCAGGTTGTGACTTTTTCCTGGAAAATTATGTTCAAGATGGACTGGTACTTTTGAGGTTTCTAAAATCCTAAAATCCGGAGCAGTTGAGATCAGGAACAACTCTTGTAATCCATTCACTGTCAATGGGAAGAGGTTAAAACACTATGAAGGAGGTGACATCTCCATTGACTACTCCAGCCATACTCTGATCGATCCACTGGTACCTACCTTATATATATGAGTTCTACTCGTCAAGCTAACGATGTTAAACAAGCGTTGCATGGGAGGCAACCCATGGGTTTATCTTTTCATTCCTTGCATTTATTTATTTTTAAATTGAATTTCAGTTTTACTTATTTAGACTAACTTTTACAATGTTTATGTTTTCAGGTTCCACCTCGATAGCATTCCCCTTTAACCATTTTTTTCAGGATGCAAAGCTTCGACGACATGCACGTCAATTTCAGAGATGATACACAGAAACAACGCTATGTGGTCCTTTCTCAGTGCCCCATGGCACCTACCAGTTACCATGACCAAGATTGCATGGAAGCTTTAGGCCTCGAGCCTAGTATTAAGTTTTTATGTGGCCAGCTCCATTGGGATGAGTATGTTGTTGACTTGAATATGAACTACATAAACTTCACCCTGGAATTCCTCATTTCATTTTACTTTGAGCCATATATTGGTCAGGATGGTTGCATCATCTTCAGATTATTTGGGATAAAGTATTATTTTACCCAGATGGAGTTTGGTGATTTGCTAGGCTTCCAGACTACCCCTGATGACATTCCTGAGCTACCTATGGGTTACTTTATGAGTAGAGATATCGAGAAGTTCTGGAGTGATATTATAGGTGGAGGAGGCCCTGATCCTTCCACCCAGCTGTCCCACATTATCCATGACCCAACTCTCAGATACTTCCAGATGATCCTTGCCCATACTTTCCTAGGAAAGGCTGATGCTGATGTCCATGCTAGTAGGAGGAGATCTTCTTCCTTTTCTGTGCGGACCAGTCGCGTCCTGTGGCTTGTGGGAACTTTCTCCTTTGGAATCTTAGCCTCACCACCAAGTACTCTGAAGGCATCATCCATGTGGGAGGAACGGTAACTCAGATTGCTTCTACCTTGGGTCTTACTAGTAAGCTGCTTCACCTGACTTCCTATTGCGGGTATACCACGATGGATATCAACTTCTGCTTAGACCGTGAACTGATTAGGAGGATTTCCTTCAACCCTAACCAGTTCAGGCTTTTGATCGACAATGAGACCATCCATTACTTCACTTTGTCTGATCCTATGATGACTAGTGTCCATGATCCTACTAATTGGACTTATGCTTTGGAGAGCCTTAGAGAGACCGTTGATGAGCATAGACCTCCTCCGGTGGAAGACTATACCCCTTCACCACCTTCACCCAGGACCACAGTGTTTTCGAATAATCTTTCTCTACGTCCCCAGAAGTGTACACACAGCTAGCTGAGCTTCATATGGTGACTACCAGACTTCGACAAGAGGTTGCTGATCTTGCCTTACAGGTCCAGGTATCTGATTTGACTCACGCGACAGAGGCTGACTGGTTGTATCAAGAGATCACAGATCTATGTCGTGAGTTAGCCGCAGCACGAGGTTCTAATTAGACTGAGGAGCCTCCAGCTCCCTGATGTCTTCGTTCTTATTTTATGCATTCCTTACTATTTCTTATTTCCATTTTCAGACTATATATATATATATATATATATATATATATATATATATATATATATATATATATATATATATATATATATATATATATATATATATATATATATATATATATATATATATATATATATATATATATATATATATATATATATATATATATATATATATATATATATATATATATATATTATATATATATATATATATATATATATATATATATATATATATATATATATATATATATATATATATATATATATATATATATATATATATATATATATATATATATATATATATATATATATATATATATATATATATATATATATATATATATATATATATATATATATATATATATATATATATATATATATATATATATATATATATATATATATATATATATATATATATATATATATATATATATATATATATATATATATATTGCATTCTCTCATTTGATATACCTTTTATTTGTTTATGATATACTTTGGCAATTTGCTTCTATATATATACATGCATTTTGTTTCATTTAATTTTATTTATTTTTTTATTCATTTATTTTATTTATTTGTTTTATTTATTTGTTATGATCTAACAAAATATCATGCTTGTACCAACACTTTAAGCAAAACATGAAGAAATACTCTTTGCACCACCCAAGAAAAGAGTAAGAGGCCCGAGCAAATAAGAAAAATTTTCGGCCCAGCCTAAATTATACACATGGCGCCCGCCACCTAGACCTAGGCGCCCGCCATGGGGTCTGGGTATTACTCGGGGAAGAATGCTCTGAAACTCCATATTTGTCTCTTTCAACCTCTAAACCTCCATTTTTACCCATTTCAAGCCTCCATTAAAATCCACTCAAGTCCATAAATTTCTTATTTACCCACCATCCCACTAACCATTCTAACTTCCTTTATCAAAATCCTCCATTAAAATCCACTAAAACCCATTTTCTTTACCACTCTATAAAAACCCATTTTTTCACTTTCTTTCTTCAACCTCAAAGAGCAACTATGGAGTATGATGGCTACATTCTTCATGAAGGCAAACCCGGAGAAAGGTAACAGAAGATCCTCGAGAGATTGCATGGACGAGACATTGTATCGACCAGGTATGTTGACAAGGACTGTCTGTATACTCTAGGATTATACCATAGTATTTTTCACATGTTAGATATTTTAGGTCTGCATGATAATTTTGCTAGGAAAGAGCCTATCTTTGAGAGGTTGACACGGGAATTTTTAAGTTCCTTGATCTACCTTGTAAATCCTAACACTGCCAACACATTCGATACGGTGAAATTTCGAATGTTTAATGTTGAATATGAATACACCACCGATGAACTAGAAGATATGTTAGTAATACCTCATGGGAATGGCACTATTTGTGAAGCACCATTTGATTCTGATTGGTCGATTGAGGAATTTTCCTTCTGGCATAGGCTTTCAAATTCTAAAATTACTTCTTTTGAAGGAATTCTTGCCTCAATGATCCATAACCCGACCATTCGAGTTTTTCGTTATATGTTGGTGTTGTACCCCAAAATTTTCCCTCCCATATTTCTCAACACATGGCAAGTGAGGTCCCCAAATTACTCAAGGAAGTTCAAGAGTTGACCAGACAAACTCTCTCCTAAGGCAGTATACCTCAAATTAGGGTTTCATTTTGCATCAAGATGCTTGAGTCCAAAGGATCCCAAATTCTCACATTGTCCTAATATGTTCTCAAGATCATCCAAAAGGGCTTGGATGTGTTTGGGCCCAGAATTTCAACAACACACCCGCTCTTTCAGCATCACAACCAGGCCCATCTTTTCTTTTTCTTATTTTTTTTATTTTATTTAATTCTTTTAATTTTTTCTTTTAATGATTTTAATTAACAAATTAATTATTTTTCATAAAAAATCATAAAATCAAGAAATCAAAAATTAGAATTAGACTTTTCTTGTCAAAATTAATTTTGCTAATTTAACTTAGTTTTAACTTAGGGCAATTTTAACCTTTTTTAATATAATTAAAATTAATTAGCAAATTAGGTTAAACTCTTAATTTAATCTTATTTTCTCTTTTTTCTCAAATAGATAAAAATACAAAAAATAGGTTTTAGAATAAATTAATGTATTTTTCTTAATTTAAAATTAATTAGGACCTAGGGCTTTCTTTTTTAATTTAATTGTTTCATTATTTTCTTAAATAACAAAACATGATAAAAAAACATTTTTTTTCTTTAATCAATCGCAAATAGGTTTAGTCAAGGGTCAAAACCCTAATCATCTCGCATTTAATTCGCCGCGCACTTGTTATTTATTTTGACAATATTTTTGTAACTGTTCATGGTTTGTAATAGTTTAATTTAGGGTTTTATTTACTGTTTAAATCCCTGGGTTTTGGCTATGTAATTAATCCCCCTCCCCGAAGCCTTGTAATAGAGTAGGTTTACTTTCTCACATTTTTAATTCCTACAAATATTTAACCGTCTAGATGTATGCTAATAGGATTGTATGGCAAGAATGCATGACAAATTAATACGGTTAGAAAACCCTAATGTGCAAAGATTAAATAACTGAAAATAAATCACTCGCACATATCACTCTTAGGGTATACCCTCACTTCGGTTGCCTTCGTTAAATGATCATTAAGCATAGGGTGTCTTAGTGGTTGCCCTCCTGTCTAAAAAAAGATCAAACGTCCCATTCGACTGTTTCCTCGGAAATGTTGCCTCGAATATGATCTTAAGACTCTAGGGTTATTACTAAGGTGTCCTAATATTGCTTTAGTGATCGTATGTCCCTTTCGAATTGACCCTTATGAATTCTAGCGACGGTGCTACCTATTTCTCAATAGTAGGATGGCGTTGTCTAAAGGAAACGAGAATAGAAATGATCTTTTTTCGAGTAGGTAGATGCTGGTAGGTACTTGCTCAAATTAAAACTTTTCACACTTACACTTTTCAAACAAATTTTCAAAACAACTTCGTCACACCTTTGAGGACTGATACAAGGGTTATCACGAAGCCAAACTTTTCAAAAACAAAGCACATACACAAGTAATTTAAAAAGATGAGCAAGTACCTAAGAGCCCATGGAAAACCATGGATAGAAAGGGTGCTAACACCTTCCCTTTCTATAATCTACCCCCCGTACTCAGAATATCTCGAAAAAGGATTTTTTCTGTACTTTTTTCCTTTTCCTTGTTGGATAAAATAAAAGTCGGTGGTGACTCTTTCTTACCGCGACATTTTGCAAACACAAAACGCAAAATGCAAACCAGTATTCAAACAATCGGTTCTGCCACCGTATCACAATTGGCTTGTACCATTTTGGGCCGGGAGAATCTGAAAAAAGTGAACCATGACCGATGGAGGATGATCAGTGATATTGAGATCCTCTAAACCCGGTTACTTTTTTCTAGGATAGGTTGAAACCAACTTAACTTCAAGAGGGTATTACCTTTAACCTCATGCAAGCCTTAAACCTAAGGGCTTTGTGTGATTTGATTGTGTTTGCAATATTTGTGTTTGCTATACCTGTGGTTTATCATGACATCATGCATCATAACATGGCATTCATGCTTCATTACACTAACCATTTCAAAGACCAAGGGAATTTATCTTTGTTCTGTTTTGCAGATCATGGCTTTCGTGCGTAGAAATACCATCTGAATCAACTTTGTGCAGATGCATGCCCAACTTAAAGAGCTAGCATCAAGAGTTTCTGAAACTTCTACTTTCATTAAGAGATACAGTCAACTTCTCAGCCTGGTTACTTCAAACCTTCATGAACAGATGATAAGCGTACTATTTCAGTTCTTCGATCCCAAGCATCACTGCTTCACCTTTCCAGATTACCAGCTGGTACCCACCTTGGAAGAGTTCTCTCATCTATTGGGCATATCCGTTCTTGAACAGGTACCCTTCACAGGTATGGAAGAAGTTCCTAGGCCAGAAGACATTGCCTCAGCTTTGCATTTGAAACGGGCCGATATGGTATCCAATTAGGAAACTTGAAGCGGGGTCGAAGTTTTCTAGCCAAATTTATGATAGATCAGGCTCAGCTATTTTGGGATAATTTGGATTTTCAGGCTTTTGAGGATGTCTTGGCTCTTCTTATCTATGGTTTGATTCTCTTCCCTAATCCAGATTCTTTTGTAGATGTGAATGCTGTCAAGATTTTCCTTTCTCGCAACCCTGTGACTACCTTGCTTGGAGATATCTTGCATGCGCTCCATACCCGTACTATGAAGAGAAGAGGGACTCTTTTGTGCTGCATGACGCTGCTGTCGAGGTGGTTTATTTCTCACCTCCCTAGGTTTGTGCTGAAGAACGAAGAAGTTTTGGGTTGGTCCTACAGAATAATGTCACTTGCTCATACGGATGTTCTTTGGTGTTCCCGGGCCATGGATGACACTGTTGTTATTGACCGCTGTGGGGGATACCCTAATGTCCCATTACTGGGTATCAGAGGGGGTATAACTTACAATCCTTGTCTAGCTTTGTGACAATTTGGTCGTGCTCGGAGAGATGGTCCCCATGAGTTACTTCTCGAGGACATTGTATTCGACTATAAGGAGGATGTTAAGGAGCATCATCGGAGGTTTATACGAGCTTGGGGCATGGTAAACAGATCTGACCCCGAAGAATTGGGACTGAAGACTTCCCTTCCTATGCAGCCTTACCTCCAATGGGTCCGAGCCCGTGCCCAGAGGCTTATGATGCCATATGAGACCGTATTACCAGTGATTGTGGAGCCCACTAATGAAGAAGGTATTCCTTACACGGTTCTCTATCCTTACATGTCCACTGATCCTGGGGAGTTACAGAGGTCTTGGATTCAACTAAAGAATGAGCGGGATACTTACCGAGAGCAGTTTCATGAGCAAGAAAGAAAGGTTCTAAAGCTCACCAGGCAGCTCGAGGAGGAAAGACTGATCAATGAATATATCAGCACAAAGAGGAAGCGTCCATGGGACTTTTGATTTTTCTTTTGCTAGTTTTAGATTTGTTTTATTTACTTCTTTGTAAAGCCTTAAAGGCATTGTTGAACCTTTCAAAGTTAAGCTAATAAAGTTTTGTTTATTTTTGTTTTGCAAATTTAAATCTCCCAAAGTCTTTGAAATCATTACATGCGCATCCCATTACCATGCACATCATTACAGGTACCACTACAGGTTTCTCATCTTCTTCGCTGTTTATTTCAGCAGAAATGTCTTCTGATCAAGCCATCAAAGATCTTCAGGCACAGAACGCCCAATTCCAACAGATGTTCATAAGTCTGGCTAAGGGGCAAGAGGATCTAAAGACCCTTATTCTGAAAGAGAAGAAGAAGAAAAAGAAGGTCGGTATTCTGAATATGGGTAGAAGGTTCGGAGAAAGGTTGAAGCATCAAACTGATCTGACCTCTTCATCCAAGGAAGGGGAGAACCAAGAAAGGGAAAAGGACCCTAGTCCTGTAGTCTCTGACAATGATACTGATTTTGATGATGAGCAATATCCTCCTGCTGAGGATAGATACAGGCAGCTAGAAGACCGTCTGAGTGCTATGGAAGTTCAAAAGATATTTGGTTTAGATTTCGGAGAATTGGGACTGGTATCGGGAGTGGCCATCTCTCATAAGTTTAAAGCTCCGTTTTTTGCCAAGTATGATGAAGTGTCCTGCCCAAAACTCCATCTTCGCTCGTATGTCAGGAAGATTCAACCCCACACTACTGATAGAAATTTGTGGGTTCATTTCTTTCAAAATAGTCTGTCAGGGACTCAACTTGAATGGTTCTATCAGTTGGATGGAGCTAATGTCCAAAACTGGGAAGATCTTGCTGCTGCTTTCTACGAGCAGTATCAGTACAATGCCGACCTTGCTCCCACTCGTACTCAACTTCAGAGTATGTCCATGGGTGCAGGTGAAGGTTTTAAGGACTATGCTCAGAAATGGAGAGACTTAGCTGGAATAGTTCAACCCCCATTGTCTGATAGGGAGTTGGTTGACATGTTTCTAGGGACGCTATCTGATCCATTTTTCAATCACTTAATCTGCAGCTCGTCATCTGGTTTCACCGAGTTGATTTTAACTGGAGAAAGAGTAGAAGCTGGCATTCGAAGTGGTAAAATATAGAAGGATGCCTCTTCGAGTTCGGTAAAGAAACCTTTTGATGGTAAGAAGGAGGCCAGTGCAGTCTATAGCCCGAGGGGCCAAAGCAGATCTGAACACCGTCAAACGGTAAATGTTGTAGTGATACCAAGACCCGCAATTACTCTACAATGCAACAGTCAACAAAGGGTGGAAAGAACACAACGACAGTTTACCCGCCTCAGCATGACATTGGCCGAAGTGTTACCTCACCTGCTAAAATCCAACTTGGCAACCTTGAGAGAGGCTCCCAAGAATCCAAACACTACTTCTCCCAGATACAATCCCAACGCGTGGTGCGCCTACCATTCTGAGAGTCCTGGCCACGATACAAATGATTGCTGGGCTCTGAGAAACAAAGTACAAGACTTGCTTGAAGCCAAGGAGATAGATTTTGATGCTCCAGAAAAGCCGAATGTTATAACTGCTCCCATGCCCAAACATGGTCGTGGAGTTAATGTTGTTGACACTGATTGGTTTGTGACCTTTGTTGAAGAAATTTCTACTCCTCTGATGACTGTTAAGAAGAATTTATTGTTGGCCGGTTTATTTCCGGGTTATGGTGAAGGTTGCCATATGTGTTCGATTATACCTACTGGTTGCCGCTTGTTGAAGTCAGGTGTTCAACGCCTGATGGATAATAAAGAAATTTTGTTCGAGAAGACTATGATCCCCGTTGTTCCTGTTTAAGACGTCGCTATTATAACCATTTCTGCCAATCCTTCCAAGGTTTCCTCGAGAAGACCTGTTAGGGTTACACTTGTTCAAAGAATTGCTCCATTGATAATCATTGTTCCTGGTCCCATCCCGTACACCTCAGACAAGGCCGTCCCATGGCATTATGGTGCTGATGTGTACTATCATGGCATTAAGCAAGATCTGAAGAATGAAGAAGTTGATATTGATGTCAGTAATATTGTCGGGACTAGTAAAGTTACCCGAAATGGAAGGGTCTTCTCTCCTGAGATTTCCCCGAATACTATCATCAAGCCTACTGTTATTCCAACTGCTGCTCCAACCGCACTCCTGACATTTCTCTTGTTCCTACTCCAGTTATTACACCTATTACTATTCCTATTCTTACTCCAGTTATCACCCCTGCTGCTGAGCCATCTGGGACTCGGGGCAAGGAAATCATAGGTGAGCCTGCCTGGACGGAGGCACCTAAGAAAATCGTTGTGGAAGCCTCTAAACAAGAAATAGAGGAAATACTGAAAATTATCAAGAAGAGCGACTACAATGTGGTCGAGCAGTTGGGGAATACCCCGTCAAAGATCTCCATGTTGTCTTTGCTGTTGTGTTCTGAAGCCCATGCGAAGGCTTTGATTGCATTTCTCAAGACTGCGCATGTGTCGCAGGAAACTTCAGCAGATCAGTTCAAAGATTGCGTGGCTAGCCTGACTGCTAACAATGGACTAGGCTTTTCAGATGCATATCTAACCCCTAAGGGGAGGAATCATAATGATGCTCTGCATGTCTCGGTTGAGTGCAGGGGCACCATTATGGCTCATGTGCTAGTAGATATCGGGTCTTTGCTGAATGTTCTGCCAAAGAAAGCGTTGGACCGTTTGGATTGTGAGGGTTTGAACTTAAAGCCGAGTAACATTATGGTAAGGGCTTTTGACGGATCAAAGAGAATGGTGCACGGGGAGGTGGAAATCCCTGTTAAAGTGGATTCTCAAACTTTTGGGTCCACCTTCTACGTAATGGATATCAGGCCATCATATTCTTGCTTGCTGGGTCGTCCTTGGATCCATAGGGTTGGGGCAGTTACTTCCACGCTCCATCAAATGCTGAAGTACCCAATGAAAGGAAAGATCGTCACAATGCAAGGTGAAGAAGAGTATATGGTGAGTCATCTCAATTCCTTCCGCTACATGGAGATGGATGGGGAATTCATAGAAACTCCTTGTCAGAACTTCGAAGAGGTCCCTCAGACTTTGGCGCCAACTGAAGTTACTACCAACAAACCTCCGCTAAAGATGGCTTCTCTGAAGGATGCCAAGGCTGTAATTGAAGAAGGTGGGTGTTCCAATTGGGGTCAGCTCCCTGATTTCACGCACAAAACTGATAAATTTGGTTTGGGCTTTACTACAGGGGCTCAAAGGGCTGTTAGGCACGCACGGATTGGAAGACCTCCGCTACACATCAGCAATCGGGGAGTTAATGCAATTGAGGACAGTGAAGAATATTCAGACATCGACAGCTGGATCTACCCAACAATCCATGGTGGACCGAACAACTGGACGGCGAAGGACTTCATACCTATTTCTTTTATTCCGCAATAATTGACTTTTGTTTTAAGATTTGTAATAAACAGTTTGAAACTTTACGGCCGGTGCCTTGCCCGAGGCGCCTTGGCTTTGCTTGTGAGGGCTTATTATTTATCATTTCATATATCATTAATAAAGCATTGGAAGTTTTCTTGCATACAAATTTTGCACTCTTTGTTTTTCTCTTCTGTCTCACTTTATCAAAATAGCTATTCTCTTACACACACTCACGTATCATGCTGCAGATCCATATCTACTCTGGATCCCATTGATAACAACTTTGCTACTGCCAGTTATGACTTCAAAAATCCGATCAACCAAGCCGAGGACAAAGGTGAGGATCATTGTGAGGTGCCTGGAGAACTTTCTAGACTGTTACAGTAGGAAGAAAGGGCCATACAGCCTCATGAAGAGCCAGTTGAGTCAGTGAATTTGGGTACAAAGGAAGACAGGAAAGAGGTTAAAATAGGTGTGAATCTGGAGCCTAGTATCAAACAACGGTTAATATAGATGCTACACGACTATGTTGAGATCTTCGCCTGGTCCGATGAAGACATGCCTGGTTTGGACACTGATATTGTAGTACATCGTCTGCCGACTAAAGAAGACTGCCCGCCGGTAAAGCAGAAGGTCCGCTGTATGTGCCCTGAAATGTCAGAGAAAATCAAGGCAGAGGTCATGAAACAGTTTGATGCAGGATTCTTAGATGTCACTTCTTATTCGCAGTGGGTTGCCAATGTCGTTCCGGTACCTAAGAAGGACGGTAAGGTACGGATGTGTGTGGACTATAGAGATCTGAACAGGGCAAGCCCCAAGGATGACTTCCCACTTCCTCACATTGATGTTCTAGTCGACAACACCGCACAGCACAAGATCTTCTCCTTCATGGATGGTTTTTCTGGCTACAACCAGATCAAGATGGCTCTTGAGGACATGGAGAAGACAACCTTCGTTACACAGTGGGGCACCTTCTGTTACAAGGTAATGCCTTTTGGGTTGAAGAATGCTGGGGCAACTTACCAGCGCGCCATGGTCACTTTGTTCCATGATATGATTCACCACGAGATCGAGGTTTATGTTGATGACATGATAGCCAGGTCCTAGACCGAGGAAGAGCACCTTGATCATCTCCAGAAACTGTTTGAAAGGTTGAAGACGTACAAGCTGAGGTTGAATCCGAACAAGTGTACCTTCAGGGTAAGGTCTGGTAAGCTTCTGGTTTTTGTTGTCAGTGACAAAGGTATTCAGGTAGACCCTGCAAAGGTAAAATCCATACAAGACATGTCGACTCCTCGCACAAAAAAAGAAGTTAGAGGTTTCTTGGGACGTCTAAATTACATCGCCCGGTTCATTTCACATCTGACTGCTACTTGTGAGCCAATCTTCAAGCTTCTGAAGAAAGATCAAGTGGTAAGGTGGAATGATGAATTCCAGACCGCTTTCGAAAGAATTAAGGAATACCTTCAAGAACCACCAATTCGGATGCCTCCAGTTGAAGGAAGAGCATTGATATTATACTTGACAGTGCTAGACAATTCAATGGGGTGTGTGCTGGGGCAGCATGACAAGTCTGGTTGAAAAGAGCACGCCATTTATTACCTTAGAAAAAAGTTTACCAACTGTGAGACCCGATACTCATTGCTCGAGAAAACTTGTTGTGCTTTGGCATGGGCTGCTCGCCGACTGAGACAGTATATGCTGACTCACACTACCTTATTGATATCGAAGATGGATCCGGTCAAGTATATTTTCGAGAAGCCCGCCTTATCTGGAAGAATAGCAAGATGGAAGATGATCTTAACCAAGTACGACATCCAATACACAAACCAAAAAGCAATCAAGGGGAGTGTATTGGCGGATCATTTGGCGCATCAAGCCGTGGATGACTACCAGTCCATGAATTTCGAGTTCCCAGATGAGAATATCATATTGGTAACCGACTGCGAAGAACCTGGACCGGATGAAGGACCCGAGGAGGGATCCCGATGGTCTATGTATTTTGATGGAGCCTCAAACGCATTGGATAATGGAATTGGCGCTGTAATTATATCTCCTGAGGGCTGTCATACTCCGTTCACCGTCCGATTATGTTTTAACTACACCAACAATATGGCAGAGTATGAAGCATGTATCATGGGTCTTCGAGCTGCTATTGACCTGAGGATTAAGTTCTTGAGTGTACTCGGAGATTCTGCTATGGTGATAAGTCAGATCAAAAACGAGTGGGATACGAAGCACCCGAATCTTATTCCTTACAAAGAGTATGTATTGACATTGCTCCCACTTTGAGGAGATAACCTTTGAACACTTCCCACGAGAAGAGAATCAGTTAGCGGACGCGCTAGCTACTATGTCTTCTATGTTCAAAGTCAGGTGGGACAATGAAGCTCCCCGGATCACTATCGAGAGGTTGGACGAACCCGCACACTGCTGTGATATTGAGACTGAAGAGGTAGCAGATAAACCCTGGTTTTACGAGGTAAAGCGGTATCTTGAGGCTCAAGAATACCCCGAGGGGGCATCTGTTAATGATAAGAAGTTTCTGAGATGGTTCGCTACGAAATTCTTCATCGGTAATGGAGTCCTCTATAAGCGTAACCATAACTCAACCTTACTACGGTGTGTAGACAAGAGCGAGGCAGAAAGGATCATGGCAGAATTACATGAAGGTACCTTCGGAACCCATTCTAGTGGACATACCATGGCGAAGAAAATCCTACGGGCAGGATATTACTGGTCCACTATGGAAGCCAATTGTTATCAGCATTCTCGGACCTGTCATAAGTGCCAAGTCTATGCTGATAAGGTGCATGTACCTCTGGTTCCTCTGAACATCCTGAGAGCTCCGTGGCCCTCTGCAATGTGGGGCATTGACATGATAGGCGAGATCAGACCTACTGCGTCTAATGGGCATCGCTTCATTCCGGTAGCCATTGATTACTTTACGAAGTGGGTTGAGGCTGCTTCCTTTGCTACAGTAACCAAGAACGTCGTGGCGCGGTTCATCCGACACAACCTGATCTGTCGATATGGTGTACCAGAGAGGATTATTACTGACAATGGTACAAATCTTAACAAGACGATGATCACCGAGCTCTGCAAACAGTTCATGATACAGCATCATAACTCTTCTCCCTACCAGCCGAATATGAATGGGGCTGTTGAAGCAGCTAACAAGAACATCAAGAAGATTGTGCAGAAAATGACGGTGACATACACAGACTAGCACAAGATGTTACCATTCGCTCTTCATGGGTACCGTACCTCAGCACGGACGTCGACAGGGGCAACACCCTACTCTTTGGTGTATGGCATGGAGGCAGTCCTACCCATCGAAGTCCAGATACCCTCTCTCAGGATTATGAAGGATGCGGGTTTGAACAAAGACGACTGGATCCAAACTCGACTTGATCAGCTGAATTTAATCGACGAAAAAAGACTTACTGCTATCTATCATGGTCAGACGTATCAAAGGCGAATGATCAAGGCTTTTAACAAGAAATTCAGACGTCAATAATATCAAGTCGGGGATCTAGTGATCAAATGCATCATACTACCACAAGGTGATCCCAAGGGCAAATGGACCCCCATGTACGAAGGTCCATTTGTGGTTAAGAACATTTTCTCGGGAGGAGCTATGATTCTAACCACCATGGATGGTGACAACCTTCCTCACCCCGTCAATGCAGACATAGTGAAAAGATACTACGCATAATCAAAGACCCGCTAGGTTGACTGGCCTAGGAAAAAATAAGGGCTTCCCGGCGAACCAAAAGGGTTCGGGCAAAAGTAAGGGATGAAAATGGAAAAAACTGTACACCCGGCAAGCCGAAAACCCGAAAGGGAGGCTTGGGCAAAAAAGGGTATCCCGGTGGACTGAAAACCCGAAAGGGCGGTCCAGGCAAAAATTAGAGATTAAAGCGTAACACTATGTCTCATTGGATCATCTTGCAACCAGACTTTGGTATCAACTATCAAGCTCAGGCGGCGCCAATCAATCTGATCTACCTTCGACCAAGCAGCAAAGTGATGAGACGCTTGAAGATATAAAGGCAATAGCAGAGTTGGAACCCAATGGGATAGTTTCACATAGCTGTTTTTATTTCTTTTACAACAAATTGTAATTTCTATCTTTCGGCGGCGTTCTCCTACTAGAGCGTTAGCCTATTTGTACAAAAACGCCTATTACAGGCCAACTTCAAAAATCAATACAATCCATTTTCACAAGAAATTTTTAATTGTTTTTATTTTTCTGTTTTGTTTTACAAGAACGTCCAATGATTCATTTTTGATATATGCATTTGAAAATAATTGTTGTTCATAAATATTTACATGAGAAACAAAAGACGATTACTCGCAATTCTAGGAACAGGGAATACAAGAAGTGCCCAAACCTTACAGTTACTCTACCCATCAGGCACTGGGATAGAGCCAGCTCGAGAACATGAGCAGTGGTACATACACTCCCCATAGAGTAAAAAGTATCCAAAGACAATAATGTTAGCTTTCCCGAACAGGACATAACTCTCCCCAGCTGAGGTTCACAATCGTGAGCGAGTCAGTAAATTTTCCCCCAAGAAGAGTTTATTTCTCTCACAAGCAGAAATTTAATCTCCAACATAATTCATTATCACCAGCAACGGAAATTCATCCCCAGTGGAGTTTATTTCTCCAAATCTGCAGATCTATCAACAGAGTGTCTCCTCTCCAACAGAGTTATTCCCCGCAGATTTATCCTCAGATAGGGTCTCTTCCGGTAGAATATTCGCTAGCCAAGTGGCAAATCCCCAGCACATACATCTTTGCTCACCATCCCCAACAGAAATAGAGGAACTATGGTCTTTACAGCAGTCAAGAATACCATTTATCATACTCTCCAAACAGCAGTCAGGGATTTATTTTCCCGGACTCAGATTATTACGTCAACATTTCATGTTCATACATCATGACATGTGCATACATCACATATAACATAGTCTCATTTATTTTGAGAATTTCATCATACAATGCATCTCATGCATCGCACATAACTAACCTTGCATCAGCGTGGCAAGAACAACCTTACCCAGGTTCCCTCTGCAGTTTTACCCAAACTCATTCCGAAGCAGCCCTACTATCCAGGCTTTCATCTCGAAGTAACCCTACTATCCAGGTTCCTTTTCACAGCCCTACTATCCAGGTTCCTTCTGACAGCCCTACTATCCAGGCTTTCATATCGAGGTAACCCTACTATTCAGGTTCCTTCTCACAGCCCCATTATCCAGGATTTCATATCGAGGTAACCCTACTATCCAGGTTCCTTCTCACGGCCCTACTATCCAGGCTTTCATATCGAGGTAACCCTACTATCCAGGTTCCTTCTCACAGCCCTACTATCCAGGCTTTTATCTCGAAGTAACCCTACTATCCAGGTTCCTTCTCACAGCCCTACTATCCAGGCTTTCATCTCGAAGTAACCCTACTATCCAGGTTCCTTCTCACAGCCCTACTATCCAGGCTTTCATTTCGCAGTAACCCTATCCAGGTTCCTTCTCATAGCCCTACTACCCAGACTTTCACATCGAGGCAACCCTACTATCCAGGTTCCTTCTTATAACCTTACTATCCGGGTTCTTCCTCTCTTATCCCTAGACAGCAGTTCACAGCACTGTAAGACCGGGACCCAATCAAACATAATTGATTTCATGTTTCCCTAGAAAGTCACAGTGCAATATATACCCCGACCAAACACGCAGTTCACTTCCGCTCCCCCAACAGGAGTTATTCCACAGTAGAGTAACGGGCAACTGAAGCTCCTAAAACTCTATTTCGCCCTCAAGACAAAGACCAGCATTCCCCAGCGAAGTATTCCTCAACAACAGGCATGCGGGTTCTCGCAAAGGAATCTCTTATGCGATCGACACTTCTTCGGATGGCATCTTTAAGCCCATCTCCGACAATTCTCTAGAAACTACCAAATGGCATCTATAAGCCCATTCCCGATATCACAAGTCAAGTGCCACTTCATGCGAGTGCAAATTTCTGGGCACTCTAGTTCTCAATCCTCTTCCACCTTCAGATCACGAAAGGCAGGCGAGCCAATATACATCCTCAGGTTTAAGAAGATTGA
Organism: Vicia faba; assembly: GCA_948472305.1. Lineage (NCBI taxonomy): Eukaryota > Viridiplantae > Streptophyta > Magnoliopsida > Fabales > Fabaceae > Vicia > Vicia faba. The sequence continues at coordinate 219,505,512 of OX451741.1, forward strand.
ACATGGGCAACTGTTGTACCCCAAAATTCTCCCTTCCATATTTCTCAACACATGGCAAGTGAGGTCCCCAAATTGCTCAAGGAAGTTCAAGAGTTGACCAGACAAACTCTCTCCTAAGGCAATATACCTAAAATTAGGGTTTCATTTTGCATCAAGATGCTTGAGTCCAAAGGATCCCAAATGCTCACCATTGCCCTAATATGTTCTCAAGATCATCCATGTCAAGTTTCAAGCCTTGCAGAGGAAGTTTGCTCAGTCAATTGCTCAAATGCCTGAAAATTAATTGTGTTAGGTCAAAAGTCAACTATGGCCCACATACATTCAAACTTCAAGATTTTTGGTAAACATCCTCATTTTTAAGTATTAGTCATCATTTGATCAAGGTTTTATCATGATTCCTCAAGGATTGCTCACAATTCATCAAAACCCAAAAGTTGCTAAATTAGGGTTTTGTAGGAAAAGTCAACTCCACTTTGACCAAGCATAACTTTCTCATACTTTATCAGAAATGACCTATCCAAAGCTTATTTTGAAGAGAATGAAATTCCCTACAATATATATTCATCTCCCAAGTTCAGAATATGCACTCACGAAAAAGATATGAATTTTGACATTATAGGTCATTTTGAAAAGTCAACAAAAACACCTTTTGGGTCAAAGCTTCATACATGAACATGGAAGACTCAATTGAGATAAGACCAAAAGGGTTGCTTATAGGACATCCTAAGCTTTCTAAAAAGTCCAAGAAAACCCATATAGGGTCAAAATTGAGAGATTTATGCATTGGCCAAGTTGACCATTTTTGCAAAATTGCCAAAAGCCAAATGTGCTCAAAAATACATTTTTGGTCAAATGAGCCTAGTTTTCATGATTGAATCTTGCTTATGACATGGTCCACGATCCAAATCAGCACCCACACATATTTTGCTTTATTTATTTATTTTATTTTGATTTTTATCATTTAAAAGTCAAATTAAATCAAATAAATAGCAAAAAATATCAAAGATTTGTTTTGTGATCAGATTTTGGGTGGAATCAAATCAAATTATGCTGACAAATCATATCCAAAACGTGCAAAACAAATTGAACCAAAATTGGCATGATTTGGCTTGATATAGAAAGATATCATACAAAGATAAAGACCAAATCAAATCTTCATAATAGACAAAGATTTAGCTCGTTTTTGTTGACCTAATGCAGTCCATTACATATACAGAACATAGCCAAGGCAAGAGAAGAGGTTAAGCAGTCGTGAAAACACCTAAAGAAAACTGAAAATTTCAAGAAAAAGTGGGAATTGGTTTTCAACCTACAAGGAGTTTCAAAGAATTTCAAGAGCACCAATCCCTTTCCAGACATCCCAGGAAGCGATTCCAATCACTCCCAGATCTTGAAATGCCCAGAATCGTGCTCCACGCCTCCCACGGTTTATCCAAAAATTTGATTCCATTTCACTAATTCACATATCTTTAGCGCTTTTGATTGCCATACTCATGTTTATCATCGTGTTTGCAAGCTAATCGTTCCACTTAATTGCATTTTTGATGATTGTACGTGAAATTGTCATGGTTAGGGTTTTGTGTTCTTGTTTAGGGTTTTTCAATGCAGGCAAAATTGGGCGTTAATTTTGGTACCATGATGCTCATGAGGATGATACGAGTTGATTGGTACCAGCCATGGTCATTTACCTTGAGCATATGCAATTTTGGAGATGGACAAGGTTATACCTACAGTAAACGTTTGTAGGTAAAAGCCTGATTTGCTAAAGCGACGGAGAGAGGAAGAAGAAGCTGGCGTGGCAACGTGTGATTCGCTCGTTTGAATTTCGCACGCTGGACTGGCTCCACTAGCTTGTTTTGCATATTATGTTCGATTTTTATTTTACTTACAAGTTAACATGCTAGCTCAGATGGTTGGGGAGAAGGCCTTTGATGCACACGTCCTAGGTTCGATCCCAGGCGTGTGTATTTTATTATTTTCTTGCTTATTTCAGGAGGATCCCATGCAATACAGTAGCATACACCTACCATGCACTCTTGTGTTCCACCATCAGATTCATCAGCTAGTTGGATCCAACGCTCAGGTAGCAGGAGGATCACCGTACACCCCAGGTCAACGTACGCACTGGATCAAGCGAAGTCAAAAAGGCTTGGATGTGTTTGGGCCCAGAATTTCAACAACACACCCCCTCTTTCAGCATCACAACCAGGCCCATCTTTTCTTTTTCTTATTTTTTATTTTATTTAATTCTTTTAATTTTTTCTTTTAATGATTTTAATTAACAAATTAATTATTTTTCATAAAAAATCATAAAATCAAGAAATCAAAAATTAGAATTAGACTTTTCTTGTCAAAATTAATTTTGTTAATTTAATTTAGTTTTAACTTAGGGCAATTTTAACCTTTGTTAATATAATTAAAATTAATTAGAAAATTAGGTTAAACTCTTAATTTAATCTTATTTTCTCTTTTTTCTCAAATAGATAAAAATACAAAAAATAGGTTTTAGAATAAATTAATGTATTTTTCTTAATTTAAAATTAATTAGGACCTAGGGCTTTCTTTTTTAATTTAATTGTTTCATTATTTTCTTAAATAACAAAACATGATAAAAAATATTTTTTTCTTTAATCAATCGCAAATAGGTTTAGTCAAGGGTTAAAACCCTAATCATCTCGCATTTAATTCGCCGCGCACTTGTTATTTATTTTGACAATATTTTTGTAAATGTTCATGGTTTGTAATAGTTTAATTTAGGGTTTTATTTACTGTTTAAATCCCTTGGTTTTGGCTATGTAATTAATCTCCCTCCCCGAAGCCTTGTAATAGCATAGGTTTACTTTCTCGCATTTTTAATTCCTACAAATATTTAACTGTCTAGATGTATGCTAATAGGATTGTATGGCAAGAACGCATGACAAATTAATACAGTTAGAAAACCCTAATGTGCAAAGATTAAATAACTGAAAATAAATCACTCGCACATATCACTCTTAGGGTATACCCTCACTTCGGTTGCCTTCGATAAACGATCATTAAGCATAGGGTGTCTTAGTGGTTGCCCTCCTGTCTAAAAAAAGATCAAACGTCCCATTCGAATGTTGCCTTGGAAATGTTTCCTCGAATATGATCTTAAGACTCTAGGGTTATTACTAAGGTGTCCTAATATTGCTTTAGTGATCGTATGTCCCTTTCGAATTGACCCTTATGAATTCCAACGACGGTGCTACCTATTTCTCAATAGTAGGATGGCGCTGTCTAAAGGAAACGAGAATAGAAACGATCTTTTTTCGAGTAGGTAGATGATGTTAGGTACTTGCTCAAATTAAAACTTTTCACACTTAAACTTTTCAAACAAATTTTCAAAACAACTTCGTCACAAGCAATTTAAAAAGATGAGCAAGTACCTAAGAGCCCATGTAAAACCATGGATAGAAAGGGTGCTAACACCTTCCCTTTCTATAATCTACCCCCCGTACTCAGAATATCTCGAAAAAGGATTTTTTTCTGTACTTTTTTCCTTTTCCTTGTTGGCGACTCTTTCTTACCACGACATTTTGCAAACACAAAGCGCAAAACCCAAACCATCATTCAAATAGTCGGTTCTGCCACCATATCACAGTTGGCTTGTACCATTTTTGGCCGGTAGAATCCGAATAAAGTGAATGCAAAAGAACTTCTGTTTTTGCATGGGTGCCTCACAAATAGGAGGATTAATTCGGTTCTTTTTATGCTTGCTCACATGACTGTTGTTCTAAAGAAAACAGGGACCATTGATTTTGGAGGTTTGATTACGTCTATTGCTAGGGCTCTGAATCTTGATACTGAGATAACTACCTTGACACCTCTACCTCTCCGCATAATAAACTTAAAATTTCTAAAAGACATGATGTTGTACCCCAAAATTTGCTCTCTCTTTCTTCAGGAAATCATCTTGGATTTTCAGAGTCCCTCTGAAACAAATCCAAGTCCTGAATTGGCATTTTTTGCCTAAGCAAACCATTTACAACAACAAGATGATCACACAAGCTCTAAAGATAATGTTTTTATCTTGAGAAAAATTAAATTCTAAGTACTTGGAATTTTTCTCTAAAAAATGAGTGTTTAAGAAAAAATCAGCGCTTCAGAACTTCTGGACCCAACTCCAGTTAGAAACGGTCAGAAGTTACAAGCTTGGCTCAGTGCAGTCAGAAGTTGGCTCTTCAGCAGCTACATCAGCTCAATCAGAAGTTGTAAACGTGGTTCAATACGTAAGTCTCAGACAGAACGTGACTCTTTCAGCAGTTACGCCAGCTCAGCCAGAATTTGCTAAAGGAATGCAAAAGAAGCAAGGAAGTCTGAAGGCTCTTTCAGAGCATGCTGAAATCAGAAGATGAAAAGGTCAGAAGAGTGGGTGTTACACTGATACAGGATCTCTGAGCCCAGGAGTTCCAGAAGCAGATCCAAGGAACGTGTCAGAAAATCAGGTGAATCCCTAGAACTTGCTAAGACAACAGGAGGCCAAAACCAGAGCATGGTTTACGTTGTTCTTGGTGAAACAGAACTGTTGGTTCAAAGTTTGGTTTCCATTACTAGAATATTGGTGTTGATAAGTCTCATCACCATTTAATGCTCATTAATGCTCCCAACCACTCCTGAACATTCATCCAAGTAATCCCTTCACGTGTGGCTTGGAAAACGCCTTTATGCAGGTTCTGGCATGGGTCTACACGCCACCGTCCACCTAAGAGGTCACTTCTCTCCAATCCACGCCTGCTGTTCCAGCCTAGGCTGAAGGCTATCTGTTATCACAACTTCCCAGGAATTTCTTTCAAAGAACAACTCAGCCTCTGTTAGCGCATTAATGTTCAAGAAATCCACAAGATTTTTTGCCTATAAATAGAGAATCATTGTCCACTGAAAAGGGGTCAAAAAGAAACAGAAAAATTGCTAGAAGAAAAACAGAAATCTTTAGCAAGAAAGTGTTGTGAAACTCTGCCAAAATCTCCAGTGTTTCATAACTTTGAATTTCTTACCTTCAAACTTCATCAAATACCCAGTTTTCTATGTGAACTAAAAACACCCTTTTCAAACTTCTGACCCTATATACGTATACACCTTCACCTACCCTTTTCAAAAAAGAATCTGTCCAGAATACCATCAGAGCCAAAAGCTAGCTCACATCCACAAATTTTCCAACAGCCAGGTAAGCACCTGCTGACCTTCATCGCGCTGCTAAGCATCATCAGCTGTGCATGCTCAAATAAACATAATGTAAATATCATATTGTTGTTGTTTGTGTTCTGAGGATTTTCATACCTCAGAACATTCTGAGCCAGTGTAGGACCTGCCTGTAACCTTGTTGGTTCTGCCCTCTGAAACACTTTGACATTTGCTGGAGCTGTTCCAAATATGTTTCCTGTTTTGTGGAATAACAACAAAATTGCAGATGTTCTGATTAGTACAGGGAAAAGCCAAGTGCTGACTTTGACGTTAGCACATCTGAAGCCTGTTTTGCTTTCAGTAATATCAGAACTTCTGAGAGTTATTGTCTTTCCAGCAGGATCAGAACTTCTGATTTCCCCACTAATAAACTTCTGTCTTGCAGCGCAGGGGGATCAGAACTTCTGATTTCCCCACTAACAGGTTTCTGTTTTGCAGGTGCCAGAGTCAGAAGTTCTGACTCATACAGTTTAACCAAAAGGTTGATCATCTGGCAGCGGGTCTGAGTCAGAACTTATGATGACCTCTCAGCAGCGCGCTGGCTCCCTCTCTCTTTCTCTCTATCTTGTTTTTTGCTATTTTCTTTTTTGTCTATTTTTCTCATTGAACCCCCCATGTACAAATGTGTACCCCCACTCCCTAATTGTTGTAATAGCGTAGGATTTTATATTTCCGCTTCTTATTGCTAGTAATTAGGATGTGTATGACAAGATAAAATCAATGAAATAGAAAATCCTAATTCAAAGATAAACTCTTGTATGCAATAAAACACACTTGCACACTAACACCCCTAGGGTTACATCCACTTATTGCCTTTCAAAAAAAAACGGGCCATGTTACGCATGCAAAGCATCTTGGTAAAACAAACAAAATCAAAAGTTCATAGTCCCTCGATGACGCTTTCGAAAGTTGCCTTACAAAAATGATCTTAGTCCCTCAAAAGAAAAACTAAGATGCTTTGCAACATTGCTATCATGGTCTATACGATGACCCGCGCCTGTCCCGTTTACATCCTAACACAAGATTGTCCATCAAATACAATGGTGGGACAAAATTGTTAAAAGGGTTAAAACATAGAGAAAACCTTTGAGTAAACTTAGGGGTAGACAAACTCTTAGTTACTTGATCAAAACTTGCAAAAACACACTTGCCTATTTTTCAAAACCACACTCCACAAACACTTTCAAAACAACTTTAAAAAAAAACATTGAAAACTTTTCAAAAGATAAGTACACCTTTGTATACATCCAAACATGGGTCATTACAAAGGTTGCCACAACAAATGGCCTCTTTTCAAAGCATTTTCAAACCCACACACACAAAGCACCATTTCAAACAATTAAAAACACAAGGCGAGTGATCTAAGCAAGTAACTAAGAGCCCATGGATAACCATGGATAGAAAGGGTGCTAATACCTTCCCTTTCTATAATCTACTCCCCGAACCCAAGAAAACATCTCAAAGGTTTTTGCTGTGCTTTTTAACCTTTCCTTAGGATAAAATAAAAAGTCGGTGGCGACTCCTGCTCAACCGAAACATTTGCGAATACAAACGCAAAACCCAAGTCAGTTCTCCCACCGTATCACAGAACTGGCGACTCTGCTGGGGACATTCTAAAAGTGGAGTAACGTTAGGGCTTAGATCACCCTCTTGCATGACTAATTGTTTGCTTTGATTTGCTTTATATCTTGGCTCTCTTGTTTGGGTTTGAAATCCTACACCTGGATTTGGGGAAACATTCATAGATAGCAATACATTATGGAAATTGTGCAGGGTATACCGACACAGTTGAAGCAATATCTATATTAGTGCGACATATTTGTGAGTACCGGTAACCCTTGAGTTCAATAAAGGAGAGTACGGGGCCGCTGAGTGATGTCACTAAGCACTAATGACCTAGAACCTTACTTGACCATCTTGGCCTTTCATTAGGGGTAGTGATATGACCGGCTTTGGTGCAGTCCGAAGTTGGTAGATACTCGATACTACACTCATTGAGGGTTGTTTTCTTGGAATATTTTGGTCGCTAGTTAAGTGGCTAAACCAAAACAATGAACATGGAAAACAATCGAGTGATATTGAGCTCCTTAGAACCCGGTTACTATTTATAGGACAGGTTTTTAAGCCAACTACACTCAAAAGGGTACTTACCTATGAAACCCCATGCAAGCCTGAAACTAGGGTTTTGTGTGAATTGCTTGTACATATGTTTGTGCATACATCATGAGCATCATAAAGCATCATATACATTCACTAACCATTTCAAGGGTTTAGATCTTCATCTTTGTTCTTGTTTTGTAGGTCATGTAAATTCTTCGCAGGAAAACTATCCAAGTCAACCTTGTAAGAATCCCTCCTCAACTCAAGGAGCTCACATCCAGGATTCCGGAAAGCTCTCCCTTCAGTGAAAGACATGGTAGACTGCTCATCTTAGTCAACACCAGCATTGAAGAGGACATGGTAAAGGTGTTGTTCCAGTTCTTTGACCCCCTTCACCACTGTTTCACTTTCCCCGACTACCAATTGGTGCCCACTTTGGAGGAATTTTCTCAACTCTTGAGAATTCATATTCTTAATCAACTACCCTACAACGGTACGGAAAAAGAACCAAAGCCTGAAGATGTTGCTCAAGCATTACACTTGCAACCATCTGACATCAAGGGGCATTGGGAAACTAGAAGCGGTGTCAAAAGGTTTCCTGGTAAAATTCTTGTTTGAGAAGGCACAAGAGTGTTGGAATTCATTGGACCTACAAGCCTTTGAAGAAATTGTGGCACTCCTCATTTATGGGTTGGTTTTGTTCCCAAACCCTGACCAGCTTGTAGATGTCAACGCCGTCAAAATCTTCTTATCCAGGAATCCAATACCAACATTGCTTGGGGACATCCTTCACTCATTTTACACACGAACAATGAGAAAGAGGGGTGTTCTCATGTGCTGTACTCCTCTCCTTGCAAGGTGGTTTATTTCGCACCTTCCACAATCTGTCTTGAAGAATGACCAAGGCCTAAGGTGGTCACAACGGTTGATGACCCTCACTCACTCAGATGTACATTGGTGTTCTCGGTCCAGAGAAAATGTCATCATCGTTGATCGTTGTGGAGAGTTCCCTAATGTTCCATTGCTTGGCATTAGAGGAGGCATTACCTACAACCCTTGTCTAGCTTTGAGACAATTTTGATATGCACGGAGGGATGGCCCTCACGACATGTTGATTCCTGACTTAGTTTTTGACTTCGACAACGATGCGCAAGGACTTCGCCAAAGATTCATCAAAGCTTAGAGGATGCCCAACAAGGTAGACAGCAAGACACTAGGACACAAGAACTCCATCCCTCTTGAGTCTTATCTCAAGTGGGTACGAACCCGAGCCCAGAGTCTAATGATGCCTTACCCTCATGTTCTCCCTATGATTAAAGAGCCCGTTAAGAAAGGAGAGGTTCCCTACACCATCCTATATCCTGACATGCCTACATCGTGGGAGGAGATGCAGAAGAGTTGGATCCAACTCAAGGAGGAACGGAACACTTTTGAAGCCAGCTTCTACGCCAGTGAGAAGAAGGTTTTGGAGCTTACCCGCCGACTCCATGAGGAAGAGACCCTCAACACCTACATCGCACCAAAGAGGATGCGCAACGTCTTTTTACCTTGAGAAGTTTTCTTGTAATATTTGGCCCATGGGGCATTTATGTACTGACAAATTTCTTCTTATTAATATGACGTGTGTTCTTTTTGTTTGCAACAATTTTGAATTTTCTAAATCCTTGAATGCATTGCATAAAGAAACATATCATTCATCATGCGTATAAGCAGGTCTCCACACCAGGTTTCCTTATCTTTCTGCTGTTTATTTCAGTAAGATGGATCTCGAACAGACGGTCAAGGACTTGCAGTCTCAAAACTCACAGTTTCAACACCTCCTGATGACCTTGGCAAAGGGTCAGGAGGATCTAAAGGCCCTGCTTGGGAACAAAGAGCAAGTGAAAAAGAAGAAGAAAAGAATCGGGGTGGCTACTCTAGGAAGAAGGTTTGAGGGTGAAGCCAGAAGGGTGCTTGAATTTCCCCCTATGTCTGAAGAAGGAACCAGTAAAGGGAATGGGGTTGCGGTACCTTCCGAATCCGAAGCTGGAGAAGAAGAGGCTGAAGAAGACGAAGACTACTCTGAGCAACAATACCCGCCCTCCGATGACAAGTACAAAGGCTTGGAAGACAGGTTGGCATCTATGGAGATGCAGAGAGTTCCCGGCTTAGATTTCGAAGATTTGGGATTAGTTGCTGGAATTGTGATCCCCCGAAGTTCAAAGTTCCAGTTTTTGCAAGATATGACGGGCTATCCTGCCCGAAGATGCATCTCAGATCATATGTAAGGAAGATCCAACCTTACACTGCAGACAAGAACCTATGGATCCATTTCTTTCAGGATAGCCTTTCGGGGGCTCAACTCGAATGGTTCTATCAGCTGGATGGAGCCAGTATCCGAAACTGGGAGGACTTGGCTACTGCATTTTATAAGCAGTATCAGTACAATTCTGACCTTGCTCCTACGCGTACCCAAATCCAGGGTATGTCACTGGAGACGGGCGAAGGATTCAAGGAGTATGTGCAAAAGTGGAGAGACCTGGCTGGAAGGGTGCAGCCACCTTTGACTGACCGTGAACTTGTTGACATGTTCCTGGGGACCCTGTCCGGTCCATTCTTCAACCATCTGATTGGGAATTCCTCTGCTGGGTTTACAAATTTGATCTTGATTGGTGAGAGAATAGAAGCTGGTATCAAGTCGGGGAAGATACAGAAAGGTGCTGAAAAGAAACCCTTCAAGAAGGAAGCCAGTGATGTTTATGGTCCCAGAAGACAAATTAAACCGGAACGCCGCCAAGTTGTCAATGCGTTGGTAATTTCAAAGCCTGCTGCTGTTCCTCAGCAATTCAACCAACCAAGGGGTGAAAGTCCCAAAAGGCAGTACACTCGGCTCAGTATGACCCTGTCTCAGATTTTGCCGCAACTACTGTCAACCCATCTGGTAACTGTCAAAGAAGCTCTGAAGGTAGTGAACACAGCTTCTCCAAAGTACAATCCCAACGCCCGTTACGCTTATCACTCTGATAGCCCAGGGCATACTACGGATGATTGCTGGGCTCTGAGGAATAAGATTCAAGACCTTATTGATGCTAAAGAAATACAGTTTGAGGCACCCGAAAGACCCAATGTTGTAACTGCTCCCATGCCCCAGCATGGAGTGAATGTTGTGGAAGAAGACCGGTATGTAGCCTTTGTGGAAGATATCGTTACTCCGTTGTTGACTGTCAAAAGGAACCTGTTGCTAGTCGGTTTATTTCCGGGATGTGGTAAAGGTTGCCTTCTATGTGCTGTTTCACCTGTTGGTTGTCCTTTGCTGAAATCAGGTATCCAAAGCCTGATGGATAGCAAAGAAATCTTGTTCGAGAAGATTGTTATTCCTGCTGTCCCTGCTGAAGAAGTTTCTATTGTCACTATTTTCAACAAACCTCCTAAGGCTCCCTCAAAGAAGCCTGTCAAGATCATGTCCACTCAGAAGATTGCTCCTATCATTATCACTGTTCCGGGGCCCCTCCCTTATACATCTGACAAATCTGTCCCGTGGCACTATGGGGCAGACGTTTATGTGCTTGGAGTAAAACAAGAGTTTGATACCAGTATCGGCGTCAGTAACATCACCGGGCCTGCCAAAGTTACTCGCAGTGGTAGGCTGTTCTCACCAGATATTGCGCCACCAGCTATTCAGAAACCTCTTGTCATTTCACCTATAAGTGTGCCTACTTCCCTTCCTAATCAAGTTCCTGTTTCTACCCCTGCTGCTGATTCATCTGACGCTCGGGGCAAAGGGATTGCTACTGATTTTCCTGCCCTGACGGAGGCACCAAAGACAACCACTGTTGAAGCTTCCCAGCAAGAAATGGAAGAGATTCTCAAGATCATTAAGAAGAGCGATTTCAATGTGGTTGAGCAGCTGGGGCACACTCCATCAAAAATTTCTATGCTATCCCTGTTATTGTGTTCAGAGGCCCATGTCAAGGCCCTGATCTCCTTCCTGAAGACGGCCCATGTGCCACAAGAAACGCCTGCTGATCAATTTACCGATTGTGTGGCCAACTTGACTGCCGATAATGGGTTGGGCTTCTCTGACACCGATCTGACTGCAAAAGGAAAGAACCATAACGACGCCCTGCATGTCTCCATTGAATGCAGGGGCACTACTCTTGCCCATGTGTTGGTAGACACCAGTTCTTCATTAAACATATTGCCCAAGAAGGCCCTAGACAGGTTGGATTGTGAGGGTTTAGAGCTCAAGCCTAGTAACATTGTTGTCCGGGCCTTTGACGGTTCGAAAAGGATGGTACATGGTGAAGTTGACATTCCAATCAGGGTTGGTTCTCAAGTTTTTGATTCTACTTTCTATGTGATGGATATCCGACCATCCTATTCTTGTTTGCTGGGTCTTCCATGGATCCACAAGGCTGGAGCTGTGACCTCCACACTACATCAGAAGCTGAAGTACCCGGTCAGGGGAAAAATTGTTACAGTTCAGGGGGAGGAAGAATATATGGTCAGCCACCTTAACTCGTTCCGGTACATAGAGATGGATGGGGAATTCATTGAAACCCCCTTTCAACACTTTGAAGAGGTGCCTCAGACACTGGCATCAGCTGAGACTGTGATTGAAGACCCTCCTTTGAAGATGGCTTCCCTAAAGGATGCCCAGGCTGTTATTGAGAAGGGTGAGTGCGCAAACTGGGGCCGACTTCCTGACTTTACTCCAAAGACTAACAAGTTTGGTCTAGGTTTCACTGCAGAGGCTCAGGAGGCTGTTCGTAAAGCAAAGATTGGAAGACCTCCTGTGTTCGTCACCAACCTGGGAGTGAATGCTATCGAAGACGATATGGAGGAATCTGAATTCGACAGCTGGATCTACCCAACAACCGACAGTGGACCAAGCAACTGGACTGCCAAAGACTTCACACCTATTACTTTTGTCACTCAGTAATGAACTCTTTTGTTTTCAATTTGTAACAAACAATATGTTGAAACTTTTATGGCTCGGTGCCCTACCCGGGGCACCGTGGCTTCATTTGTGAGGGCTTTTGTGTGTCATTTTCATATATCATCAATAAAAACATTGGACGTTTGTTGCATTTCAAAATCTTGCGCTCCTTTTCTTTCTTTATTATATATTGCAAAACAGTTATATTTACACACTCACCTATACAGGTTCCAATCCACTCTGGATCTAACTGGTAACGACTCTGCTACTGCCAGTTATGACTTCGAAAATCCGATCAACTTAGCCGAAGATGAAGGTGAAGATGATTGCGAAGTGCCTGGTGAACTTGCAAGACTGTTACTCCAGGAAGAGAGGGTTATTCAGCCACATGAAGAGCCAGTGGAAACGGTAAATCTGGGTACTGAGACAGACAGAAAGGAAGTCAAGATTGGTGCCAATCTAGAGCTCAGTGTGAAACAACAGTTGATTCAGATGCTGCATGACTATGTGGAAATCTTTGCCTGGTCTTACGAAGACATGCCTGGGTTGGACACCGACATTGTGGTTCATCACCTGCCTACCAAGGAAGATTTCCCTCCGGTAAAACAAAAGGTCCGTCGTATGCGTCCAGAAATGTCCGAGGAAATCAAAGCTGAGGTTATGAAACAATTTGATGCCGGGTTTCTAGCAGTGACTTCTTACCCTCAGTGGGTTGCCAACGTGGTTCCAGTGCCGAAGAAAGATGGTAAGGTCCGAATGTGTGTTGATTACAGGGATTTGAACAGGGCGAGCCCTAAGGATGATTTCCCTCTGCCTCATATCGACGTTCTGGTTGACAACACTGCTCAGCATAAAGTATTCTCCTTCATGGACGGCTTCTCCAGTTATAATCAGATCAAGATGGCTCCTGAAGACATGGAGAAGACCACTTTTGTCACTCAGTGGGGCACCTTTTGCTACAAGGTCATGCCGTTTGGGTTGAAAAATGCTGGGGCAACCTACCAACGTGCCATGGTTGCTTTATTTCATGACATGATCCATCATGAGATAGAAGTATACGTCGACGATATGATTGCAAGGTCCCAAACTGAGGAGGAACACCTTGACCATCTACGAAAGCTGTTTGACCGTCTGAAGTTGTACAAGCTAAGGTTGAACCAAAACAAATGCACCTTTGGGGTGAGATCTGGAAAATTGCTAGGCTTCATCGTAAGCGACAAAGGTATTCAAGTGGACCCTGCCAAAGTGAAATCCATACAAGAGATGCCAACTCCCAAGACAGAGAAAGAAGTCAGAGGCTTTCTAGGACGGTTAAACTACATTGCCCGATTCATCTCGCATCTAACTGCTACCTGTGAACCAATCTTCAAACTGCTGAAGAAAGATCAAGTAGTACGTTGGAACGATGAATGTCGGGCCGCTTTCGAAAAGATCAAAGAGTATCTCCAAGAACCACCCATTCTTATGCCACCGGTTGAAGGGAGACCTCTAATACTATACTTGACAGTACTTGACAACTCAATGGGGTGTGTGCTGGAGCAGCATGACGAGTCTGGCTGAAAAGAACACGCCATTTATTACCTTAGCAAAAAGTTCACCGACTGTGAGACCCGGTACTCACTGCTCGAGAAAACTTGCTGCGCTTTGGTATGGGTTGCTCGCCGGCTGAGACAGTATATGTTGACTCACACTACTCTGTTGATTTCAAAAATGGATCCAATCAAGTACATATTCGAAAAGCCTGCTCTGTCTGGAAGAATAGCAAGATGGCAAATGATCTTGACAGAATATGACATCCAGTACACGACTCAAAAAGCAATCAAGGGAAGTGTATTGGCAGACCATTTGACGCATCAGGCAGTGGACGATTACCAGTCGATGAACTTTGAATTTCCAGACGAGGACATCATGGTAGTGACTGATTGTGAAGTACCTGGACCGGATGAAGGACCTGAGGAAGGATCCCAATGGTCTATGCACTTTGACGGAGCCTCGAACGCTTTGGGTAATGGTATCGACGCTGTGATCATATCCCCTAAAGGCACTCATACTCCACTCACTGCCCGGCTATGCTTCAACTGCACCAACAACATGGCAGAGTATGAGGCATGTATCATGGGTCTTCAAGCTGTAATTGACCTAAGGATCAAGTTTCTGAGTGTCTTCGGAGATTCCGCTCTCGTGATCAATCAGATCAAAGGTGAGTGGGATACGAAACACCCAAATCTTATTCCTTACAAGGAGTATGTGTTGACTTTGCTTCCCCACTTCGAGGAGATAACTTTCGAACACTTCCCAAGAGAGGAGAATCAGTTAGCGGACGCATTGGCTACGATGTCTTCTATGTTCAAAGTCAAGTGGGACAACGAGGCGCCCCGGATCATGATTTGGAAGTTGGATGAACCCGCACATTGCTGCGATCTTGAGACTGAAGAGGTAACTGAAAAACCTTGGTATCATGAAGTGAAGAGGTACTTGGAAGCTCAAGAATACCCCGAAGGCGCATCTGTTAATGACAAGAAGTTCCTGAGAAGGTTTGCGGCAAAGTTCTTCCTCAGCAATGACATTCTCTACAAGCGAAACCATGATTCAACCTTACTGCGTTGTGTGGATAAGACTGAAGCAGAAAAGATCATGGCAGAGCTACATGAAGGTACCTTCGGAACACATTCCGGTGGACATACCATGGCAAAGAAAATCCTTCGGGCAGGATATTTCTGGTCCACAATGGAAGCCGGCTGTTATCAGCATTCTCGAACTTGTCATAAGTGCCAGATCTATGCTGATAAGGTGCACATTCCTCCGGTTCCTCTGAACATCTTGACAGCGCCTTGGCCTTTTGCAATGTGGGGCATTGATATGATCGGCGAGATCCGACCTACGGCATCCAACGGGCATCGCTTCATCTTGGTAGTGATTGATTACTTCACAAAGTGGGTCGAAGCAGCTTCCTACGCCACCGTAACCAAGAACGTCGTGGCACGGTTCATTCGGCACAACCTGATATGTCGATACGGTGTACCTGAGAGGATCATTACGGACAATGGTACCAATCTCAACAACAAGATGATCACTGAGCTCTGCGAGCAATTCAAGATACAGCACCACAACTCTTCTCCTTACCGGCCGAAGATGAATGGGGCTGTAGAAGCAGCTAATAAGAACATCAAGAAGATTGTGCAGAAGATGACAGTGACCTACAAAGATTGGCACGAGATGTTACCGTTTTCTCTTCATGGATACCGTACCTCAGCACGGACGTCAACAGGGGCAACTCCCTTTTCCTTGGTTTATGGCATGGAGGCAGTCTTGCCTATTGAAGTCTAGATACCCTCTCTCCGGATAATGAAGGATGCAGATTTGAGTGAAGATGACTGGATCCAGACTCGGCTTGATCAATTAAACCTAATTGACGAAAAGAGACTCACTGCTATTTGTCATGGTCAGACGTACCAAAAACGGATGATCAGGGCATTTAACAAGAAAGTCAGACGACAAGAGTATCAAGTCGGAGACTTGGTAATCAAGCGCATCATTCTTCCTCAAAGTGATCCCAGGGGAAAATGGACCCCTACGTACGAAGGGCCATTTGTGGTTAAACATATCTTCTCAGGAGGAGCTATGATTCTAACCACCATAGACGGTGACGACCTTCCTCACCCCGCCAATGCAGACATAGTAAAAAGATACTACGCATGAATTAAAGACCCGCTAGGTTGACACACCTAGGCAAAGATAAGGGCTTCCCGGCGAACCAAAAGGGTTCGGGCAAAAATAAGGGATGAAATGAAAAAATCTGTACACCCGGCAAGTCGAAAACCTGAAAAGGCGGCTTGGGCAAAAATGGGTATCCCGGTGGACTGAAAACCTGAAAGGGCGGTCCAGGCAAAAGTTAGGGATAAAGCGTAATACTATGTCTCATTGGATCACCTTGCATCCAGAATTCGGCATCAACTATCAGACTCAGATGACTCAAATCAATCAACTTCATCTTCAACTAAGCAGCAAAGTGATGAGACACTTAAAGACATAAAGGCGATAGCAGAGTTGGAACCCGGTGGGATTATTTTTTCACATAGCTGTTTTGTTTCCTTTTCAAAATTGTATAAACTCCATGTTGCTCGGCGGCGTTCTCTTACTAGGACGTCAGCCTCTTGTACATAAAACGCCGATTTACAGGCAAACTTCAAAATCAATACAAGTTTAATTTTTTCAGACAAATTGCCAATTGTTTTTCCTTTATCTGTTTTGTTTTGCAAAGAACGTCCAATGTTCATTTTTGATATATGCATTTGACATTAATTGCTAATCGTGAATATTTGCATGCGAAACAAAGGAGTAATTACAGATGACATCAGAAACAGGGGCAATTTAGAATTGTCCAAGCGATCTAGTTGCTCTGCCCACCAAGGTACCAAGGTAAGTTCGGCTGAAGAATGTAACCAAGTTACCTCAACTCCTCACAGAGTAAGACCAGATTTCAGCAATACTCTCCTCAAGCAGAGTTGGTCTCCCATCAGCCCCGAAAAGGTACAGTATCTCTAGCAAGTCAGCGATACTCTCGCCAAGCAGAGTTAGTCTATTGTCAGCCTTAAGGAAGTTGGGTATCCCCAGAAGATCTCAGCATTCCCCAGCAGAGTATAGACATTCCTCAGCAAGCATCCCCGACAGTCTTAGTATAAGATTGTTCCCCGGCAGAATACTGACACCCCAGTGAAGCCATTTCCCCAGCACAGTCTGAAAGGTTTCCCCAGGAAAATTGAATCATCCTCCCCAGTAGATCCTGAAGCTTATCCCTTGCGGAGTACATACGTCTCTCCCCGGCTTCATTCAAAGGTTATTTCCCCACCATGGTATAACTGGGTTATCCTCAGCTAATAACCACGGAAAGATCGTCCTCGGAGAAGTTCTTCCTATCCCCAGCAGAGTTCATCAAATTCCCCAACATAACTTATCAGTGGAATCCCCAGTGGAGCTCTCATCAAAACCTCAGCGAAGTATCTCGTCCCACAGAGTATTTCCCCGCAGAGTAATCTCTCTAACAAGTTTATTCCCCAACGGAGTCATCTTCTCCTACCGGTTTATTCTTGCAACCATCATCCCCAGCGGAAACGAAGAACTTCGCTCTTCAACATCAGCCCAGGATTCCACAAGTTCTCGGCACTCGTCAAGGATTTATTTTCCTAGACGAAAATACATTCATATACATTTCACATTATCATACACCATGTCGCATGCATATACGCATCATATCACACAATCTCATTTATTTTTGAGAACATCATGACATCATGCATCTCATACATCATGACGTTGCATACAACTAATGTTTTGCCTTTTCAGGAAAAGGTCAATACAAAGATGATTACTATCAACTGTCACAATTCCATATTCGATTCCTGTATCTAGCCAGGGCACATCTGTGAGTGATTTGATTGTAGATTCGACACCTGTATCCAGCCAGGGCATATCTGCTTGAAGAGTTTGAAGGTCAACCCCTGTAACAGTCCAGGAAATTATATTTCATTCTCAGGTCAGAGGTTTACACCTGTATCCAGCCAGGAAAGCTATCTCTACCAACCTTTTGCAATTTCCATATTCGATTCCTGTATCCAGCCAGGGCATATCTGTAGACGACAATTTCCAGATTCGATTCCTGTATCTAGCCAGGGCATATCTGCATGAATAGTTTAGAGATTCGATACATGTATCCAGCCAGGGCACGTCTGTAAACAACCTTTTGAAGTTTCGGATCCGATTCCTGTATCTAGCCAGGGCATATCTGTGAGCGATTGATTGTAGATTCGATACCTGTATCTAGCCAGGGCATATCTGCATGAAGAGTTTGAAGATCAACCCCTGTAACAGGCCAGGAAATTATCTTTCATTCTCAGGTCAGAGGTTTACACCTGTATCCAGCCAGGAAAGCTATCTCTACCAACCTTTTGCAATTTCCAGATTCGATTCCTGTATCCAGCCAGGGCATATCTATAGACGACAATTTCCAGATTCGATTCTTGTATCCATCCAGGGCATATCTGTAGACGATAATTTCCAGATTCGATTCCTGTATTTAGCCAGGGCACATCTGTGAGCAACTAATTGTAGACTCGATACCTGTACCTAGCCAGGGCATATATGCATGAAGAGTTTGAAGATCAACACCTGTAACAGGCCAGGAAACCATCTTCCTTCCTCAAAGTACGCAAATTCTCGCTAAGGAATCTCTTACGCGATCAACACTTCCAAATGGCATCTATAAGCCCATTCCCGACAAGGTTTTGTCACGTCTCCAGATGGCATCTATAAGCCCATCCTCCTATCCACCATCTCTCCAAATGGAATCTATAAGCCCATCCCCGCCATCATATTGCTGATACTCCACTATGCGAGTGCAAATTTCTGGGCACTTTAGTGTTCAATCGTCTTCCACCTTCGAGACACGAAAGGCAAACCTGCCAATCTAACTCTTCAGGTGCAAGAAGATTGAACAGGGGCAACTGTTGTACCCCAAAATTTGCTCTCTCTTTCTTCAGGAAATCATCTTGGATTTTTAGAGTCCCTCTGAAACAAATCCAAGTCCTGAATTGGCATTTTTTGCCCAAGCAAACCATTTACAACAACAAGATGATCACACAAGCTCTAAAGACAACGCTTTTATCTTGAGAAAAATTAAATTCTAAGTACTTGGAATTTTTCTCTAAAAAATGAGTGTTTAAGAAAAAATCAGCGCTTCAGAACTTCTGGACCCAACTCCAGTTAGAAACGGTCAGAAGTTGCAAGCTTGGCTCAGCGCAGTCAGAAGTTGGCTCTTCAGCAGCTACATCAGCTCAATCAGAAGTTGTAAACGTGGTTCAATACGTAAGTCTCAGATAGAACGTGACTCTTTCATCAGTTACGCCAGCTCAGCCAGAATTTGCTAAAGGAATGCAAAAGAAGCAAGGAAGTCTGAAGGCTCTTTCAGAGCATGCTGAAATCAGAAGATGAAAAGGTCAGAAGAGTGGGTGTTACACTGATACAGGATCTCTGAGCCCATGATTTCCAGAAGCAGATCCAAGGAACATGTCAGAAAATCAGGTGAATCCCTAGAACTTGCTAAGACAACAGGAGGCCAAAACCAGAGCATGGTTTACGTTGTTCTTGGTGAAACAGAACTGCTGGTTCAAAGTTTGGTTTCCATTACCAGAATATTGGTGTTGATAAGTCTCATCACCATTTAATGCTCATTAATGCTCCCAACCACTCCTGAACATTCATCCAAGTAATCCCTTCACGTGTGGCTTGGAAAACGCCTTTATGCAGGTTCTGGCATGGGTCTACACGCCACCGTCCACCTAAGAGGTCACTTCTCTCCAATCCACGCCTGCTGTTCCAGCCTAGGGTGAAGGCTATCTATTATCACAACTTCCCAGGAATTTCTTTCAAAGAACAACTCAGCCTCTGTTGGCGCATTAATGTTCAAGAAATCCACAAGAGTTTTTTCCTATAAATAGAGAATCATTGTCCACTGAAAAGGGGTCAAAAAGAAACAGAAAAATTGCTAGAAGAAAAACAGAAATCTTTAGCAAGAAAGTGCTGTGAAACTCTGCCAAAATCTCCAGTGTTTCATAACTTTGAATTTCTTACCTTCAAACTTCATCAAATACCCAGTTTTCTGTGTGAACTAAAAACACCCTTTTCAAACTTCTGACCCTATATACGCATACACCTTCACCTACCCTTTTCAAAAAAGAATATGTCCAGAATACCACCAGAGCCAAAAGCTAGCTCACATCCACAACTTTTCCAACAGCCAGGTAAGCACCTGCTGACCTTCATCGCGCTGCTAAGCATCATCAGCTGTGCATGCTCAAATAAACATAATGTAAATATCATATTGTTGCTGTTTGTGTTCTGAGGATTTTCATACCTCAGAACGTTCTGAGCCAGTGTAGGACCTGCCTGTGACCTTGTTGGTTCTGCCCTTTGAAACACTTTGACATTTGCTGGAGCTGTTCCAAATATGTTTCCTGTTTTGTGGAATAACAACAAAATTGTAGATGTTCTGATTAGTACAGGGAAAAGCCAAGTGCTGACTTTGACGTTAGCACATCTGAAGCTTGTTTTGCTGTCAGTAATATCAGAACTTCTGAGAGTTATTATCTTTCCAGCAGGATCAGAACTTCTGATTTCCCCACTAACAAACTTCTGTCTTGCAGCGCAGGGGGATCAGAACTTCTGATTTCCCCACTAACAGGTTTCTGTTTTGCAGGTGCCAGAGTCAGAAGTTCTGACTCATACAGTTTAACCAAAAGGTTGATCATCTGGCAGTGGGTCTGAGTCAGAACTTCTGATGACCTCTCAGCAGCGCGCTGGCTCCCTCTCTCTTTCTCTCTATCTTGTTTTTTGCTATTTTCTTTTTTGTCTATTTTTCTCGTTGAACCCCCCATGTACAAATGTGTACCCCCACTCCCTAATTGTTGTAATAGCGTAGGATTTTATATTTCCGCTTCTTATTGCTAGTAATTATGATGTGTATGGCAAGATAAAATCAATGAAATAGAAAATCCTAATTCAAAGATAAACTCTTGTATGCAATAAAACACACTTGCACACTAACACCCCTAGGGTTACATCCACTTATTTCCTTTCAAAAAAAAACGGGCCATGTTACGCATGCAAAGTATCTTGGTAAAACAAACAAAATCAAAAGATCATAGTCCCTCGATGACGCTTTCGAAAGTTGCCTTACAAAAATGATCTTAGTCCCTCAAAAGAAAAACTAAGATGCTTTGCAACATTGCTATCATGGTCTATACGATGACCCGTGACTGTCCCGTTTACATCCTAACACAAGATTGTCCATCAAATACAATGGTGGGAAAAAATTGTTAAAAGGATTAAAACATAGAGAAAACCTTTGAGTAAACTTAGGGGTAGACAAACTCTTAGTTACTTGATCAAAACTTGCAAAAACACACTTGCCTATTTTTCAAAACCACACTCCACAAACACTTTCGAAACAACTTTAAAAAAAAAAACTTTGAAAACTTTTCAAAAGATAAGTACACCTTTGTATACATCCAAACATGGGTCATTATAAAGGTTGCCACAACAAATGGCCTCTTTTCAAAGCATTTTCAAACCCACACACACAAAGCATCATTTCAAACAATTGAAAACACAAGGCAAGTGATCTAAGCAAGTAACTAAGAGCCCATGGATAACCATGGATAGAAAGGGTGCTAATACCTTCCCTTTCTATAATCTACTCCCCGAACCCAAGAAAACATCTCAAAGGTTTTTGCTGTGCTTTTTAACCTTTCCTTAGGATAAAATAAAAAGTCGGTGGCGACTCCTGCTCAACCGAAACATTTGCGAATACAAACGCAAAACCCAAGTCAGTTCTTCCACCGTATCACACATGAAATTGTGCAAAGTAAGGAGAGAGAGAGAGAGAGGTATTGATCTCATGGTTCATGGAATAGCTATCCCATTTGTTGTTTTTCCATGCACTAGGCGTACTGATGTATGAGAAGAGAGGAACTGGAACTACGATTTAAATGTTCCACCTCTTACAGGTCCAGTGCCTCCCAGTGTTCCTTTTGGGGATGGGCACGAGACTGAAGAAGAATATGACCGACAAAACCAGTTCCCCGATCACCCTGCATCCACATACCCTATTTCTCCTGCACATATATCACCATCTTCTTCTCACTTTCCTATAGGTATAACTTCTGGTTTCCATTTCACTGAGGAAATGTGGCAAGAGCATCTAGCTCGAGAAGAACAGCGAGATGACCTTATTTCAGTTATGCATTAGCAGATGGCCGATGACATGGAGTTCATGCATATATCACAGCAGCGGATTGATCGCTCTATCTAGACTATCATGGAATCCCAGGCCTCCATCTTTGCTAAGCAGCAGCGTTAGCGAGTCTACTTCCAGAGACACTTTACCTTAATGGAAGCCACTCAAGGCTCCATACTAGGTCATTTTTGGCAACTGCAGAGTGATAATGGTCGTCACTGCAGCAGATCCCGTCATCCTAGGCATTTAGACCAGGGAGGCGAAGGTACCATTTGTCAACCATAGTTTATCCAGGTTACTCTTTCCTTATCTTATTTCAAAACATTGAGGACAATGTTTGATTTAAGTGTGGGAGGACATTTTTTTGCTTTTATTATTCATTATTTTTCTTTTCTTCTGCTTTCTAGTTTATTTATCTTGTTTTATTAGTTAGATTTTAATAAACTCATGTGCTTGACGATTCATATGTGTGGTGTATCCTTACTTCCCATCTCTTTAGTCTTACCAAAAATTTCTTTGACAGAAGAAAATAGTATGTTTTGAAAATTTTGGGATTTAAAATAGGTTTTGGGTAGGACGTGGGAGACTTGGGAGATATTTTTGAAACATCGGTATCGTCTTAACATCATAAGCTTCGTGATTATAGGAATCAATCTTGATACCCCATATGCCATGGCCTTAATTATCATCCCAGAATACCTTTAGTAGTTTATCCTAGCAGTCAGCTCTGGCTTAAGCATGCTCTACGTAGAGGACTGATGAAAATAAGTGAATGATCCTTCTTTTTTGTGCTTTTGAAAAGGTGAACTGCAGCACCGGGCTAGGTGACCCTCACACAGACATTTAACCCAAAATGTTGTAAACAGTTGCAAAAATAATAATGAGAAAAAGTTTGCCCATTGTTGGTTGGTTCGGAGGTATCTGGTGCTGGACTTGGCAGGACGGATTACGATCTGATCCCCCACAACTACAATTGGGTCTAGAAAAGGGGTTACACCAACTTATGTACCAGAACTCCATGCTTGAGATCAGAGTCACTAACTGGTCACTCTACTATGAGTATGTAAGGATAACGGGCTTAATGTGATTGCACCTGAATGAAAGAGGATTCGAAAGAAATGAAAAGCTAGGCCCAAGTATATTGGCATGATATGGATTGATTTGTATAGGAACAAAGTTTATGTCCGTTTGTGGAAAGTGTTGTTACGATACCCTTGGTTCATTCTGTTAGTACCTATCAAATACATCATGTTTTGAACTTAGAAGGCTTTTTAGCCCAAATCGTTTGTTGATGCTGTTTTTCTTTCATGAGCAATACAGAGTTTTTGCTTGAGGACAAGCAAAAGTTTAAGTGTGGGAGAATTTGATAACATTAAAACACACTGCATATTTGACTCAGATTGCACATGTTTGTTGGGGTTTTTATTTTCATTTTCTTGTGTTATGTTTGTTGGGGTTTTTATTGTCATTTTCTTGTGTTATGCTTGTTTTTGTTCTGTTTTTAGGTATTTTGATTATCTAGAGCCCCACTTGAAGAAATGAAGAAAAACGAGCAAGAAATCAAGTTTTTGAGCAAATTGTACTCATGGCATCCAGCATGGTGCCCACCATAGGGTAGGCTATGACATAGATTGGTTTCAACTGCCTTTAACTTCCACGTTCTCCTCAAATTCCCACCCTTGTACACATGGAGGGCGCCATAGGGGCATGGCGGGCGCCACCTTTGTTAAATGGTGTCCCGTCCAAAAGGAGTTGGGGGGCACCTTGGTAATTCCATGGAATGTTATTTTTCTATAAATAGGAGGTTCTATTTTCATTTTCTTTTCATCCAAGCTTAGTTACAAACTTAAGCCATATATGGTCAAATTTTGTAAGTGATAATCCCTTCACATCAAAGAGTTATCAAACCATTGATAGAGTCTGTAATCGAGTTTGGAGCACTTTGGTAGAAGTTATTCCTGTAGTTATTTTCATTTCCAGTCGCATTTATTTCCAGTTGTACATAATTTAAAGCCTCTGATTTGGAGCAGGTTTTTATTTACAAGGCCCGCTTTACTTTATTTATTTCATCACACTCGCTTTACTTTATTTATTTCATCGCACTCGTTTTACTTTATTTATTTCCTTGCACTCACTTTCCTTTGTTTATTTCCTTGTCTTGCTAAATTTTAACGTGTATGTTTACATTTCCATGTCTTGCTAAATTTTAAAGGTTAGAATGGAAGGATCATGTTTAAAGTGATATTCCATATAATGTGTCTATAGAAATACTTAAGGGATGTTTTAGTTTTTAACACAAATTTTCTGCACTTTATTTTTGTTAGGTAAGATCGAAAATCGTCCAACCTTTAGTTAAACTTGGATAGTCTTAGTTGTTCAAAGGAAGCGAAATAGCTTTGTTCAATTAAGTAGGAATCTTTTAACACCTTTAGAAAAACGATTTCAAAACTCTTTTCGGACGCGTTTACGTGTTTAAAGGTCTAGTCCTCCTTTGGTTAGAAGTTCCAAGTCAAAATTACTTTTCAACTAAGTCAAGAAACTATATTTCTTAAAAATAGATTTATTACTTTAACGCAATGTGCGCCTTTTTATAAGTGACAATAAGAGGGATTGATTAAAGAATAAACTCGGTTCTGAATACACGAAAGCAACAGTTCCTGTTAAATTAGTTCTTTTCATGATTAGAAAATATTGCTCTATAAGTAGTTCTATTTAGAAGCATTTAGAATATTATCAGACTGTATGAATTAAATTCAAGCCTGTTGTTTTTATCTGAATTTATATCTTCGTACTTTACTTTCATTGTGTACTCATAAACCCCTGAATTGTTTTACCTTAGATAAACATCGTAACAACAAAAATTGATAGATTAACGTTTGGTCTCTGTGGGATCGATAATATTTTATATTACTCTGACACGTTTCGTATACTTGCGAAAACCACGCATCACGCTGCTTGCGTTTACTGTTTTTGCATAACCAAAGTTTTGAAGCCCGCTTAGCAAGGATAGTGTGTTTTAGGTTGGTTTAGTGTGTAAATATCGTGAAGCCTGCTTAGCGCGCTGAGGCCGCTTAGTGCAGTCTGCTGAGATTTGTTTTATAACTTCATTTTAAATCATTTTGAGGTTATAGTTTTGGGGAAGTTTTTGCTCCCAACTCCATCAACTTGTAAATTTTGTTAGGATTAGCTTAGAAAACAACTTCGGAGCCTGCATACGGATAATCCGGAGTGGATTGCTCTTCAATCGACACTGACAAACTGGTAGATCTATAGTTCATTTCTCTTCCTCTTTGTGTAATCTTCTATAGTTGGGTTTGTATGTATATTTTCTTTGATCTAATGTATATTTGTCGCCCTTGGCGTTATATAAAACTTGCTTTACGAATCTTTGTGGATTGTTGTCCTGGATTCTTACTCTGTGTTAGGGATTTAAGTTGTTATAGACATATACTGCTTAGATTCTTATCTAGGATGATTAATCTGTTAGTTTCTGAACTCTAGAGATAGAGTGTGTTAGTGATGGTGGAGTTGCATAGCACCAGATGTTGCTGTCATTTTTTTGCATCTGGTGTAGCGCGCTAAGCGCGCTCCAGGCTGCTTAGCGCGCTCTGCTGTGCAGAGCCAATAAATTCTTTTTAAAATTTTCCTTGGATTTTCTTTTTCCCGCTTTCACCTAGTCCTCGTAGTAGTAAATATTATTAGTATAATTAATTCTTTTGTTGTTGTTTGGTCTCAATTTTGGTTCGATAGCTTGAAGTCGCTTTTGGTTATTTTCCAAGTTTGAGTGTTTCGACTTGCGAATGCGTGGTAATGATTTTGTTAAAGTTATTTAAATGTTCGATGTATGTTTTTATCGCTTTCTATACTTTAGCATATTCATGATACTTATACTTTTTACAATTTTATGCCATCCATTCATTTGTACACTTGTTCATTTGTGAATTACTTTAGTTCCTACCTTTTTTTGTGAGGTAGCATTTCATTGTTCACATATGTTGGAGACCACAATGCTTGTTTTAACTAGATTTTATTATGTTTAATCTTTTATTTGTGTTGATTATATGAATGCAAGAAAGTGATCAAAGCATTTTTTGTTCCATTTTGAGCATAACTACCTCTTAGCCAAATAGTCAATTCACCTTGTGAGTGTGTGATCATTTGTAACCCTTTGAGCTTTTTGTTGATGTCCATGTTGTTTTTGCTAAATGCTTGTCTAAGAGTGTTTATTTTCCCTTTTTGCATAGATGTTGATTCTTTGTTTTCTTGAACCCTTAACTATGATTTGTAGTTGAATGTTTACCTTACCTTAGAAAGTAGGGAGTATTCATATTATGGTGATGGTTGGATTCAAGTTAGGGAGAAAACTGATTGTGTATTTACGATGTGATTGCTATGAGGTTGAGAAACAAAAGAAAATAAAAAAAATAAAAAATAAAAAGAGAAAAATCTTTGAAAAAGAAAAACAAAAAGAGTTTGAATAATGTTATGTTAATAAGTGATGTGCTTTGGTGTGAAATTTGGGATTCGGAAGAAGTTTAATTGGAATTTTGTGTTTGAATCTTTGGTGAATTGATCACTCCCTTAGGTTTAGGCAAGTTTTTTTCGATTAGCTTTAGGAATTATCCCTCGTTTGTTAACCAAGCCACATTGCAACCTTGAAAAGCCCTTGAAATTCTTGCTTTTGTATTTTCAATGTAAATTTTTGGATGAATGCATAATTTAGTCTATTGTTTGCAAGATTGTTGGATGAGTGAAAATAACCCATTTTTGTATGTTTTTCATCTACCGATGATTGTGTTTGCTAGGTGGGATTCATTTGTGAACTAGTATTGTTTTAGAATGTTTGGCATATTATTTGTATTTAGCATTCGTTTCATGTTCATGTTATCATCGTAGTTTAGTGGTAAGCATGTTTCTTCATGTGTACCGTTTTTCATTTTGAGCCATTGCATTTGTTTTTCGTTTTCAAAACTTGTTGATGTATGATTCTTTGGTTTATTACTTTTAGTTCTTTGAGTTGTTTGGCCTTGTTTGAGGACAAATAAAGTTTAAGTTGGGGACAGTTTGATAAGGGGAAATTGTAGCTATTTTTATATATACTTTTTGTTGCACTTATCGACTTTTTGTTTGTAATATTGTTGAATAATCCCTACTTTTGTGTAAATACGTTTAGTTTATGTTTATTTGTGTTTTTGTGTACAGAGTGTATCGTTTGATGTTTTTCCATTTATTTTGTAGGTATTTGTTGCATTTTGGAGCATTGAGGATTTAGAGCTGACTATCTACTTGGGTATCGGAGCTTAAAGCCCCTGTATTGTTTGTGTCGTTCTGAGAGATCGTCGATGCAGGTGAGCACGGTTGACTTCTTTATTATCAACGTAGTTGAGAGATCACTACTGAGGTGATGTAGTTGGCCTCTCAATTTGGGTTAGAAATGACTTAGGTTGTGAGTGATACGTGGTGACATTGATGAGTAATGTTAGGTTGAGTGTAACAGGTCGGTAGGTTTAAGTCAGTAAGAAGTAGTATATATGCATACATGATAAGTTCTTCCTTAGTTTTTCCTTTTGTTTACATTCATTTTCTGTTAATAACATTTTCTTTACAAAACCCATTCAACCCCAAACTCATTAACAATAGATTTGTCGAACGGCATTTCAATACACCAATCTTTGTGGACACGATACGATATAACCTAAATATCACATGGTAAATTAATAACTTTCTTTTTGCTTGTCGCTTTACCACAACAACACTATCGCACAAACATCAACTGGGGTAACCCCATTCTCTCTTGTCTACAGTATGGAAGTTGTCCTACCTGTCGAAGTTCAGATTCCTTCCCTGAGAATTATGAAAGATGCAAATTTAGACGAAGACGAATAGATTCAGACTAGGTTGAATCAGATAAGCTTGATTGATGAGAAGAGACTTGTGGTTGTTTGTCATGGACAAATTTATCAGAAGCGTATGATTAAAGCTTTTAATAAGTCAAGCATCGGGTATATCAGGTTGGTGACTTGGTAATAAAGCGCATCATCTTACCGCAAGGTGACCCCAGGGGAAAATGGACTCCCACCTACAAAGGGCCATTTGTAATCAAGAAAATATTTTCTGGCGGTGTTATGATACTTACCACCATGGACGATGAAGATTTTATGCACCCTGTGAACGCGGACATAGTCAAAAGATACTACGCATGAAAACGACCCGCTAGGTTAACTGGCCTAGGAAAAAATAAGAGTATCCCGGTGAACCAAAAGGATTCAGGAAAAAATTAGGGATATATATAAAGATTGTACACTCGGCAAGTCGAAAACCTGAAAAGGCGGCTTGGGCAAAAAAGGGTATCCCGTTGGGATGAAAACCCGAAGGGCAGTCCAGGCAAAAGTTAGGGATTAAAGCGTATGACTATATCTCGTTGGATCATTTACGTACAACAAGCTTTGTTACTAACACCAAGTTCAAATGGTACAGATCAATTCAGTCAACTTCTTCCAACAACGAGGGATGAAATGCTTGAAGATACACATGCAATAGCAGAGTCGAAACTCGACGAGATCATTTACACATAGCTATATGTTTTGTTGTTACTTTTTACTCTTTTCATTGTTCGACGATTTCCTCTTACTAGGATTTGCGTCTCTTTGTACAAAATCTCTTGTTTATAGGCAAATTATCAATACAAATACCATTTCAAAATTCAAATTTTATTTTAGTGTTTTATGTTTTGTTTGCAAAAATGTCTAATGACTAAATTGATTGAACATATGCATATGAATATGATTACTGTTAACAAATATATGCATAAAAACAAGAATAAGCTTTTGCTAAAGACTCCAGGAGTTGGGATAGCGCCCAAGTCATCCACAAATCTCCATAAAGAAATCCCCACAGAGCTATCTTCACAAGCTCATTCCTGACAAAGATACATTCCCCACAAGTCCAATATGCCTTAAGACGGGGATTTAGGTATCTTCCAGCAATCAACCTAATCATACTCCCTAGAAGATCCCCCTAGCGGATAGAGGAGCATGATCTTTTCCCTAGCAATGTCGCCAACTTATGGAGTCCCAATCCTCATCAGAGATTATGTCATCAGCACAGTTCATAGAAATTCTCTTCCCCAGTTGAGTTTATTCCTCCAAAACTATAAAATCAGTTGTAGAATTCTCTTCTTCAGCAAGGTTCATTTCCTCAACTGAGTATATTTATTCAGCAGGGTTTATTTCCCCAACAGAATTCAGTCTCCCCAGCTTAAGTCTATTTTTCTTACTACTACAAATCACCGGAAAATTTTCTATCTCTAGCGAAGGATAGTCCAGGCTACTGTCCCCAGAGAGTTGCTACAGAATCTGAAACCGGACCAGATATCGTTTAACCTTATCCTCCCCAGTCGAGTCGGCATCTGTGATCGGGGGATCTGGAACTGACGGTTTAACGCTGGTTCGCGAAATGTCGCGGAAGCAAGAGTCGCCACCGTCTTTTATTTTCTCCAAATGGAAAGGACAAAAGCACAGAAAAATTCCTTAAAGAGATTGTTCTCGGTTCGGGAGGTAGGTTATAGAAAGGGAAGGTGTTAGCACCCTTTCTATCCATGGTTATCCATGGGCTCTTAGGTACTTGCTCAATGTGTTTTCAAAAATGTTTGCTTGCTTTTCAATGTGGGTTTAAAAAGTTTCTTTGAAAAATTTCAGTTCGACTCGTACGTCAGAGTGTTTGAAAAGTTTGCTTTGAAAGCTTTTGAAAATGTGTTGGTGAAAAGATTTTAGTTTGTTTTTGAAGAGAGAAAGTATCCATGAGTCGTCTACCTACCCTAAGGAATTCGTCTGTGTAAGTGTCCTTTAAAGTAATGCCATCCCACCATTGACAGGTAGGTAGCACCACCGTTGGAGGTGTTCGGGTCCATTCGAGTTTGTAGGGACATGGTGATCACCGGAGCAATGGGAAGACACCTTAGAAGCTACCCTCATGCCAGGTTCCCGGATCATGAGGACTTACTAAGACATCCTCTACTCGACGATCACCTTTCGAGGCAAGGCAACAGTGAGGCGTACCCTAGGGGTGGTGTGTGCGATTCGTGTATCGTTTTCATTGATATTTGTCTTGTCATGTTTATTGGTGTTCTACGCTTGATTTTATTTTTAATGCCATTCATTCTTGCATGCTTATTTAACAGTTAATATTTGCGGGAAAATAAATCTAAACTATTACAAATGGCGCGGGTCCACATCGCCAAAATTAAACCGGGCCCGATTTGACTGGAAAAAAAAATAAAGCGAATAAAAGTGCGAGAAATAAAATTGTTACAAGGCTTTGGGACATGTACATAATTATAATAAGCGACAAAGTAAAATGCGCGAAATTAATAATTAAAAGTATGGGCGTTGGACCCTTTCATAAGAAATTAAAGTTAATGAGAATTAATTAATTAGAATTAAATGTTTTTGGTATTTTATGTTTTTTAAGATTTAAAAAGAAAAAAAGAATTTATTGAAATTAAAAATAAAATGCTAAACCCTAGTTCTAATGTTTTTTAAGTTATTTAAGAAAAAGATTGAATTTTAACCTAATTTAAATCTAAGTTATTTATGTACATTTAATTATACAAAATAAAATAAATAAATAAATAATATTGTGATAAAAAAGGAAAATTTAAAAGGAATTGAAATTGTTAATTAACCTAATTCTATATTTTTTGGATTTTTATTAAAAGGAATTAAAGTTAAAAACCTAATTAAACTAAATAATTCACATATTGGTTTATAAGAACAAAAATAATTAAAATAAATAAATATTATATTTTGCCTTTTCTGATTTTATGATGTTTTTGTATTTTGTTAAAAAATAATTAATTAAATAAACAAGAATTAAAATAAACATAACAAATAAAACAAGAATAAAAAATAATAAAAAAAAAAAAGATAGTAAAGTCAAACCAGGGGGTTTCAGTCCCAATTCAGGAGGTGTTGACCCAAGAACATTGGCCCATTAAGCATTGGCCTCGTTGGACTTTTTGAATCCTGTATGATGCGTTGACTGGGAGTATAGCGTGTTCATCCATCCTATGCCTTTGGATTGATCCCCAGGAGGACGTGTCAGGCTTGATCTTGAGGCGTATGGTGCATCCTGAACCTTAGCGCTGCATGGAATAATGATTGAAAAAATATTGTTGAGAAAGTAAGAGACCTGGGGTTTGAACCCAGGTCATGAAGGTCACACGTACACACACCTGCCAGCTGAGCTATTACGCGCATGTTATTATATTGTAACAAATAAATAATAAAAAGAAACATTGGTTAGTGGCCCCCTAAAAGCGCGCGCTGGTTTGAATGAACCACCCAGTGGTTGCCAGCACATCGTCTTCCTCACGTCTTTCTTTTTTTTCTGAAATAAGATCCTATTGCAACGGTTTTGGAAGCGTGGTCTTAGGCTAGCTACAAGAAAATAGCGACTAGCGCTATGACATCAATAAATTGATCGCGAGGGTCCAGGTCTTCTCGTCTTGATGAGCTGGTTTGAATGGTCATACTTCCATGGGCTAATTTTTCCTTATCGCTAAAGCCCCAATTTTGAAGACCTGTAACCCTAGAATCTCAAACATGGCATAATCTCGTATGGTCAATAAAAACGCAATTAAAGGTAATGGTTAGCTTGGAAACTTCAATATGAACAAGAATCAATAAACAAAAATGCACAAAGATGTATGAATCATGATATACGATTTCAAAAGTTTTGCTTTACAGTTTGAGTTATAGATACCACTTCTTTGCGTTTTGGTTAATGTTAGGGATTGGCACACGTTCAGAGTTTGTCAAGGGAGCTATTGAACCAAGTTTGGAGCCTTGAATTCACCTCTAGAGTGCTTTTCAGTTTTTACTTTTATGGCAAAAATTTCAAATTGGTACTAGCCTTTTCTGCGCAGCTGAGAGTGTGTTATGATTAGGGTTTGACTCAGTGCTTATGAGGGACGGAAATTAGGTCATTAGTTGGCCTTTATCCATGCCCATGAGAGAATTGGTCTTAGGTCTTTTAGCATTAACAAACTTTTCCTTCTTTTAAGCAAGACCAAGACTTGGTGTATAATCTAACCCTAGCATGAGTTTGTGAGTTGGCACATGATATATGGAAGCTATCCCAATTCAAATGACACTATTTCATTGACTTTTGAATTTTATTTGAATTTTTAAAGATTTAAAATGAATTAAATTATCAAAAATTAAATAAAATAGAAAAATCAATATTTGGTCTTGAAATTAATCATGGGACACGTGTGTGGCATGACAAGGCTGAATCAAGTGGAAGAAAGTGGGCCCTTTTGTCAAAAATTGAAGTTTCAAGGATAGTTGACTTTTGCCATTTCACAAAAATTTCCCAACTTCTCCAATGCATAACTTGCTCAATTTTTAAGATTTTCTCATGTTCTTGGACATTTTGGAAAGGTCTTTGAGTCCTTTAACCAATGCCGTTGGTCCCATGTCATTTTGAT
The DNA here is from genome assembly GCA_948472305.1 of Vicia faba. Taxonomy (NCBI): domain Eukaryota; kingdom Viridiplantae; phylum Streptophyta; class Magnoliopsida; order Fabales; family Fabaceae; genus Vicia; species Vicia faba. Next base: position 219,538,011 of record OX451741.1, read on the forward strand.
TTTCCAATCTCAAGTTATGGCCTTTGACTTAAAGTCCCTTTTTGTTGACTTTTGAAAATGACCTATAATGTTGAAATTGATAACTTTTTGTGAGAGCATTTCTTGGACTTGAAGTATGAAGATGAGTTGTAGGAAATGTCTTTCTCTTCAAAATGAGCTCTGGATGGGATTTTTCTGATAATCCATGTGAAAGTTATGCTCTGGTCAATTTCAGTTGACTTTTTCAGCTGTCCAAATATAGCAACTTTTGCATCTTTGATGATTTCTGAGCCAAATTTTGAGAATCATGATCAAGCATTGATCAAATGATGTTTGTGGCTTCAAAATGATATGTTGACCAAAAATTTGAACTTTTGACTGTCAAATGACCATTTTGCCCCTACAGTTGACTGTAGTGCAATTTAGGGTTTTGACTGTGCAATTTTGAGCTGAATGCCTTGAAACTTGATATGAAGATGCTTGACCATGTTTGTAAGCATATGAGACTTGATTGGGCCTTTGAACACTTCCTTTTCTTGATCAGACTCAAAACCCTAATTTTGACTGTATGGGAGACTGTTGCACTGCACAACCCTTGGGGAATTTTGTAGCTTGGCTTGGCAATTTCTTGAGGAATATGGGAGGGCAAATTTTGGGGTATAACAGTTGCCCCTGTTCAATCTTCTTAGACCTGAGGATGCAGATTGGCTGACGTGCCTTTCGTAATCCGAGGGTAAAAGATGATTGGACACTAGAGTGCCCAGAAATTTGCGCTCACATGTTAGCAATGATGGGGGGAATGGGCTTATAGATGCCATCTGGATGTCTGATTGCGTAAGAGATTCCTTGGCGAGAACCTGCATACCTGCAAAACAGAAAATGAGCACCTGACACGTTGCAGGAGCTGATGTTTAGATGCCTGGTATAGATGTGTCCTGACTGGTTACAGGAGCTGAGTCTGGAGCTTCAAACGGCGATGAAAGAACCAGGGATGATTACCACCTTAGCATAAATGGTAAGAGAACCTTGGGCGACTTTAACTTCAACAACGCTTGTTGAGAAAAACATCTTGGGTGACTTTAACTTCAACAACGCTTGTTGAGAAAATCTTGGGTGTCTTTAACTTCAACAACGCTTGTTGAGAAAAATCTTGGTGACTTTAACTTCAACGATGCTCGTTGAGAAAAATCTGGGGGATTTTAACTTCAACAACGCTCGTTGAGAAAAATCTGGGGGATTTTAACTTCAACAACGCTCGTTGAGAAAAATCTGGGTGATTTTAACTTCAACAACGCTCGTTGAGAAAAATCTGGGGTGTCTTCTACTGGGATAAGAATCAGGGAGATCTTAGGGTCGATCTGACTGAACCAGAGAGGCCTTTGACTGGGTAAGCGTCAGGAAAATCTTAGGGTCGATTTAACTGAACCGGTCTAGGTCTTGAAATGTCTTCAACTGGATAAGCATCAGGGAGATCTTAGGGTCGATCTGACTGAACCAGAGAAGGCCTTTGACTGGATAAGCATCAGGAAAATCTTAGGGTCGATTTAACTGAACCGGTCTAGGTCTTGAAATGTCTTCAACTGGATAAGCATCAGGGAGATCTTAGGGTCGATCTGACTGAACCAGAGAAGGCCTTTGACTGGATAAGCATCAGGAAAATCTTAGGGTCGATTTAACTGAACCGGACAAGGTCTTGGAATATATTCAACTGGATAAGCATCAGGGAGATCTTAGGGTCGATCTGACTGAACCAGAGAAGGCCTTTGACTGGATAAGCATCAGGAAAATCTTAGGGGCGATTTAACTGAACCGGACAAGGTCTTGGAATATCTTCAACTGGATAAGCATCAGGGAGATCTTAGGGTCGATCTGACTGAACCAGAGAAGGCCTTTGACTGGATAAGCATCAGGAAAATCTTAGGGTCGATTTAACTGAACCGGAGAAGGCCTTTGACTGGATAAGTATCAGGAAAATCTTAGGGTCGATTTAACCGAACCGGTCTAGGTCTTGAAATGTCTTCAACTGGATAAGCATCAGGGAGATCTTAGGGTCGATCTGACTGAACCAGAGAAGGCCTTTGACTGGATAAGTATCAGGAAAATCTTAGGGTCGATTTAACTGAACCGGTCTAGGTCTTGAAATGTCTTCAACTGGATAAGCATCAGGGAGATCTTAGGGTCGATCTGACTGAACCAGAGAAGGCCTTTGACTGGATAAGCATCAGGAAAATCTTAGGGTCGATTTAACTGAACCGGACAAGGTCTTGGAATATCTTCAACTGGATAAGCATCAGGGAGATCTTAGGGTCGATCTGACTGAACCAGAGAAGGCCTTTGACTGGATAAGCATCAGGAAAATCTTAGGGTCGATTTAACTGAACCAGACAAGGTCTTGGAATATCTTGAGAACTTAACTGGATCTTTCCTGAAAGGTAAAGGTCAGTTATATGCAATGCATGATATGAAACAAGCAAAGATGTTCTCAATATAAATGAGACTTGTATGATATGATGTGTCTATGCATGCTATAATGATGTATGTGATGTTTTATGTATGTTTTTGTCTAGGAAAGTGAATCCTTGACGGGTGCCGGGAAGTCGTATCCTGGGCTGGTGTTGAGGAATAGATTTTGCTTCCGTTGGGGATGATGACTGCAAGAATACCGCTAGGAGAGGATGACTCCATTGTGGAATAAACTTGGCAAATGGAGGATTCTGCGGGGAGAAAAGATACTCTAGCGACCATGCTGGGAAGCAAGACTCTGTGGGAAGAGGGATGCCTTGCTGAGTGTTGATAATAGTTTGCTGGGGATAAGAAGACTTTGTCGACGACGCTCTTTCCGTGGCTTTTTGGCTGAGGATAACCCAGTTATATCCTATTAAGGAAATAACTCTTTAAATTAAGCCGGACGGCGCGTTCGTGCTCTGTGAGGGGATAAGCTTCCAGAATCTACTGGAGATAAGCTTATTGCTTGGGGAGATAAATTCCAACTTTCCTGGGGAATCAGATTGGGCTCTCCTGGGGAATTAAGATACCTGGTTGTGTTCTTCAGCTGAACCTACTTTGATACCTTGGAGGATAGAACAACTGGATTGCTTAGACAACTCTTTATTGCCCCTGTTTCTGTGGGAGAAGATACCTGTGGCGGTGCTTGATGCCTGCCGATTGACAAATCTTCTTCTGGTAGGAAAGTGACGAGATGACGGAACATAGTCGTATGCTTTGATCCCTAACTTTTGCCTGGACCGCCCTTTCGGGTTTTCAGTCCACCGGGATACCCATTTTTGCCCAAGCCGCCTTTTCAGGTTTTCGACTTGCCGGGTGTACAGTTTTTTCATATTCATCCCTTGTTTTTGCCTGAACCCTTTTGGTTCACCGGGAAGCCCTTATTTTTGCCTAGGTGTGTCAACCTAGCGGGTCTTTGATTGTGCGCAGTGTCTTTTCGACTATGTCCATGTTCTCAGAATGTAGGGAATTGCCCCTGTTAGAAGTATTGCGCTGCCGTACCACTAGAAGATGTCTGATCAGGCAAGATTCGTTGTCGGGATGCCCCAGGTGATCCAGATGGAGATTTGCTCCAGGCTGGTTGGCCTTTTGAGAGATTCTCCGAATCTTGACTGAACTGCCCCAGATGATTGGACCATGATCATGTTGTGCCCCTTGATTGGAAGTGCTTTTGTTCACTAGGTATTCATCGTGCGAATTTCCCTGCTGTTCAAACAAAAAGTCATATGCAAACAAAGTTATGTTACCAATGCAAAGCCTATGTCTGTCTTGAAGATTTTGAAAATGCATTTTTTTTCATAAAACATGTGAATGTTTGTAAAACATGATGTCAACTCTGTATTTACCGTAGGCCTTCAGGAGTCAGGATACCTTTCGTAACAGTATGCTTTCAAACTAACCCATGCTTCAGCTAGGACTTTTAAGGGTTATAACGTGGCCTGGTTCACGGTTTAAGAAACGAAGGATAAAGGCTCAAATTATTTGTACCCACCCGCTCTTCGTGATGTTCTCCAAACCTAAACTCAGTTGATCATACGTTAGACCTAGCTTGAGTCTTCGTTCTGATTTTCCGGTGATGATTCGGATATTGACAGTATATTTTGATTAGGCAGTCATTTCCTTTTTTGTTGAGGGTTTGTAGGACCTCTTTTTGATTTCGTTATCCCTTTCTTTTTTGCCTGAACTGTTTCCTTTTTTGGAATTACAGTCAGCGGGATGCCCCAGTTTCGTAAGTCCCTTTCATAGGTTTTGACTTAATGGGTTTTTCGTTTATGATTTTTTTTGATCATGACTGCCTCTCCTTTTGATTGTTCTGAACCATCACTGTCTTTGTTCGTTTTGTAAAGAACTCATTTGGTGCCATTCATTGTGCACTTGGATCAACTGAGAAGACTACCCTGCCCCGGGTTATGATTAAGGGTTTTAAATTTCGAAAAGAAAAACTCCCACTTCTTTGGCTCAGAGGGGTTGGCGAGGGATTATCATCCTTATTACTCCAGTGTTTGGGAATTGAAACAATGCCTGTACCTCATCAGCGGGGTCTGTTCAAAAGCATACTGTAGATTATGGTATCATTTTCGTCATCCTCCCTCAAGAGGCTTAGAATTATTAACCAAGAGTTGATCATCAGAAAAATATGAAACAATTTGCATATAGTGAATGCGAATATATTGATTCAAAAATAGACATAAGCGATGCATTAATGGAATAACAATGTTTTAACATGAATAAATGTTTGAACAAAAGAAAATTGCAACTTGAACATTCGAATGAACAAAACTTTCCAGTCTCAGGATTTGTCACTTCAAATGGAAGATTCTCAGCAGAAGAATTTCATTTGGCCACCCGGCATGAACTCCAGCACCCTTCCGTCGACCAAGTCCTGGATCTTGTTCTTCAAGCTCCAACAGTCATCGGTGTCATGTCCAGGACTGTCAGAATGGTAGGCACATCTTTTATCAAGGTTATAAGTAGGAGCAGAGGTGCCAGGATTCTGGGGAGGACCTTTCAAAGTAATCAGATTGGCCTCCAATAAGTGTTTCAGCATTAGAGATGGTGGTATGCCAGTCTCAGTGAAATGTCTTCCAGGAGTGTATCGCTTGCGCCGATTACCCCGTTGATGCTGGGCTTGTGAAGTAGTAGCAATTTGGAGAGGTCTATTCATTGGGCCCGGCCTTTGCCCTCTTGGAAGCTGTTCCATGACTTGGTCCCTGACTTGGGCTGGTTGCTTCATGTCTTGATGAAGCTGACTGATCATGGCCCTCAGCTCTCCTTGCTCCTGAGCTAAACCTTGAATGAGGGTCCTTTGCCCCAGCATCTGGGTCTTCAATGTGTCTACCTCAGCTTGTAGACGTTTCAGCCGTTCGTCCTTGTCATCCTCAGCATTGTTCCTGACCAGAGTCCCCGTGAGAAGTGTCCTTAACTCCTCCTGCCCCTTGGATAAATTCAGGAGGATGTCCCCGAGCCGAGCCTCTTGAGCAAGAAGGTCCTGGTTGTCTTGTTGTGAAGCCATTGCTGAAATAAACAGCGGGAAAGGTAAGTGACCTGCAACAAAGATACCTGTTATGTAAGGATGAGTATGATATGCATGCAATGTTTTCAAGGATCTCGCGGGGTAAACAAGAAAATTTGTTAGCATTGGAATTTAGAGCTTGATTGAAGGACACCCGTGTTATTGAGAACTCTTCTTCAAGAGTCAAAGGCTCACCATATCAAGTGGGTCATAGCCCCTGACTTTAGTCATCATGTCTGGTTTTGATTTCCAAACAACCTTGGTTAGGGAACCTTCTTCAGGAGTCAGAGCTCACCATATCAAGTGGGTCATAGCCTCTGACAACATTGGCTAGAGGAAAATAAATCCTCTTTGCCCCTTGCTAGATGTTTGATTTATATGACCTGTATCACAAGCCCTTGAGATCCTTGAAATGGGTTAGGATGTATGCAATGGTATGATGTCATGATATGCATGGGGTAATGTGAGTAACCCTGTTATGAGTCCCAATTAAGGACTGCAAAAACCTGCAAGAAACTTAGGATACCCTGTTATGAGTCCTAATTAAGGACTACAAACACAACCTGCAAGAGACAAATGTCAGGTAATAAGCATGCAAGTAGTTCAAGTAGGAAGGCACACAAGTCACACAAGAGAAGCCCTTAAAGTTTAGGCCAGCATGGAGTCTGGGTAGTACCCTCTTGAAGTTGGTGGGTTCAACCTGTCCTATCAAAGTAACCGGGTTCTAAGGTTCCCAATATCACGGGATTGCTTTCATTGTTCATCGTTTCGATTTAGCCACTGGACTGGCGACCGAAATATTCCAGGAAAGCAACCCTCAATTGGATGTAGTATCGAGTATCAACCAACCTCGGACTGCACCAAAGTCAGTTATCTCACTACCCTAAAGAGGCCAAGATAGTTCAATTAAGGTTCCTAAGGTCTGTTGATGCTTCACGACACCACGCGGAGGCCCCGTACTCTCCTTGACTAAACTCAAGGGTTACCGGTACACACCAAAGTGCCACATCAACGTAGTAGACTGTTTCAACCATGTCGGTATACCCCGCACAGTTCCCTCACAGCCTTGTTGCTACTTTCTAAGAAGGTATCCCCAGATCCGGGTTTAGGATCTATAGAACTCCCAAGACAGTCCCACAATTTAAAGCAAGCAAGTCAATACAATTGAAAACACAGTTATGAACTATCCCTAAGGTACACCCCACTTTAAGATATCCCCAGCAAAGTCGCCAGTTCTGTGATTGGGGGATCTGGAACTGACGGTTTAACGCTGGTTCGCGAAATGTCGCGGAAGCAAGAGTCGCCACCGTCTTTTATTTTCTCCAAATGGAAAGGACAAAAGCACAGAAAAATTCCTTAAAGAGATTGTTCTCGGTTCGGGAGGTAGGTTATAGAAAGGGAAGGTGTTAGCACCCTTTCTATCCATGGTTATCCATGGGCTCTTAGGTACTTGCTCAATGTGTTTTCAAAAATGTTTGCTTGCTTTTCAATGTGGGTTTAAAAAGTTTCTTTGAAAAATTTCAGTTCGACTCGTACGTCAGAGTGTTTGAAAAGTTTGCTTTGAAAGCTTTTGAAAATGTGTTGGTGAAAAGATTTTAGTTTGTTTTTGAAGAGAGCAAGTATCCATGAGTCGTCTACCTACCCTAAGGAATTCGTCTGTGTAAGTGTCCTTTAAAGTAATGCCATCCCACCATTGAGAGGTAGGTAGCACCACCGTTGGAGGTGTTCGGGTCCATTCGAGTTTGTAGGGACATGGTGATCACCGGAGCAATGGGAAGACACCTTAGAAGCTACCCTCATGCCAGGTTCCCGGATCATGAGGACTTACTAAGACATCCTCTACTCGACGATCACCTTTCGAGGCAAGGCAACAGTGAGGCGTACCCTAGGGGTGGTGTGTGCGATTCGTGTATCGTTTTCATTGATATTTGTCTTGTCATGTTTATTGGTGTTCTACGCTTGATTTTATTTTTAATGCCATTCATTCTTGCATGCTTATTTAACAGTTAATATTTGCGGGAAAATAAATCTAAACTATTACAAATGGCGCGGGTCCACATCGCCAAAATTAAACCGGGCCCGATTTGACTGGAAAAAAAAATAAAGCGAATAAAAGTGCGAGAAATAAAATTGTTACAAGGCTTTGGGACATGTACATAATTATAATAAGCGACAAAGTAAAATGCGCGAAATTAATAATTAAAAGTATGGGCGTTGGACCCTTTCATAAGAAATTAAAGTTAATGAGAATTAATTAATTAGAATTAAATGTTTTTGGTATTTTATGTTTTTTAAGATTTAAAAAGAAAAAAAGAATTTATTGAAATTAAAAATAAAATGCTAAACCCTAGTTCTAATGTTTTTTAAGTTATTTAAGAAAAAGATTGAATTTTAACCTAATTTAAATCTAAGTTATTTATGTACATTTAATTATACAAAATAAAATAAATAAATAAATAATATTGTGATAAAAAAGGAAAATTTAAAAGGAATTGAAATTGTTAATTAACCTAATTCTATATTTTTTGGATTTTTATTAAAAGGAATTAAAGTTAAAAACCTAATTAAACTAAATAATTCACATATTGGTTTATAAGAACAAAAATAATTAAAATAAATAAATATTATATTTTGCCTTTTCTGATTTTATGATGTTTTTGTATTTTGTTAAAAAATAATTAATTAAATAAACAAGAATTAAAATAAACATAACAAATAAAACAAGAATAAAAAATAATAAATAAAAAAAAGATAGTAAAGTCAAACCAGGGGGTTTCAGTCCCAATTCAGGAGGTGTTGACCCAAGAACATTGGCCCATTAAGCATTGGCCTCGTTGGACTTTTTGAATCCTGTATGATGCGTTGACTGGGAGTATAGCGTGTTCATCCATCCTATGCCTTTGGATTGATCCCCAGGAGGACGTGTCAGGCTTGATCTTGAGGCGTATGGTGCATCCTGAACCTTAGCGCTGCATGGAATAATGATTGAAAAAATATTGTTGAGAAAGTAAGAGACCTGGGGTTTGAACCCAGGTCATGAAGGTCACACGTACACACACCTGCCAGCTGAGCTATTACGCGCATGTTATTATATTGTAACAAATAAATAATAAAAAGAAACATTGGTTAGTGGCCCCCTAAAAGCGCGCGCTGGTTTGAATGAACCACCCAGTGGTTGCCAGCACATCGTCTTCCTCACGTCTTTCTTTTTTTTCTGAAATAAGATCCTATTGCAACGGTTTTGGAAGCGTGGTCTTAGGCTAGCTACAAGAAAATAGCGACTAGCGCTATGACATCAATAAATTGATCGCGAGGGTCCAGGTCTTCTCGTCTTGATGAGCTGGTTTGAATGGTCATACTTCCATGGGCTAATTTTTCCTTATCGCTAAAGCCCCAATTTTGAAGACCTGTAACCCTAGAATCTCAAACATGGCATAATCTCGTATGGTCAATAAAAACGCAATTAAAGGTAATGGTTAGCTTGGAAACTTCAATATGAACAAGAATCAATAAACAAAAATGCACAAAGATGTATGAATCATGATATACGATTTCAAAAGTTTTGCTTTACAGTTTGAGTTATAGATACCACTTCTTTGCGTTTTGGTTAATGTTAGGGATTGGCACACGTTCAGAGTTTGTCAAGGGAGCTATTGAACCAAGTTTGGAGCCTTGAATTCACCTCTAGAGTGCTTTTCAGTTTTTACTTTTATGGCAAAAATTTCAAATTGGTACTAGCCTTTTCTGCGCAGCTGAGAGTGTGTTATGATTAGGGTTTGACTCAGTGCTTATGAGGGACGGAAATTAGGTCATTAGTTGGCCTTTATCCATGCCCATGAGAGAATTGGTCTTAGGTCTTTTAGCATTAACAAACTTTTCCTTCTTTTAAGCAAGACCAAGACTTGGTGTATAATCTAACCCTAGCATGAGTTTGTGAGTTGGCACATGATATATGGAAGCTATCCCAATTCAAATGACACTATTTCATTGACTTTTGAATTTTATTTGAATTTTTAAAGATTTAAAATGAATTAAATTATCAAAAATTAAATAAAATAGAAAAATCAATATTTGGTCTTGAAATTAATCATGGGACACGTGTGTGGCATGACAAGGCTGAATCAAGTGGAAGAAAGTGGGCCCTTTTGTCAAAAATTGAAGTTTCAAGGATAGTTGACTTTTGCCATTTCACAAAAATTTCCCAACTTCTCCAATGCATAACTTGCTCAATTTTTAAGATTTTCTCATGTTCTTGGACATTTTGGAAAGGTCTTTGAGTCCTTTAACCAATGCCGTTGGTCCCATGTCATTTTGATTTTCCAATCTCAAGTTATGGCCTTTGACTTAAAGTCCCTTTTTGTTGACTTTTGAAAATGACCTATAATGTTGAAATTGATAACTTTTTGTGAGAGCATTTCTTGGACTTGAAGTATGAAGATGAGTTGTAGGAAATGTCTTTCTCTTCAAAATGAGCTCTGGATGGGATTTTTCTGATAATCCATGTGAAAGTTATGCTCTGGTCAATTTCAGTTGACTTTTTCAGCTGTCCAAATATAGCAACTTTTGCATCTTTGATGATTTCTGAGCCAAATTTTGAGAATCATGATCAAGCATTGATCAAATGATGTTTGTGGCTTCAAAATGATATGTTGACCAAAAATTTGAACTTTTGACTGTCAAATGACCATTTTGCCCCTACAGTTGACTGTAGTGCAATTTAGGGTTTTGACTGTGCAATTTTGAGCTGAATGCCTTGAAACTTGATATGAAGATGCTTGACCATGTTTGTAAGCATATGAGACTTGATTGGGCCTTTGAACACTTCCTTTTCTTGATCAGACTCAAAACCCTAATTTTGACTGTATGGGAGACTGTTGCACTGCACAACCCTTGGGGAATTTTGTAGCTTGGCTTGGCAATTTCTTGAGGAATATGGGAGGGCAAATTTTGGGGTATAACAGCATCCATATCGGAAACTCGGTCAGACAGCACCTCAGGAGGTGGTCCATCTCTTTTATCCCCAGACAGGGTATATAAGAACTAAATTCCCCCAGTAGAGCGATGAACGATCAATTTTCCTGGAATTTCTCTATCCCCAAGCAGAAGTCAAATATTCCCAGCAGAGTATCCTCAAAATAGAAAGCGGGAATTCCCAGCGGAGTATCCTCAAAATAGAAAGCGGGAATCCCCAGCAGAGACATTCTAAACAAGATTGAAGGTTCATATATTTCATCTCCAAAGAAAGTCATAAATTTATTTTCCCCAATAAAGATGTTATACGAAGCTACCAATACACTTCAACGACATCTTGCATCCATATGTCATTTACAAGCATCATAGCATATGCATACGAAACGCATATAGCACACTCTCATTTAATTTGAGAACATCATTACGCAATGCCTTACATACCCCATGAAATTGCATAAACACTAACTTTGTTTTTCAGGTAGAGTCTACATATAGAATAATATCATCAATAATTCTCAAACAAGTCGCAGATTAATTCTCGAAACAAGACGAGGCAACTATCTGTATGACCAGGTCCAAGATTAATTCCTGAAATAAGACGGGGCAACTATCTATACGACAAGACGATATGAATTCCCGAAACAGGACGGGTTTACCAACAAAAGCAGGTCCAAGATTAACTCCCGAAACAGGACGGGGCAACTATATGTATGACCGAGCGAAGATTAGCTCCCGAAACAGGACGGGGAAACTATCTTTATAACCAGGAAAAGATTAACTCCTGAAATAGGACGGGGAAACTATCGATGTGGCCAGGTGGTATGAATTCCCGAAATAGGACAGGTTTACCAACAAAAAAGTAGATTGTAGATCAATTCCCAAAACAGAAAGGGGTGACTATCTATAGGATAAACATCTCCCTCAGAGACTAAATCTGATAAGCAGCTACTTAAACACCTACCCCATAGGTTCATTCTGGAAAGCATTCCTCAGATACAGTCGAACGTAGACTCATTCTGACACATTTATCAACAGTTACTTTGGATGGCATCTATAAGACCATCTCTGACAACATTTCGTTGCCTATCCAAATGGCATATTTAATCCCATTCAAGCAATACAATCAATCAACAACGTTACTTTTTGCACAGGCGAGTGCAAATTTCTGGGCACTTAAGTGTTCAATCATCTTCTACCTTCAAGTTACGAATGGCAGACAGACCAATCTAACTCTTCATGTTTAAGAAGATTAAACAGGGGCAGATGTTCTACCCCAAAATTTTCCCTCCCTCTTCTTCAAGACACTCTCCTAGGGTTCTCAAATGCTTAAGGTTGCCCAAGAATTGATCAGACAAATTCTCCTCCTAAGTAATGGGTCCACAACTAGGGTTTCATCTTTCACAAGGGAATTTGGGTTTCTAAGGTCTTAAATGGAATTAATGGTCTCTTATATGTCTCCAAGAATTCTCATACCAAGTTTCAAGCCTTGCATCACAAGTTTGCTAAGTTAGTGGCTCAGATGACTGAAAATCAACTTTATTGGGTAAAAAGTCAATTATGGTCAACATAAGTCAAACTTTAAGATTTTTGGTCAAAATCAATATTTTGATGTCATATTCATCATTTTATCAAGGTTTAATCATGATTCCTCAAGAAAAACCCCCAAATCATCAAAAGTCAAAAGTTGCCAAATTAGGGTTTCCTTAGGAGAAGTCAACTGAACTTTGACCAAGCATAACTTTCACATGATTCATAAGTTTTATCCAAACCAAATCTCATTTTGAAGGAATTTCAATTTTATACAACTTCGTATCTCTAAGCTCAAGTCCAAAAAATGCTTCATTTGAGAGGTATGAGCCAATACATTACAGGTCATTTCAAATGTCAACAAAAAGACACTTTTTGTCAAGGCAACTTACATCATGATAAATTCTCCAAATGCAAAAATGATAAAAAGAGGGATTGTAGAGGATATCTTGAGATTTCCAAAAAGTCACATATCACCTTCAAAAGATAAAAATTGAGAGAGTTATGACTAGTGCAAGTTGGTAAATTTTGAGCAAATACATGAAGTTCAAATTGAGCAAACTTGATATTTTGGGCTAATGGGCCATTATTTCATAGTCCAAACGTGTTTTGCAGCTTATAATGGACCTCATATATTAATCTTGCACCCTTTGACCTTTTATTTCATTTATTTTCATTTTTGTCCATTATTAATTCAAAATAAATTAAATAAATGTCAAATGATTGGACTTAGGCGCATGGATTTGGTCTTGGGCCAAATTTGAAGCCCAAAAGCTCATATACAGCTAGCAACTCGTGTGAGGTCATGGAAGATATGATTGGATCAAAATAGAAACTTTCCATGCAAAAATTCAAATAAAATATTTTCACCATGATGTACAAATATTTTTCTATATTTGTTGACCTAATACACTCTCCTATATTTATTCAACAAAATCAGATCCAAGGCACCACGCATGCAGCCTCTTTGAAAAACCCTAAAGCTCACAAAAATTTCAAGAATTAGGGAAAGCTCAAAACCCTTTCTGCAATTGTTCTCACTCAAAGCCAGTTATCAAATCATTCTTCTGAGACTTCCAGGAGTTCATCCAAACGTTTTGCCAAGCCAAATCGTTTCCAGAACAGGCTACCCAAGTCGCGTCAGTATTGGTAGAATTTCTGAACTCAAAACTTTAATTTACGTATTGTTGATTGATTTGATGCATGTGTACATGTTCATGATGGTGTTTGTGACTGTTTAGGACCATTAGTTGCAAGCTCTAACGCAGGATCCGAGTTTCACCATGTCTAGGGCAAAAAACTCGTGAACCTTCATACTCAGTGATACAGGTCGTGTTGGTTGAAACTGACCCCACCATTGAATTCGCAGGGTCCAACATAATTGATCTATGCTCTTTATTTGTTTGTTTGGATTGGTTTTGTAGGGTTTTAAAAAAAACACCCATCGGAGATGATGGTGTTTTCCACCCTCCACGGTGGTTTGACCCCCTTGACTCATTGTGTGGCAGTTTGAGGAAGCCGGATTGGTTGACACTTGGTGCAAGGTCCCACTAGCGCTGGTGTTTTTTTTAATTAAAAAATCAATGCATTTTTATTATTTATTATTTTGTTTGTGTGTTAATCAACAGATGTACAGCCACCCCAGTGGCAAGCGAGTGCATGTTAAGGCATATGTGTCCCAGGGTGTGGGTTCGATCCTGGCGTTTGCAATATTTTTTTTACATTTTTTCTATTTTGTAGATCCAGTGTAGTAGCCCATGCGCCTCAACGATGCACCCTCTCGTCATCACCCTTGGATCTTAATAGATCCAGATCCAGCGCCCTAGATGTCCCCCCCCCCCCCCCCCCCCGATGAACCTCCTGGAGCCATCCTCACTGGATCCAATGCAGGCATCCTAGGTCTTGTCTCTTTGGGCCTAACGATTTACCTTGCCACCCCCCTCCCCTTGTTTGCTTCAATACAGGCCCAATCTCTATCTTTTTTATTTTAACTATTATTTCTTTTTTTAAACATAATTAGATTAGTTTCTTTTTTTAAATTAAAATTAATTTAGACTTTAGGTTTTTTAATTAAGTTAACTAATCATTTTTTTAATAATAATCAAATTAATTTCATTTTTTTAATCAACATTAATTTAGTTCTTTTAGGTTTTTTATTAAACCCTTTTTTTTCTTAATTAAAAATCAATTTAGGTTTTTCTAGGTTTTAATTAATCAATTCCTTTTCTTAATCAACATTAATTGTTTTTTTAGATTAATCACAAACATTTCTTTTTTCATAAAAACCAACAAAAGAACATTTCCTTTCCCGTTGATTCCAATTTTTCCTTTAATGTTGCATTTGGGAATTTTTATCATTATGTAACTGCTTACGATTTGTAATAGATAATTAGGATTTTATTCTTACCCCGCATTTTATTACTTGTACCCACCATTCCCGAAACCTTGTAATAGCGTAGGACTCTTTACTTTCTGCCTTTACTTTTCGCATTTATGCTTTGTATATATTGTTGTTAGCTTAATAGGATTGTATGGCAAAGAATAGAAGCGAACGATAGCTAACCTAACACAAGAATAAAAATAACTAAAACACGAATCACTCGTACATGCGTACCTCTAGGGTAACCTCCCTTGTCGCCTCAGAAAGAAAATAGTCATGTCCCTCGAACATGGAGACGCTTTAGCAAAGACCCTCGATTAAAAAGATCGTAGTCCCTCGATGACCCTTTCGATGCTACCTTCGGTAAACGATCTAGTCCCTTACGAATTGCTAAAGTGCCCATACGAGTTGCCTTCGATGACTGTACAATAACTTGCGCCTATCTCTTCACATCCAACGATAGGGCTTCCTACTAACTAATGATAGGATAGCACTATCTAAAGGAGGAGGAAATAACACGAAAGACTTTGAGTAGGTTGACAGCTGTTAATCGCTTGCTGACAAACGAAACAAATAATTTTTCACAATTACACTTTCAAAAATATTTTCAAAACCAATACTTTGTACACATTCTCAAAAATAGAAACGAGGATCATTACAAAGTCTTGCCTTACTATTGACATGATTTCAAAATATTTTTAAACACATTCATAAAGCATTTTCAAAGTGAGCTAGGGATTAAGAGCCCGTAGATAACTACATATGAAAAGGGTGCTAACACGTTCCCTTTTCATAACCTACCCCCCCGAACTCAATAAATCTCAAAGGTCTTTCCTGTTCTTTTCACCTTTTCCTTATTGGATAAAATAAAAGTCGGTGGCGACTCTTGCTATCCACAACATTTATGTTAAAATGCAAAACCAAGTCAGTTCTCCCACCGTATTACATATATCATCATTATATACTTCGATTTCCTTATGCATTAGATCATGGAATAGGGTTGTCATAGCCCTCTGGTACGTTGCACCAGCGTTCTTCAATCCAATGGGCATCACTCTGTAATATAATATTCCCCAGGGTGTGATAAATGTTGTTTTTTCCATGTCCTCGGGAGCCATCCTAATTTGATTGTATCCAGAAAATCCATCCATGAACGAGAACACTTTGAATTTTGATGTGCTATCAACCAACATATCAATATGTGGTAATGGAAAATTGTCTTTTGGACTTGCTTTATTTAAATCTCTATAATCAACACACATGCAGACTTTTCTGTCTTTCTTTGGTATTGGAACAATATTGGCAATCTACTGAGGGTACACTGATGTCACAAGAAAACCAGCATCAATATGCTTCAAAACTGGTTCTTTAATCTTCATTGTCATGTCAGGATGAGTTCTTAGCAGATTTTGCTTGATTGGCGAACATTCTAGCTTTAGCGGCAAATGATGTTCCACAACATCGATGTCTAAACCAGGCATGTCTTGATAAGACCAAGAAAAGATATCCACATACTCTTTCAGCAACTTAATCAACCTACTCTTCACATCGGGGTAAAGCAGTACCCCAATCTTGACTTCTTTCGGATCTTTCTCTGAACCCAAGTTAATCGTCTCCAACGGCTCTTTATACGGCTGAATGGTATTTTCCTCACATTCAAGCAATCGTGAAACCTCTTCTGGGATTTCATCATATTCTTCTTCTCCAGCCACATACACAGGATATTCAAAGTTGGAAGAGGGTGCAGATTCATTGTACTCAACGGGTTTTTTTAATTAATCTGCACATATGATTTATGATTGATTTTAGAAACTGACAGATGTAACAAGTGATTATGAAGATTTATTTACATTTATTATTTATTTTGAAAGGTTTTTTCTTATTACCATTTTCCAAGAAAAACTGAAAATAAAGACACAATTTAGAAATTAAAAACAACCTTTATTAATGATCTTAAAATTCAAAACAAAAGACACGCCCATACAACATCACTTTCACCTTGGGCGAAGTGAAAGACTTTTGAAAAGACAAACAAAAAACAAATTACTTTGAAATATGAATGCAAGAAGGAATATCAATAGTGATCCAATTCTGGATTTTGACTCCATGTGTCACAAAGTTCAGCATCTCTTGCTCTGGCTCATCTTCAAGAATAGTGTTGATCTTTGGAGTAGCCGGATGGAGATATCCCGCACTGTGAAAGATGTATTTATATTTACTCAAAGCGGGCTTTGGCTTCACAACTTCATTCTTCATGGAGAAACCCAAACCAGTCCCATCCTTATTCACAGGTGGATTAATAACCTACCCCCACACCTTACTTGGTCCATTATGTACTACTTGTTGTGCATCCTTAAATAAGGTGATAGAATCTTCATTCTTCCTTATTGTGATATGGTGGGAAGAACTAACTGTTTTTTGGAATGCTGGTTTGTGTTTTGCGTTTGTTTTCACAAAATGTCGTGGTAAGTAAAAGTCGCCACCGACTCTTATTTTATCCAACAAGGAAAGGAAAAAAGCACAGAAAAATTCCTTTTTCGAGATATTTCTCGGGTTCGGGGGGTAGATTATAGAAAGGAAAGGTGTTAGCACCCCTTCTATATGTGGTTATCCACGGGCTCTTAGGTACATGCTCAATTGTTTTTAAAATTTCTTTCTTAGTGCTTGTGGTTTTGAAAAAAAAATTATTTGAAAACTTCGATTTAACTCTTGCTTTTGTCCTCAAGAGCGTATGAAGTGTTTTTTGAAAACTTTGTTCGAAAAGTGTAAGTGTGAAAAGTTTTTGTTTTGAAAGAGCAAGTATCTAAGAACCATCTACCTACTCGAAAAAGGAATCGTTCTATGTTATCTTCCTTTAGACAATGCTATCTTACTATTGATGAGTAGGTAGCACCGTCGTTGGAGTTTAAGGGTCAATTCAAATTAGGGACTTACGGTCACTAAAGCAATGTTAGGATGCATTAGCGGTAACCCTAATGTCTTAGATCATTTATTTGAGGCAACAATATCTGAGGCAACCGTTTCGAGGCGACTATGATCTTTTAGACAAGAGGACGACCTCTAAAATGACCTATACTCAATGACCGTGTACGAAGGCAACCAAGTGGGGTGTACCCTAAGAGTGCGCATGTGCGAGTGTGTCGTTTTCAGTTATTTTCATCTTTGTACATGTTAAGGGTGATCTAAGTTGACTTTAGGTTAAAACATTCAGTCTTGTCATGCCATCCTATTATCAAACATCTAACAGTTATAATTTGTGGAAATAAAATGCGGAATTTAAATTACAAGGCGTCGGGTATTTACATCGCCAAAGACAAACTCTTTAAAAATAAATAAAGCGATAAAAGATAAATAAAAGTCCTATTAAGCTATTACAATCCGGGAGCAAGTACATAAATGGATAAAAGAAAGCAACGCGTGCGAGAAATTAAATCGAGCGCAAATTAGGGTTTTGACCCTTTTTTGAAAGAAAATATCATTTTTGTTGTTTTTATTTTAGGAAAGAAATTAAACCTAAATTAATTACTAAACTAAATTAATAAATTAATTAATAAAAATAAATTATTTTTGGTTTTTTGGTATTTTAAGAAAGAAAATAAAGATTAATTGAATTAGTAAAAATCTAATTAAATCTAATTTAATTTTAATTGTTTACAAAAATATGTTAAAGTTATTCTAATTAAAACCTAAGTTAATTTAATTAGTGTTTATTAATAAAATTAAAATTAAAATTTGATTTGATAAAGAAAATATTTTCGTGGTTTTAATTTTATAAAGAAAAGAATTTTTTTGATTGGTTCGAATTTAAACAAAAATAATAAAACAATTAAAATAAACAAAATAAATAAAATAGAAAGAGAGAGGGGTTTGGGCCTGAAATTGGGTGTCTGAATAGCAATGATGAGGCCTAAAACATGCTGGCCTTGTTTGACTTTTTTGATTTGGTGTGCATGCGCTGACTTGGACCATGGTAGACCTTCAGATCTTGGCCACCATATTTGGCCTTTGGTCATCTAGCCACTGGATGCTTGATGGTGTATGGTATGTTGCATGCTTGGATATGTACATGATCACCTGAAGAAGAAAAATATCAAAGAAAGTGGGGGACTTGGGATTCAAACCCAGGTCCTGATGGATATTACCAATGCACGCTTACCACTAGGCCACTTTTCCTTGTTTGTTAATATAATAGGAATAATATATATTATATGAAAACAAAAACTATTGTCAGAAAAATATAAAAAACGTGCGTGGTTTGAATGGCCCAATGAGGGGGCGCCACGCATCGTCTACAACCTTCCATCTGTGGCTAAAACCCTGTAAAACCTATAGCTACGGACACAGACCGTCACTATAAGTTGTGCATACTCCAAAATCCGATGTAGGCCATGAAAATGAATTCCAAGGGCATGGTTGTGCTCGTCTCATCATCCCGGTCACAACCATACCCTTCTTGGTGGTCAATTATTCCTGAAACAAAAACGCCCAAAAATATCCAGGAAACCCTAGCTATGGCATTGAGTAATACAGGTCATGTAAATGAAATTAAATAAAGCCAAAAGCTTGGAAATGTTGAGAGAATCACAAATATGTAGTTAGTTTGTTCAAATGATGCAAGAATGGATCAAATCGAATCCAAGAACAGAGCTAGGTAACGAGGGACTTACAGCGCGTTTGGGCGTATAAGCAAGCTTGCTTTTGATCCAGGAAGATTGAGTGAACACTCAGGAAGAGATTGGGACAGGTCTCAGCTTCTGAAAGTGCCTCTAGTTATGGTTTCGATTTCAAGTTTTTGGTGACTTTTTTCAAACTTTGTTCTGCCTATGCCTTCACTTTCCAACCCTTGTTTCGATCTGTTTTGCTTCCTTATGTACTAGGGAATGTATTAGGGTAAGAATTATGGATTAAATCTTCTCCCATCAATGCTTGCCAATTTGATTTGATTCATTCTTTACAACTTGCCAAATTTGACAAATCTCAATCTTTTTGCACATGATATTGTATGATTCGAGTTTGTTGATGATAATGATGATAATTACAACCTGAAACAGCCAAAAGATCTCATGTAATCAAAGTTTTGGATTTTAAATGATTTAATTTGATTTAAAATGAATAAATTCAATAAAAAAATCAAATAAAATAATAAAAATAAAATATGTGCTCATGGCTGAATCTAGGACACGTGGGTAATTATGCAAGCTCAAATCAAGTGGAAAAGAATGGGCCCATTTGACAAAATTTGAAGTTTTTGGGGATAGTTGACTTTTGGCAATTTTGCAAAAATATCCAAATTCAACAATGCATAACTTCTTCAATTTTGAACTTTTGGAAGTGTTCTTTGACTTTTTAGAAAGCTTGAGATGTCCTCTAACAAACCCTTTTGGTCTCATCTCATTTTGATATTCCACGCTCAAGTTATAAGCTTTGGAAAAAAAAGGTGTTTTTGTTGACTTTCAAAAATGACCTATAATGTCCAAATTCATAACTTCTTGTGAGTGCAGTTTTTGATCTTGGGGTATGAATATGGATCGTAGTAAATTGTATCCTCTTCATAATGAGCTTTGGATGGGTCATTTCTCATAAAGTATGAGAAAGTTATGCTTGGTCAAAGTTGAGTTGACTTTTCCTACAAAACCCTAATTTAGCAACTTTTGAGTCTTGATGAATTTTGAGCAATCCTTGATGAATCATGATCAACCCTTGATCAAATTATGAAATATCCTTCAAAATGAGAATTTTGACAAAAATTTTGAAGTTTGACAGTTTGTAGGTCACAATTGACTTTTGCCCTAGCACAGTCGATTTTTGGATCCTTTGAGCAATTGACTGAGCAAACTTCCTCTTCAAGGCTTGAAATTTGGAATGGATGATCTTGATAACATATTAGGACATTTTGGAGCACTTGAGGTCTTTTGGATTCAAAGATCTTGATGCAACACAAAACCCTAATTTGTGGTTGACTGCCTTAGGAGATAGCTTGTCTGACCAACTCTTGAGCAAACTTGAGCAACTTGGAGATTTTTCTTGCAATGTCTTTAAGAATATGAAAGGGAAAATTTTGGGGTACAACAGTTGCCCCTGTTCAATCTTCTTAAACCTGAGGATGTAGATTGGCTTTCGTGCCTTTTGTGATCCGAAGGTGGAAGATGATTGAACACAAGAGTGCCCAGTAATTTGCACTCGCATGAAGTGGTATCAGCCTTGTGATGTCGGGAATGGGCTTACAGATGCCATTTGGAGATTGCTAACGGGAGGATGGGCTTAAAGATTCCATCTGTATGAATGTCGATCGCATAAGAGATTCCTTAGCGAGAACTTGCATACTTGTGGTTGTGGAAGGTTCCGCTGGGGAAACCAGATCTTTGTTGAGATTTAGGAACTTGCTTGTACTTCAGCTGAGAGAACATCTCCGCTGAGTTTTAAGAACTTGTCCGTAATTCAACTGGGAGAAATTTGTCGAGATTTAGAACCTTATCTGTAATTCAATCGAGACTAATTCAGTTGAGATTTAAGAA
Source organism: Vicia faba (assembly GCA_948472305.1). Classification (NCBI taxonomy): domain Eukaryota; kingdom Viridiplantae; phylum Streptophyta; class Magnoliopsida; order Fabales; family Fabaceae; genus Vicia; species Vicia faba. The sequence continues at coordinate 219,558,901 of OX451741.1, forward strand.
ACGGTCAGTACTTCGACTAAGGAGGAGTGCTGAGATTTAGAACCTTATCTGTAATTCAACCGAGACTAATTCAGTTGAGATTTAAGAACCGGTCAGTACTTCGACTGAGGGAAACATCTTCATCGAGATCTAGGAATTGTCTGTACTTCAACGGAGAATAATTCTGTTGAGATTTAAGAACTCGTTCACACTTCGACGGAGGAAAATTGTCGAGATTTAGAACCTTATCTGTAATTCAACCGAGACTAATTCAGTTGAGATTTAAGAACCGGTCAGTACTTCGAATGAGGGAAACATCTTCATCGAGATCTAGGAATTGTCTGTACTTCAACGGAGGATAATTCTGTTGAGATTTAAGAACTCGTCCACACTTCGACGGAGGAAAATTGTCGAGATTTAGAACCTTATCTGTAATTCAACCGAGACTAGTTCAGCTGAGATTTAAGAACCGGTCAGTACTTTGACTGAGGGAAACATCTTCATCAAGATCTAGGACTGTCTGTACTTCAACGGAGAATAATTCTGTTAAGATTTAAGAACTCGTCCACACTTCGACGGAGGAAAATTATCGAGATTTAGAACCTTATATGTAATTCAACCGAGACTAATTCAGCTGAGATTTAAGAACCGGTCAGTACTTCGACTGAGGAGGAGTGCCGAGATTTAGAACCTTATCTGTAATTCAACCTAGACTAATTCAGTTGAGATTTAAGAACCAGTCAGTACTTCGACTGGAGGAAACATCTTCATCGAGATCTAGGAACTGTCTGTACTTCAATGGAGAATAATTCTGTTGAGATTTAAGAACTCGTCCACACTTCTACGGAGGAAAATTATCGAGATTTAGAACCTTATCTGTAATTCAACCGAGACTAATTCAGTTGAGATTTAAGAACTGGTCAGTACTTCGACTGAGGGAAACATCTTCATCGAGATCTAGGAACTGTCTGTACTTCAACGGAGGATAATTCTGTTGAGATTTAAGAACTCGTCCATACTTCGACGGAGGGAAATTGTCAAGATTTAGAACCTTATCTGTAATTCAACCGAGATTAATTCAGCTGAGATTTAAGAACCAGTCAGTACTTCGACTGAGGGAAACGTCTTCATCAAGATCTAGGACTGTCTGTACTTCAACGGAGAATAATTTTGTTGAGATTTAAGAACTCGTCCACACTTCGACGAAGGAAAATTGTCGAGATTTAGAACCTTATTTGTAATTCAACCGAGACTAATTCAGCTGAGATTTAAGAACCGGTCAGTACTTCGACTGAGGGAAACATCTTCATCAAGATCTAGGACTGTCTGTACTTCAACGGAGAATAGTTCTGTTGAGATTTAAGAACTCGTCCACACTTCGACGGAGGAAAATTATCGAGATTTAGAACCTTATATGTAATTCAACCGAGACTAATTCAGCTGAGATTTAAGAATCGGTCAGTACTTCGACTGAGGGAAACATCTTCATCAAGATCTAGGACTGTCTGTACTTCAACAGAGAATAATTTTGTTGAGATTTAAGAACTCGTCCACACTATGACGGAGGAAAATTATCGAGATTTAGAACCTTATCTATAATTCAACCGAGACTAATTTAGTTGAGATTTAAGAACCGGTCAGTACTTCGACTGAGGGAAACATCTTCATCGAGATCTAGGAACTGTCTGTACTTCAACGGAGGATAATTCTGTTGAGACTTAAGAACTCGTCCACACTTCGACGGAGGAAATTGTCGAGAGAATAATTCTGTTGAGATTTAAGAACTCGTCCACACTTCGACGGAGGAAAATTGTTGATATTTAGAACCTTATCTGTAATTCAATCGAGACTAATTCCGTTGAGATTTAAGAACCGGTCAGTACTTCGACTGAGGGAAACATCTTCATCAAGATCTAGGACTGTCTGTACTTCAATGGAGAATAATTTTGTTGAGATTTAAGAACTCGTCCACACTACGACGGAGGAAAATTGTCGAGATTTAGAACCTTATCTGTAATTCAACCGAGACTAATTCCGTTGAGATTTAAGAACTGGTCAGTACTTCGACTGAGGGAAACATCTTCATCGAGATCTAGGAACTGTCTGTACTTCAATGGAGAATAATTCTGTTGAGATTTAAGAACTCGTCCACACTTCGACGGAGGAAAATTGTCAAGATTTAGAACCTTATCTTTAATTCAACTGAGACTAATTCAGTTGAGATTTAAGAACCGGTCAGTACTTCGACTGAGGGAAACATCTTCATCGAGATCTAGGAATTGTTTGTACTTCAACGGAGAATAATTCTGTTGAGATTTAAGAACTCGTCCACACTTCGACGGAGGAAAATTGTCGAGATTTAGAACCTTATCTTTAATTCAACCGAGACTAATTAAGTTGAGATTTAAGAACCGGTCAGTACTTCGACTGAGGGAAACATCTTCATCGAGATCTAGGAATTGTCTATACTTCAATGGAGAATAATTCTGTTGAGATTTAAGAACTCGTCCACACTACGACGGAGGAAAACTGTCGAGATCTATAACCTTATCTGTAATTCCACCGAGACTAATTCAGTTGAGATTTAAGAACCGGTCAGTACTTCGACTGAGGGAAACATCTTCATCGAGATCTAGGAACTGTCTGTACTTCAATGGATAATAATTCTGTTGAGATTTAAGAACTCGTCTACACTTCGACGGAGGAAAATTATCGAGATTTAGAACCTTATCTTTAATTCAACCGAGACTAATTCAGTTGAGATTTAAGATTCGGTCAGTACTTCAACTGAGGGAAACATCTTCATCAAGATATAGGAACTGTCTGTACTTCAACGGAGAATAATTCTGTTGAGATTTAAGAACTCGTCCATACTATGACGGAGGAAAACTGTCGAGATCTAGAACCTTATCTGTAATTCAACCGAGACTAATTTAGTTGAGATTTATGAACCGGTCAGTACTTCGACTGAGGTAAAAGCTTCATAGCTTTGAATGAGATTTTGGCCGCGTCTTTCCTGAAAGGTAAAGGTTAGTTGTATGTAATGCATGATATGTATCAAGCAATAATGTTCTCAAAATAAATGAGATTGTGTTATATGATGCGTATATTCATGTATCATGATGTATGAAAATGTAATGCTTTTAGCTGGGGAAAATAAATCCCGGATAACTGCTGTAGAAAAAGAGTTGAATTCTTCGTTTCCGCTGGGGATGGCGAACGAAGATGACTGTGAGAATAAACCTGCAGGAGAGGACAACTCCGTTGGGGAATAAACTGATGAGGAGATTACTCTGTGGGGAAGAGATGTTCTGCTGAGGATTCCACTGATAAATTCCGCTGGGGATGAATTACCGTTGCTGGTGATACTGAATCCTGTTGGGGATTGAATTCTTGTTTATGAAAGGAAAGAACTCCGCTGGGGATGATCTTTCAGTTGCGACTTCACTGGGGATAACCTTTTTAGACTCTAATGGGGATAATCCTTTGAGCTCTGCTGGGGACAATATTCCAAAGTCTACTGGGCATGATTCTCCAAACTCCACTGGGGAAGATTTTTCAGACTGCACTGGGAAAAATTTCAAACTCCACTAGGGATATTTTGTATTCTGCCGGGGAATATTCTTATACTCTGCTGGGGAATATTAAGACCTTTCAGTGCTGATGGTAAATAAACTCTGCTTTGGGAGAATATTACTGATTCATTCACAGTTGCGAGTTCTCATCTGGGGAGAGTTAATATTACTGTCTTTTTCTTTTACTCTGCGGGGAGTGAATGTTACTGGAATGCGTACTGAGGATATGACAATGGCTTTGCACCGAGACTTTTTTGCCCCTGTTTCTGCGGGAGAAGGTGCATGCGGAGGCCTTGTGGATCGAGTATTATCCCAACCTATGAGGTGTTTGGTAACTTTCGATTGAAGTCACAAGTCTTCTTCTGGTAGTCTAGTGACAAGATAACGGGACATAGTCGTACGCTTTGATCCCTAATTTTTGCCTGGACCGCCCTTTCGGATTTTCAGTCCACCGGGATACCCTTTTTTGCCCAAGCCGCCTTTTCAGGTTTTCGACTTGCCGGGTGTACATATTTTTTCATTTTCATCCCTTATTTTTGCCCGAACCCTTTTGGTTCGCCGGGAAGCCCTTATTTTTGCCTAGGCCAGTCAACCTAGCAGGTCTTTGATTATGCATAGTACTTTTTTGGCTATGTCCACGCTCTCAGAGTGTAGGGAGTTGTCACTGACAGTAGTGTCGTGTTACCATACTACCAGAAGATGTTTGATAATGCAAGATTTGTTGCTGGAATTCATGTCCAATGCCCCAATTGATTCAGATGGAGATTTGACCCTGGCTATTTGGCGTTTTGAGAGGTTCCTTGAATCTTGACTTGACTTCCCCAGATTATGGACAATGATCATGTCGTGCCCCTTGATTGGAAGTGTTTTTCCACTTGAGGTGATCCTTTTTATTGAGAAGGTTTTTGTTCACTAGATATTCTTCGTGCGAACTTCTCTGCTGTTTGAACAAATAGTCATATGCAAACAATGTTATTTCAAGAATGCAAAGCTTATGTTTGTCTTGAGGTTTTGAAAATGCAGTTATTTTTAGTAAAACAAGCGAATTTTTGTAAAATGTGATGTCAACTCAGGATTTACAGCAAGCCCTACAGGAGTCAGGATACCTTTTGTAACAATGTGCTTTCGAACTAACCCATGCTTCAGCTAGGACTTTTAAGGGTTATAACGTGGTCTGGTTCACGGTTTAAGAAACAAAGGATAAAGGCTCAAAATGTATTTGTACCCACCCGTTCTTCGTGATGTTCTTCGATCCTAAACTCAGCTAATTGTGCATTTAGATCCTGTTTGAGTCTTTGCTCTGACATTCCAGTGATGGTTCAGATATTGACAGTTTATTTTGAACAGGCAATCACTTTTTTGTTGAGAGTTTGTAGGACCTCTTTCTCTCTTTTTTTTATTATCCCTGTCTTTTGCCTGAACTGTTTCTTTTTGTGATTACAGTCAGCGGGATGCCCCAGTTTTCTCTTAAGTCTTCTTCATAGGTTTTGACTTATTGGGCTTTTATTTTTGAGAGATAATGACCGCCTGTCTTGACGATTATAGGGAACCATCATCGTCTTTCGTTTTGGAAGGACGTCTTTGATGCCATTCATTGTGCACCTGAATTAACTGAGCAAACTACCCTGCCCCAGGTTGTGATTAAGGGTTTTAATTCGTGTGAAAAGAAAAACTCCAACTTATTTAGCTCAAAGGGGGTGACTAGGGATTATCTTCCTTATAACTCCACTGTTTAGGATTTGAAACAATGCATGTACCTCGTCAGTGGAGTCTGTTCAAAAGCATACTGTAGAGATTTTGATATCATTTTCGTCATCCTCCCTCTAAAGGCTTAGAATTTTTTAATCGAGAGTTGATCGTCACAAAAAATGAAAGCAATTTGAATATAGTGAATACAAATGGATTGATTCAAAACAGACATATGCGATGCATTGATAACGTAACAAAGTTTGACATGAATAAATGTTTGAACAATCAAAAGAAAATTTAAAATTTAAAATTCTAATGAACACAAAGTCTTCTCGTCTCAGGACTTGTCACTTCAAATGGTGAGCCTTGGAGGGATGGTAGAAGAACTCAGCCTGACCATCTTGTGTGAATTCCAATGCTCCTTCATCAATCAGGTTTTAAATTTTGTACTTCAGCTTCCAACAGTCGTCAGTATCATGCCCTGGGCTGTTAGAATGGTATGCACACCTTGCATCAGGATTGTAGTTGGGTGAAGAAGTCTTAGGATTCGGATGAGGTCCTACCAATGTCACCAGATTTAATCTCAACAGGTGTTACAAAGCTTGGGACAGTGGCATGTTGAGCTTGGTAAATGGACTCTGATTAACCTGTTGTTTATGACAAGGTTGTTGTTGGACCCGTGATGTAGTAGCAATTTGGAGAGGTCCATTCTTCACCATACCAGACCCTTGTCTTCTTGGAGGCTGATTAATGACTTGGTTCCTGGCCTCGACTGTTTGCTTCATGCTGTTGTATCTGTCTTTATGAAGCTGGTTGATAATGGTTATCAACTCTTCTTGTTCCCGAGCTAAGCCTTGGATAAGAGCCATCTGCCCTAGCATCTGGGTTTTCATAGAACTGAACTCAGCTTGCAGTTGTTCCAGCCGTTCGTCCTTATTGTCTTCAGGACTTTTCTTGACCAAGTTCCCAATGAGGAGTGTTTTCAACTCTTCCTGTCCCTTGGATAGGTTTAGGAATACGTCCTTGAACTGAGCTTCTCGAGTTTGAAGATCTTGGTTGTCTGGTTGGAAAGCCATTGCTTAAATAAACAGCGAGAACATGAGAGACCTGTACTGGGAGACCTGTTATGCAATGATATGTATGATATATGTATGCAATGTTTTCAAGGATCTCGCGGGGTAAACAAGAAACTATTAGAATTTGATTGCAACTTGATTGAAGAACTTTGTGTCGTTGAGAATCTTCCTTCAAGAGTCAAGCTCACCATATCGAGTGGGTCATAGCCACCGACTCAAATCATCGTGTTTTGATCTCTAGACGACATTGGTTAGAGGAAAATAAATCCCCTTTTCCCCTTGCTAGACATTTGATTTGCCAAAACCTGCATCACAAACCCTTGAGATCCTTGAAATGGTTAAGGAAATGTTAAGGCATGATGTTATGATGTGTATGCTATACGTTTAAGCAAAAGTGCGAGGTGATGTAAGTGAACCCTGCAATAAATCCAGATTATTGGATAAGGACTGTAAACAAAACTTGCAAGGAACTCATGTTGTCAGATAACAAGAATGTGCAAGTAGTTCAAGTTTGAAAGCACACAAGTCACACAATAACCCTTAAATTTTAGGCTGGCATAGAGTTTAGGTATTACCCTCTTTCAGTTTAGTTGGTTTAACCTATCCTAGTAATAGTAACTAGGTTCTAGAGGATCTCAATATCACTGACCACCCTCGATCAGTCATAATTCTAGTTTAGCAACCTTTTCTTGCGGCCGGAATCATCGCGAGAGTTTGGTCTCAATGAGTGTAGCATACTGCTACTTTTCTATGGCCAAGTTGGTCAATTATAGATTCTAAGGTCAGTTGGTGCTTAATGACCCCTTAGCAGACCCATATTCTCCTCGTTGCACCATAAGGGATATCGGTACGTACTAAAGTGCCACACCAACGTAGCTACTGCTTCAACCGTATCGGTCTACGTCGTACAGTTCCCTCACAGTTTATTGCTACGTACCTAAAGGGTATCCCCCAGATCCGGGTTAGGATCTATAGTAACTCCGATACAAGCCCACAAATATAAAGCATACAAGTCAAGCAATTGAAAACATTATGAACTATTCCTAAGGTACACCCCACTTACAAAATATCCCCAGCAGAGTCGCCAGTTCTGTGATACGGTGGGAAGAACTGACTGTTTTTTGGAATGTTGGTTTGCATTTTGAGTTTGTTTTCACAAAAGGTCGCGGTAAGCAAGAGTCGCCACCGAATTTTATTTTATCCAACAAGGAAAGGAAAAAAGCACAGAAAAATTCCTTTTTCGAGATATTTCTCGGGTTCGGGGGGTAGATTATAGAAAGGGAAGGTGTTAGCACCCCTTCTATCTGTGGTTATCCATGGGCTCTTAGGTATTTGCTCAATTGTTTTCAAAATTTCTTTCTTTGTGCTTGTGGGTTTGAAAAAGTTTTTGTTTGAAAACTTTGATTTAACTCTTGCTTCTGTCCTCAAGAGCGTATGAAGTGTTTTTTGAAAACTTAGTTCGAAAAGTGTAAGTGTGAAAAGTTTTTGTTTTTGAAAGAGCAAGTACCTAAGAACCATCTACCTACTCGAAAAAGGAATCGTTCTATGTTATCTTCCTTTAGACAATGATATCCTACTATTGATGAGTAGGTAGCACCGTCGTTGGAGTTTAAGGGTCAATTCGAATTAGGGGCTTACGGTCACTAAAGCAATGTTAGGATGCATTAGCGGTAACCCTAATGTCTTAGATCATTTGTTTGAGGCAACAATATCCGAGGCAACCGTTTCGAGGCGACTATGATCTTTTAGACAAGAGGACGACCTCTAAAATGACCTATACTCAATGACCGTGTACGAAGGCAACCAAGTGGGGTGTACCCTAAGACTGCGCATGTGTGAGTGTGTCGTTTTCAGTTATTTTCATCTTTGTACATGTTAAGGGTGATCTAAGTTGATTTTAGGTTAAAACATTCAGTCTTGTCATGCCATCCTATTATCAAACATCTAACAGTTATAATTTGCGGAAATAAAATGCGGAATTTAAATTACAAGGCGTCGGGTATTTACATCGCCAAAGACAAACCCTTTAAAAATAAATAAAGCGATAAAAGATAAATAAAAGTCCTATTAAGCTATTACAATCCGGGAGCAAGTACATAAATAGATAAAAGAAAGCAACGCGTGCGAGAAATTAAATTGAGTGCAAATTAGGGTTTTGACCCTTTTTTGAAAGAAAATATCTTTTTTGTTGTTTTTATTTTAGGAAAGAAATTAAACCAAAATTAATTACTAAACTAAATTAATAAATTAATTAATAAAAATAATTTTTTTTTGGTTTTTTGGTATTTTAAGAAAGAAAATAAAGATTAATTGAATTAGTAAAAACCTAATTAAATCTAATTTAATTTTAATTATTTACAAAAATATGTTAAAGTTATTCTAATTAAAACCTAAGTTAATTTAATTAGTGTTTATTAATAAAATTAAAATTAAAATTTGATTTGATAAAGAAAATGTTTTTGTGGTTTTAATTTTATAAAGAAAAGAATTTTTTTGATTGGTTAGAATTTAAACAAAAATAATAAAATAATTAAAATAAACAAAATAAATAAAATAGAAAGAGAGAGGGATTTGGGCCTGAAATTGGGTGTCTGAATAGCAATGCTGAGGCCCAAAACACGCTGGCCTTGTTTGACTTTTTTGATTTGGTGTGCATGCGCTGACTTGGACCATGGTAGACCTTCAGATCTTGGCCACCAGATTTGGCCTTTGGCCATCTGGCCACTGGATGCTTTATGGTGTATGGTATGCTGCATGCTTGGATATGTACATGATCACCTAAAGAAGAAAAATATCAAAGAAAGTGGGGGATCTGGGATTCGAACCCAGGTCCTGATGGATATTACCAATGCACGCTTACCACTAGGCCATTTGTCCTGTTTGTTAATATAATAGGAACAATATATATTATATGAAAACAAAAACTATTGCTAGAAAAATATAAAAAAAAACGCGCGTGGTTTGAATGGCCCAATTAGGGGGTGCCACGCATCGTCTTCAACCTTCCATCTGTGGCTAAAACCCTATAAAACCTATAGCTACGGACACAGACCGTCAATATAAGTTGTGCATACTCCAAAATCCGCTGTAGGCCATGAAAACGAATTCCAAGGGTATGGTTGTGCTCATCTCATCATCCCGGTCACAACCATACCCTTCTTGGTGGTCAATTATTCCTGAAACAAAAATGCCCAAAAATATCCAAGAAAATATAGTTATGGCATTGAGCAATACAAGTCATGTAAATGAAATTAAATAAAGCCAAAAGCTTGGAAATGTTGAGAAAATCACAAATATGTAGTTAGTTTGTTCAAATGATGCAAGAATGGATCAAATCGAATCCAGGAACAGAGCTAGGTAACGAGGAACTTACATTGCGTTTGGGCGTATGAGCAAGCTTGCTTTTGATCCAGGAAGATTGAGTGAACACCCAGGAAGAGATTGGGACAGGTCTTAGCTTCTGAAAGTGCCTCTAGTTATGGTTTCGATTTCAAGTTTTTGGTGACTTTTTTCAAACTTTGTTCTGCCTATGCCTGCACTTTCCAACCCTTGTTTCGATCTGTTTTGCTTCCTTATGTACTAGGGAATGTATTAGGGTAATAATTATGGATTGAATCTTCTCCCATCAATGCTTGCCAATTTGATTTGATTCATTCTTTACAACTTGCTAAATTTGACAAATCTCAATCTTTTTGCACATGATATTGTATGATTCGAGTTTGATGATGATAATGATGATAATTACAACCTGAAACAGCCAAAAGATCTCATGTAATCAAAGTTTTGGATTTTAAATGATTTAATTTGATTTAAAATGAATAAATTCAATAAAAAATCAAATAAAATAATGAAAATAAAATATGTGCTCATGGCTGAAGCTAGGGCACGTGGGCAATGATGCAAGCTCAAATCAAGTGGAAAAGAATGGGCCCATTTGACAAAATTTGAAGTTTTTGGGGATAGTTGACTTTTGGCTTGCAATGTTTTGACATTGCTCAAGAAAAATCTCCTAAAACAGTCAACCACAAATTAGAAAAATCTCCAAGATCTTGAGCAAACTTGAGCAACTTGGAGATTTTTCTTGCAATGTCTTGAGGAATATGAGAGGGAAAATTTTGGGGTACAACACTTATATTATCAATATATTAAGCTTGGAACTGAGTTCCTACAGAGGCTGCATCATCTTCTACAATGCTAAAGGAACACAAATGAGAAATCAATAGAGCTTGCTCACCGTTCACAATACCTTTCCTTCACGGATAAATTTCAGTTTCTGATGCAAGGATGAAGTAACAGCTCCTGCTTCATAGATCTAGGGTCATCCTAATAAACAACTATAGGATGAGACAATATCCATAACCTGAAAGGTGATTTGGAATAAGTGTGGACCTATATGAATAGGTAAATCTACCTCTCCAATGACAAATTTTCTCAAACCATCAAAAGCTTTTACTATAATGCCACTAGGGCGAACAGAAGTTCCCTAGTATTTAAGCTTCATGAGAGTGCTTCTTGGTATGACATTCAAACAAGATCCATTGTCTATCAGCATATTGGACAAAGAGTCATCCTTACAATTCATAGATATATGTAGAGCCAGGTTATGGTTTCTCCCATCATCAGGCAATTCCTCATCACAAAAACCCAGATTGTTACAAGACGTAATATTCCCTACAACACAGTTGAACTAATTCAGAGACGCATCCCTTTCAACAAAATCCTGATCCAACACCCTCATCAGAGATTCCCGATGAGCATAAGAGTTCATCAACAAGGATAAAATGGAAATCTTAGATGGAGTTTGCAATAACTGATCCACAATCTTATAATCACTCATCTTGATGATTTTCAACAGATCATCAACATCCTTTTCCAAGGAGGCGCCACTATACTCTCCTACCATTTTCTTAGGTTCAGCATTCTCAACAACCTTCTTACCAGAATTAACATCTCCTTGAAAGGTAGGGCGAAGACACGACCACTACGAGTCACCCAAATAGCTTCAACAATATTCTCAACATGGGACAAAGGTTGGATAGGAATTTCCACACCATCTTCCAGGATAGTTACATTGTACTTATAAGGCACATCTTTATCTGATTCATATGGGATATAACCAGGTAGACAAATAACTACGGGAGCAACATCAGACTTGATGTGGTATGTAATCTCTACAAGGGCGGGAACACCAAAATGTGGTACAATGACATTCACTCCTACCTCTTTAGCATATTAACATACCTTCATCAGAAGAAAATAATTCATCAGTAGAAACATATGCATCATCAGACATAGCCTCAACAGGGTAGTCTTTAATCATGTTAACTCCATTATAATCATCTATGTTTCTTGTGACTCTAATAGTACCTTTGTCTAACAACAGTTGATACCTCTTCTTACAATAGAACAACCACGATAATCTCTGCAGCAAATTTGACATGAACCATAATGGTGTACCTCTTGATCATCCATATAACAAAAGTTAGCATGCAACTGCACCAAATCATCATCCATATAATTCACATCATAAATCCGGAATTCGTCGGGACATTCATAAACCATATTCACATAATTCTCATATTGTGTCTTTGGCCTGATGATATAGATAAGGTTGTGATCCAACATATCTTGTAAATCACCTTCTACCACAGAACAACCGCGAGTGCTTTCTCTACATACCTGGCAGGCTTTATGGTCATGCTCATAGTGACTGCATTGACATAGAAAAGCATGCATCTTCACCAAATTCCCTCTTACCATGTTTATGTTAAATATTCTGAATTCTCTTGGACAACCAGCAACCATATTCACAAAACCTCCACCTCCATGCTTGGGTAGTGGATTACCCTTCACATTGGGACCAATATCTTTAAAAGACAGGAGACCAGATCTTACCATCTTCTGCACTTTATACTTCAATGGATAACAATTTTAAATGTTATGCCCAGGGGCTCCTTTATGAAAAGCACAAGCCTGATCAGCTTTATAATACCATGGCAAAGTTGCAGGTACAGCCAAATGAGGCCTAGTCTGCACTAGGTTCTTCTGAATTAAAGCCGGAAACAGTTATATATAACTCATTGGGATAGGATCAAAATCTTATATCCTATGACCTTGCCCTTGATTACCTTGTTGAGGTGCTCTCTGATATGCAGCAACACTCGGGGCTTCATTGATGATAGGAGTTAATGAAGCAAATTGTTGTTGATGCTGATGACGTCTTCTTGGAAGTCTAGTCCTTCTTTCTTGAATAACAACATTTGTCTCTCCTTTATTTCTTTTTAGAAAACCCATATGATGATTTATTTGTTCCACTAGAACTTGCACCCTTTGACAATCATCCTTCCCTGACGGCTTCCTCTAGACAGACACCCATACTTACCATCTCAGTGAAATCACTTGGTGCAATTTCAACCATTCTTTCATAGTAAAATGAACCGAGGGTTTTTAGGAAGACCTTAGTCATTTCATGCTCTCCCATTAGAGGTACCACTTGGGCAGCAACTTCGTACCAACGCTGCACATACTCTTTAAATGATTCCTTATCTTTCTAAGCCATCGCTCTGAATTGGTCACAGTCAGGTGCCATAAACATGTTGCACTTATACTGCTTCACGAAAGCTTTACCCAAGTCATTAAATGTATGGATGTTGCTACTGTCCAATTCCATATACCATTTCAAGGAAGCACCAGTTAAATTATCCTCGAAGAAATGAATAAGCAAGTGTTGGTCATCAGTATTAGTGGACATCCTTCTGATATACATCACCAGGTGGTCACGGGGATAATAGTTGCCCTTGTACTTCTCAAATTCTGGTACTTTAAATTTTTCTAGAACTTTCACATTAGGATCCAAGCAGAGGTCACTGACATTCTGTCTGAATAACTCTTTTCCTTGGAGAACCTTCACTTCTTTCTGCATTTCATTGAATTGATCCTGAAAGTCATCCATTCGGTCATAAAAGCCCAAACTTTCACTTGGTGGAGGAGTAGGATGATAAACTTCATCATTAATAACAGGGACTACATTCACCATATGAGGTGTAGTATGATGAATCTCATTATTAATAACAGGGACAACATGCACCACAGGTGGTGCAGAAATAATAGTAGTTTCAACAAATGGAGCAACTTGAGCAGCAGGATTATAACCTTCTGGCATGAAATTTTCAGGCATTCCCCATGAGTAACCGTGAGGCATAGGGTATTGAGTAAAATTAACTGGAGTAATAGAGATGGGAACTGACAAAACCTCTGAAATAACGGTCGTCTGCTCTGGTTGAGTAGCATGAGGAGACAAAGGAGGAGATGGTGGTGGTTGATTCTGAGCAGCCACCAACAACTCTACCAAAGTAGTCTGATTATCCATACCGACTCTCAAAGCAGTAACTTCTTCGCGCAGCTCGCGATTCTCTTGTTCAAGGTTTTCTATCTTCTTTCTAGAATTAGCCCGAGTATTATAGCGATGAGACAACTTTCCGACTGAACGAAATAGAGAAACAAGTAAGACACATGTGAAAGATAGGAATGCAAAAAATATGTGCAAAATGATGCATGATGTGCAATGCATATGAGTTATTGTGTTCATTCAAGGAACTCAAAGAATTATAAACAATTGCAAATATTGAGGAACTAACACATTTGGAAATGCTGAAAAATCTCATTTTCATAATAACTTTGGAATGGATTACAACTTTTAGTACAAGTTTCTATAATCCTAAGTACAAGAGAATAAAAATAGAATCTACAAATACTAAGGAGCCAAAGCTGATGAAGGTTTTTCCACACACTCACGTTTTCTCTTGAGTCTTACAATCTGAGCCTTCAACTGCTTGTTCTCTTCTGCATACTTGTCTGCGACTTCTTTCCATCTACCAAAATTAGAAAATGGGTGATCGGGACCTGGCTGAGCTCTAAAGGAAAATAAATCACCTTGCTTCTCCATCATCTCTATAGCACGACTCTCAAGAATCTCAATCAAGTCATCCCTCTCTTTCAACTCTGTTGAGTAGGACACCTCCAAAGTCTGGTACTTGTTCTTTCATGTTTCCCTCTCTTGTTGCATCCTAACCAAGGCAAGCTTAAGTTCTTTCATATCATATAAGAGAGGGGGAGGAGTCCTTATAAACATATCAGATAAAGGTTCTTCACGAGAATAAGGCATCTTCAACTGAATTGCCCTTGCTTGTACCCACCAAAGATGAGGCTCTAAGGAAACAACTCCTCTTGGTCCCAAATCTTTTCTACCCTTCCTATAAATATGGCGCGCCTTTTCAATATATTCCTTAGCTGCCTTGTGATCTTCTCCTTCTTTGAGAAAGAAACCACTCAAATGAATGTTTATTGGCTTATCTCTCATTGGATATCCAAGTTGGCGACGTGCAAGAATATGGTTGTAGTTAATACCTCCCTTTGTACCAAGAAGAGGTACATTGGGGAAACTTCTGTAGTTGTCAATAATATTCACATCATAATAAGCTTAATGATACCAATCAATGTCTGAATGAGTGAGAGCCATAATCTTCGGGCCCCAACGTGGTTGCTTCTTGATATCCCAAAAAGCAACAGATTGAGGTAAGTGAGAAATAAACCACTTATATAACAACGGTGTGTGATAGATGATCATCCCTTCTTGATGGAAATTTCGAAGATGGATGGAATAATAAGTATCTCCTAGCAGTGTAGGGACTGGATTCTCGATCATAAAAATCATAATAGCATTAACATCCATAAATTTGTCGATGTTAGGAAACAAGAACAACCCATAAGCAAGAAAAGCAAAGATAGCCTCAAAAGCAATTATAGTCTTCATCTTGACGAAGTAACGAGCTTTCTTCAATAGAAAATGAGCAGGTAAACCCTTGATTCCTCCTTTGGTAGTCATGTTAGCCTCAATATCATACTTTCTCAAGTGAGTTATGATGGAAATCTCATGAGACTTGGGCTCTCCTTTTAAGTTGGTGAAAGGAACACAATCGGTAAACCAAGTAAGTAAGAATACTCCTCCAATATGGGAATCCACTGATAATTAGGTAAAGTAAAACACCAGTATAGCAAATCATAGAACTGGACCAACATGGAAAAATACCCTCATTTATCTTGAGCTTCATAAGAGGCACAATAGCTCTATACTTATTCTAAAAATCTATAGGACTCTCAATATTAGGAATCAAACTCCTCAGTTCCTCTATCTTAAGATCCTTGAAATTGTACTTCCAAGTCTGTCTCCTTCCAAAATCCATGGTCAAAAGAGTACGTGAGATATTTGCAAAGGTCAACCTTAAGTTTCTTGAAAAATTGTTTAAAGAATGCTCATGAATGCATTAATGCATGATGATGCAACAATCACACACAAGATCACAAATATGGGGGTTCGTAAGTTCGACGTCATGAGCATGAAGTTAAAGGTACTACCCACAAGGTAAGGACTAATAGTTTATCACCTGCCAAACAAGGTTCTAAGGAAATCCCAGAGTCAACATTCTTCTTCAGATATTACCAATGTCTCGGTAATTAGCAATATTCTCAGGAAAAACTCGTTTGAGTGCAGCATCGCGTTATAACTACTTCCAGATTGCTCCATTATAATCTCCACACTACACCTAAAAGGCCAAGATGGGTTAAGGGTTCTACAGCTTCTCAGCTTCGCGGGCTCCTAGGTCGAAAGCAACATGTCTTCCTGATTTCTCGGTAAACAAATAATATAGTCAAAGGGGCCTCCACTGAGTGGGGGATCTCATGTCTCCTTTTTCATAATTAATCCCTCAAAGTTAACATGATTGTACCACCCATCCTATCTTAAGTTTGCCCAAGTTCGGGTATAGGACTTATAAGAGATCACCAAGCACCCCAAAAACTAGAAAAATCCAGACATATATATACAACAAATAATATACGACAAATAATAATACATACACAGATAAACAAAGATAGGCTCAACCCACTTAGATATGTTTCCCTAATGAAGTCGTCAATTTTCTGTAGCGGTAGAAATATTGAGACTAAGTCATTGGATTGACTTAACTCATACGTATCAAATAAAAATAACCACCGCACTTTATTATTTCTAAAGGAAATGGGAAAGAGCGAATAAACCCAAAAAGAGGGAGATAATCTAGGTAAGGGGGTTGGTTATTCAAAGGGAAGGTATTAGCATCCTAAACATCTATGGTACTCCGCAAGAACCTCTTTAAAAATCTGTGTATTTTGGCTATAAAAAGTGTATACAAAAATAAGATGGTGGAGATGAGAAAAAAAGTGGTTTTTACAATTTTGCACCTGCCGCGGTTGCGAACCTTTAGTGCCTACTTACCACCTTCTGTGCAATAGGAGATCAGGGTACTCGTAGTTCACCTAAAAAAATTTAAAACGCATGTGAGTTGGTTAATTTTAAGAGAAGAGACATCATCATCATATCCGAGTGGAAAACATACTTACTACCTACAATTATGAGAAAGGAGCATTTGCATCATCTTAAAGTGGAGGATATAACTTGGATTTAAAATCCATCACTCAACACCCAAGTGGAAAAAAGCTCTCTTCACTGCATATCATGGAAGTATAGTAGCTTTCATCACTACAAGAATCAACAAGAGTCTAATCTTTTAAGAAAAGTTTTAAAGTAAAAAGCTAAAGTGGAAAAATGGTTCGAATAAGGCTAATGACTTTTAGTCTTTCAAATAAGAATGTCAAAATATGATTAAATTGATTAAAGTTTGATTAAGAAAAGATTTTTGAAAATGCATGGACCTAAGTCCAAGTTTATTATGAAAGCGGTTCATGTTTGAAAAAAACAAGAAGAGTTTTGAATAGGAGGGAGAAGATTTTTGAAATTAAAGAAGGTGGGAGGAGATGAAGGGACTATCCTATGTACACAAAGTAAAAGCTAAGGAAACGAAATGGTCTAACCAACAAGAAGCCAACACTTGACATAAGAAGTCAATGTAGAATTCCCATCCTTTGGATTAAAATCAAGAAAACAAAAATACTAAGCCTCTGATGACTACCAAGCTTCAGATGAATTAAGAACCAAACAAAGTCTTCACTGATAAAAAATTAGCCAGAGTAACAACTGTATACAGAGGAATTCCCAATCACAAACAAAGCATGAAAATCATAATAACCTTCACATAGAAAAAATTCAAACCAATGCCTTAGAGTAAACCCCAAGGATTTCATAAGATCTTCACAAAAATATCAACCAAAGATTACAGAGTTTCAAGGTCTCAGGGCTTCTAATCCTAAGTCTCGGGAATCCACAACTCCATAGTGCTAGGGATAGTAACCAAGTAATCCAAGTAACCTTAATATTTTTTTAATGTCCAAGTTGATTATTAAGTATATTTACAAAAAAAAATAAAGCTCAAGTGAGCAAAGATAAAAGGCAGAAAATAAATGCTCAAGTGAACAAAAGACAAATTGTATGAGATGTAAATGCTAAAAGTAAATGACATAAAGTAAAAAGCAAAAAATAAAGGCATAAAATAAAGTTAATTGTTAGTGAATTAGAAGTTAGAGGTCAAGTATAATAAAAGGTTAGTTGAATAACCATCTTAAAGCTTGATGTTGAAAACTCCTTAGAAGATTGATAAAATTAAAGCCTCTCAACAACAAGTTTCATTTGCTTTTTTGTCAAGTATATCATTCATTTCAAGTACACAAGGCAACCACATATGATCAACGACGTTCAAATGATTCACTTAGACCAAAATTTATGAAGTTCATTAGAGGATTGATAGAATCAAAGCTTCCTAATAATAAACTTCAAAGTTATTGGATCCAAGATTTCAAATTAAACATACTTGGGCTTGCAAACATAGTTTTGGGCCACGAATGATCATTTTTCGAATCGGGACAAATTTAGCGCTATGTTAAGCAATCGTAAGTGGACTTATATAGCAGTCACACCTATTTTGAGGTTAGACAATAGAAATCTATGTACCATATATGTTAGAGAAATGATATATAAATAATTCTCCTAAAACTTGTGGCACAAGTAAAAATAATAAAGGGATAATATGAAGAGGGAAGGGAATGATAGTGTAACTAATGTATCAGATACAACTAGGGTTTCAAATATCATCAACATCATTCATCCATTTTTGTGGATTTGGTTTTTCAACCTATCAACACTCAAGATCCAATGAGGTTGAAGAACTTGTCCCAAGGTAATATACTCAAGTATCCAAATCAGAACCAATCATAAAAATGATAAAATATAATTAATAAAACAATATTTAAATTATTAATAAAAAGGAAATAATTGGTAAAATATATAAAGTGTATTAAAATACCAAATAAAAAATCCCAAAAAATATCAGAGTTCAAACATGAGTCAACAAGTGTTGACAAAATTTTTTAGAATTCTTTAAAGTCAGAAACTATTTTCAAAATATAAAGAAATAATCAAAATAAGCCAAAATTTATGAAAAATAGTAAAATCAAAAAAATAAAATGAGGTCATCAATATTTTTCAAGAGGTCATTAGATCTTTCCATAATTTTTTCATAATTTTAAAAGAACAAAAAGTATTTTTAAATATTTAAAACAAGTCAAATAAAGTGGGAAAAAATACCAAATCACAAAATAAAATTGTGAAAAAATAAGAATCAGAAAGATAATATTTGGAAAAAAAATTGTGAATTTTTTTAGAATTTTCAAGCCATAAATGAATTTTTTTAATGAATTTTTGAAGTTTAAAACAAATAAAACAAAAATTAGAAAATAAAAATAAAACTCAAAAAAATATGGACCACTAGATCATTGTCAAAACACGTTAGTAAACAGATCCAAGGGATCTGGTGCGCTGTGCATGATATGGTCCCTAGTGAATATCACACATGATCATTAATTAAAATAGATTTGAAAAAAATGGCAAAATGTCATTGGCTGAGAGATGATTGTTGCGACTGGTTTTTTAATCAAGAGTCGCCACTATTAGTTTTTATCCTAGGGAAGGGAAACTAACAAAAAACCCTAATTCGCAGACAGAGATTCTCGGTTTCTGACTCAAATAGACAAAAGGAAGGTGTTAGGCATCTTTCATCTACCTTGTTCACAAGGATATTAGCCCTAGGTTTAGGTTTGGGGTAAACAGTGTTTTAAGTTTTAATTAGCAAGACTCGCCACGATTTTAGATCGTGTGCCTACATATCCTCTTATGAGGAATCAGAGTCTCAATTCGTAGTTCGTATGGGTTGGTGTCTTTTAGGGGTTTGCAAACATATTTTGAATCACTTCGCACTCGGTCGGGAGTAATCATTGTGGAGATTTTGACTGAGTGTGCAGTAAGTCAAAATTAGTCTGAAACCCATTTGCAAAAAGGACTGTTTGATTAGCTTAATTTTATTCGCAAAAATAGTTTGAGATTGGTTTGTGTTTTTTTAATAATATTAATTGCAAAAATGCTTGATTAATGCATGATAACAAAGATTTAGTGCAATATACGTGAAAATAATATATGTACATGATATATGCTATTTTGATATAACAATAATTTTCTTTATATATTAATAATAATAATTAATATAATAATAATAATAATTAATATAATAATATGATAATAATAATCAATAATAATTATTATAATAATAATATGATAATAATAATCAATAATAATAATTATAATTGTAAGTAAAAGAGAAAGAAAGAAATAATTAATATAATATAATATAATATAATATATAATATATAAAAATATAAAAGAAATAAAAAAAATTAATTATTTAAGCAAAACTTGGGGGTGTGTTTTCAGTTATGTATCAAAACAGGGGGGTGTCGAAAATAAACTGGGTTTAGGCCCAATATAGTCCCGGACAGGGGGGGTACGTTGCATTTGGAGTTTTAGTAATTGTTGATAGGGGAGGTGTGAATAACAACGGGCCTAAGCCCAACACGTTTGCAAAGGGTTTGCTGCATAATCCAGTGTAGTGAGGGCGTTCAAAGCTTAAGATGGACCTGGCCTTATGGCCGTCCAATCAAGATCATACGGACATAATTAAGGGGTGCATGATAATAGAATAAATGCGCCTGCATTGGATTATTACAGATCATAAAGATGTTTTTTATATTTCATTTTTCATTTCGTTAAAAACCACTATCCTTTTCTCTCTCTCTCTCTCTCAATACATCCAACCCTTATCCTTCTTCTTCTAACCCTAACCAAACCCCGCCGCGGCACCCCTAACTGAACCTTCCTCTTCCATCACACCCCAACCCCAAACCAAACTAGCAAAAAAACACAAAAGCTGAGTTATTTACCTCCTCGTGATTTCATATTCTGAGTTTGATCAATCTGATTCTGCTTCTGACCTTACTCTATTTCTTTTGTTCGCAGGTCTCAGTAGCTTTCGAAGGGGATGCAACAACGGCTGACGGTGATGGTGCTTGAAGGATGAGCAATTGCGCGATTAGGGTTTCATATATTGAAACCCTAATCATGTTTCTCTTCGGTCTTCAACGAGGCTTTGGTATCTTTACCTTCTTCTTCATTTCAGCTTCGTCTCAAAATTCCCCCTTCTGTATTATGTTCGTTTGCTATTTATAGGGCTATGGTTTATAGATTAGGGAATTGTTGTTACAAGTTGTTTAGGGCTTTGATTTAGGATAATTAGAGGGTGTAATGTTGTAATTGATTTGTTTATGATTCGTTCTATAATGTTTTTATTGATTGTTATAAAATTGAGATTTGATTTCATGATTTGATTGAATTATTGATTTTGTTCTAAGATTTATTTTGTAATAAAATTATGTTTATTTGTTTTAGATCTAAACAGTATCGATTGTTTAATTGAAACACACATTTTTTCCTGCTTGATTGTTACAGTGATTGTTTTTGGGCCTCAAATTGTACATCCTTTTTACTGCTCAGCACGCGCTTGATGGTTTTTATGCTTGTACTGGGTTTTTTTTTGTTTAGCCCAACGCGTCTTTTTTAGTATAGTTGGGCCCAACTTTCTTATTTCTAAACAAGACCCTTTATTATTAAAAACATGATTTGTTAACATTAATAATAATTTACAAAACTAATTAGTGTAAATTAAACCAGCAATAATTTAAAAATATAAAATGGGCCACCAGCAATTTTTCAGCGCCTTTGCTTTCAATTTATATTGGGCCTCAATTGGCCCAAACAGCAAGCAACCAAATAATTTTAAAAAAAAATTCTTTAAATAAACAGTAAAAACATTAATGGGCTTAGTTTGAAAAAAATGTAATGGACCTGTATTCCAAATTGTACCCCCCCCCCCCCCCCCTTTCGCTTGATAACGACAACAATTTCATATGGGCTTATTGAAATTCCACACACCCTTTCTTTACTAATAAAAAAATCCCTAGATGACTTTAATTTAATTTCAACTAATAACAACATAAACTTAAGTTGGTTTTAAGAATTAAGAACATAATAATTATTTGAATAATTTTCCATTTTCGAATCGCATGCTTCGTGAATGGGTTTACGAACATATGAGTCTTTCTGATTTTAAAAAAACCCTATTTTCCTGAATTAAGAATACACCCCCGATTGATTTAAATATTAAGAATAGACCATCAGATATTGTTGTACCATCCTCAGTTAAATGCTTCTTTATTATTCTGATCTTGGAAGACAAGGTTATCGGGGTAGGGAAAATTTGGGTTACGACAGCTGCCCCTATTCAATCATCTTTCAATCGAATAGTGTGAGAAAACTCGAGTCTCGCACGTTTGGATTGGAAGTTTATTGAATACTTGAAGTATCGCAAAATTTGTCTGACAAACATAAGGTTATGTTGATGTAGCATACCCTTATAAGTCCCAAGGAAGTAGGCAAAGCTGATGATATATCGCTTACTCGGGTTTGATAATGAGGCGGATAGCGCAATTTTGTATGTCTTGGCTTAATCAACCATTGGGAGGGTGAGTATAGCAATGATTGATGATGCATGGCGCCTTGAAGACTGAGGTCATGGATTACGTTTGTGAATTGCTTCCTGATGTATGAGGTGATGTTTTGAGCATGAATACATGGCGGCTCAGAGGCTATGTATTTGAGTCCGAAGAAACGCATTGCGGCTTAGAGGCAATGTGTTGGAGTTTGAAGAATGCACTGCAGCTTAGAGGTAATGTGTTGATTTGGATAATGCATTGCGGCTTAGAGGCAATGTGTTGAGTTTTTTTTCTTCTTTTTTTAGCGTCGTGGCGTGAAGTCCGATGTGATGTGTTGTTTCAAACATCACTGCATGAAGTCTGGGACGATGGTCCGGCATTTGGAACATATTACTGCATGAAGTCTGAAGCAATGATCAATGTCGCGGAATAAGAAACGCATTACTGCATGAAGTTTGAGGCAATGGGTTTAGGCTTGCAGATCACTGCGTGAAGTCTGGTGTAATAAGCTATATTTGGTTTTCGAACATCGTTGCACGAAGTCTGAGACGATGGTCTGAGTTTGGGTAATGCATTGCGGCTTAGAGGCAATGTGTTGGTTCAGATACTATATTGCGGCTTAGAGGCAATATGTTGATCTGGAAAGGTAAATTGTGGCTTAGAGGCAATGTATTTGAATTGGATGGTATATTGCGGCTTAGAAGCAATATACTTAGCTTTGATAATGCGTTGCGGCTTAGAGGCAATGCAATGGGTTTTGAGAATATGTTACGGCTTAGAGGCAATGCAATGGGTTTTGAGAATATGTTACGGCTTAGAGGCAACATGTTGAGTTGGAGGATACATTGCGGATTAGAAGCAATATACTGATCTGGAGAGGTACATTGCGGCTTAGAGGCAATGTGTTTGGGTTGAATGAATATATTACGGCTTAGAAGCAATATACCGAGTTTTTGAAAAATACGTTACGGCTTAGGGGAAATGCAATGGGTTTTTGAGAATGCGTTGCGGCTTAGAGGCAACGTACGAAGCGTTGAGGATTCACTTGCGTCATAGAGGCAAGGTAATTGGTTTTGAAGATATGATGTGGCTTAGGGGCAACATACTGAGCTTGTAAGGGACTCATCACTGCAGGAAGACTTAGGTGATGGGCTGAATGTATTACGGCATGAAGACCGAGGTGACGGGTTGAATCATAAGAGGATTTTTGTGTGGATTGACCCTTAGGTGGTTGAATCGAGGGTAAAATTATTTGTCTGTTTGCCAGGCGATATATGTGTGCATGTGCATTAAATGTTGTGGGTATGCAAAATGTATGATGTTGGACATTGACATGGAACCCTGACTATATATGCATTGTATGCAAGAGTGCATAGTGTATGTATGCTCGGGATATGCAAAGTGTATGTATGCGTGTAAGATGCGTGTATGCCTTGGAATATTACGAAGATACTTTCTGGCGTTCTCCTTTAAACCATTGGCTTAGAGTTTACCAATTCTTGGCGTTGTATGTTGTATCGTCATAGCATTGTTGAACTTGAATGTTAGAAAAATTTGAACATTTATTTTGTATAGATGTAGGCGTTGACGTAAATGATGGCCTATGCATAGATTTATAGGCGCAGACGTAAGCGTAGACCTTGTGTTGTAAGTTAGGCATTGGTGCTGACATGGATGTAGACTTTGCGTAGGGATGTGTATATATATGTAATGACTTTGCATCATCAGGTGCAAACATAGGTGCAGACATGTGCGTGGTCGTAGACTTCGTGTATGAATACGTAGATATGCATAGGTACAAACGCAGACTAGTGTATAGATTTTTGCAAGACATAGGAGTAACTGTGTGCATGGACGTATACATGGATTTTCTTTCGATATTTTTTCTAACCCAAGCGTTTTTTCGATATTTGTCAGATGCTTTTATTCTATTAATTCCCCGAAATTATTTCAAGACAATATTCATGAGTAATAATCATAGTATTTTGTAAAAAAATCTGAGAAAAGAAAAAAAAAACATGATTCGAAAGATATAACGAAAACAAATGTTTTATTGATATGCCTCAGAGTGGGCGAGAATAGAAGATGCAATTCTTAGAAAGAGGTAATTACATAAAGTCTTAAAATAGTATATGGCAATGAAAAGTGATAATCGCTACTTATGTTCCCCCATATCTTTTGATGGTCTTATCTCCCTTGCCTTTGAGTTGTACGACTCCAATATATCCTTCCCTTCGTGGTTCGTAGTTGTAGCTCTCAGATCGCAATCTTTTTGTCCTTTATTTCTTTGTATGAAATCCCTAACTTTTTCTTGGATTGCCCTTTCGGGTTTTCAATCCACCAGGATAATTTTCTTGTTGTGTGCCCCTAATTTTTGCATGGATCTCCCTTTAGGGTTTTCGATCCACCGGGGGCTCCTTTTTTTGCTAAAGTCACACCTTTTGGAGGTTCGATCTTAGCGAGCTTTTTATACATAGTATTTTTTGACTGCATCCGAGTTGGTTTGATGCGGTAGTTCTTCCCCATCCATTGTTGTGAGGACGAGACCACCTCCAGAGAATGTTGTATTGACTACAAATGGACCTTCGTAGTTGAGTGTCCATTTACCATGTGAATCGAGGCGAGGTAGTAGAATCTTTTTGAGCACTAGATCCCCTTCCTTGAATATTTAAGGGCGTAATTTCTTATCAAAGGCCCTCTTCATTCTCTTTTGATGTAACTGACTATAACACAAAGCCGTTAATCGTTTTTCTTCAATAAGGTTGAGCTGGTCGAGTCGAGCCTGTACCCATTCTGCCTCTTCTAGTTTTGTTTCCCTCAGGACTCAGAGTGATGGTATCTCAATTTCCACTGGGAGTACTGCCTCCATGTCGTATACTAGTGAGAAAGGAGTCGCGCCTGTTGATGTGCGTACATAAGTGTGATATCCATGCAGAGCGAAGGGGAGCATTTCATGCCATTCTTTGTATGTTTTCACAATTTTTTGGATGATTTTCTTAATGTTTTTGTTGGCTGCTTCGACGGCCCCGTTCATCTTTGGTCAGTATAGGGAGGAAATATGATGCTCGATTTTGAAGTCGTCGCATATTTCCTTCATCATCTTGCTGTTTAAATTAGACCTGTTATCTGTAATTATCCGGCTTGGGACACCATATCTGCATATGATATTCTATTTGATGAAGCGCGTAACCACTTGACTTGTTACGTTGGCGTATGACGCTGCTTCTACCCACTTGGTAAAGTAGTCGATGGCTACCAAAATGAAGCGGTGTCCGTTGGATGCTTTCGGCTCAATCGTACCAATCATATAAATTCCCCACATTGAGAATGGCCAAGGGGAGCTCATGAAGTTCAGAGGAGTCGGTGGTACATTTATCCTGTTAGCGTAGATCTGACATTTACGGCATATCTTCGTGTAGTGATAGTAATCAGCTTCCATTGTTAAACAGTAATACCCTGCTCGCTGAATCTTTCTAGCCATGGCGTGTCCGTTTGTATGGGTCCCGAAAGTGCCTTCGTGGATTTCTCTCATGAGTGTATCTGCTTCTTGTTTTTCCACACATCTGAGTAATACCATGTTGTAATTTCTTTTGTATATCATTATGTTACTCAGAAAGAATTTGGAAGCTAACCTTCACAGGGTTTGCTTGTCAATGATAGAGGCATTTTTCGGGTATTCCTGCCTTTCCATGTACTTTTTGATGTCATAAAACCAAGGTTTGTTGTTAGGTCCCTCCTCAATAGCAAGGCAGTGTGCAGGTTCTTTGAAATGTCTGATCATAATACACGGTTCATGATTCAGCCAAGTCACTTTGAACATAGCTGATAGGGTTGCCAGAGCGTCTGCCATTTGATTTTCTTCTCGTGGGATATGATTGAAAGTGATTTTTGTAAATTCTGCAGCTAACTTTAAAACATGATCCCGATATGGAATCAGTTTATGGTGTTTAATATCCCATTCTCCATTAACATGGTATATGACTAACGTAGAATCCCCGAACACTTCCAGGTGCTTTATTCTTAAATCGATGGCAACTTCCAACCCTAGTATGCAGGCTTCGTATTCAACGATGTTGTTGGTGCAGTCAAAACATAACCTTGCAGTGTAGGGGTAGTGGTGATTCTTGGGAGATGTTAATACTGCCCCTACACCGTGACCTAGTGCATTTGAGGCCCCGTCGAACATAAGTGTCCAACATGCCCCTGGCTCGGGCCCTTCGTCGGGTCCTGGTATTTCATAGTCAGCTATAAATATGACATCCTCGTCGGGAAAGTCGAACTTCATGGGATGATATTATGATACTGGTTGGTGAGCTAGATGATCAGCTAGTATACTACCTTTGATGGCCTTTTGCATGACATATTGGATGTCGTATTCTGATAGTAACATCTGCCATCGTGCAATTCTTCCGGTAAGAGCTGGCTTTTCGAACATGTATTTTAGAGGATCTATTCTTGCTATTAACCATGTAGTATGAGTTAACATATATTATCTCAACCTCTTGGTAGCCCAAGCCAATGCGCAACAAGTTTTCTCAAGGAGTGAGTACCAGGTTTTGCAGTCAGTGAATTTCTTACTTAGGTAATAAATTGCATGCTCCTTTCTACCTGTTTCATCCTGTTGTCCCAAAACACAATCCATTGACCCTTCGAGCACTGTCAAGTACATGATGAGCGGCCTTCCGGGGACTGATGGTATTAAGACGGGTGGCTCTTGCAGATATTGTTTTATCGTTTCAAAGGCAGTTTGATAATCATCATTCTATACTATCGTCTGATCCTTTCATAATAACTTGAATATTGGTTTGCACGTAGTTGTTAGATGCAATATGAACCTTGAGATGTAGTTCAATCGCCCTAAGAAACCACGTACTTCTTTTTCTTTCCTTGGAGCGGGCATCTCTTGTATAGCTTTCACTTTGTCGGGATCCACCTTGATACCCCGCTGGCTTACGATAAAACCTAACAATTTACCTGATCTGACGCCAAATGTGCATTTATTCGGGTTCAACCTTAGTCTGAACTTACGTATCCGATCGAATAACTTTTGCAGATGTAGGATATGTTCCTCCTCCGTATGGGATTTGGCAATCATATCATTAACGTATACTTCAACCTCCTTGTTGATCATATCGTGAAATAACATGACCATTGCCCTCTGATAGGTTGCCCCTGCTTTTTTGAGACCGAATGGCATTACTTTGTAGCAGAAAGTTCCCCAAGGTGTCATGAAGGTAATCTTTTCCATTTCCTCAGGCGCCATTTTGATTTGATTATAGCCTGAGAAACCGTCCATAAATGAGAATACCGAGGCTTGAGCCGTATTATCCACTAGGACATCGATGTGGGGTAACAGAAAGTCATCTTTGGGGCTCGCCTTGTTTAGGTCTTGATAATCTACGCACATGCGTACTTTTCCATCCTTCTTGGGTACTGGTACAATGTTATTTATTCAAGGTGGATAGTCTACCATTACTAGGAACCTTGTGTCAAATTGTTTGAGAACCTCTTCTCTGATCTTGCTGGACATATCTGGACGAGTTCTTCTGAGTTTTTGCCTGACTGGAGAACAACCTTCTTTGAGAGGTAGTCTGTGCACCACTATGTCTGTATCCAACCCTGGCATGTCCCTGTAGGACCAAGCGAATGTATCCACATACTCGTGTAATAACTTGATTATCCTGTCTTTGACGCTCTGCTCCAGCATTGCCCCCAGATTGATTTCTTTTGGATCTCCTTATGTGCCCAGGTTAATGGTCTCGATAGGCTCTTGATACGGTTGTATGTTGTTAGCCTTTTGCTCTATTTCCCTCGCCATTTCCTTGGAGAGTCCAAGATCTTCGTCATCTTCCTCTTCGGCTTGGTGGATAGGAACATCAAAACTGTATCGGGTCGTAGTAGTAGCGTTATCGGTAATTTTGGGCATGGATCTACACATTTATCATGTTTTGGTGCATATTTTAGCTCTCGGAATTTGAAAATGTGTATGCAAAGAAAGTATTGCCATTTTTATATTTAATAGATAAATGCAAAAGAAAGACAAGGATCTTAATTGAAAACAAAATATAACTTTTATTAATTAAAAATATCGTCTGAAATAAGAACAAGGAAAACCCTTACAAGCAACCCTTATTCCTTGGGTTTGACATAGGTTCTTTCAAAACAAGAAATATTACTTAGAAAAGAAAAATATCTCGGGAATCTCCACAGCAGTCCATCCTTTAAGCTCTTCTCCTGGGGTGCCCTCTCTAATGAAGTCGGTTGCCCTTTTGGTATTGATTTTTCTTGATATCATTGCCATGTGCCCGCCATGCTTTGTATCTTTACTGACGAAAGTTTCTTGGATCGGAGGAAAACATGCTTTGCCTTTCAGAGTAGCCTTTGACGATTCGTAACCTAAACCAAAGTGATTCTTCTTCTCAGGAATTTCTGGGAGCTTTCCCCAGGGTTTTGAGGCATCACCTCCCATAGTCATTTGCAGATCTCTCCATGATGTCATTTTAGTCTTGTTACCCTTCTCAATCGGTAATGTTACCATCGAAGCAATTTCCAAAGCCTGGAACAGGGTAGCTATGCAATCTTCATCGGCACTGATATATCTGTATGATTCAATATGGCTTACAAAAATGTCTTCCTCGCCATCAATTATGATCAACCTCCCTTCCACTAGGAACTTCAACTTTTGATGCAGGGTCGAGGTTACTGCCCCTGCCGCATGGATCCAAGGTCTCCCCAGTAAACAAGTGTATGCTGGTTCGATGTCCATGAACTAAAAAGTGATATTGAAGATATGCCGCCCAATCTTGACTGGAAGGTCCACCTCTCCTAGCACCGAGCTTCGAGAATCGTCAAATGCCTTTACTATCGTAGAACTTGGTCTCATTGTCACATCGCCTATTGTTAACTTTACGAGACTTGACTTTGGCAACACATTAAGAGCGAAACCGGTGTTAGTAAGAACCCTGGACAAATGGGTAGTACCTATCTGCATAGTAATGTGGAGTGCTTTGTTATGGGCCCGACCATGTGGCGGTAATTCACTATTGTTGAAACCCAGGTAGGATCCGGACGTGAGATTTGCTACGACATTGTCAAATTGATTTACTGAAATTTCTTTTGCGACATGAGAGGAGCTTAAAACCTTCATCAAGGAATCTCTGTGTGCTTCAGAGTTGATTAGTAACGAGAGTATGGATATTTTTGCCAGAGTTTGATGGAGTTGATCCACCACTCTGTAGTCACTCTTTTTGATTATTTTCAGAAACTCTTCTGCCTCTTGATCAGTAAAGTCTTTGTTCGGAGATCCTTTTTCCTGATTTATATCCACCACTACTTTTCATTTGTCCTTTATCAGAGTCAAATTTGTATTTTTTGATGGTTCGGCTCCATAGATTCGACCACTTCGGGTCATACCTCTTGTTTCTGCTATGTTTGAAATTGCAGGTCCTTGACTTGTGGATGGCCCGCTTTCCTGCTTCACTCTATTGATGTATACAGCTGAGTCATAACTCCAAGGTACCGCTTTATTATTCTTGTAAGGGATAGGTGACGGTCCCTTAATTACCATCGTGGCTTTTGGAGTGGTGGGTATTAAGAGGGTCTTCTTAGGTACCCTTCTGGTGACCTCTATTGATTCTCCCCATGGAATGACTAGAGTCTTCTTGGTAAGGCTTGGATTCTGGAAAGGGATTACCAATGGCTTTTTCCCTCCAATCTTGGCTACATATTTTTCTTCAAGGTACAGTCCGAATTGGACTATCCCCTGATCCACCAGATTTTCCAGAGTTGTTTCAAAAGCTTTATTGTGCTCTAATAAGAATCCATATTCTAACAAATATTCCTTCAACAAGTTGATAGGGGTTTTTGCCTTTATGGTTTCCCCAAAGTTGGTGACCATCTCAATTGCATTTATTGTCGGTCCACCATGCAGAGGCATATGGTTTGATTTGATATTAGGCTTATCAAAGGTGATGTCTTGAGACTCTAGCAAATCCTGAACCTTATGCTTGAAGGCCCAACATTGATCTATGGTGTTCCCTAGAGAATTAGCATGATACTCACACCTAGCGTCGGCATTGTATCTTTGCGGGAGTGGCCCGACCGGAGGAGCTAAAGGCTTTATTTCCACCAGGGATGCCTTAACCAAGTGTTGTAATAACTGGCTTGGTGGCATGGGCAGTGGATCAAAACTTCTAGGTGGCCTTTTAAATCTGTCTTGCCTTTCTCCTTACGGGATCACCAATGGTTGTGATGTCCTTGGTTGTGAGGCCACCATGTTTACTTCTCCTTCCTTCTTTCTTGGGAATTTTGAAGCCTGTCTTTCTGAATTGTAAGGGGTGCTTGACGATCCCCCTGATATCTTTCCGCTTTTCAAACCAGTTTCGATTCTTTCGCCAATAGTCACTAAGTCTGAAAATCCTGATGTGACACTTCCCACCATTTTATCGTAATAAAGCCCTTGTAGGGTTCCCATGAACATGTCTACGAGTTCCTTTTCCAGCAGTGGGGGTTGTACACGGGATGCCATCTCCCTCCACCTTTGATCATATTCTTTGAAGGATTCTTCCTTATTTTTGGACAGATTTTGGAGTTGCAAGAGAGTAGGCGCCATGTCCAAGTTATACTTGTAATGCTTCAAGAAAGCATTAGCAAGATCCACCCAAGTTCGGATATATGTTTGTTCCAACTGCATGTACCAGTCCAAAGATGCCCCACTTAAACTGTCTTGGAAACAGTGAATCATTAGTTTCTGATCATGGGCATGGGCATGCATCTTCCTGCAGTACATACGAAGATGATTCCTCAGACAAGTGAGCCCTTTATACTTTCCAAAGTTGGGTACTTTAAATTTTGGCGGTATCACCACATCAGGGACTAAACCCATTTCCAGAGCGTCTACTTTGAAAGTGTCGAAGCCTTCTACAACCTTCAGTCTTTCTTCCAAGGATTTATACTGATTCATTATCAGTGGGTTGTCTGCAGCATGAGCTCCAGTTGTCTTCAAGGGTGCCTGGTGAGCATCCTCTAGGTCATGATCTCCGTATTGCAAGTCTAGGTAATTATCTGCATTATTGGTTGGAATTTGTAGGGTATGTGATGCCCCTACTTTTGATGGTGGTGGGAAGAATCCTTCGGTTTCAACCTCTTGTTGGGCCATTGCGGACTTTTGGGGTCCTGCCTTCGGCTTTTTCCTCAGTTGGTGACCGCTCGATGCACCAACGGTTTGAGCTACTTATTCAAAATCTACCCTGGGAATTTGGTCCTGCCTGTCGATAATGTTCTTCAAAGCTAGAAGAACTTGGCTAAAATCCACTTTCATTGAGCTTACTTCTCCCTTCACCTGATCAAGATCCTCTTTGAACACAGCTTGAGTCTCCTCGATCTGTTCCATTTCTTTCTGTTGATGGGCACTTGTTTGATATGGAGGCCAAGGAGGTGGAGGTCTTCTTTTACCAATGGCTTAACTGGAGATATTTTTAAAGCAAATGAGTTTTTTTTATATGACATGCAAGTGTTTTATAAATGCATGCGTGCAAATGGATGTGCATGATTATTAAATGATTTTTTTTATTTTAACTGCCTTATTCACTTGGGTACATATTTGTATCCACTTATTATTTTATTTGGTGACCAACTTTAAAATAGACGCCCCTTCGAGATAGGGAAACAAAATGCCTTTATTAAGAGTAACATAATCCAGATATTGAAAAATATTACAAATTGAAATCAAAACTTGTTTGCGCAAACATAATTAAAAAGAACTAAATTTCCTAAGTGCGCCTGCGGATGTATGCTCTGAAGCCATCAACCATTGCTCGGCAAAGCTGTAGAAAGTCTTTGATGTCCTTCGGGAGAGGAACCATTACATTCTCTGCGTCTCTTAAACTTCTAGGGATGTCCTCAATGAGATTGTTGGCTAAGAAGACGAGCTTTTCATGTTTGTCCTTGTAGTACCTATATTCCTGATAAAGAAGTGGGATTATCTTGTGGTTGTCCCTCCCAGCTTGGGCGATCTTGGTATACTGCTCTTCCCAATACATCTTTTCACCCCTCATTTCTGTGTAAAGCCTTCGTTGGATGAGAAAACACTTTTGAAGACCCTGAAGCTCTAAACATACATGCTCATATTCTTGATTCCTCTGAGTCAAGAGTTTCTATGCTTCTATCCTTTAAAGGCGTGCTTTGACCTCTGATTCTTGGTTGTCTTGGAGTTCGGTGGCGAGGTACTTTATTTGCTCTTCTTGATCTAAGGAAGCTTGTGTCAAACTTTGGATTTGGGCTCTCAAACTTTCCTCTAGCCCCTTTTTGTCATGTGTCGCCTTTTCATACCATCTAGTTAACCTCCCGATTTCAGTAGCGGCCTCTTCTAACCTTTGGTTGTGAGAATCTAGGTTGAATGTTGCACTTAACAGCCCTTCAATTGTACGCTTTCGTTTGAGACTTTCTTTCTTCAAGTCCTTTTAACTTTTATCAATTTGCTCGTCCTTTGACTCAAGTATAAGCTGCATCTGTTTCTTTTCTTTGGTCAAGTTGAGGAGGTTGACTTCCAGTGATTCTTTCTCTTTTTGAGCTTGCTTTAAGGCATTTTTCAGATTGTCGACTTCTTCCGAAGATATAGGTGTTATCTCTGGGACCTCTGACTTATACTCTGGATCTTTCTCGAATGGTAGCTTGATAATTCATACCTTATCTTGGACCCATTTGGTGTAGGGTTCTCTTGCTATGGCATTCTTTCTTTCGGCCTTCCTTTTGTTAACCTTATTCCAGGCCCGAATAACCTTGTTGAGCAACCCTTGGTCTTCTATACCCATATTGTGGATGATAAATGATCGGAGTTGTTCGTCTGAAGGTTTGTCTTCCAAAGGATACCCTAGCTATCATAGGGCTAGAGTAGGGTTGTAATTAATACAGCCTCGCGATCCAATCAAAGGGACATTAGAAAAATCCCCACAGCTAATAGTGATGTCACTAATATCCAACTTTCTTGCATACCATAATATTGAGTTTGCAGTGAGAGACCTTAATTTCTGTGGCCACTCACACCTGGTCAATTCTGGGATCATATAGTCTTCCTTGTAAATATGAGTCATGAACCAAGTATATAGGAGAGGGATGCAACAATTTAGCGTGTCTCTTCTTTTTTCATACATCATATGCAAAGTGTAATAAATGTCAGCAAGCAAGGCGGGAGTAGGATCCGTATTAAAGACTTTCGCTCCCTAAAATATGCTAATGGTCGTGGGGTCAATATAGTCCACAGTTCGAGGAAATAAGATTACACCAAATACCAACAACCCTAAACAATCAACACAAGATTCCCACTCCTTATAATTAGCAAATTCTAGTGCCTTAGCTTCCAGGTATATTCTTTTGATTCCTTGTATCGGACCTTCTCTTCGATAATTCTGCACCAATTCAAGATAGGGGATCCCTAGGCCTTTTGCCAAAGCTTTGAATTCAATAGTTTGTCCAATACCTACATAGGCCTTTTCTTTGGAGAAATTCAAGATTCTGTCAAATTCCTCCAGAGCTGGTGCTAGATGGAAGTCTTGGAAGGTAAAACATCTCAGTGGAAGGTCATAAAACTGAATTAGGGCAGAGACTGCATCCATCTGTACTTCTACTTTAGTCAAATCAAGAGTATCCCCATAGCGGCGAGTGTACATCTTCAGATCTCTTTCGAACAGTTTACCCTTTATAGTTTTGATTTCATAAAGGTCAGGCTTACAGGCGTTGACGCGGACGAGTTGTTTCCCTTTGGCATCCATTTTTAAGACAGTCGCCAAAAATCTTGATTTTGTTATCTTTTATTTTGTACCCTGTGAATAAGACAGATGAAAGGAACAAATGATGAACATGACATATACATGAATGCATGAATGTATAAGTGTTGGATTGAGTAACGGGATTTTGTGACAGGTTTTTATGATGGGTACCCCTATGAGGTGGGCTCTTTAATTTTGACCTACGATAAATCTACCCTCCCAGAAGGTGGCTTCCTTAAGGGTGTCATGAATAACACCAGAGGAAAAAAGGCACAAGGGTCTCCCTTAGGTGGAGCCTCTTTACGGACTGAAACTTTCGCCTCAAAGTCGTGAAAGGTCTCGTCATGAGATTCTGGGTTAAGGTCGTTACAAAGAGTCATGGGTGGCCTTCCAAAGTCCTACTCGTCAAGAGGATATCTCTCGATAAGTATTCCTTTTTCGGAAGTTCACCGACTCTAGGCGAAGTCGTCACATAAACTCGCATGGATGATATACCCTCTAAGCTAATAGACGAACCTTCTTTTTAAGGTTTATTGGAAATATTTTTTTTTTAGATGAAAACTCGCCACATAGAAAATATATGATAATAAAAGAATTTGACGGTAAATAAATAAATGCAATAAAATAGATAAATAGGATAAATAAATAAAGAAAATAAATAATAAAAACCTCGAAAGAACCTAAGCCTAGGGTTAAGGAAAGTCTCCAGCAGAGTCGCCAGCTGTTGCGAATGGTTTTTTAATCAAGAGTCGCCACTATTAGTTTTTATCCTAGGGAAGAAAACCTAACAGAAAACCCTAATTCGCAGACAGAGATTCTCAGTTTCTGACTCAAATAGACAAAAGGAAGGTGTTAGGCACCTTTCGTCTACCTTGTTCACAAGGATATTAGCCCTAGGTTTAGGTTTGGGGTAAACAGTGTTTTAAGTTTTAATTAGCAAGACTCGCCACAATTTTAGATCGCGTGCCTACGTATCCTCTTATGAGAAATCAGAGTCCCAATTCGTAGTTTGTATGGGTTGGTGTCCTTTAGGGGTTTGCAAACATATTTTGAATCACTTCGCACTCGGTCGGGAGTAGTGATTGCGGAGATTTTGACTGAGTGCGCAGTAAGTCAAAATTAGTCTGAAACCCATTTGCAAAAAGGACTGTTTGATTAGCTTAATTTTATTTGCAAAAATAGTTTGAGATTGGTTTGTGTTTTTTTAATAATATTAATTGCAAAAATGCTTGATTAATGCATGATAAAAAAGATTTAGTGCAATATGCGTGAAAATAATATATGTACATGATATATGCTATTTTGATATAACAATAATTTTCTTTATATATAATAATAATAATTAATATAATAATAATAATTAATATAATAATATGATAATAATAATCAATAATAATTATTATAATAATAATATGATAATAATAATATGATAATAATAATCAATAATTATTATAATATAATATAATACAAAAAAATATAAAAGAAATAAAAATAATAATTATTTAAGCAAAACCTGGGGGTGTGTTTTCAGTTATGTATCAAAACAGGGGGTGTCGAAAATAAACTGGGTTTAGGCCCAATACAGTCTTGGACAGGGGGGGTACGTTGCATTTGGAGTTTTAGTAATTGTTGATAGGGGGAGGTGTGAATAACAACGAGCCTAAGCCCAACACGTTTGCAAAGGGTTTGCTGTGTAATCAAGTGTAGTGAGGGCGTACAAAGCTTAAGATGGACCTGGCCTTATGGCCTTCCAATCAAGATCATACGGACATAATTAAGGGGTGCATGATAATAGAATAAATGCACCTGCATTGGATTATTACAGATCATAAAGATGTTTTTTACATTTTATTTTTCATTTCGTTTACAACCATTATCCTTCTCTCTCTCTGTCTCTCTCAATACGTCCAACCCTTATCCTTCTTCTTCTAACCCTAACCAAACCCCGCGGCGGCGGCCCTAATTGAACCTTCCTCTTCCATCACACCCCAACCCCAAACCAAACCAGCAATAATATCATAACAAAAAAACGCAAAAGCTGAGTTATTTACCTCCTCGTGATTTCGTATTCTGAGTTTGATCAATATGATTCTGCTTCTGACCTTACTCTCTTTCTTTTGTTCGCGGGTCTCAGTAGCCTTTGAAGGGGATGCAACAATGGCTGACGGCGATGGTGCTTGAAGGATGAGCAACTGCGCGATTAGGGTTTCAGATATTGAAACCCTAATCGTGTTTCTCTTTGGTCTTCAACGAGGCTTTGGTATCTTTACCTTCTTCTTTGTTTCAGCTTCGTCTAAAAATTCCCCCTTCTGTATTATGTTCATTTGCTATTTATAGGGATAGGGTTTATAGATTAGGGAATTGCGGTTACAAATCGTTTAGGGCTTAGATTTATGATTATTAGAGGGTGTAATGTTGTAATTGATTTGTTTATGATTCATTCTGTAATGTTTTGATTGATTGTAATAAAACTGAGATTTGATTTCAAGATTTGATTGAATTGTTGATTTTGTTCTAAGATTTATTTTGTAATAAAATTATGTTTATTTGTTTTAGATCCAAACAGTATCAATTGTTTAATTGAAACGCGTGTTTTTTTCTGCTTGATTGTTACAATGACTGTTTTTGGGCCTCAAACCGTACATCCTTTTTACCGTCCAGCATGCGCTTGATGGTTTTTTTGGCTTGTACTAGTTTTTTTTGTTTAGCCCAACGCGTCTTTTTTAGTACAATTGGGTCCAACTTTCTTATTTCTAAACAAGACCCTTTATTATTAAAAATATTATTTGTTTTCAATTCATATTGGGCCTCAATTGGCCCAAACAGCAAGCAACCAAATAATTTTAAAAAAATTCTTTAAATAAACAGTAAAAACATTAATGGGCTTAGTTTGAAAAAAAAACGTAATGGGCCTGTATTCCAAATTGTACCCCCCCTTTCGCTTGATAACGACAACAATTTCAGATGGGCTTATTGAAATTCCACACCCCCCCCCCTCTTTACTAATAACAAAAAATCCCTAGATGACTTTAATTTAATTTCAACTAATAACAACATAAACTTAAGTTGGTTTTAAGAATTAAGGACATAACAATTATTTAAATAATTTTCCATTTTCGAATCGCATGCTTCGTGAATGGATTTACGAACATATGAGTCTTTCTGATTTAAAAAAAGCCCCATTTTCCTGAATTAAGAATACACCCCTGATTGATTTAAATATTAAGAATGGGCCATTAGATATTGATGTACCATCCTCGGTTAAACGCTTCTTTATTATTCTGATCTTGGAAGACAAGGTTATCGGGGTAGGGAAAATTTAGGTTACGACAATGACATGTCATCGTCTTCAACCTTCGGCCACCTCCAATTCGTGATTCCTCAAACGGTAAAATCAAGAGCACAAACCAGTGACATTCTCTTTGTCTCTTTAAGACGATTCCAATGGTACCCTCATGAAAAATTTATATTAACCATAGCTTAGTCAACTTGGAAAAAACCAGAAGAAAAAATTTAAAAGGGATTTGAAAATACATGAGTAAAACTCACTTTCAGTTAAAAACAAATGATGCTATGAGTATCAGAGTGATGAGAGCTACATTACAGCAACAAGTTTGAGGAGAATTGGTGGAGGAATTTATCTGTTAAAACTCAATTTCAGAGCTCTGAAACTGGACTTTGTGAGCTTGATTCAGTGCTCGATTCTTGGTGGTAAGAGTATGGTTAGCTTCAGAGAAGTTCAATAAATCTAATTGAATCAAAAGAAAGGAATGAAAGATCCTCTAAAGGAGAAAATGAATTCGAAAATTTCAGAGGTTTTGTGAGGTTTGGGCAGAGCTTCTTTGGTTATCTAAGCTTGTGGAAAAGGGTGAGGAGTGATCCTTTATTTATAGGGAAATGAAGGGTGATGAGAGGTGAGAGGAATTGTGAGTAAATCGTGCAAACAAAATCACCTGTGAGGTGTGAAATGTATGACTTGTATATGTTCAAAACTCACTCTAATCGTGCGTTTTATGTGTCTTGTAACTTCTGGAACTTACTAATGATGATTAGAAACAAAAACATACGTTTAAAGGTCTTGTAATGGTATTTTTGATTCTTACCAAAACTCAAAATTAGTTTTCATGGTGCTCACTTCAAAACCATGGGGCAAGCAGCTCAAGAGGCTTTATGATCTCATTCCTTTTGCATTGTAAAGATATCATCACAACCTTTAAAATGTGCCAAGAAATGTATCATTTGGTGATCTGAGCTAAAATTTATTCATGTTTGAAATCAAGAAAAACACACGGGTATTTGACACCTAGAAAATTTCTAAGTATGGAACTCAAAATGATCTATAATGTTCTTCAAAGTTACATGCTCTTCCACTCAAAATTTGATCTTGATCCTTGAAGATGAAATGAAGTAAACCCTTTAAATTGAGTTGTGTAGTTGAGATCATTCAAAAATCATAAAAATTGAAAGAGTTGTGATCTTTGGAAGATGACGAACAAATTTGGGGAAATTCACAAAAGACCTATAATCTTTTCAATTCTTTAATGACTTTCCAAACATTTTCAAGCCTAGTATCTTAAAACAAAGTTCTAGTAGACATCCCAAAGATTATTTTATAAAAAGATTGAGCTCAAGA
This sequence comes from Vicia faba, assembly GCA_948472305.1. Classification (NCBI taxonomy): domain Eukaryota; kingdom Viridiplantae; phylum Streptophyta; class Magnoliopsida; order Fabales; family Fabaceae; genus Vicia; species Vicia faba. Next base: position 219,597,485 of record OX451741.1, read on the forward strand.
AGATAACAAATGACCAAGTTATGATCATTTGAAGTCACACAAGATAATTTGATAGACTTTTCAAAGGACTTGTAATCTTCTTCAAATTTAAATGGTCTTCCATGCGTAATTAGTCTTTGATCCTTGAAGAGAAGATATTAATGATTCTTTAAAGAGAAAAATGGCTTTGGAATCACTTAAAAATCACCAAATTTGAGCAAGATGTGGCCTTTAGAAGTCAACAAACCCTAGCTCAGAGAGTGTCAAAATAACTTGGAACCCCCTTTCAACTTTTGATGATTTTTATTGCACAATTAGATCTAATCATGTGAAGAGAAGTTGTTATATATGATGATAATAACCATAGTAAAAAGAACCAACTCAAAAATATTGAAAATTGAGAGAGTTATGCACTTGTGATCACTGAATCAAACACTTACTTAATTAGGTCAAACCTGTTGAATCAACCTTGAATATTTTGAACTTTCTTGGCAAAATAAAACATGGTGGATCACATTAGGCCTTGAAATTAAGTCATCTTGAAGCACACTCAAAGATGGAGCTTAAGTCTCAATGAAAACTTGTTGAAGAAGGCATGGAAATAAACACATGAACCCATGAATCTTCTTGATGAATGCCACCACCAACCTTGAGAAAGACTTGACATAAATAAGGTAAGAGAGCTCTTTGAACCAAAAAAAATTGATATCATAGACATGGTCTTGAAGCTTGAACTCTTGAAATCCATTGGAGAACCATTTGACCAAGGATTGTCCCTCAAACCCCTAGGTTATATGGTGAGATGGATATAATTGTGTCATCACCTACAATATAAACATCCACATAAACATATATACATATTTTTATGTTAGTTAAGAGTTAATTAACATAAGATGCACATTTACAAGATACACAATTCAAGGTGCATGGTGATCCCTCAAGAGCAAACTTAAATATAGGATGAAGTGGAAGAGAGAGCCAATCCTAATGTGTGATCTTGATGTAATGATAACATGAGATAATGAGAGATCTTAGGGGCAAAAATTGGGGTATAACACTAAGATCTATCAGAGTTTCAAAAAAAAAATCATAACTTAGCAGCGGAAAAAATAATTTTGAAATAAAATGCGGAAAGTAAAAAAGTTAAGGGATAAGAAGAACACCACGATATATAGAGGTTTGATCAAAACTGAAATACCTACTCCTCTCCCCAAGAACTGGTCTTGAGACTTTTCATTAAATACTTGACAGAATTTAATAGGTAAAGCTCACGAACCCCCTTGTACAAAGAAATGTTGGTTGTCCTACAAACATGATAATACAAGATGAAATATATAAGTGTTCGCGTCTTCCTCATTGTTGATATTTAAGTGTAAAAGCTCCTCTCTCAACTATAGATTGAAGTACCATCCCTTATCTCTATTAAAAATATATGAGCTCAAAATGGTTTAACAGGATAACACATAATCTCTTGTCATTTTAACAGGTTGATCAACTAACCTATGGTTTTATAACGGACTAACCATGAATCTAACAGTGAGTTCATCAATATTGTTGATCTTAAACCTTTGAATAAATAAGACTTTATAACAGTCTTAAGGAAAGCTCAACAACATTGATAATCTCCAACTTATATAGATTATGGGAACCTAATCACACAAATTTCCAACCAAAGCTTTTAAAGGGTTTAGCTTTGAACCATATAATTTTTCCCTAAACATGGGTGATATTCATCAAGGTGAATCAAGAACAACCTTGAAGAACTTTATACATTGCTACCCAATCGAAAATACATAAAACTTTCCTCACAAAAGAATTTGGCTATAAGAACTAGTGAGAGAAAGTGAGAGAAAAAAACTTAGAGAGAGAGTGTCAAAATCCATTTCGTGTTCTAGATGATTTGAACCGAGAAATGAGACGTCTATTTATAGTGTTCAAATTGTTCAAAAGAGGAAATAATATTTAATGATTTTTGACCATTACTAATTGATTGACACAATCGATTAAATCATTAAAAAGTAACAACCGAGTTATCCAAAATAGGCAAGAAGTAATTTATAGTCGTTTCTAATCGATTGGGTACACTAAAAATTGCATTTATCTTCAAAAACACGTCAATCTAATCGATTCGGCTAATCGATTAAATCCAATCAAAATATATTTTTTAGTTTTTTGAATATTCCAATTTCTTTCTAAGCACCTCCTACGTGTTTCTTCAAGACATTTTATTTTCAAAAACATTTTATAAAAAGGTTTTAAGTGTGTGTGTGTGTGTATGCGCGCGCGCACGCTTATAGCCAACTACTTCTACAAAGAAAGATCTTTGGCTTATATTAATTCGCTTGGTTGCTATTTTAGGATGATCAGCCTAGATCTTGTGTTTGATGTATTCCATATATTTGACCTTTGCTTTGAGATGTCCTGAGACTTTTGATTTCCTTTATCTTTATCTAAGCCTTTCTTATCAAATCCATGACTTGCCTTAACCTTTTAAGTGCAACGCTTGACTTTATCAACTATTACATCTTTGTTATGCTGAGTATCATCTAATCTGCTCTTTTATTCATCATGTTGCATCTTTTGCTATGCTGAATGCTTTTTATTTTTCTTCTACATTAGTCATCATATTTCATTTCTATCATGTCGATTGTATGTTGTGATATCTCATTGTATTGGTCTTGTTTTGCATGTTTAATATATTGAATAAGATTTATGATCTTTCTATAGTTGTCATCATCAAAACAACACCTGTTACTTGCAAAACAAGGTTACATAAATATGTTATTTGGATTTGTTTTATAAGTACTTAATGAGATCAAATCAATTTAACTAGAGATTTAAATTTGAATTTGAATAAAAATAAATCATATATTTTGGAGGCTTTTGTGGAAAATCAAAACAAAATCTTCTATATTTTTGGACGAGATCAAGGTTGCTTATGTCCATTCCAAAAGCCTAGAATCTGCATTGTTATATAAGGAGACTCAAACCTCACGTTTGAGGGTGTACAAGTATTAAATATTTCTTGTGTTAGGGTTTATCGAGTTTTTTTGTGTTATTATTTGTGCACCACTCTAGTGTTTGTATTTATATCCTAAGGCATAGAGTTTGGTTTGTTAGTTGAGTTGTAACTCAACATTCAATATTTTGTTTATTGAGTTGATCACTAGGTTTAGTGATTAAGAGAAAGTGGGAGGGGTTCTTATTTAGGGGAAGTCCTAAATAGAAAGTCATTGGAATTAAGAAGAGGCAGAGAACAAGGTGGGGTTGTAGTTCCAATAAGACTAATTGTACTAATTTGAAATAGTAGATTTATTTTTTTGGATTGAAAGTCCTTCAAACATATGTGAGGTTGAACTGAACTGGATTAATAATTCTTATGTTATTTATTATTTTATGATTTATCATCTTATTTTCTATTGTCTATCAAATTCTAATTTAAGATGTTGAATACATTAGTTTAGACATCTGATCTAAAATATGTCTTCCACTTGAACAGAATTTCAATACTTATTTCATGTTTTCAACCAATGTTAGGTGCTCTACTTGGATACAAGTGTCATGTATTGGTACTGATATATTATAAATATAGTTTTTAATAACCTTGACAGGAATTGGTTCCCTATAAATGTAAACATGTAGAAGGTTGATTCTAATGGCATTTGGATGATTTTACTCAATAATATTTCTTATACAATTCTTGTAATTCTTCTTTAACATTTACCTGGTATTCCTTTATCATGAGTAACTAAACCCCATTGTTGAGAATGATTACAACTTCATGAAAACCTTTACAATGAGATTTGATCTTTTTTTAATTTTATCTTCGTTCTTAATTATTTTAATCGTCTAATTGTCAATTAATTGATTTAAGATTCATGATTTAAAATGAAAGTGGAATCTATGAGCTCTTGAGATGGAGAATTAATGACTTTAGGAATAAATATAAAATGATTGAAATCGTTTGAATATTTCTATTGTTAATGTGTATCTTTAATTTCTCTAAGGAATTAGAGATTTTATCTAAGTTAAAAGTTTTATCACTAAGAAAATTAGAAGGAAAAAAAGATTAAGTAAAACAAATTCGGTAACCAATGTCAAATTTGTAGTTTAAGGATAAAATCAAGTGAAACTCATACCTTACTCATTTTTCATATTATAAATTTTTGTTTATCATTTTAGTGTTTAGTTTTCAATGATTCAAAGAAAAAAATACCACAAACTGGAATCTTTAGTTCAATTAAGTTAGAAAATATGATTCCATAATATTTTGGAATCTTGTTTAATATTCGATATTTTTATCATTTTGTTACTACTTATAACAATTCAGTACAATTGTTGAAATTGCTATTACTCCATATTTTTAACCAAAGAAGAGTCATGGACTGGTTGTGAGAAAGATGAAACATAAATCATCACGTAGTTGTTATCATGTTTATTTATACTTGTGTCACTTGAATCGCTCCAACCAAAAATCTATTTAAAATACCAATTAGAGTTCATACTTCAGTTGACTCTTTTAAAATGGGAATAAAAATATGGAGTTAACGCTACTATGTCTTAAAGGGGGTAACATATATAATTTATTTCATTAATTCAAATATTACACGTTAAAAATGGTTCAAAGTCCTCACAGAAGTTCTCAAAAACGAAATGTTGAGTATTGAATTAATTAACAAATATTCGAATCCTTGTCACGGAGGAAGTAAGCACCAATCACATCGCCCCTAGAGGATTTATGCTCGAGGGCTAATGGATCAGTATGACAACCTTATGATGCCTTACGTTTAGGGTCCGTGGATCGGCATATTATTTTTAAGGATTTCCCCTTACAGACATCATGTTTGAAGGGTTGCGTGGAAATATGCTCTGGGTTGAGTTAGGTTTTTCCAAGTCAGAGTATGTCTTCTTAAAATTTTTAAAATTTAAGTCTGGATTGTGGTCTATCAAAGGCTTGTTTTTAGGTTGAAGTCTGATCTTTTCGAAAGTCTGATTGACCTATTAGTCTACATAAAAGTCTATTTTATTTGAACATTTTCAAATTAGCAATTCAACTAATGTTAAAATAGACTAATAAATTAAAATATTAATTAGATTAGATGTTTATTTGCATTGACTTATTCAAATTTATATATTAACATATATTTTGTGATACTATTTGTTTAAGAGAATTTACAAAAAACAACTTGTGACATTCTTCATAAGATTTTTTCAGCGTATTTTCATAAATCCTTTTAAACATCTAAACTTTATTTTTATATTTTAATTTAAAATACAAACACCGTATAATAATAATAAAATTATTCATATTTATTTAAATGGTCCAGTCCAGTCTAATAGGCTTAAAAGACTTTTTTTATGGCCAGTGACCTAGCCTTTTTTAACTAAATAAGCTTATAAAAAAGCCTAAACCTTTTCTACTTAAAAAGAAAGTCTAGCATGGCCTGGGCCTATGTAGGCTAGCCTGTAGGCCCCTGATATTGGCCTTACCTATTTTCACCCCTAGTTTTGGACTAGCATAAGAATTTGGAGTGTTCAGGTGCGATTTAGGCGGTTTAAACGCTAAAAGTCATCTGAACTGTAAGAGAAAAATACGTGCGATTTGGTTTGATTTGGTTGGCCTTTAGTAATAAATCGAACCAAACCGAACCAATGTGGTTTGATTCGGTTCGGTTGGTTCGATTTTTACAAATATTTTTATCGAGTCATACATACACATATATATGACAGCATAACTTTGTATTTAGTCATTCATACACTACCAAATAACAACAAAACTCATCATATTCAGACAACAATTTCACATTTAATATGTAAAAATTAGATTAGATAAAAGTGGAATAATAAACATAAAATAATAGCATAAAAAATATCAAAAATATTATAATGAAAAAAAATAGAAGAGATGAGGGATTAGTGAAGATGAAAAAGAAAGAACATAAGAGATGAGAGATTGGAGAAGAAGTGCGATCAAAACGAAATTGAAATAGGGAACAATTACATAAAATGAGAAGGTGAAAAAAAATATAAAAGAGTGGTGATTAAAGAAGAAGATGCAAGATGTATGTGGTGAATATGACGCGATAATGCTATGAGAGATTTGAGATGACTGAAATTGAAATCATAAGTGTAAGGATGAGAAAATTGTTCGTAATCATAAAGTTAACATATAATAGGTTTATGTTTGGGTTGGATGTGAATTAAGTAAAATTTAAATTGTAACATAATGCAGTTTGATTTAGTTTGTAAAATACAAACCACAAACTGAACTGAACTGTGCGATTTTTGTTAAAAAATGATTCAAACAAATCTGAATCAAATATAATTTTTTACAGTTTTGATTTGATTTAATTTACAATTTCTTATTAAGTCGGTTTGATTTTAAACATCCATAATACAATATTGTTAAATTGTAATTCATAGGTGTCAAAAGAAGATTTGATTTGTTTAGATTTAAATAGATTTGAATTTAAATCTAGATTAGATTTGATTTAGTAAAGAGATATTTTGGGCTTGGGTTTAGCTTAGGGAGCAAGCTAACCTAAATCTATAAATAAGAGGGAGTAACCCTTATTTTTGTATTCAAGTCATTGAACTCATTCACAGTATTTTGCAGTTGCAAAGTGAATTAATAAAGTTTCCACAGTTTGTGGGCAGAATAGAAATTCTGCAGAAATATCTCCATTGTTCTTTTATTTGTTTGTTTCATAACTTATCATCAAGTGGTGGTCGAAATTCATCATAGTGTATTGGTGGATTTCCAACATCTGGTATCAAGAGCTTGTGTTTCGATTCAAGGGAAGTATCAATCAAGAACGATTGAAGAATTCAAGATGACAAGTTATGGGAATGCAAACTATCCAACAACGCTGCCAATTCTGAAAGTTGACAACTATGAGAATTGGTGCAAGCAGATGAAAGTCCTATTAAGGTGTCAAGGCCTTTGGGACCTTGTAAAAGATGGAGTCGAAGCGCTTGGCGAAAATGCTTCAGAAGAAGAAAAGAAGAAATACACAGAATCTGAGAAACAGAGTTATAAAGCATTGTTTATAATTCATCAATGTGTCAGTCCAGACAATTTCGAGAAGATTAGTGATTCAGAATCTGCAAAAGAAGCTTGGGAGATCCTTGAGAAGTCTTTTGGAGGCGCTGAGAAGGTGAAAGAAGTGAGGTTACAAACTCACAAAAGGACCTATGAACTGCTTCAGATGGAAGACAGTGAAAACATATCTGATTTCTTCACTAGAGTTACAAAACTAGTGAATCAAATCAAGACATGTGGAGAAACATTAACAACAAGAGCTGTTGTTTCGAAGATCCTGAGATCCTTAGCTCCTAAGTTCGATCACATAGTGGTGGCGATCGAAGAAGGGAAAGACTTGTCGAAATTGACAAAGGAAGAGCTTCAAGGGACACTCGAATCTCATGAACAAAGAATGAACGAAAGAGCTGCAGGAAAATCGAAGAGTGATGTAGCCTTGCAGGCACATTCAGCAAAGGAAACCAAAGGCAAAGGAAAGTATTTCGACAGAAGTAGAGGTGGCTACAACAAATCGAATGGTAGAGGAAACCAAATCGAAGGAGACGTGTCGAATCAAAGAAGACCACACCACGGCAACCAAAGAGGTGGTGCTGCAAACAGAGGAAGAGGTGGTGGTCGAAAACCTGATAAGAGTCACATTCAATGTTACAATTGTCAGAAGTATGGTCATTATTCGAGTGATTGTCCAGAAAAACGAAAGAATCAAGAAAGTGATGCAAAGCTGGCAAAACATGAAGAAGAAGAAGAGATGATGCTGATGGTCACAACAAGAGATGAAGACAGATTCAAGGACCAATGGTACTTGGATTCAGGATGTTCATCACATATGTCTGGAAGGAAAGACTGGTTCGTCAATATAAAACCCTCAACGAAGAATATGGTAAAATTTGCAAATGACAACACCCTAGCAGTTGAAGGTATTGGTGATGTTATGATCATGAGGAAAGATGGCAAGAAGTCAGTAATTTCGAATGTATTGTACATACCAGGCATGAAGAGCAATTTGCTCAGTATAGGGCAGTTGGTCGAAAAGAATTATAAAGTGTCAATCGAAGATAAGTTGATGAGAGTCGTTGATGCAAATGGGAGATTAATCTTGAAGGCTCCAATGTCTCAGAATCGAACCTTCAAGATTGAACTAAATGTGATGGAGCACAAGTGCCTTTCGACTGCAGCTAGCAGAGATGAATGGATATGGCATTATAGACTAGGTCATCTCAACTTCAGAGACATCAGAGATTTGAAGAGAAGAAATATGGTTTCAGGATTGCCTGAAATTGACATTCCAAACGAAGTATGTGAAGAATGTGTGCAAGCGAAGCAACACAAGAACAGCTTCAGCAAGGATGCAGGAAGCAGGAAGCAGATCGAAGGCTAATCTCGAAGTCATATACTCTGATGTATGTGGACCAATCCAGGTGGATTCGATGGGAGGTAACAAATACTTTGTTACATTCATAGATGATTTCAGTCGAAAGCTATGGACTTACCTGATCAAGAAGAAAAGTGAAGTGTTCGAAGTATTTATCAAGTTCAAGTCCATGGTCGAAAGACAAAGTGGTCGAAAGCTCAAAGTTTTGAGAACTGATGGTGGAGGAGAATATGTGTCGAAAGATTTCGACAGATTATGTGAAAAAGAAGGGATTGTGCATGAGGTGGTGCCACCCTATACTCCACAGCAAAATGGAATTGCATAAAGGAAAAATCGAACCATCATGAACATGGTGAGAAGTATGTTGAAAGGCAAGAATTTACCCAAAGAGTTCTGGGGTGAAGCTGTTTCGACTGCAACATACATTTAGAACAGAACTCCTACAAAAAAACTAGAAGGAATTACTCCAGAAGAATGTTGGTCTGGTGTGAAGCCTAGCTTAAGTCATCTGAAAGTATTTGGATCTATTGCACATAGACATGTGCCAGATCAGTTGAGAAAGAAACTTGATGACAAGTCAAGTCAAATGATCCTAGTTGGATATCATTCTACAGGAGGCTACAAGTTGTTCGATCCAGAGAACAAGAAGATTGTGATCAGCAGGGACGTAATCATAGATGAGTTCAAAGAATGGGATTGGACTGCAAATGTCAAGAAAGATTCAGTGGGAATCTTATTCGAAGAGCCAGAAACTCAAGTCGAAAGAGAAGTTCGACAAGAGGAGCCAGCAGATATACCCAGTACAAGCAGACCTCAAAGAACAAGATGCATGCCTGCAAGATTGCAAGATTGTGTGATTACATCAGATGATGTAATAGATGATGAAGGTGAGCTGGTACATTATGCTTTCTATGCAGATGTCGAACCTGTTAATGCAGCTGAAGCATTAAAGGATTCGAAGTGGGTGAAAGCAATGAACGAAGAAGTAAAGTCTATCGAAGACAACAACACTTGGTCACTTGTTGAATTGCCTCAAGGCAAGAAGGCAATTGATGTCAAGTGGGTATACAAAGTGAAGACTAATTCGAAAGGTGAAGTAACTCGACACAAAGCAAGACTTGTGGCGAAAGGATTTCTACAGAAAGAAGGAATAGACTTCGACGAAGTTTTTGCACCTGTTGCTAGGATCGAAACAATCAGGTTGGTTGTTGGTCTAGCAGAAATCAACAGTTGGCACATATGTCAGATGGACGTAAAGTGTGCATTCCTAAATGGACCCTTAGATGAAGAAGTTTATGTTAAACAACCAGTTGGGTTTGTGAAACATGACGAAGAAAGAAAGGTGTACAGGCTACATAAAGCCCTGTATGGTTTGAAACAATCTCCAAGGGCTTGGAATAAGAAAATTGATAGTTTTCTAAGGGAGAAGGAAATTGTGAAGTGCATAACTGAACATGGAGTATATGTAAGAAGAAGCAAGAGTAAATTGCTTATACTATGTCTCTATGTAGATGATTTGTTGATAACAGGTAGCTGCAAGAGTGAGATCGAAGACTTCAAAGTTGATCTTAGCAAGGAATTCGAAATGTCTGATTTGGGTGAGATTTCATATTTCCTTGATATCGAATTCTACAAAAGCAGTAGAGGTTTGATGATGCATCAAAGAAGATATGCAGGGGAAATTCTCAAGAGGTTTGAGATGGAAGAATGCAACTCAACTTCGACACCTGCAGAACCAAGACTGCAACTGTCGAAAGATGCAGACGAAGATGATGTTGATCCAACCCAATACAGAAGACTTATTGGATCATTGAGATACCTTTGTCATACAAGGTCTGACTTAGCATACAGTGTAGGTATGGTAAGTAGATTCATGCAGAAGCCAAAGGTATCACATCTAGCAGCTGTGAAGAGGATACTAAGGTATCTCAAAGGAACTTTCGATTATGGCATTCTGTTTCCTGCAGTTGATAAAGGAAAAGAATGCAAGTTAGTGGGATACACTGATTCGAGTTGGTGTAGTGATGCTGAAGATCGAAAGTCAACAGCAGGATATGTGTTTATGCTAGGTGGTGCAACAATTGCTTGGAGTTCGAGAAAAGAACCAGTAGTAGCATTATCATCATGCGAAGCAGAATACATAGCTGCTTCTCTTTGTGCATGCCAAGCAACCTGGATGGTGAACTTGGTCGAAGAGATAACAGGGAAAAATCATGGAGCAATTACCATGAAGATAAACAACATGTCAGCTATCAACCTGGCGAAGAATCCAATAGCACATGGTCGAAGTAAGCACATCGAAATGAGGTTCCATTATCTTCGAGAGCAGGTAGCAGATGGGAAGATGAATTTGGAACACTGCAGAACTGAGAATCAGATTGCAGACATCATGACGAAGGGAGTGCAAGTCGAAGTATTCAGAAAGCTAAGGGCCATGATGAACATAGACAGTTTAGACACAATGAATTAGGTGGTGTGTTAAATTGTAATTCATAGGTGTCAAAAGAAGATTTGATTTGTTTAGATTTAAATAGATTTGAATTTAAATCTAGATTAGATTTGATTTAGTAAAGAGATATTTTGGGCTTGGGTTTAGCTTAGGGAGCAAGCTAACCTAAATCTATAAATAAGAGGGAGTAACCCTTATTTTTGTATTCAAGTCATTGAACTCATTCACAATATTTTGCAGTTGCAAAGTGAATTAATAAAGTTTCCACAGTTTGTGGGCAGAATAGAAATTCTGCAGAAATATCTACATTGTTCTTTTATTTGTTTGTTTCATAACTTATCATCAAGTGGTGGTCGAAATTCATCATAGTGTATTGGTGGATTTCCAACAAATATGTTATAAATGGGCACACTGCTTAGTGGTGACTGGGGCTTGTAAGGAATCCTTCAACCTTAAATTTTTTGTTTAGTTAAAATAGATCTTTTTGTGATATTAAACATGTAACACTCTTTTAAATGTTTATAAAAACAAGAAACAAATTTAAAATTTTTAGACTTTAAAAATATCTATAAAAGAGAAAATTAGAATAATAAGTCCACAATAGTTGCTGCCAAAAAACACACCATACTTCATTTTCCAACTTGTCTCACATATTAAATTATCAACAGTATATAATGTTCTGTTTGTCGGATATTTATATTACACTCCTCCAAATCATATCAAATCAACACAAAACTATTACTAATTTATTTATAGACAGTTTTCATGGCAAGATAAACATTGTAGTGTGTGAGAGGTGCAATGAAAAGAAATGAAAGGAAATTGAAATTGGATTTGATTCTATATTGAACAGAATTGATTTTGAATCAATTTTATTAATTTAAAGTTATGTTTAGATAGTTAGTATAAGTTTTAAATAAATTTTATTTTAATTTTAATTTTTGTTTAAGTAATTAGTATAAAAACGAATTGAACGGAAAATTTTTAAATTTTTAAATTAAATTTTGAGTTAAAAAATATAAATATAAATTTTAAATAATAGTTATATTTATAAACAAAATCACTTACAATCCACGTTACCTAATCATATTAAAACTAATTTTACATTTATGAAATTTTGAAATTGCAGTCTTTCATGAAATGATTTGCAAATTCACAAAAGGGGAAAAAATAAAAGACAAAGGAAAACTTGCCATTCATTGCTTGTTTATTTATCTTTATACATCAACTTATGTTGTCTGGGGTAGGACCTTAATCACTCACCCCACAATCACACTGATAAAAAAATGGAAAATTAATTATTAATTAATATAACTTAATCAATATTGATGGTTATTTTATAATTATATTTGAAAATATTTGAAATCCATTTCATAAAGTGACTAACCAAATACGCACGTGGTCATACGGCTAAATTAATTTAATATAATATAAAATATATATTAATATTTACAAATAAAAATTTTACATTTCAAATTAAAGTAATTATTAATAAAAATAAAATATATATTATGTTGATAGTAATTCGTAAAATGAAAAGTTTATTTGATACAAAATATATATATATATATATATATATATATATATATATATATATATATATATATATATATATATATATATATATATATATATATATATATATATATATATATATATATATATATATATAAACTTAATTATATTAAATAATATGAAAAAAGAAAGAAAAAAAACTCATGAGATGAAGAAAAGACAAATTGATATGATATTGTTCTGGACTGGGCCCGACAGGCCCAAAAACATTACTAAGGCCCAGTCCAAAGGGACTCACTAAGGACCACACTGGGCAAAGGGGGTCGCGTCCATGCCCGACACCCTGAGGTCCACCTCGACATCTCGATGTCCAGCCCCACGCAGTGAAGTCATGCTCGACACCCTGCCGTCCGGCTGTGTCCTGACGTCCAGCTCGACACTCGTTGTTCAGCTCGAGGGACTATGCGTCGAGCTCGGCACCGGGCTGCGCAGCTCGACATGGTCTCGAGCTACCTGGCTAGGGCAGACTCAGTCCACCGTTGCCCCAACGATACTCCGGAAAGACCGCGTCTCCGTCCGCCCGCACTTCACGCAGCACATCCAGGAAGGGGACCACGCGCTGGTCCCCACTACCCACGTAGAACCTGGCAGTTCCTCCATTGGGCCAAATCCGCCCGGCCCAATGAAGGAACCTTGGCCCAGCGCTGGGGGCTATAAATACCCTCTGTTTCCAGAGGGTCAGGTATTCATCATTCTAACCTCAACTCTATTATCTGCTCGTACTCCCACTGACTTTAGCATCGGAGTGCCTTGCAGGTACCCCCCCCCCCCCCCCTCCTCGTTCAAAAAGCCTTCAGCTCGGAGTAAGCCGTGACGGTCCAAACCTTCTGATCAGGTCAGATCAGTGGCGCCGTCTGTGGGAAACAGCTTCCCCGTCTAACGAACAATTCCAAAGACCAAAGCTCAATCCAATTACTCGTCATGGCTGATCCAGCTCGTGAAGAACAGCACACCCGCGTCATCGACACCAACAACGGTCCCGCAGACAAGAATGGGCACCTCGACAATCTCGGTGATCCCGGCCGCAATGCCACCCCTGCGACAACCGCCCCTGGACCTTCCACCCGCAGGGACGGGAACACTGCGTCGTCCTCGACGACCCCTCCAGCACTCGAAGACGACCCGGAGGCTCTCGCCTATCGCCAAGCTGCCCGGTTCTATGAAGTCCAAATCCCTGCCGGGGCAGATGCCACGACTCAGGCACTGTTCGCGGCCATCAACCAGACAAATTATCTCCTCTTCGCCCAAGGAGAAAGACTTAGGGCACTTGAAAATGACCGACGACCCCCGAGGAGGCATCAGAGGCCACCATCTCCACCTCCTCGGGTCGAAGAAGTTCGACACCCTACTCCCCCGCGGAGACATTACAGGGAGAACTCTAGGAGCCCCTCTCCCCCACCAAGGCAGAGGCGGCCCCAGTATGAAAGACAGCCCGTCATCCCTGCCGAAGAGCCCAGTCGCGACCCATCGAGGCACGACAGGAGACACAACAGAGACGGGCGTGTGACCTTCAACCACCGAGCATCACGCTCGAGGGAATCTCAGCACGACCATCGTGCCCGGCATAACTACAGGACCCCTTCTCTTTCTCCAGAAAGGAGCGACGAGGACGACCCCCGCGGTCCCCTGTCGCAGGCCATCATGGACGCACCTATTCCCCCGGGCATGGAGAAACCCCCACACCTAAAGGAGTATGATGGAGTGGCGGACCCAGTCGACCACATTGACGGGTTCGAAGCCATGCTCCACTATCACAATGTCGGGGGGCCCATCAAGTGCCGTCTCTTCCCAACAACTCTCAGGAAGGCGGCCATGGACTGGTACAAAGGACTCGCCCCGGGCTCCATAACTTCGTGGCGGAACCTGAAGAACCAGTTCATCAGTTCCTTCACAGCTTCCCGTCGCCACCCGAAGACTGAGGCAGCCCTCGAGGCCATCATCCAAAGACATGATGAGACCTTGAGGGAATTCATCAACCGCTTCAACCGGGAAGCAATACAGGTCCCCTGCGCGGACCATATGAAGAGGTACTTGCTGGAGAGGGGCCTCCTCCCCGGCACAGAATTCAGAAAAGCTGTGGGTATTGAGCCACCTGCAACTTTTGATGCTCTCCTCGACAAAGCCCGAGCATACATGGACTACGAGGAGAGAGAAGCTGCCAACAGGGCACGAGACTCCAGGGCTCGCAATCATGGCAGCAGCTCGAGACAAGACCCTCCTCCCCGACGGACCGGAGAAAAGAGGAAGGAAGATAGACCCCGGGAGGTCCGGGAACAAAGGGGCCCCTCGGGCCGGTTTACTGAGTACACTCCGCTCACGGCTTCCCGCGAGCGTATTCTGGCGGAGTGTGCTAGCACAGATTTTAAAGACGGTGGCGTCAAGCGTCCCCGACCAGCTCCTGCCAAGCCAGGAGTAGACAAAAACAAGTACTGTCAGTACCATAGGAGTCATGGTCACTTGACAGAGGACTGCGTCCACCTGAAGGACGCCATCGAAACCCTCATCAAAGGAGGGAGGCTTGCACAGTACAGGCGAAACGACGCTCCCCGTCGTGACGCCCGCGAGGCAAAGGAGCCCGAAGAAGATGCCCGACCATCTGACGAGTCGGTGCCAATCCAGACCGCCTTCTCGGTAACCAGGCCCGAGGATTTCGAACTTCCCGAGCTCCTGCAGGAGCCCCTGACTACACACAGCAGGTGGGAATACTTCCCCTCCGCCATGGTCATCAACGGGGGCGGGTTCAACGACCTCACCATCAACTCAGCCAAGAGGAAGTTGGACGAACTGGTCGACAAAGCTCCTCCACAAACTGTGACTTTCGAAATGGTGAGGGGCAGATCAGAGCCTATCACCTTCTACTTGGAAGAGCTCCCCGGCGGAGCACCGAACGCATTCATCCCCTTGCTGATAAGGGCAAAGATGGCCAATTTTGACGTGCATCGCATCCTGGTCGACGAAGGGAGTTCCGTCGACGTGATGTACACCCAGCTGTTCCGGACCTTACAACTGGACGACTCACATCTGTCTCCATATATAGGTTCGGACCTTCAAGGCTTCAATGGCTCGACGTCCAAACCTTGGGGATATGTCGAGCTCCTCGTGACGTTCGGGGAAGGAACTGCTACAAGACAGGTGAAGGTCCGCTTCCTCGTCATTGACTGCCCATCCCTATACAATTGCATCTTGGGGAGGCCGACATTGGCGGAGCTGACAGCGGTTCCCTCAACTGTCCATCTAAAGATGAAGTTCTATACCAAAAGGGCAAGGGTAGCCACCATCCAGGGCGACCTCGCTGCTGCCCGCAGGTGCTTCAACGCCGCTTCAAGGGGACGGGACACAGTCGACGTGGGTACCAGCACAAGGCCCATCAAGAAGACAAAGCAAGAGCCCGACAGAGCATCTCCCGAGGTAGAAGTTCAGAAGGCTCCACCAAAGGTCGACTCCATAGTCCTCGACGCCCGCTTCGACCAAGACGAGCCGGCCAGCAGCGAGCAAATCCCCCTCCGACCTATTCCGGACGGCGATTTCGAACTCGTTCCCCTCGGAGCAGACCCGACCAAGGGAGTGAAGATTGGCAAGGACCTCCCCGACTTAGCCAGAAAGTAAATCAAGGCCTGTCTGCGCGAGAATGCTGATCTCTTCGCCTGGAGCGCTACAGAGATGCCCGGACTCGACCCTGAGGTCGCCTGTCATCACCTCGCCATTGATCCAGCCGCCAAGGCCGTAGTACAACGTAGGCGTAGGCAGTCTCCAGAAAAAACGGAGGCTGCTGAAAAAGCTGTAAAAGACCTCTTAGAGGCAAATTTTATTTCTGAAGCCCGGTATTCCACCTGGCTGTCAAATGTTGTACTTGTCAAAAAGAATAATGGAAAATGGAGAATGTGTGTTGACTATACCGACCTCAACCGGGCTTGCCCGAAGGATGCTTTTCCTCTACCTAACATCGACATGCTGGTCGACAATTCGGCCGGCTACAAGACTTTGTCGTTCATGGACGCCTACTCGGGATACAATCAAATCCCAATGGCCCTGGGCGACAAACGCTGCACGGCGTTCATGACCAGCTCGGGCAACTATTACTACAACGTAATGCCCTTCGGACTGAAGAACGCCGGTGCGACTTACCAACGCATGATGAACAAAGTGTTCAACAAACAGATCGGCGACATGCTCGAGGTATATATGGACGACATGATCGTCAAATCTCGAGCAGACACCGATCACGCAGCTCATCTCAAGACTGTCTTCGCCCAAGCAAGACAATGCAAAATGAGGTTCAACCCCGAGAAGTGCACGTTCGGGGTCAAGGCAGGAAAATTCCTCGGATTCTATCTAACAGAACGAGGGATTGAAGCCAACCCCGACAAGTGTCGAGCATTCGCCGACCTCCCGACTCCAACGTCGAAGAAGTCGATACAGATCATGAACGGCATGTTGACGTCACTATCACGCTTCGTCGCGAAGTCCGCTCAGCACGCCCTACCCTTTTTCAAACTCCTTCGAAAGGAAGCAGCCTTCGAATGGACCGAGGAATGCGAACACGCACTTCGCCATCTGAAGCAGAGCCTGTCTCAACCGCCCGTGTTGTCTCGACCAGATGACGACGAGCCACTATATCTATACTTGGCAGTATCAAACGAAGCCATCAGTGCAGCTCTTGTCCGCGAGACTCCTGACGGGCAGAAACATGTCTACTTCACGAGCAAAGCCTTACAAGGCCCCGAGAGCAGGTATCAACAGATAGAAAAGGTTGCTCTGGCCCTCGTCAACGCTGCGAGGAGGCTCAGACACTACTTTCTAGCACACACCATCATCGTGCGAACCGATCAACCGGTGAGGCAACTCCTGGGTCGGCCAGATATGGCGGGCAGAATGCTGAAGTGGTCCCTGGAACTCTCTGAATTCGACATTCAGTACGAGAGCAGGAAAGCCCTGAAAGCACAAGCCTTGGCCGACTTTGTCGCCGAGATGACCCCTAACGACATTCCCCCGGGAAAG
Organism: Vicia faba; assembly: GCA_948472305.1. Lineage (NCBI taxonomy): Eukaryota > Viridiplantae > Streptophyta > Magnoliopsida > Fabales > Fabaceae > Vicia > Vicia faba. Next base: position 219,614,900 of record OX451741.1, read on the forward strand.
GAACACAAATGGACCATCTTCGTCGACGGAGCCTCCAGTGCATCCGGAAGCGGCGCGGGGATCCTCCTCGAAAACGAAGAGGGTGTGGTAATCGAGCACTCCTTGGTTCTCTCCTTCCCGACGTCAAATAACCAGGCAGAATACGAAGCCCTGCTCGCAGGACTGAGACTAGCCGAGGACCTAGGAGCCCGTGAAGTTCAAATTTACACCGACTCCCAGCTCGTCGCTTCCCAAGTACAGGGAAGCTACCAGGCCAAGAATGACAACCTCATTGAGTACTTGAACTTAGTCAAAAAACACATGGCAAAGTTCGTACGAGCAGAAATCTCTCACGTTCCCCGCGAGCAAAACACGAGGGCGGACATATTGTCCAAACTCGCGAGCACACGAAAGAAAGGCGGGAATAAATCCGTCATCCAGGAATCTCTGGCACGACCGAGCATCGAACCACCCTCGACTACGGTCGAGGTCCACGCCATCGGGGACGCCACGTCTTGGATGACCCCGGTCTATAATTTCCTAACAAAGGGAGAACTTCCGACGAACCAGGCCGACGCTGCCATAATAAAGCGACGAGCATGTTCCTACGTTGTTCTCGAGCAGAAACTGTACCGAAGGGGATTCTCCATTCCCCTCCTGAAATGCATTGACGAGTCCTCCATCCCCGACGTACTACGGGAGATACACGAAGGCATCAATGCCCAGCACATGGGCGGTAAATCCTTGGCAAGGAAAGCCCTTCGAGCAGGATACTACTGGCCGACGATGCAACAGGACGCCAAGGAACACGTGAAAAAATGTGACAAGTGCCAGAAGCACGGAGATATGCACCTCGCCCCACCGCACGAGCTGAACACATTGTCGTCCCCATGGCCGTTCGCCTGGTGGGGCATGGACATCCTCGGGCCCTTCGTGCAAGGGACCTATCAGAACAAGTTTCTAATCGTCGCCGTGGATTACTTCACGAAATGGATCGAGGCCGAGGCACTCGCAAAAATCACCTCACACAACATCCTCCATTTCTACAAAAGAAACGTGCTCGCCAGGTTCGGAATTCCACAGGCACTGGTGACCGACAACGGTACCCAGTTCACCGACCACGGATTCCGAGACTTCGTCACCAAACTGGGGACCAAACAACACTTCACGTCGGTCGAGCATCCTCAGACCAACGGGCAAGCCGAAGCCGCGAACAGAGTCATCCTCCGAGGGCTCAAACGTCGACTCGGCGAAGCCAAAAGAGGATGGGTCGAGGAGCTCCACAGCGTCCTGTGGGCATACCGCACCACACCCCACTCAACGACGGGGGAAACACCGTTCCGACTGACCTACGGTACCGAAGCCGTCGTCCCGGTCGAAATCATGGAACCATCCCGTCGAACGGAGGAGCCCCTCGACGAAGAGATGAATGACGAAGCACTAAGGGATGAACTCGACCTAGTCGAGGAAATCCGATCGGGGGCTGCCCTGCGCGAAGCCACCCTAAAACAACGAGTGGCTCTACGCCACAACGACAAGGTCATCAAGCGCGAGTTCGAAATAGGCAGCCTGGTACTACGCAGAAACCAGAAAGACTCCCGCGAAGGGAAGTTGGCCGCGAACTGGGAAGGACCTTACCGCGTCCACGGCACCACGGGTACCGGGGCGTACTACCTCGAGCAGTTAGACGGAGAGCCATTACCAAGACCCTGGAATGCTGCTAAGTTGAAGCAGTACTACAGTTAGAAACTGTCAACACCTAGGACCCTCGACCAAAAGCAACCACGCTCGGGCAACGAGGAAAAACGTCCAATTTCGTTTAAGGCTAAGGTACAGGCCCGACACACGACCAAATTGACACGGCATCGCGCGGTAAACATTGACGATCGATAGTGCCCGACGTGGACAGCTACACCGAGCCCCACCGTCGACGTACCCATAAGGCAGAACACCCAGCTCGCGATGGGCAGTTCACGCCAAGGGCGAATCGTCCCTAACGGGCTCCACGCCCGACTGAGCAACCTCGCTCCGAAATGCCCGACATTCCATCAAGAATAACGGGACATCTACAAGGGTCAAAAGAAAATATCTCCCCTCGAGCGCAACACTTAAGCAACCCCGGCCAACCAAAATAGGGCCGAGATTGCACACAAATGGAGACGAGCATATTCGCTCGCCAAATCAAAGCCACCTACGGGCACTCCTCGGGCCCGGGACTTGAGCTAAATTCATACAAGCATGTGAGTTCATACAAGGGCAAAAAATCCAAAATAAATAACAAGGTATAAACGCCCGAAGGCAACAAAGCAATATTAAACCGACCAAGAAGGCCGGCGATGTTCATACATACAATAAACGGGCACGCAGGCCCAAAGAATACGAATACAAATATCAAGGGCACGCAGGCCCGCTACCCTACTCAAACTTCCACATTATCATCATTGTCGACGCTGGGAGAGTCCGGCGGAGGAATGATCGCGCCACCTACAACCCGGTGTGTATGACCGATACCCTCGGTGACCAGGCCAGGGTTTAGCAATGAGAGCTGGTCGACTGCAGAATTGAACCCATCTTCCAGAGCACCGACGCAGTCCGCCTCGAGGAGCCGGATGTGGGCGACCAGCTCAGCCCGACTCTTCAAAATCACTAGGTCCTCGGGCTCATCTTCGGCAGGTTGCTGGACAGCATTCAGTTCCTCAACCTGTTTACCCAGGCGTTCGACTTCAGCAGCCAAGCGATCCCTGTCGGTCCGGAGCAACTCCCCTTCCTCAGTCAACCTCCCCGACTTCTCCTTTTCCAAGGTCAGCATCTCCCTCTCGGCATCAAGTATCGCGGTCTGCTCTCGGAACATCCCCTCGGAGCGTTCCAGAGCGACCTTTAACTTTCGCGAGCTCGCAGTCAAGGCCGCCTTCTCCTGCTCGAGCTCTTCAACACGAGCAGCATCCCCTGCATCCTCAGACAACACCAAAGCCATTTCGGCCATTTTTACCAGCCCGTCCACACTGGCGGCCAGATAGGCTTTCCTTTCTTCTTTACTCATCTTCTTTATGGCCTCAACTTCATGAGTGACCACTGTCGGAGGGAATCGCTCGAAAAAGCCCGCCTCCTCGAAGCAAGGGGGGAAGGCAAAAGATTGAACAGCACCGGCATCTTCCCCGACAGTCGAACCGCCTTCCACGCGGGTCCTCTTCCTCTGCATCAAAACGGCGCTGGGGTCAATCTCCTCGACCTCTGGATCTGACGCTGCACCCGAGCTCGACGTCGAATCCACCCTCACCGGCTGAGGAGCGTTCAGGCTTGGTGGTGGTCCCATTCTCGTCGCCTGCGGGGCCTTTACGACCCTCCTTCCTCGCTTCTGGTCGGTTGATAATTTCAGGAGCCTTTCATGTCGGCTGGCCATCGTACCTGCACGAAATAAAGGAAAAAGTCAGTATCGAGCAAACTGCATAAATAAATGACGAACAAAGAATTTCAAGCAAACAACCTAACAGGCGGGCTGCCTGCCTATATGTCGGACATTCCACCAGCGCCTTGGTGTCGATCGGGCGAGACTCGAACGTCGGGTAACCGTCTTTGTCGAGGATATCATCCCCTTCCCGCGTAACCCATTGGGCGGGATGAAAACTATCGACAAACCGGCAAAGAGCCTCGTACGACCGCTGATCTTCCGAGCACATGTCCCCGACAGCGGTATGGAAATAACTTGTCCCATGCTCGTAATGTCGGGACATCCAGTACACCGGGAACTTAGCCCTACGTCCTAACACGGGGCTCCCGTCGTCGGCCACCATCGCTTCCCCGTCATCATCGCTGACTGGCCCCTCCTCCTCGAAGAGGGAATCTACAGCAGAGTCGGTAATAGGGCGTACCACATACCACTTGTCCTTGAACCCCCTCACGGAGTCCATATACATCTTAAACAGTCTCCTCGACTGCTTCAGGGACACCCAGCTGTGCTTCCCTCCTCGGGACTGACGCTGCAGGTGGAATACCCGAAAGAAAAGAGGGATGGTCGCCCCTATCCTTAAGTAGCGACACGTCAACTCAAACGCCCGGATGAAGGCGAGCGAGTTTGGGTGTAGCTGGGACGGGGCCAGCTCCAAATGCGTAAAGACCCCGGTCTGAAAATCTGTGAACGGCAGCCGCAGCCCTAAGTCCTTAAACGCGATCTCATACATCGCAAAGCTGTAGTTCGGGTACACCGAGCAAATTCTTGCATTGGTCGACGGAAGCATGACCACGAAATTCTGCTGGAAGTCGGGCTGGTCTTGGCCCTCTTCAATGGCAGTGAAGGGATGTCGGTCATCCCGGCTATATATTGACGCTGTCCCCCGAGGCTCGACACCCACCCATTCCAGCAATGGGTCGGTCACGGTATCTATCAAGGTGGCCGACTCGTCGGCACTCTGTTCTTCGCGATCACGACGTCCGGAGGAGCTCGGCTCGTCTGCCATGGTTACCTGCAGAGCACGGGAAACCAATCAGTTGAGCACGAAGTCCTATGCTCGACATAATCATGTCGTCCATACACGACTACACAAGTCCGTTTTTACAAGTGGATGTCTCCCCGACTTTCCTGAACCCAGTGTTCTTCCTCAAACTAACCGCGCAGCCACTCTCCAAGCATGTCGACCCGAGGTATGAACATAGCGAGCCGCACTATGAAGCCCACGGCCACGACCATGAACATACCGGGCACGGTCATGAATCAGGCGCCCGGATCATGAAGACCCCGGGCAGCTCTGAAGTTTTTCACCTAAAATTATGAATGTGTCGGCCACAAGTATGCGTTTGCCGGTCCTAGACATGAATATGTCGGGCAAAACACGAATCTACCGGGCTAATCCCACGCGCACGATCCTAAAACATCTACAAATTCCAGGAATCATGCATTCTAAAACGGAAAAATGAAGAAAGTAGATCACTTACTTGGATCAAAGTTGGGATTTGGCTAAGAAATGAAGAATCTGAGACGGGAAGTCACAACTGGAGAAAGTGTTGAGAGCGGCAACGGAGAGAGCACGGAGAACGGAAAACGAATTATGGGGCCCAAGGACCCTATTTATAGTGATGACGTGGAATACCAAACGTCACCTCGTTCAACCACGGACTCCATCTCCTCGACGCACTGCTCCCAACGCAATGATGGCCCTACCCCCCTAGGGTGGCGACACAACTCCCGAAAGATGCCTCGTGTGCTCGACCGACGCGCCCGGTACGGATCCTCCACGTATCCACCACCGAGGACATCTCCGAGCACGACACGAGGAGACCCCTCGAGGGTCCACACCTCCATCCCGGGCACGAGACCTCAGCGACGGAACAACTTGGTTTCAAGTCATGGCTCCTCGCAAAGGAACCACGACTTGGGGGGCTCCTGTTCTGGACTGGGCCCGACAGGCCCAAAAACATTACTAAGGCCCAGTCCAAAGGGACTCACTAAGGACCACACTGGGCAAAGGGGGTCGCGTCCATGCCCGACACCCTGAGGTCCACCTCGACATCTCGATGTCCAGCCCCACGCAGTGAAGTCATGCTCGACACCCTGCCGTCCGGCTGTGTCCTGACGTCCAGCTCGACACTCGCTGTTCAGCTCGAGGGACTATGCATCGAGCTCGGCACCGGGCTGCGCAGCTCGACATGGTCTCGAGCTACCTGGCTAGGGCAGACTCAGTCCACCGTTGCCCCAACGATACTCCGGAAAGACCGCGTCTCCGTCCGCCCGCACTTCACGCAGCACATCCAGGAAGGAGACCACGCGCTGGTCCCCACTACCCACGTAGAACCTGGCAGTTCCTCCATTGGGCCAAATCCGCCCGGCCCAATGAAGGAACCTTGGCCCAGCGCTGGGGGCTATAAATACCCTCTGTTTCCAGAGGGTCAGGTATTCATCATTCTAACCTCAACTCTATTATCTGCTCGTACTCCCACTGACTTTAGCATCGGAGTGCCTTGCAGGTACCCCCCCCCCCTCCTCGTTCAAAAAGCCTTCAGCTCGGAGTAAGCCGTGACGGTCCAAACCTTCTGATCAGGTCAGATCAGATATTTTAAAATAAAAAATTAGTCTTTCAATCAAGGTAAATTGTAGATTAAAATAAAATAGACATTGTGTCTAGTGAGATAAAAAATTATTTGAAGCAATATAAAATATATTTAAATACAAATATAAAAATATAAAATAATTTATTTAATTATAAATAAACAATAATCATATAAATTTAATTATATTAAATAATTATGTAAAGAAAACAAAAAGAAATTGTGAGATGGAGAAAGAAAAAAATTAATATTTAAAAATAAAGATTTTATTTTTTAAATTAAAATAATAATTAATTAAAATAAAATAGATATTGTGTTGATAGTGATCTGTGAGATAAATAAATTTTTAATTTTATTAAAATAAAAATATATATTATTAGTATTTTTTAGTGATAATAAATAAATAAATAAAATAAAAATGAAAATGAGAAAGTGCCAGAAAAAAAATATGAGAGAGATTTGAAAATAAATATTTAATCAAGAGATAATGAATATATGTAGTATTTAATTATGATCTATCATTCCTATTTATTCTAAACATAATCATGCATATAATTAATAAAAATGTAGGCTGTCTTTTACTCCCTATAATTTGGCTTAAAATTATTTTTTTTGGAATAAACTCTTATATGTTAAAATTATTTTAATTTTAGTTTTTTAAGTTAAAATTCACTAAAAAAATTATAGATTTTCTGAATTTTTTTACAAATTTAAAATCTTTTATGCAGTTTAATTTTCGATTTTTTTTGTGGATTTTAATTTTGATAATTAAAATAAAAATAATTTTAACATTCAAAGATTAATTCTAATAAAAATAAAACTTAAGAACTAAAAATAAAAATACGTCAATTCACAGAAACAAAAAAATTATTTAAATCTAAAATGTAATTGCTTATATATAATAATTTTTAATTAATCATTTTAAATAATATAATAATTACTACTTCAAAATATAATTGTTTAGTCATATGTGAGATCTAACAATACTTCGTATTCTAAAGATTCACCTTATCTTTAAGAAGAAATGAATATTCCATATAAAAATGTATCATCTTAGATCACATAATTTAAAGTAGAAAGATTGAGTTGCATTAGAAATAGGAGAAAAAATTCCATAATCCAACTTGATAATTGTTGAAGTTTTTTTGTGATCGGGTGTTAGGGGAGATGTTGATATTAGTAGTATAACTTTCTCATTTCTAGATTTTATCTTAGGAATGACAATAAACATCATGTGAGACCCGATGTCTAGTGGTTTCATAATGGTGATTATTGATGTAACCATTTTAACTGTTGTGACCGCTTATTTGGTCCATCTTTGAATCTTAATTCTCTAATTTTCTCTGTTTTAGAATTTCTTAATGTGATGGCACAAAAGATGTCATCCAATCGCTCAAACTGTACGGAACTAGAATTTTCACAACATTTGTATTATGCTCGTTCACCTCTCTCAGAGGGTCTTTTTTCTTGACTTCTATCATAATCACCGGCCTTTCCTTTGAGTTAATCGCCGTCAATGAATACGAACTATTCACTTTGTCACCCTCCCAACCAAATTTGACATCCACTGTACAAAGTTCTTTTTTGTTGTTGTTTGGATATGTGAGTCTTCAACTTTACAACAAATATTTTTCTTCAGTTTGAGATGTTATTGGTTCTTGATTCTCATCTTGAATTTCATTGATGTCTTTGTTTTCATGTTCTTCATTTTCTGAATCCATAATGTTGAGAATGTAATTCCTTGTGCCGAAGTAGGTTGCTCAATAGAAACAAGGAAGTGTCGAAATAGCCTAGTGTGTGTTAAATTTGTGTAGTTGTTGAAATGTCGAAGCAGGTTGCTCGACAGGAATTTCGACTTAGGTCTAATTTTATAGTTTTAGCAAAATTAGGTGTTTTGAGCTTTGTTTTAGGCTTTAGCTTAGGGAGCAAGCAAACCTAAACTATAAATACGGAGTAACCCCTATTCTTGTATAACATTGAATTCGGTTGCATATTTGAGAATAATATTCAGTTCGAATAGCAGAGAGAAACTATGTAGATAATTCTCCTCTTCCCAATTTTGTTCAAACCCTAATGTTCTTTCTTCCTCATTTTTCATCTTTTCTTTCTTCTTTCATTAACAATTATGCAGCGAAATCATATTGCAATCAAGGTTGGTTGATTCACTCGAGTGAAGAACAAGAGGGAATTCAATCGGTTGATTGATTCTTGTTCATCAAGATTGATTTTGAATTCTCCATGAGTTTGGTGTAATTCCAACAGCTGGTATCTAGAGCACTGGCTGGACGATTCATGGGAAGGGAAACACGATGGCAATGAATCATTCGAATGGGAATTTTCTGGCGAGTCTCCCAATTGTGAATGATCAGAATTATGAGAATTGGTGTAAACAGATGAAGGTTATTTTCTAGTATCAATATCTTTGGAATTTTATAACATAAGGAGTAACACCGCTTGAAGAAGACCCGACAGGTGAATAAAATCCTGCACACAAAAAATTGAAGAAGAATTATAAAACTCTCTTTATAATTCATCAATGCGTTTATCCAGAAAATTTTGAAAAAATAAGGGATGTTGAATCAGCGAAAGAAGCATGGAAAATTATGTAAAAATCATTTGGAGGCACATAAAAGGTGAAATAAGTGAGGTTAAAAACTCACAAAAGAACATATGAATTGATTCAGATAGAAGAAAATGAAAGCATAACGGATTTCTTTATTAGGGTTACGAAACTAGTTAATCAAATCAAGGTATGTGGAGAAGTGTCGACATCAAGATCAGTTGTTGTAAATATCTTAAGGTCATTGGCTCCAAAGTTCGACCATGTGGTAGTATCCATAGAATAGTTGAAAGATTTGTCAACATTGACAAAGGAAGAGCTTCAAGGGACGCATAAATCTCATGAATAAAGAATGGTTGAATAAGCTGCAGGCAAGTCGAAGAGTGATGTGGCTCTACAAGCGTAATTAGCAAGAGAAAAGAAAGGAAAATGAAAATGGTTTGACAATAAAGGTAGAGGAGGCTACAATAATTCGACCGTTCGAGGAAACCAGCAAAAAGGAAATTCGTCAAACCAAAGAAGACCCTCATACCAAAGCAACCAAAGAGGTGGATTTTGCAAGAAGAAAAAGAGGTGGTGGTCGAAAACCCAACAAAATCCACATTTAATATTTTAATTGTCAAAAGTATGGTCACTACTCTAGTGATTATCCTGAAAAACAAAAGAACCAAGGAAGTGGTACAAAGTTTGCTAAACATGAAAAAGAATATATGATGTTGATGGTCACAACAAGAGATTAAGAGATATTCGAGGACCAATGGTACTTGGACTTAGGATGCTCATCACACATGTTTGGAAGGAAAGATTGGTTTGTTAGCATAAAACTTTCAATGAAGAACATGGTGAAATTTGTAAATGGAAATACTCTAGCAGCTGAAGGTATTGGTGATGTTATTATTATGAGGAAAGATGGCAAAAGGTCAATAATTTCAAATGTATTGTACATATCAGGCATGAAAAGTAATTTGCTCAGTATATGGCAGTTGGTCGAAAATAACTACAAAGTGTCGATTGAAGACAAATTAGTGAGAGTTCTCGACTCAAGAGGAAGGTTAATCTTGAAGGCTCCTATGTCTCAGAATAAAACTTTCAAGATTGAACTTAATGTGATGGAGCACAAGTGCCTTGCAACTGCGGCTAGCTGGCATGAATGGATATGGAACGATAAACTTGGCTATCTCAACTTCAAAAACATCAAAGATATAAAGAGAAGAAATATGGTTTCAGGGTTACCAAAAATCGATATTCTAAATGAAGTGTGTGAGGAATGTGTGCAGGCAAAGAAATAAAACAAAATTCCTTTTCTTTTGTTGCCAAGGAAGTATAAAATGTTTCATATGTCATACATTTCTAATTCCTTACTAAGATCACATTTGAAGTCTTTGATCTCTTTCTTGCAGCTACTTGTTATCAACAAGTCATCGACATAGAGACTTGCTTCATGCATCCTTGCATAAGTTATTATTTTGTTAATAACAGGTAGCTGCAAGAAAGAGATCGAAGACTTCAAAGATGATGTTAGCAAGGAATTCGAAATGTATGACATAGGGAACATTTTATACTTCCTTGGCCTTAAATTCTACAAGAGTAGTAGAGGATTGATGATGCATCAAAGAAGATATGCAAGTGAAATACTCAAGAGATTTGATATGGAAAAATGCAGCTCAACTTCAACACCTGTTGAACCAAGACTACAATTGTCGAAAGAATCAGATGAAGATGATATCAACCCAACACAATACATAAGAATTATTGGGTCATTACGATACCTTTGTCACGCAAGACCTGATCTAGCATACATTGTAGTATGGTGAGTAGATTCATGCAGAAGCCAAAGGTATCACATCTAACAACGACGAAGAGGATACTTAGATATGGTATCTCAAAGGAACTCTTGCCTATGGTATTTTGTTTCTTATAAATTATGAAGGAAAAGAATTCAAGTTAGTGGGTTACATTGACTCAAGTTGGTGTAATGGTGTTGAGGATAGAAAATCTACAACTGGTTATGTGTTTATGTTAGGTGGTGCACCAATTGCTTAGAGTTTAAGAAAAGAACTAGCAGTGGAACTATCATCGTGTGAAGTAGAATACATAGATGCTTATCTTTATGCATGTCAAGCAACGTGGATGGTGAATCTTGTCGAAGAAATTACAAGGAAGGATCATGTAGGAATTACCATGAAGATCGACAACATGTCAGCTATCAATCTGGCGAAGAATCCGATAGCACATGGAAGAATCAAGCACACCAAAATGAGGTTGAATTATCTTCAAGATTAGGTAGAAATGAGAAGTTTAACTTGGAACACTATAGAACTGAGAATCAGATTGCAGACATCATGACGAAAAGAGTGCAGGTCGAAGTATTCAAGAAATTAAGATCTATGATGAATGTAGATAGCTTAGACACAAAGAAATAATTAGTGTGTTGAGAATGTAATTCCTTGTGTCGAAGCAGGTTTCTCGACAGAAACAAGGAAGTATCGAAATAGCCTAGTGTGTGTCAAATTTATGTAGTTGTCTAAATATCAAAGCAGGTTACTCGACTGGAATTTCGACTTAGGCCTAATTTTGTAGTGTTAGCATAATTAGGTATTTTGGGTTTTGGCTTAGGGAGCAAGAAAATCTAAAACTATAAATGGAGAGTAACTCCTATTATTGTATAAAATTGAATGAAGTTGCATATTTTGAGAATAATATTCAGTTTGAATAACATAGAAAAACTCTGCAGATAATTCTCCTCTTCCCAATTTTGCTCAAACTCTAATTTTCTTTCTTCCTTAATTTTCATATTTTCTTTCTTCTTCCATTAACAATTCTGCAACAAAATCATCTTACAACTAATGTTGGTTGATTCACTAGAGTGAAGAGTGAAGAATTAAAGGGAATTCGCTGGGTTAATTGATTCTTATTCATCAATATTGATTCAAAATTCTCCATAGGTTTGATGTAATTCCAACACATAAGAGAATCTCAAATTTTTGGTTGGAATTTCTTGAGAATGGCCTTTGAAAAATCTCACCAACGAGTATTTGAATTTATCTTCTTCCAAGAAAGCCACCAATCAAGAGCATCTCCTCTCAATGCAAATTAAATAATCCAACAAAGTGTCATCTCTTTGCTCATTCTTGACCCAAAATATTGATTTGCTTGGATAATCTATTAATAGACATCCCTTTCATCAAATTTTGGAATCAAATATGTTATCATCTTCATGGAAAAATTCCCAACACACCTAGATAATCTTCTTGGATCATAATTACTCTAATATCAATTGATAAAAACTAGTACCTAATAGAAATTAATTGCACAATACTAATACGTTATTGCTAATAATTCTAGGGATGATAACCATACTAATACATATAAACACATTACAATAGTTATAAGAAATACTACAAAATAATAGGACATAAACACACCAATATTTGAATGTTTGTCCTCTCTCATTTCCAAATGTTTGAGAGTTGAGTTTCTTTCATTAACTACTCAATAATTCCTCTGATAAAAGCTTGATTTGTTCAATGTGTCTCCTTTTTATAATTACGCATCATCTCGTACTTAATATACATAAATAATCACATAATTAATTACTACTCATAAAAGTAATATCTCATAACTAGCGATCATTATCTCATAAAGTAATTATCCTATAATTGACAATAGCTTTTTCATAACTGATATAATTAGTTTTATCTTTTCGTATTATACATTATATTTAAATAAGAGGTCTAACAATAATTCACCCTAAATATTCACCTTGTCCTCAAGGTGAAGGGTTACCCAAGTGATTGTCGAGGTTTCACAACTTAAAGTTGAGGGATAAACAAGACAGGAAACATGATAATTGATGTCTAGATCATACTCATTGTTTTGGATGGTATGTTTGACCCAAAAACATAGTTGACAATAATAGACATTAAAAAACACCATTTCAATGAAAACAAAATCTAATCCACTATTCATCGAGGACTCAGTTGAAGACATGTTGGTCCTTAATTCAAATGCCATACTCGCACCATGTCCATCAAAGTGCCTGTCGATAATAAGAAGTTTGCAGAAATATGTTTTTGTTTTTTGTTGCTTTTTCACAATGACATTCACTAGGGAATTTTAGGCATCTTCTACGTTTGCAATTTCTACCTTTTCCTCATTTTTCTCTTCTATTATCTGAATGAAAGTGAAATTTCCTCAATTTATTTCTTCTTGTTAAAGGTTGAATGTGTGAGGCATCGACGATTCCATTTCCAATTCAAGTTCCTCTTCTTCCTTAGATATGGGAAGACGATTTCGATACTCTGACTTAAATTATCAAAGTAATACAACATGAAACATTCGCCAACTTGTTAGTTGATAGTGTTGGCTTCACCATTGCCACCATTTGAGAGCACAATTTCTCAAGACTTTTACTACCTCTACCAACTTTTCACTCTTCGATGTTTCCAAGACATCAAAATACTTCGCAATACTAATCAACCACCAATATACAACACGAATGTCGTCAAACTATGACATGTTCATTTCTCTTACTATAAATTTCTTGTCTCAAATCATAACTGTTCGGATACCAGTTGACAGAAACCAATTGATATACAAAAGAAAATAAAAAAATAATATTCTAAAACTTTAAGGGTCTGCACTTCCCTAATATTAAAATGACATTTTTCAATCAAACTCAAACATAATCAATTATCCTCTTTTTTCTCCTTTTTATTCTAAATATAAAACCACATAACTAATTAAACGTAACTACTCCTAATAATATGATAATTCTCCATTAACCGCTCCTAATAATATAATAGTTACTACTTAAAAACATAATCCTTAAGTGATATGAGAGGTCCAACATTAATATTCTTAATTTAGTCAATATTCAATTATGACAAAGTGCATAAGACCTTAATTAATCATGATTTAACTCTAATATAATGAGACCTTATTTAATTATGGTGGCTAAATTAGATACCGCAAGCTCTTGCAGCCTTTTATTACCTGCCTATTACCATCTAACAGACACATCATTGTGTAGTATCTACACCTCATACTTAATGTGTCTATATTTAACATGTATTGTGTAGTACCTACACTTAATCTTGTCTGATATATAACATGTGTGTCCTGTTAGATACTCAAATGTGTTTACTTTAATTTTTTCCAAAATATTACTACAAATATTCACAAATCAATATGAGTGTGGTACCTAGTATCTGTGTCTATGGTTAATTCTTAATCATAGATGATGAACAAATAAAATAAAATAAAAAAGCAAAGCAAAGTGTGTGTGGGGAAGGATTGGTCCTGTACTGTCTTAGCATGTCCCCTCCACCCAACACACATAAACTATTTCTCACTCTATCTCTAAGACTCTTAACAGTTTAATTCCAAAAGTCACTACCACATTACCTTTTCTTTCCTTTTGTTTCTGTGCTTCCTATGCAATTGTCTCTGTCTTCTGCTCCCTCTTCTGTGTCCCTTCAAATGGAGGAGATAATGGAATCATACTTTGAATTTCTTGTTATCATTTGATAAATAAATACTCTTTCTCTCTTTCTTTAACCCTTGTTTCTAACATGATTAAAAATAACCTCATTTACATGACACTGTAGCTTCCACTTTCTGAATTTCACTTTTGGTGCCACCCTCTTTACAGTCTTTAAATAAAGTTGTGATTTTTTTCATTTGGGCTGTTCTTAATTCCATTTGAGTTTCTGAAGAAACAAAGGAAGTGTTCATGGAAATTGATCTGAACCATGAAGTGACTGAAATTGAGAAGAATGATGCATTATGCATTATGGAATGTGAAAAAGGTTGCTGTTCTTGTGTTTGTTGTTTGTCCCCTTCCACTTGTTCATCTTCTAGTTCAACTTCACCTCTTGTTTCTTCTTCTTATCTTGAGCTTTGGCATGCTTGTGCTGGCCCTCTAATTTCTCTTTCTAAGAAAGGAGATGTTGTGGTTTATCTTCCACAAGGTCATTTGGAGCAATTTGCTTCTTTCTCTCCTTTTAAGCAATTGGAGATACCAAACTATGATCTTCAGCCACAGATCTTTTGCAGGGTTGTCAATATACAGCTACTTGTGAGTACTCAAATTTGCTTTTTGGATTGACATTTTCTGTGTTACTCTTTTAGTTTTGCTTGAATTGTTGTTTCTGATAACAGGCCAACAAGGAGAATGATGAGGTTTATACACAAGTTACTTTGCTTCCTCAGGCTGAGGTTTGTTTTTGTTGAAGTTCTTTATGTTTGGTGTGTGTTTCTAAACTCAGACTTATTTGAATTGACTTATTTGAGCTTATCTATTAGTTTTCTGCTTATTTTTAAAAGCGCTTCATGATAGCTTATGAAAAGAGCTTATAACGTATATGACAATAGTCTAGTTTATCGTTGTAGACTTTTTGGTTTTCGCCTGAAATGTTGAGGTTGAGAATTAAGGAGTGGAGTGATGAAGGGAGAGAGTTTAGTTCCAACTTTCAATAAGCTTTGCTTTTAAGTAAGTTTGAATAGATGGGTTGTTTTGGCTTTTCAGTTGGCAGGTATGCATATGGAAGGAAAAGAAGTTGAGGAATTAGAAGGAGATGAAGAGGGAGATGGAGGGTCACCTACAAAATCAACTCCTCACATGTTCTGTAAGACACTTACAGTTTCTGATACCAGCACTCATGGCGGCTTCTCTGTGCCTCGTAGAGCTGCTGAAGACTGTTTTCCTCCTTTGGTATGAAATTGTTCGATGATAATCTCTTTGAAGTTTGATTAGTTTACTTTTCCATGAGCCATTGAAGTTTGATTTCTTCTGTTTGGATTGAATTATTTGAATTTATCTACTGACATAAGCACTTTCTGAGACTAATTGGGACAGTTTGTGAAAACAGTTTATGACATGTCCATAAGCTGTTTTCAGCCTATTTTCATGAGCTTTTCAGAATAGCTTATAACAACAGTTTAACTTGATCGTATCTTTAGTGATAGAAACTACCTCGGACATGTCTGTAAGTTGTTTTCAGCTTATTTTCTTTAACTCTTCAAGATAGCTTATGAAAGGAGTTTATAGTTTATATAAAAACAATTTGACTTTATCGTATCTTTTGTTATAAAAATAGCTTATACATTAAACACTTATATGCTATGCACTTATGGATTACTTTTTACTATATATATATATAGGATTATAAGCTGCAGAGACCCTCTCAAGAGCTTGTTGCTAAAGACTTGCATGGTGTGGAGTGGAAATTTCGTCATATTTATAGAGGTAATGTAATTTGATTCGAAAAATATAAAAGGTGTTGTTTCATAAAATGACTAATTGATACAAAATTTAATGCGACAATTTTTCAGGTCAGCCGAGGCGGCATCTACTCACTACTGGCTGGAGCATTTTTGTGAACCAAAAGAATCTTGTCTCTGGTGATGCTGTGCTCTTTCTAAGGTATATATCTATTCTCTCGAGAAACCGACCACCTTTAGTGTCTTTCAAATCATTGCTTCTTATGAATGTCTTTGTAGGGGTGAAAATGGAGAGCTGAGATTGGGAATCAGAAGAGCTGTTAGACCTAGAAATGGTCTTCCTGAATCGGTTATTGGTAACAAGAACTGTTATCCTAATTTCCTTTCTTCTGTAGCAAATGCTATATCCACCAAAAGCATGTTTCATGTTTTCTATAATCCAAGGTATTAGTACTAACTAATCACCTTTTTTTTTAACTTCGCAAGATGCGTGAAGTTTACACTGCAATTACTTATCCTATAATTTTGATTTCGTTGTGGCAATGTAAATCAATACAGAGCAAGTCATGCCGAATTTGTTGTTCCTTACCAAAAATATGTTAAAAGCATCAAGAATCCAGTGACCATAGGGACAAGATTCAAAATGAGATTTGAAATGGATGAATCGCCCGAAAGAAGGTAATGTAGAGTACGATTATTATAAGTTTTTACTGTGATTTCTTCCTTCAGAAAAATATATTTGACATGATTTTATCTTCCTATATTGAAGGTGTAGTAGTGGTATTTTGATTGGAATGAATGATTTGGATCCCTATAGATGGCCTAAATCCAAATGGAGGTGCTTGATGGTACATTTGAAATTTTGCTTTATTACTATTCATCATTTATACGTCTTTTAACGTGAACAGGATTAAAGTCGGATGTTTTTAATGATCAAAGGGTTGTAATATGTAAGCTTTTTGTGGCATCGAGCAGGTCCGATGGGATGAGGATATGGAGACTAATCATCAAGACCGAATATCTCCGTGGGAGATCGATCTTTCGACTCCTCTGCCTCCTCTAAGCATTCAGTCTTCTCCAAGACAGAAGAAACCGCGGACCAGTCTGCAGGTTTCATCGCCCAGTCATCTTATCACTGGTATGAATCCTAATGGTGATATGTAATCCTTAATGATGTTTAACTTAAATTATCAGGGCCATGGCTGGCATTAAGGCAATTTAAAAACACGGTTTCGATCCTAATCGTGTTCTTTCTTTGTTTCATTTCTGGTAGCAAGAAGCAGTGGAATGATGGGCTTTGAGGAGTCAGTAAGATCACCAAAGGTCTTGCAAGGTCAAGAAAATTCAGGTTTTATGTCGCTATACTATGGATGTGACAAAGGAACCAACCAGCCAGGTTTTGATTTGAGCTCTTCAAGTCATCATCGAAATCTCGCGTCAACTGGAATAGGAAAAGTAGTTACCTCTTCTGAGCTTATGAGTGTTCACCCTTTCGGTTACGCAGGCTTTATGGAAAGTAACAACTTTCCAAGGGTCTTGCAAGGTCAAGAAATATGTAAACTGAAATCCCTAACAGGAAAAGTCGATTTCAACGTCGGTGCTTGGGGGAAATCCAATGCAAGTTGCACAAATTTCAACCTTCATCAAGCAAACAAGCACAACTTCCAATCTGCATATTTTCCTTATGCAGATACTCACAAATGTGACCAAGCTAACATGTTTAGCTCAAAACATACCGGTTTCCTAGGAGAGAATGTCGGGTTTAACGCAGCATCAATAGTTGCAGGGAATATTAGAAATGAAGTTGGAAGATCTGAATCTAATGTCTCAATTGAGCATAAGCTGCAGGACAATATTTCTGTTTCTTCTTCATTAAGGACTGCTGATACAAAGGTTCCGATTGATAACAATGTCAACGGAAAGGTAAACTCCTGCAAACTATTCGGGTTTCCTTTGTCTGCGGAAACTAGTTCTCAAAATTTACAGAACACTGCAAAAAGGAGCTGCACAAAGGTGAGAGATGATGATGATAACAGAAAGATATTATGATAATCTGATTCCTTTTTTAATATTTGATGTTTTAAACACCTACGTAACATACACTAAATGAAGGTTCACAAGCAAGGCAGTTTAGTTGGAAGAGCCGTTGATCTCTCGAGGTTGAGCGGATATATCGATCTTCTGAGTGAACTAGAGAAACTATTTGGAATGGATGGCCTTCTTAGAGACTCTGATAAGGGATGGAGGATCCTCTATACTGACAGTGAGAATGACATAATGGTTGTGGGTGATGATCCATGGCAGTAAGTATTCTTATACATAAGAACTTATAAGATAAGCACTTACACTATAAGCTATGAGGCACTGTCGAAGACGCATACATGACACTAGAAATGATTTGATTCAATTTATATTTGATAATAAATTGAATGTAATCACATGTGTCGGTGGCATGTCTATGCTTCAAAGACGGTAAGCATTTAATTAAATTGTTTATCCAACCAAGTTATCGATGAATATCAACTGTTCCAACATATATTGATATGACAGAAGGACTTGATAATTGATATCACTTGTTTGATTGGATTTAAGTTTTTTTATTTTTTGCTTTGGCTGCAGTGAGTTTTGTGATGTGGTATCCAAGATCCATATATATACCAAAGAAGAAGTAGAGAAGATGACATTTGGGATGAACAATGATGATACTCATAGTTGTTTGGAACAGGCACCAGTGGTTATTGAACCTTCTAAGTCTTCCTCAGTTGGTCAGCCAGATTATTCTCCAAAAGTAGTTAGAGTTTGAAAATTCAGGGTTCTCTTGACTTTGTGTTGGCCTTGCTTCTGTACAAATTTAATTATCTATGTTTAATTTAATCCTCCATGTTTGATTACTACCCTTTTGAGCTTGTTAGCCCAGCATAAGTTGCATGGTCAGTACTAGAAGAAGGGCTAGTTAGTCTTGGCAGTTTGTAGAATCTATTTGTGTGATATAAGCCATTACCTCTTGAGAATTGTGTACTCTTGAATAATGGTGATGATTTACATACTTCATGTCATGTCATGGTGGTGTAATATTTTTTATATTATTATGAATGTGTTTGGGGTGCAAGTTGGTCGCAGTTTAAAAAGTGTAATGGTATATTCATCGAGCGTCCTCAAAATACGGCATAGAGGGTTTTCTAAGAACACACAATGTAATATACCACTTCCTAGTCGCTCATTTATTAGAATAGCCACTCATTACTTGTAATGATCGCTCTTTTATTGAAATACTCGTCCGTTTATGGAAACGGTGGGAGTGAGGTGTCCCTGTCTATAACAGTAAGGAGAGGAAGTCAAGAAGAGAAAGTCACATTCTCTAAAGTAATAGGGGAAGTAACTACCTAGTAATAGGGAAAGTAACTATCCATTTCCTACTCTTCTAAGAGTGGAAAGTGTTGTTACCGCTTCCTTGGAGTCAGAATCAAGTCCAAAAGATTTTTATAAATATTTCAACCCTAAGGTTGAAAAGGACATTCAATTCTCTCTAAAAACACGATACACAGCGTGAATTTGCCTAACACCACGACAACCCAAAATACCTCTGACAACCCTTTACTACAAAGATTTGTCACTTGTAATTTTAACAAGTACAAAAATAAACAACAACTGGAAGTGACCATATTTTCTTTTCTATAACTCACCAAAGTTCTTTTGAAAAATGTAAGATATTACATTGCTTTTGGCACCAAATTATTGAAGATCAGACCAGAACCTTTTTTTTCCATCATTTTCCAAGAGGAATGAATTGCTTAAAAGATTTCAACAGAAAAAGAGCACATACAAATATGATATGTCAGCGTATTATTGATCAATGCTGGTTAACACAATTCTCATTTGATAAATGAAAATTTCTCTTACAAAAAATCATCTCGCAGGGCTCAGTTCCAGTCAAAATCCAAAGGACTAACATGTCATTGTTCCTTGAAGAGCTCACGTCCAATAATCATTCTTCTGATCTCACTTGTTCCGGCTCCGATCTCGTAGAGTTTAGCATCTCTAAGGAGACGACCGGTTGGATACTCATTCACATAGCCATTCCCACCTAAACATTGTATCGCCTGCAAAGCAACCTGCGTTGCTCTTTCAGCTGCACAAAGTATAACTCCAGCACAATCCTGAAATTAGTACACCACGAGAGTATGTTTTACAATTTTTCTTTGTTGCAAACAGGAAAATATTATAGTTATTGTATTGAGGAGGCACCTTCGGGTCAACTTTTCCGTTATCACAGTCCCGAGCTACAGAATACACATAAGACCTGAAATAAAGAATGTTATCAATCGACTTCGATGCAAGCTTATTCTGCAGAATGGTATTAAAATCTTCTACCTTGAGGACTGTAAAGACGTATACATGTCCGCAACTTTTCCCTGAGTGACCAAAAGATCAATTGAAAGTGAACAAAGATTCACATACAATACAGAATACACGATAATGAAAAATCAAAATTATGTCACCGATGAAATGAACCTGTATAAACTGAAACTCCCCAATAGGATGACCGAATTGCTCTCTTTGTCGAGTATAAGGAAGGACAACATCGAGACATGCCTGCATAATACCAAGGGGACCACCTGATAAAACAAGCCTTTCCAGATCCAACCCTGACATCATGACATAGACTCCTGAACAAAAACAAAATATCTCTTAAAAAAAGATCTTAGACTTAAGCTCGTTTTTCTTAAGTCTATCCAAACGAGCCCTACGAACTAATATAAAGATAATTTCTGTTTTTAAAAGATTATAAAAGAAATTGTAAGACCTTTTCCTTCCTTCCCAAGAACATTTTCTTCCGGAACAAAGCAGTTCTCAAAGACAAGCTCGCATCTGCCCACAAAATTCCGTTTTATCAGTGAAACCAAGTGATTGAAATTGGAAATGGATTCAATGTCGAAAATATAACATGGAACATGCATACATACGTATCACTTCCTCGCATTCCTAGTTTATCCAGTTTCTGTGCAGTACTGAATCTGTAGTCAAACAACAACGATTGTCAGGTTTTCATCTTTCACGTCTACTTTTCTCGCTGTAACAAAATGATTTATCAATAATCATGACTCTCTTGTTGTCAAAGGTTCAATAAAATTACCCAGGCATTCCCTTCTGGATGATGAATGCAGTTATTCCTTTTGACCCTGCTGTTATGTCTGTTTTTGCATAGACAACCTGTTCAAATCAACACAATCAAATGTGTGCTATGCAATCTCAGCATATGCGATACATCTAGATCATGACAATAATACAGACAACGCAATTAGCGTGAAAAAGAAAAAAGCGATAAATTTAAAGAAACATACTAATGTTTGAGCAACTGTCCCATTAGTACACCACATCTTGTTGCCATTAAGTACATATCCCCCGTCTACACGATCAGCCTTGCATTTCATGCTGACAACATCAGACCCAGCTGCAGAAAACACAAATTCACTCGGCAATGTTGTTGGAATATCTAAACAATTAAGATACTGCTATTCAATTTCACATATCTTACAATTGGGTTCACTCATCGCCAAAGCTCCCACGTGATCCCCCGAGATAAGCTTCAAAATTGAAGAGCAAAATATATAACAAGTCAGCCTTAACTTTAAACGGATACGGCAAGACAGCAAATATTTCATTGAAAAAGTAGAATCAAATAAAATCAAACTAGGGGGAACTAGAATCTAGAACCTTTGGCAAGTATTTCTCTTTCTGAGCATGGCTTCCATTCCTCACCTAAAACAAACATAAGGTAGCGATCTTGAATACACGTTCGAAAATCGTCAAGTATACAAAGAAAGAGACTTAAGTTCAGTTCAATTACCAGTTGATTGATACATAGGTTAGAATGAGCACCATAAGAAAGACCAACCGATCCTGAAGCACGGCTAATCTCTTCCATTGCTATACAATGATACAAGTAACCTAGACCAAGCCCTCCATACTCCTCTGCAAATAAGCAGAAACATGATCCGAAAATGTTCATCGCAACAAAAAGCATGATCATCTACGATAAGTATACCTGGTGCAGTAATCCCATGGAGATTAAATTCTCCCATACTTTTCCACAAGTTAACCTCCTAAAATTAGATCAAAAACACAATCAGTATGTTCAATCAAACTATGAGCTATATATTGTTCATTGACATGATTAAAAAAACAAAATAAATCATATCATGAAACGTACCTTTGGGAAATAGTTAGTGTGGTCAATTTTGGAAGCATGAGGAGCAATATTTTCATTAGCAAATTGAGCAACACTCTCTTTAAACTGCAATAGAAACTTGAAACCATTAAAAGCATGACACCAAGTTGAAGTTATGAGAGCATTCTCAAGTTTTCAGAGACTCCGTGCAAATTAGTCGCTTAAACTATGACAAAACAAATAGAGACCCTATTTAACTATGTAATAGAGAATTGAACAAAACCCAAATGAAAAAGTTCTATTTTTTATAAATACAGAAAAACAGGATCAATAATATTTTTACCAACCCAAATGAAAAAGTTAGATTTTTTACAAAGACAAAATAATGGGGTCAATCATTTTGTCAAAGTTAAGACCCCATATGAAAAAAGATCAAATTTTTACAAAATACAGAAAATGGGGCAATGATTTTTTCTAACCAAAATATCAGAAAAACTAATACAAACAGTTTAAGGGTGAAACCTGAATCTGTGTATCGTCGAAGAGGAAGGAAGTGGAATAACTATAAGAATTGGTTCTGAAAAGAGATGAACAAATGGAGCGTGCTGTGTTGATTCTTGTTCTAAGCATGTTTGAAACAATAACAAAACCGTGTGTTATTGATATACAATAGGTTAGTTAACTTAGCTGTTGTTGTTGTTCTATATAGATATAGCGATCATATAATTATGATATAGTTATGATTATATAATATAATGTGTATCTATTGTTTATGAGGATAAAAAATAGTAAATAAAAAATAAATGAAAGCATGATAAGAATAATATAGATAGGTTGGTTGAGATAAGGATGGTGGACAACACATTATCAGAAATGAATCGGACAGTGGTAGTTATCTTGTTCACGAAACCTTTCCTCTTTGAGACTATTGTTAAGAAATTACAAATTTTTATTGTCTTATCATTCTTTTAAAAATAAATATCAAACTAACACTCAATTCATTCATCAATATATATCAATATGTTATAGTTTTAAAAAAATTGTTATTAATAAAGAGGCTTCACTCATTTAATAGATGGAAGAGTACAAAATGAAAATGTTTATTCTATTTGGCGGATGTACAATTTTTCGTTTTTAATTATTTGTTTAGCATCTTTTGATTTTTCTGCGGAATTTCTAGTAAAATAACATTCTTACGAAATTACTTACGAATTTCTCAAGTATATGATTTTATTAAATTTTGTTGATAAATTCGCAGGAAATTTCGTAGGAAAGAAATTCTGTAATAAAATACACAGGAATTTTCAAAGAATTCAATTTTTTCAAGAAAATTCGCAAGAAAATAAAATGTAATTAAAAAAAATATACAATAGGAGGGTCCACCCAATCAATTGGCGGATATACTTTAAAATATTATTTTTTGTTTGAAAAGACGGTACTTTGGTATTTATGAAAGAAAGAATGATAATTTAGTATTTAAATTAGAAAAAGATGGTATATTTGTGAAAATTTTCATCAAATCTATTGTTTCTCTGTAATCGTATTGATCTAAATATTTTTATATATAAAAATGTACTATTGATGCAAATATTTTTGTAAACGATATCTAAACAAAAATAATATTTATATACGAGAAAAAATTGAATTTTTTTCAGATAACCATTTTTTTCAAAAAAAATCTAAAATAACTACATTTTCAAAAAATTTATCAAAGTAATCACTTTTCAAACAAAACAATTCGCCACACAGAGGAGGCGCCACTCTATGTGGCGCATGCATACAAATTAAAGAGGAAACGCCACACTGTGTGGCGTATCCTCCTGTATAATGTCATGCAGTGTGGCGCATGCATGCAATAATAGAGAGAAGACGTTACCTTGTGTGGCTTGACAGTGTTATATGGTTTTCTATAAATACAATCACCCATCCTCTTCATTTTTTCACACCATTTCTCACATAACTCTTAGAAAATGTCTTACATTCCCTTGCCAAGGTTTACACTAATCAAAAGAGATGCACATGTTATTTTTTCGGCGACAAAGTCTCCGATGAAGATCAAACTCTGACACACAGACATTCGAGAATTTTCAGATACACTTGATTCGCTGGTTGGAATGAGACATTCCTGAAGGTGGACAAATCAGAAAAATTGAAAGACAAATTACATTGAGGAACGAAAATGGAGTAAGTCGATCATAGAAAAATGTGAGATACGACGCTGATGTCATGATGATGATGCTTGAACCAGACGATATTGTGTTGATGGTTTTTATCTCTTAGGTATTATGATGTGTTTAGTTGTTTTGTTTGCTTATCATGTTGTTGTGTTGTTGTCCTGAGTTTGTCGTGTTGTAATTTTTTGGGTCATTATGTGAAGGTTGTTGTAATCGAATGATAAATTGAACACGAAATAAAAACCCGAATTTAAATTGAAATTTCTTGCTTATAACAAATTAATTACTCTAGAAAGTTTGCTATAAAAAAATTAGGTTGCAAAGCTAGACCCAATATTCAGAAAAAAATTTCGATTGTGTCCGGGAAGACGACATGTACTGCATAATCTTATCATTTTGTTGGCCGTATCCATTTCAGTTCTAATACGAGTGCTATTAGGGCGTCCCTTTTTCTTCTGTCGCATTTGTTCATTGTGCGAAACAGTGTCCCCTTGATAAGCAGGCCAACAATCCTCCTTTGCCAACACGGAGAAGGTACTGATATACATAATTAAAACGCTCTTTACTGTATAAACGGGGGATATATGTTGTATTGGATCCAAGCGAACATGTGAACATGCCGCTATAACATGAGAGCAAGGTATGCGAAATGCTTGAAACTTTCCATAATCACACCAACCTTTATGATCCATTGTCTCTTGTACACTGAACCAACCTTTAACACGGTCAAATACGGTGACTATGGATGTTTGCTTTAGCAGCCTCCTCGTTAAATGATTCCATTGTGCATTCACTGAACAACTGTCCTGATTGTAACATTGCCCTCCATTTTGAACTTCTTGTGTCAAACAATGACCCCATCCTAAAATATGTTGCTCTAACCAAAGAAATAATTGGTAGGTTTCAGATGTCTTTGAAGACAGAGTTCAATGATTCCACCAAATTTGTTGTCATGCGGCCACATCGTTGACCATTGTCAAATGCCCAAGTCCACTTCTCCATTGGAATGTTATCGATCTACCTTAATGCTTTTGAGTTTTTCAACCAGGTTTCTTTGCAATAGTGTCAGAATAATGGTTCTGTTAAGGCATACCCTACATTAACAACTTTCTTTCGAAGTGTCTTGTCTTTGATATGGAGCATGGAGTTTTGTGTGATATGTCTAATGCAATAGACATGTGTTAAAGGGGGATCTTGCCAACTGTGATCAGGGTTATTGTATGCACTCACAGTCGATGGATGTCTGTCTGAAATCAAACAAAGATTGGGTTGAGGAGCAACGTGCAATCGAAGATTCTTTAGAAAGAAGTTCCATGCACCACCTGTCTCACCTTCAACTAGATCGAAGGCAATCGGAAAAACATTACTGTTTCCATCTTGTGCCACTGCCATGAGTAATGTTCCTTTATACTTTATGTATAACCAAGTTGCATCAATCTGTATAATAGGTTTGCAAAATGCAAAACCTTTGATGCATGGTTCATACGCCCGGCACAATCGACGAAATATTCCACTGACACTAGTTCTGTCAGGGGTAAATGTCGGGAGCGTCTCCAAAATTACCACAGTTCTCGAAGCATAATATTTGAGTGCCACCAAAAATCTTGGAAGTTCTTTGTACGATTCCTCCCAGTTACCGTACACAAGTTCAACTGCCTTAGTCCTCGCGATCCATGGCTTCTTGTAAGAGGGAGTATAATTGAATCTTGTAACGATATGAGAAATAATTGTACTCACTTTTAATGATGGATCCTTGCTAAAAGAGGCAAGATTTCTTGACATGTTAGTTGAGAACTAAGTTTTCGATGATCCTGCATCAAAACGGTGGTGGTGCAAGTGTGAAGTGGATCAATGGTACATATTTCCCATGAATCAATTCTCTTCTTGTAAGATGCAGTTAAACGAAAATGGAAAATTGATTTTTGATGACATAAAATAATGTACCTCCCTGAATTAGTTCGATCTACACTGAAATCTGCTAAAATTTCCATGTGGTATTTTTTGATAACTCTAACACACTCTTCTTTTGTACGAACTTTTTCTCCAACTTTCAAGGCCCCTTCGATCTGCATATGAGGATTGTGGAAGATATCTGAGGCTGGTTCATCTTCCCCCAAATTCAAGTTCGTCATGTGAAACAGAGGTTCGTACGCATGACTCATAGGTAGAGGTTTATGCTCTTGATCTTCATCGGCATTACTGACCATAAAATCAGTCATTGCCTCATCTTCTTCTTCTTCTTGGTCAATAACATCGACTTCGGGGTGGTTTTCCTCGTCAGATTCATCCTCTTCTTCAAAATCTTGAGAAGGATCTACCACCTGAGATTGATTAGGTTGTTGTAATAAAACATACAGCTCAATCTCATTGAACCTGGATTGTTCATGTGTTCAAAACATGTTTTGAACATCATCATCGTCACACACATTTAGTTGATAAAATCTGACTTGATTGTTGTCAAATAGGAATTGAGACTTGTAAAGAATTTGGTAAATTGGACAACACTACAATTTTTCTTCCAATCTATTTTTGAAGCATGTAAAACTTGATTTCTTGTTTGTCCGAAAATGGATAAAATCGGTATTACAAAAATTAAAACCGAAGTTATCGCAGTTGAACGTCTCACCATTAATATGAGTAGCAATAGTAAAATTTTGTGAATGATCCATCTGTTGAGGTTTGTTTTTGTGAGCTATGGATGTATACCAGTAATGCGCCCTAAACAGACGCTTAAATAGACTGATGAAAATATGGAGTGTATACACTGATGCGCCACCTAGGGTGGCTTGTCCTCTTTATTTTATAAGCATGCGCCACCTAGGGTGGCTTGTCCTCTTTATATTTCAAGCATGTGCCACCTAGGGTGGCTTGTCATGTGAACAACAAGCTTGCATGCATGCCATCTAATCACTGTCACGCTGCAGCTTTGCATGCATGCAAAGAGTAACAAGCCATGTTGAATGGTGCCTATGTGTAAAACAAAAGTATGCGCCACCTAGTGTGGCACCTATGTGTAACTTGCATGCAAAGAATTCTCACATGAATGCATAGTGTTCCTCAATATTTTCTTATAAATACATATAACATTCATCCTATATGTTTGTTTATCACAATCATAACTCACACACTATTTATTTCTTGAAACATCAATAAGAACACAAGAGTAACCAAGAAAAATGGCTCTCTTGACCATGAGTAATCAATATAGAGGAACTCTCAACAACATTGAAACCTTTGTAAGTTTATTTTCTTCAATACTTGTTAATTATCGACAAATTTGATTTCCGTAGTTCTTATGATTGTTATACGTAAATCTTATATTTCTTATACGTAATTCATGTTTTTAATAGGATGTTAAAAGATTTCGTTACCGTGTTCATGGGTATGTCCCTTACAATGTACAAATTGAATCGTACTTACGACACACCGGTTTTGGTCCGTTACTAAACATAGTCAATTACCATGTTGACTATAAAATTATTCTCGCATTAGTGGAAATATGGAGACCTGAAACTCACACCTTTCATCTTCCGTGTGGTGAATGTACCGTCACACTAGAGGATGTGTACATGTTATTCGGTCTATCGATTGATGGTAAGGCTATCAGTGGCTGAGTCAACCAAGACAACACCATATGCGAAGAACTTTTGGGAGTCTGTTTATTTGAACAAGGGTCTAGAGGCCAAGGTATTAATCTTCGTCTTCTTAGAGAATATCATAGTAGTCTCGTAATAACCGAAAACTCTAGCGAGCAAGAAAAAATTGTGAAAGCTTGGTGTTACATAATGATATTATTTGGCCACTTTTTATTTCCTGAAACAACGAGTAATACTGTTAATATCATGGATTTACCTTTGTTAAGACATTTTGACAAAATAAACACATATAGTTGGGCTCTGCTATTTTAGACCATTTGTATAGTTCCTTGTGTAAAAACGCATCGAACGAAAACCGTTCTTTCTATTCCTACACCTCTTTGCTCCAGACATGGTGCTAGTTGAGAATGTCCACACTCGCCCCCACAACACAAGGTCATTCGTCTTCCCCTTTGCTACAAAGTAAGATTAAGAAAACACAATTTTTACATACTATATACTATAACCAACATGTATTAATTTATTATCCATTTTTTCTATGTAGGTGGTCTATTCCTGGGATGAATTACAATAAATCCCATAGAAACGCAATAGTAGTTTATCGAAATCTTATTGATCATGTTGGACCATGTGATACGGTGGCCAGAACCGGGACGTGGTTTCCCTATTTCGTTAAGGAAATTTTTGCTGGTTTGCGTTTTGCGTTTGTGTTTGCAAAATGTCGCGGTAAGCAAGAGTCGCCACCGTCTTTTATTTTATCCAACAAGGAATGGAAAAAAGCACAGAAAAATTCCTTTTTCGAGATATTTCTGAGTACGGGGGTAGATTATAGAAAGGGAAGGTATTAGCACCCTTTCTATCCGTAGTTATCTACGGGCTCTTAGGTACTTGCTCGTCATTTTCAAAATTGTTTTCTTTGTGTTTGTGGGTTTTTAAAAGTTTTTGTTTTGACTTCGATTTAACTCTTGCTTCTGTCTTCAAGAGTGTAATGAAGTATTTTTGAAAACTTTGTTTGTAAAGGAGTGTAAGTGTGAAAAAAAAAGTTTGTTTTGGATGAGCAAGTATCTAAGAACTAATCTACCTACTCGAAAAAAAGAACCGTTCTATGCTTATTTCCTTTAGACAATGCTATCATATTATTAGTGAGTAGGTAGCACCGTCGTTGGAGTTTGAGGGTCAATTCGAAAGGGACGTACGGTCACTAAAACAATGTTAGGACGCATTAGTAGTAACCCTAATGTCTTAGATCATTTATCTGAGGCAACAATCCCGAGGCAACCTTTCCGAGGCAACTTTGATCTTTGGACAAAAGGACAACCACTAAAGCATCCTATACTCAATGACCGTTTACCGAAGGCAACCAAGTGGGAGTGTATCCTAGGAGTGCGCATGTGCGAGTGTGTCAATTTCAGATTATTTTATCTTTGCACATTTTAGGGTGATCTAACTGTTTTAAATTCAGACATTCATTCTTGTCATGCAAACCCTATTATCAAACATCTAACAGTTGAATATTTGCAGAAATTAAAGTGCGGAATTTAAACTAAGCTATTACAAGGCTTCGGGTATTTACATAGCCAAAAACAAACCCTTTGAAATTAAAAGCGGTAAAAATAAATAAATGTCCTAATTAAATTATTACAAACCGGAAGAAGATACAATAATTGGGCAAAATAATAATAAATCACGCGAAAAAAATTAGATCGAATGCGAAGCTAGGGTTTTGACCCTCCTAACCGAATTAAAAGAGAAAATTGTTTTTTTTGTTTTTTTTAATAAAAGAAATAAGTTTTTCTAAATTAAATGCTAAATTAATTAGTTATTAAATTAATTAATTAAAATAATTAAATGACACATTTTTCGTTTTTGGTTATTTTAGGGAAAAAATAAAATAATTAAGTTAGTAATAAAAACCTATTGATTCTAATTGATTTTAATTATTTACAAAAGGAAATTAAAATTGTCTAATTAATCAAACCTAATTAAATTAATTAATTTATTGATGAAAAATAATATTCTAAATTTATTTGGACATAAAATATTTTTTTGGTGATTTTTTGATAAAAAAGAAAATTAATTATTGGTTAGTAAGATAAATAAAATAAAATAAATAAATGAAATATAAAAAGAAAAGAATGAGAGATGGGCCTGAATTGGGGTGTGCCAATAGCAAGTTCTGGGCCCATTAGTGCTGGAGTCCATTTGACTTTCTTGATCCTGTGTATTGCGCTGACTTTGGCTCATGGTATTCCTTCAGTGGTGACCACCAGATTTGGCCATCTGGCCATCTGGCACGTTTGATGATGAGGGCATATGGTGGACATTAGGCTCACACGCGCATTGGATTACCTGCAAGAAAATATGAAAATAGCAAATGCTGGAGGCAGGGATCGAACCCCTGACCTCCAGCCTCTTAACGCCTTAAGCATCTACCTGGCAACCACTGCGCTGTTTTGTTTTCATTGTACATATAACAAATAATAAAAATAATATACAAAACAAGTACAATAATGGGATTTTTGCGTGCAAATTCAAATAAGCTAATGGAAGCTGGCCACGTCTTCATCCCTGTTCTTGCACCGTCGCTAAAATTTTGTTAGCCTATACCTACGGACAAATGTCCATTGCTACAGATTATGCGTTCTCAAAACCTTCCACAGGCCATAGAAATAACATCCAATGCCATGGTTGTGTTCATTTCGTCCTCCTGATCACAACCATACCACTTACGAAGGCCAAGTGTTCCTGAAAACAAAAACCCTAAAACCAAGCTCGAAAACCTAGCAATGGTGATTTACAGTACATGCCATATAAATGAAATCAAATAATGCAGAAAGTTTGCAAATGCTTCATAGATCAAGAATGTATAATTAATTTAATCTAACAATGCTTAAAACATGAGATTCAAATTCAAGAACAGGGGTGTATCGTGAACGACTTACTGAGCGATTAGGGACTGCAATGGACAAGTTCTTGATGGCTTTAGCTTCTAGAGAGTCCCGGGAAACGATTGGGATATGTAACGAGCCTTGAGGATGCTTTTAAGTGGGATTTCGATCTCACACTTTTTCCTTGATTTTTCAGATTTGGTTCTCCTTCTCCCGCCTATTTCTAACCTCTTTTTAGGTCTGCCTCGCCTCCTTATGTAACAAAGAATGAATTAGGGTTGATCATTGATCCAAATCTTCCTCCTTTAATCCTTTTTGATTTGATTTGATTCACCTCTTAAAACCTTTTCCAAACATGGCTTTTTTCAATCTTTTTGTGCACACAAGCCTTTACACGAGTTTTGAATGATGCTAGTTGTGTAATAAGACCTGAAATAATCACAAAATCCTTGGTTATCAATGTTTTGGATTTTATTTGATTTTATTTGATTTAAACAAATTAATTCAAATAATAATCAAAATAAATAATAAAAATAAGATATGGACAAGTGGAAAAGGCTAGATCTCGTGGGCTATGTTGCCAACTCAAAACAAGTGAAAAAGAATGGGCCCATTTGGCAAAATTTGAAGTTTTGGGCATAGTTGAATTTTGGCAATTTTGTAAAAAAGGTCAACTTCACCAATGCATAACTTCCTCAATTTTGAACCTTTGGAGGTATTCTTAGACTTTTTAGAAAGCTTGAGATGTCCTCTAATCAACCCTTTTGGTCTCATCTCAATTTGATATCCCATACTCATGTATGAAGCTTTTACAAAAAAGGTGTTTTTGTTGACTTTTCAAAATGACCTATAATGTCCAAATTCATAACTTCTTGTGAGTGCATATTTTGAACTTGGGAGATGAATATGGATTGTAGGGAATTGCATCATCTTCAAAATGAGCTTTGTATGGGTCATTTATCATAAAGTATGAGAAAGTTATGCTTGGTCAAAGTTGAGTTAACTTTTCCTACAAAACCCTAATTTAGCAACTTTTGAGTCTTGATGAATTATGAGAAATCCTTGATGAATCATGATCAACCCTTGATAAAATGATGAAATATAATTCGAAATGAGGATGTTGGCCAAAAATCTTGAAGTTTTACTGTATGTGGGTCACAGTTGACTTTTGCCCTAACACAGTCGATTTTCAAGCCTTTGAGCAATTGACTGAGCAAACTTTCTCTGCAAGGCTTGAAACTTGACATGGATGATCTTGAGAACATATTAGGACAATGTTGAGAAATTTGGGTTACTTGTACTCAAGTATCTTGATGCAACATGAAACCCTAGTTTGAGGTAGACTGCCTTATGAGAGAGCTTGTATGGCCAACCCTTGGACTACTTTGAGCAACTTGAGGATCTTTCTTGCAATGTTTTGAGAAATATGGGAGGGAAAATTTTGGGGTACAACAGCTGCCCCTGTTCAATTTTCTTAAACCTGAGGATGTAGATTGGCTTTCGTGTCGTTTGTGATCCGAAGGTGGAAGATGATTGAACACTAGAGTGCCCAGAAATTTGCAATCGCATGAAGTGGTAATTGTCTTGTGGTGTATGGAATGGGCTTACAAATGCCATTTGGAAATTGCTGACAGGAGATGGGCTTAAAGATGCCATCCGAAAGAGTTTCGATCGCATAAGAGATTCCTTAGCGAGAGCTTGCGTACCTGTTGTTGAGGAAGATTCCGCTGGGGAAGGCTGGTCTTTGTTGAGAGAAGTAGAATTTTAGGAACTTCGTCGTCTGTTATTCTGTTGGTGAGTCGTCTCTGTTGATATTTAGGAACTTTGGTCGTCCGTACTCAACTGGGGAATCATCTCTGTTGAGATTTAGGAACTCGTCCGTAATTCAACTGAGGAAACATCTCTGCTAAGATTTAGGAACTCGTCCGTAATTCAATTGAGGAAACATCGCTGCTGAGATTTAGGAACTCGTCCGTAATTCAACTGAGGAAACATCTTTGTCGAGATTTAGGAACTCGTCCGTAATTCAACTGAGGCAACATCTTTGTCGAGATTTAGGAACTCGTCCGTAATTCAACTGAGGAAACATCTATGTCGAGATTTAGGAACTCGTCCGTAATTCAACTGAGGAAACATCTCTGTCGAGATTTAGGAACTCGTCTGTAATTCAACTGAGGAAACATCTCTGTCAAGATTTAGGAACTCGTCCGTAATTCAACTGAGGAAACAACTCTGTTGAGATTTAGGAACTCGTCCGTAATTCAACTGAGGTAAACATCTCTGTTGAGATTTAGGAACTCGTCCGTAATTCAACTGAGGAAACGTCTCTGTCGAGATTTAGGAACTCGTCCGTAATTCAACTGAGGCAACATCTTTGTCGAGATTTAGGAGCTCGTCCGTAATTCAACTGAGGAAACATCTCTGTCGAGATTTAGGAACTCGCCTGTAATTCAACTGAGGTAAACATCTCTGTCGAGATTTAGGAACTCATCCGTAATTCAACTGAGGAAACATCTCTGTCGAGATTTAGGAACTCGTACGTAATTCAACTGAGGCAACATCTTTGTCGAGATTTAGGAGCTCGTCTGTAATTCAACTGAGGAAACATCTCTGTCGAGATTTAGGAACTCGTCCGTAATTCAACTGAGGTAAACATCTTTGTCGAGATTTAGGAACTCGTCCATAATTCAACTGAGGAAACATCTTTGTCGAGATTTAGGAACTCGTCCGTAATTCAACTGAGGAAACAACTCTGCTGAGATTTAGGAACTCGTCCGTAATTCAACTGAGGAAACATCTTTGTCGATATTTAGGAACTCATCCGTAATTCAATTGAGGCAACATCTTTGTCGAGATTTAGGAGCTCGTCCGTAATTCAACTGAGGAAACATCTCTGTCGAGATTTAGGAACTCGTCCGTAATTCAAATGAGGTAAAAGCTTCATAGCTTGAATTTTGTGAGAATCTTTCTTGAAAGGTAAAGGTTAGCTGTATGTAATGTGTGATATATATCAAGCGATGATGTTCTCAAAATAAATGAGATTGTGTTGTAAGATGCGTATATGCATGCGTCATGATGTATGGAAATGTGATATTTTGAGCTGGGGAAAATAAATCTCATATTGCTGCTGGAGAAAAGAAATGAATTCTTCGTTTCCGCTGGGGATTATTGATGAAGATGTTTGTGAGAATAAACCTGCAGGAGAGGATAATTCTGCTGGGGAATAAATTGACGAGAGAATGTCTCTGTGGGGAAGAGATGCTCTACCGAGGATTCCGTTGATAAATTCAGCTGGGGATGAATTACCGTTGCTGATGATAATGAAACCTGTTGGGGCTTGAATTTCTATTTGTGAAAGGAATAAACTCCGTTGGGGATGATTTTCCAGTTGCGACTTCACGGGGAATAACCTTTTAGACTCTACTGGGGACAATCTTCCACAGTCTACTGGGGATGACTTTTTCAAACTCCACTGGGGATATTTTTTATACTCCGCTGGGGATATATTTTTTTCAATGCTGATGGTAGATAAACTCTGCTTGGGGAGAATATTACCGATTCATTCACAGTTGCGAGTCTCATATGGGGAGAGCTAACATCACTATCTTTCTCTTTACTCTGCGGGGAATGAATATACTTTCAATCATTTCCTCCAGCTAGGTCTACCCCTATACCTGGTGGACAGAGCAACTGTACGGTTTGGGCATTTCTCGTTTGCCCCTGTTTCTGATATTACAAGTAATCGTCTTTTGTTTCGCATGTAAATATTTATGAGAAGCAATTAATGTCAAATACATATATCAAAAATGAACATTGGACGTTCTCGCAAAACAAAACAGAAAAAGGAAAACAGTTTGAAATTTCTTTTGTAAAAATGACTTGTATTGATTTTGAAGTTTAGCCTGTAAATAGGCGTCTTTTGTACAAGATGCTGACGTCCTAGTAAGAGAATGCCGCCGAACAAATAGAATTTATACAATTTGTAAAAAACAAAGAAAAACAGCTATGTGAATAACCCCACTGGGTTCCAACTCTGCTACTGCCTTTATGTCCTCGAGCATCTCATCACTTTGCTACTTGGTTGAAGGTAGATCAGATTGATTAGTGTCGTCCGAGCTTGATAGTCGATACTGAAGTCTGGTTACAAGGTGATCCAATGAGACATAATGTTACGCTTTGATCCCTAATTTTTTCCTGGACCTCCCTTTCGGGTTTTCAGTCCACCGGGATACCCTTTTTTGACCAAGCCGCCTTTTCAGGTTTTCGACTTGTCGGGTATACAAATTTTTTCATTTTAATCCCTTATTTTTGCCCGAACCCTTTTGGTTCGTCGGGAAGCCCTTATTTTTGCCTAGGACAGTCGACCTAGTGGGTCTTTGATTATGCGTAGTATCTTTTCACTATGTCTGTATTGACGGGATGAGGAAGGTTGTCACCATCCATGGTGGCTAGAATCATAGCTCCTCATGAGAACATGTTCTTAACCACAAACGACCCTTCGTAAGTAGGGGTCCATTTGCCCCTGGGATCACCTTGAGGCAGTATTATGCGCTTGATTACCAGATCCCTGACTTGATATTCTTGTTGTTTGACTTTCTTGTTAAATGCATTGATCATCCGCTTTTGATACGTCTGACCATGACAAATAGCAGTAAGTCTCTTTTCATCGATTAAATTCAGCTGATCAAGTCGGGTCTGAATCCAGTCATATTCGCTCAAACCTGCGTCCTTCATAATCCGAAGAGAGGGTATCTGAACTTCAATGGGCAAAACTTCCTCCAAGCCATATACCAAGGAATAAGGTGTTTCCCCTGTTGACGTCTACGTTGAGGTACGGTACCCATGAAGAGCAAATGGTAACATCTCGTGCCAGTCTTTGTAGATAACTGTCATCTTCTGCACAATCTTCTTAATGTTCTTATTAGTCGCTTCTACAGCCCTGTTGTACCCCAAAATTTTCCCTCCCATAATCTTCAAAGTTATGACAAGCAAATGGTTCAAAGTCTACTCAAGGGCTACACAGTCAACTATCCTCCTAAGCCAGTCAAACTAGGGTTTTGGTTCTTGCAAGGAAGTTGAAGTTTTCAAGGGCTCAATCAAGTCTCCCATGCCTATAAATATGGTCAAGCATCCTCATACCAAGTTTCAAGACTTTCAGCACAAAATTGCACAGTCAAAACCCTAATTGCCCTACAGCCAACTGCAGGGGCAAAATGGTCATTTGACAGTCAAAAGTTCAAATTTTTGGTCAACATCTCATTTTGAAGCCACAAACATCATTTGATCAATGCTTGATCATGATTCTCAAAGAATGGCTCAAAAATCATCAAGGTGTCAAAAGTTTCTATTTTTGGACAGCTGAAAAGTCAACTGTAACTTGACCAAGGCATAACTTTTTCATGGTTCATCAGAAAAATCCCATCCAATGCTCATTTTGAAGATAGAGACATTTCCTACAACTCCTCTTCATACTTCAAGTCCAAGAAATGCTCTCACAAAAAGTTATCAATTTCAACATTATAGGTCATTTTCAAAAGTCAACAAAAAGGGACTTTAAGTCAAAGGCCATAACTTGAGATTGGTAAATCAAAATGACATGGGACCAAAGAAATTGGTTAGAGGACTTCAATACCTTTCCAAAATGTCCAAGAACATGATCAAAGCTTAAAAGTTGAGCAAGATATGCATTGGAGAAGTTGGGAAATTTTTGTGAAATGGCCAAAATCATTTATCCTTGAAAATTCATTTTTGACAAAAGGGGCCCACTTTTTCCACTTGAATTAACTTGGCCATGCTTCCCACGTGTCCCACCTTTTATTTCAAATTTTTAATTTAATTTTTTCATTTTTAATTGATTTTATTGGATTTAATTAACTTTAAATCTTTTAAAATCAAAGGAAAATCAAAAAGTTTAATTAAAAGGAATATTTGGTCTTAACTAACTTTGACTCATCATTATGCAACTTCCCAATTTCGTTTCAAGGCCAAATGGAGCAATATTTCAAAAATTGGTTCAAAAAGGAAAGTTTGTTAAGGGAGTTTATGTTAAAATCTCAAGCTTGAATGCATGGTATGATGAGCCTTAATGTTGATCAGAATCACCTACATAACCTAGAGAAAACTATCACAAGGGATAAGAAAAAAACGTGAGAGAGAGGCAGCCAAGAGAAATTTCTTTTCAAAAATTCCAAAGAATTGCACTAAGATCGAACTCAAGGATTCAGCCATCCACAAGACCTCCCACCCATCCTATCGTGATCTACAGGCAAAATAAGGTATAAACACACTCTTTTCATATAACCATGCATGCTGAAACTGTAACTACATGAACATCCATTTTGCAGAATTTCCATGGATCGTATTTTTGATTATAGCTTGATTTAATCCCTACTAACCATACCTTTGAGTTCCAGTGGATGTTTAGAGCAGGTCTGGGCTATCGCTTGGGATTTTTCGTGGCCAAAACGTGAACCTCCATGGCTAGGGTTCAGATTATGTGGAGTTGCGTTTTGATGAAAACAGGCCCATTTCCTTTTTCCCTTGAATTTATTTTCTTTTCTATTTTATTTTAATTTATTTAATTTGCTTTTTTATTAACAAAATTAATTTTTCTTTTTATTTCAAAAAATCACAAAAATATTCTTACCCAAATAAATTTTAGATTTTTCTTTTTTTTCTAAATTTAATTAATTAATTAGGTTTTTTTATTCTAGGAAACTCTAAATTATTTTGCAATATTAAAATTGATTAGACTTAATTAGATTCTAAATACTAATTTAATTAGTTTTATTTCTTAATATAAAAACCAAAAAAATCAGGAAATCATAAAAGAGGTATAAAAATATTTTATTTAATCAATTAATAGTTCCATTTTTGTAAATAAAATTCAATAATTAACTTAGTTTTGATTTTAGGTTATTAACTTTAATGCTTTTTTTAATAACTAAAAAATATAAAAAAATAAGTCTTTAGCACATTTTCATCTTTTTAAATAAATATTTTATTTTCTTATTATAATTATTATTAACCATTAATTAATTTCGTAAATACTTGTAATTAATCAATTAGGTTTAAATTAGATTTAACTTAGGTAATTTTTCTTTAATAAATTAAAAAACAATTAGAACTAGAATTATTTGACTTTTAATTAATTTAATTTTCTTTAAATCCACAAATCCAAAAAACATAAAAAATAAGTCTTTTCCTTTATTTAACTTAATTATTTCAATAATTTTATTTTAATTCCGTTAAAGGGTCCAACGCCCTCGCATTCGATTACATCTTCGTTTCGCGCGTTTTATTTATTTCTTTTTGTGAATATAATGTACTTGCTCCAAAGCCCTGTAATAGTTAATTAGGCATTTATTTTCTGCATTTTATTTTAAATCGGGTCTGGATTAATTTGGCGTTGTAGACCTGCGCCTTTGTAATAGCGTAGGACCTTTATCTTTCCCGCACTTTAAATTCCCGCACCTTTTAACTGTTAAACAATAACATGAAAGAATGAATGCCCAAAAATAAAAATAAAGCGTAGATCACCAATGCATGAACAAGACAAAAATATCTAAAAACGACACACAAATCACACACCACCCCTAGGGTACGCCTCACTGTTGCCTTGCCCCTCGAAAGGTGGTCATCAAGTATAGGACGTCTTAGTGAGTCCTTATGTTCCATTGATCTAGTTACCTCGAATAAGTTGCCTCGGAACGGTCGCCTCAGAATAAAAGATCAATGGCATAAGGGTAGCTTCTAAGGTATCCTACTGTTGCTCTGGTGATCACCCTGTTGCCTTGCCCCTCGAAACGTGGTCGTTGAGTACAGGACGTCTTAGTAAGTCCTTATGTTCCATTGATCTAGTTGCCTCAAATAAGTTGCCTCGGAATAAAAAGATCAATGGCATAAGGGTAGCTTCTAAGGTATCCTACTGTTGCTTCGGTGACCACACTGTCCCTAAACTCGAATTGACCCGAACACCTCTAATGATGGTGCTACCTATCTCTCAATGGTGGGATAGCACTATCTAAAGGACTCTTACACAGCTTAATTCCTTAGAGTAGGTAGATTCTCCTGGGTACTTGCTCTTTTCAAACAAATAAAACAACTTTTCGCACCCCACACTTTCAAAAAGTTTTCAAACAAAACACTTCATACACTCTTGAGGACTGATACAAGAGTTACTTAGAAGTTTTCCAAACAAACTTTTTCAAAACCCACACACACTTGAAAAGCAAACACATTTTGAAAACATAAGAGCAAGTACCTAAGAGCCCATGGATAACCATGGATAGAAAGGGTGCTAACACCTTCCCTTTCTATAAATCTACCTCCCGAACCGAGAGACATCTCAATAAGGAATTTTTCTGTGCTTTTGTCCTTTCCATGTTGGAGAAAATAAAAGACGGTGGCGACTCTTGCTTCCGCGACATTTCGCGAAACCAGTTTTAAACAGTCAGTTCCAGATCCACCGATCACAGAACTGGCGACTCTGCTGGGGACCCTTATAAAGTGAGGTGTACCTTAGGACTAAGATCACTTGTGTTTTCAATTGTTGTGCTTGTTTGCTTTATTATTGTGGGCTGCATCGGAGTTACATAGATCCTAACCCGGATCTGGGGATACCCTGTTAGGTAGCATAAGTTGTGAGGGACCTGTCCGGCGTATACCGACATGGGTGAAGCAGTGGCTACGTTGGTGTGGCGCCTTGGTCTGTACCGATATCCCTCGTGTTGAAACGGGGAGAATATGGGTCTTCCAAGGAGTCATTAAGCACCAACAGACCTTAGAACCTTACATGACCCAACTTGGCCATTAGAACAGTAGCAGTATGCTACGCCCATTGAGGCTAAACTCTCGTGATGGTTCTGGCCGCAAGAAAAGATTGCGATGCTGGAGTTATGACCGATTGAGGGTAGTCAATGATATTGGGATCCTCTAAGAACCCGGTTACTTTGATAGGACAGGTGTGAACCAACCAACTGAAAGAGGGTAACACCTAGACCTCATGTTGGCCTAAACTCTAAGGGCTTCTCTTGTGTGACTTGTGTGCCTTCGTACTTGACTACTTGCATGCTTTATCTGACACATGAACTACTTGCAGGTTTTGTTTTAGTCCTTAATTGGGACCCATGACGGGGCTTACTAAGTTTCTTGCAGGTTTTGTTTATAGTCCTTAATTAGGACTTATAACAGAGTGTATTGAGTTTATTGCAGGTTTTGTTTATAGTCCTTAATTAGGGCTCATAACAGAGTGTACTGAGTTTCTTGCAGGTTTCGTTTATAGTCCTTAATTAGGACTCATAACAGGTTTTACTTGAGTTTCTTGCAGGTTTTGGTTTGCAGTCCTTAATTGGGACTCATAACAGGGTTTACTTACATTACCCCACGCATAGCATGACATCATACCATTGCATACATCCTAACCCATTTCAAGGATCTCAAGGGCTTGTGATGTAGGTCATGATAAATCAACTGTCCAGCAAGGGGCAAAAGGGGATTTATTTTCCTCTAGCCGAGGTTGTCAGGGGCTATGACCCACTTAATATGGTGAGCTTTGACACTTGAAGAAGATTGCCCTAGCCAAAGTTGTCAGAGGCTATGACCCACTTGATATGGTGAGCTCTGACTCTTGAAGAAGGTTCCCTTAACCAAGGTTGTTTGGAAATCAAAACTAGACATGATGACTAAAGTCAGGGGCTATGACCCACTGGATATGATGAGCCTTTGACCCTTGAAGAAGGACTCTCTACAACATGAAGTTCCTTCAATCAAGCTACCGGATCCAAATTCTAACAAATTTTCTTGTTTATCCTGCGAGATCCTTGAAAACATTGCATGCATATCATACACATCTTTGCATAACAGGTATCCTTGTTGCAGGTCACTTACCTTTCTCGCTGTTTAAATAAGCAATGGCTTCCCAACAAGATAACCAGGGTCTTCATGCTCAAGAGACTCAGTTCAGGGAGATCTTCCTAAGCCTATCCAAGGGACAAGAGGAGCTAAGGACACTTCTCATGGAGACCTTTGTCAGGAACAATGCTGAGGATGAAAGGCTGAAACACCTACAAGCTAAGGTGGATGCATTGAAGGTCCAGATGCTGGGGCTGGTGACTGCCATTCAAGGGTTAGCTCAAAGACAAGATGAGCTCTGGTTTCTCGTCAACCAACTGCTTCAGGGTAACCAACTGGGGCAAAAGCCTAAGGGAAAAAAGCCAGTCATCGTCCAACCACCCTTGAGACAAGGAGGTAAGGGGAGAGCTCCTCAAATGGCTCCAGTATCACAAATTCAACATCACAACCAACAAAAGAGCGAGAGAAGGCAATTCACTCGGCTTAGCATGACCTTATCCCAGATATTGCCACAGTTGCTGGAAACCAAGCTGGTAACTCTAAAAGAAGCTCCGAAGAACCAAAATACAACGTCACCGAAGTATAATCCCAACGCCCGCTGCGCTTATCACTCTGACAGCCCGGGGCATACTACAGATGATTGTTGGAGCTTGAAAAATAAGATCCAAGACATGATCGACGCTGGAGAGATTCAGTTTAAAGTACCCAAGACTCCCCACGTGATCACTGCTCCCTTGCCAAAACATGGCTAGGATTGAGAAATTTTTGTTCATTCGAATGTTCAAGTTGCAATTCTCTTTTGTTCAAACATTTATTCATGATTAAACGTTGTTAGTTCATTAATGCATCGCATGTGTCTGTTCTGAAACAATATATTCGTATTCACTAAATGCAAATTATTTTCATATTTTTTCTGATGTCAACTCTTAATCTAAAATTCTAAGCCTCTTGAGGGAGGATGACGAAAACGATACCATAATCTACAGTATGCTTTTGAACAGACCCCGCTGATGAGGTACAGGCATTGTTTCAATCCCTAAACACTGGAGTTATAAGGATGATAATCCCTCGTCAACCCCTCTGAGCCAAAGAAGTAGGAGTTTTTCTTTTCGAAATTTAAAACCCTTAATCATAACCTGGGGCAGGGTAGTTCTCTCAGTTGATCCAAGTGCATAACGAATGGCACCAAATAGGTCCTTAAAATAAAAAAAAGACAGTGATGGTTCCGAATGATCATAAAGACAGGCAGTCATTATCAAAAATAAAAACCCAATAAGTCAAAACCTATGAAGGAGACTTACAAAACTGGGGCATCCCGCTGACTGTAATCACAAAAGAAACAGTTCAGGCAAAAAACAGGGATAATAAAATCAAAAAAAGAAAGAGGTCCTACAAACCCTCAACAAAAAGAAATGACTGTCTGTTCAAAATAAACCATCAGTATCCGAACCGTCACCGGAATATCAGAGCAAAGACTCAAACAAGGTCTAACGTATGATCAACTGAGTTTAGGTTTGGAGAACATCACGAAGAGTGGGTGGGTACAAATAATTTGAGCCTTTATCCTTTGTTTCTTAAACTGTGAACCAGGCCACGTTATAACCCTTAAAAGTCCTAGCTGAAGCATGGGTTAGTTCGAAAGCATACTGTTACGAAAGGTATCCTGACTCCTTAAGGCTTACGGTAAATACGGAGTTGACATCACGTTTTACAAACATTCACTTGTTTTATGAAAAAGAATGCATTTTTAAAATCTTCAAGACAGACATGAGCTTGCATTTTTAACATAACTTTGCCTGCATATGACTTTTTGTTTGAACAGCATAGAAATTCGCACGACGAATGCCTAATGAACAGAAGTACTTCCAATCAAGGGGCATGGCATGACTATTGTCTATTATCTGGGGCAATTCAGTCAAGATTCGGAGAATCTTTCAACATGCCAAGATAACCAGGGGAAAATCTCCGCCTGAGTCACTTAGGGCACTCCAACAACGAATCTTGCCTGATCAAACATCTTCTGGTGGCGTGGCAAAATACTTCCAACAGGGGCAACTCCCCACATTCCCTGAACGTGGACATAGTCGAAAAAATACTACGCAGACCCGCTAGGTTGACGTACCTAGGCAAAAATAAGGGCTTCCCGGCGAACCAAAAGGGTTCGGGTAAAAATAAGGGATGAAATGAAAAAATCTGTACACCCGGCAAGTTGAAAACCTGAAAAGGCGGCTTGGGCAAAAATGGGTATCCCGGTGGACTGAAAACCCGAAAGGGCGGTCCAGGCAAAAGTTAGGGATCAAAGCGTACGACTATGTCCTGTCATCTTATCACCTGCCTACCAGAAGAAGGTTTGTCCATCAACAACTATCAGCACCTCACAGGTCTTCCTCTCATACCTCAGAAACAGGGGCAATAAAGAGTTGTCCAAGCAATCTAATTGTTCTGTCCTCCAAGGTATCAAGGTAGGTTCAGCTGAAGAACACAACCAGATATCTTAATCCCCCAGAGAGTGAGCCAGCAAGCAGTATACTCTCCTCAAGCAAAGCAGTTATCAACCTTAAGGAAGTTGGGTATCCTCCCGCAGATCTCAACCTTCCCCAGCAGCATACAGTCTTAACAAGCATCCCCGGCAGTCTTGATTTAAGATTGTTCCCCGGCGTTCTATCAACATGCAAAGGAGTCACTTCCCCGGTACAGTTCAAAACTTCCCCA
This sequence comes from Vicia faba, assembly GCA_948472305.1. Taxonomy (NCBI): domain Eukaryota; kingdom Viridiplantae; phylum Streptophyta; class Magnoliopsida; order Fabales; family Fabaceae; genus Vicia; species Vicia faba. The sequence goes on from OX451741.1 coordinate 219,658,093, forward strand.
GGAGTCCAGCCCAGTGTCCCCAGGAAAGTGGAATCCATCTCCCCCAAGCAGTAAGCTTATCCCCAGTAGATTCTGGAAGCTTATCCTCACAGAGCACGAACGCGTCGTCCGGCTTTATTCAAAGAGTTATTTCCTTACCAGGATATAACTGGGTTATCCTCAGCCAAAAGCCACGGAAAGATCGTCCTCGACGAAGTCTCCTTATCCCCAGCAAGTTACCATCAACTCAACGAAGTATCTCTCTCCCCGCAGAGTATTGCTTCCCAGCAAGATCGTCAGGGTATTTTTCCCCCCGCAGAGTTATTCCATTCGCCAAGTTTATTCCCCAACGGGGTTATCTTCTCTTACCGGTATTCTTGCAGCTATTATCCCCAGCGGAAGCGAAATCAATACTTCAACATCAGCCCAGGATATGACTTCCCGGCACCCGTCAAGGATTTACTTTCCTAGACGAAAACATACATTCCTAAACATCACATACATCATCATAGCATGCATAGACGCATCATATCTTACAAATCTCATTTACGTTGAGAACATCATTGCTTGGTCCATATCATGCATTGCATATGACTGACCTCTATCTTTCAGGAAAGATTCAGTTAAGTTCTCAATCACATTTCAAGACCTAGACCGGTTCAGTTAATCGACTCCAAAGATTTCTTATCCAGTCCAAGGCTTTCTCTAGCCCAGCTAAATTGACCCCAAACAGATTTTTCTGATGAAGACTCAGTAGAAGTTATCAAAGGTTTTTCTCAAACGTCCGCTTTTGAGATTATAATTTCCTATGGTTCTCTCCCCAATGTTGCGGAGATGATAATTCCATCCCAAGGTTTTTCTCAAACATCCGCTTTTGAGATTATAATTTCCTATGGTTCTCTCCCCAATGTTGCGGAGATGATAATTCCATCCCAGGTTTTTCTCAAACGTCCGCTTTTGAGATTATAATTTCATATGGTTCTCTCCCCAATGTTGCGGAGATGATAATTCCATCCCAGGTTTTTCTCAAACGTCCGCTTTTGAGATTATAATTTCCTATGGTTCTCTCCCCAATGTTGCGGAGATGATAATTCCATCCCAGGTTTTTCTCAAACGTCCGCTTTTGAGATTATAATTTCCTATGGTTCTCTCCCCAATGTTGCGGAGATGATAATTCCATCCCAGGTTTTTCTCAATGTTTGCTTTTGAGATTATAATTTCCTATGGTTCTCTCCCCAATGCTGCGGAGACGATAATTCCATTCCAGGTTTTTCTCAATGTTTGCTTTTGAGATTATAATTTCCTATGGTTCTCTCCCCAATGCTGCGGAGACGATAATTCCATTCCAGGTTTTTCTCAATGTTTGCTTTTGAGATTATAATTTCCTATGGTTCTCTCCCCAATGCTGCGGAGACGATAATTCCATCCCAGGTTTTTCTCAATGATTGCTTTTGAGATTATAATTTCCTATGGTTCTCTCCCCAATGCTGCGGAGACGATAATTCCATTCCAGGTTTTTCTCAATGTTTGCTTTTGAGATTATAATTTCCTATGGTTCTCTCCCCAATGCTGCGGAGACGATAATTCCATTCCAGGTTTTTCTCAATGTTTGCTTTTGAGATTATAATTGCCTATGGTTCTCTCCCCAATGCTGCGGAGACGATAATTCCATTCCAGGTTTTTCTCAATGTTTGCTTTTGAGATTATAATTGCCTATGGTTCTCTCCCCGATCCTGCGGAGACGATAATTCCATTCCAGATTTTTCCCAATGATTGCTATTGAGATTATAATTGCCTATGGTTCTCTCCCCGATCCTGCGGAGATGATAATTCCACCAAGATTTCGCTCAATGATTGCTGTTGAAGTGAAGTTATCCAAGATTTTCTCAACGATTGCTGTTGAGGTTAAGGTCATCCAAGGTTCTCTCACCGTTCCTGCTGAGGTAGTAACCACCCCTGGTTCATTCATCATCTTTTGAAGCTCCAGATCCAACTCCTGTAACCAATCAGGACACATCTATACAAAGAGTTTGAAGACCAGCCCCGTAACAGGTCAGGTAATCATTTTCTTCTTTGTAGGTATGCAAGTTCTCGCTAAGGAATCTCTTATGCGATCAACATCCAGATGGCATCTATAAGCCCATCACCCTATCCATCAATCTCCAAATGGCATCTATAAGCCCATTCCACCATCATACTGCTACTATGTAAGCGCAAATTTCTGGGCACTCTAGTGTTCAATCATCTTCCACCTTCGGATTACGAAAGGCACGCAAGCCAATCTACATCCTCAGGTCTAAGAAGATTGAACAGGGGCAACTGTTGTACCCCAAAATTTGCCCTCCCATAATCTTCAAAGTTATGACAAGCAAATGGTTCAAAGTCTACTCAAGGGCTACACAGTCAACTATCCTCCTAAGCCAGTCAAACTAGGGTTTTGGTTCTTGCAAGGAAGTTGAAGTTTTCAAGGTCTCAATCAAGTCTCCCATGCCTATAAATATGGTTAAGCATCCTCATACCAAGTTTCAAGACTTTCAGCACAAAATTGCACAGTCAAAACCCTAATTGCCCTACAGTCAACTGCAGGGGCAAAATGGTCATTTGACAGTCAAAAGTTCAAATTTTTGGTCAACATCTCATTTTGAAGCCACAAACATCATTTGATCAATGCTTGATCATGATTCTCAAAGAATGGCTCAAAAATCATCAAGGTGTCAAAAGTTTCTATTTTTGGACAGCTGAAAAGTCAACTGTAACTTGACCAAGGCATAACTTTTTCATGGTTCATCAGAAAAATCCCATCCAATTCTCATTTTGAAGATAGAGACATTTCCTACAACTCCTCTTCATATTTCAAGTCCAAGAAATGCTCTCACAAAAAGTTATCAATTTCAACATTATAGGTCATTTTCAAAAGTCAACAAAAAGGGACTTTAAGTCAAAGGCCATAACTTGAGATTGGTAAATCAAAATGACATGGGACCAAAGACATTGGTTAGAGGACTTCAATACCTTTCCAAAATGTCCAAGAACATGATCAAAGCTTAAAAGTTGAGCAAGATATGCATTGGAGAAGTTGGGAAATTTTTATGAAATGGCCAAAATCATTTATCCTTGAAAATTCATTTTTGACAAAAGGGGCCCACTTTTTCCACTTGAATTAACTTGGCCATGCTTCCCACGTGTCCCACCTTTTATTTCAAATTTTTAATTTAATTTTTTCATTTTTAATTGATTTTATTGGATTTAATTAACTTTAAATCTTTTAAAATCAAAGGAAAATCAAAAAGTTTAATTAAAAGGAATATTTGGTCTTAACTAACTTTGACTCATCATTATGCAACTTCCCAATTTCGTTTCAAGGCCAAATGGAGTAATATTTCAAAAATTGGTTCAAAAAGGAAAGTTTGTTAAGGGAGTTTATGTTAAAATCTCAAGCTTGAATGCATGGTATGATGAGCCTTAATGTTGATCAGAATCACCTACATAACCTAGAGAAAACTATCACAAGGGATAAGAAAAAAACGTGAGAGAGAGGCAGCCAAGAGAAATTTCTTTTCAAAAATTCCAAAGAATTGCACTAAGATCGAACTCAAGGATTCAGCCATCCACAAGACCTCCCACCCATCCTATCGTGATCTACAGGCAAAATAAGGTATAAACACACTCTTTTCATATAACCATGCATGCTGAAACTGTAACTACATGAACATCCATTTTGCAGAATTTCCATGGATCGTATTTTTGATTATAGCTTGATTTAATCCCTACTAACCATACCTTTGAGTTCCAGTGGATGTTTAGAGCAGGTCTAGGCTATCGCTTGGGATTTTTCGTGGCCAAAACGTGAACCTCCATGGCTAGGGTTCAGATTATGTGGAGTTGCGTTTTGATGAAAACAGGCCCATTTCCTTTTTCCCTTGAATTTATTTTCTTTTCTATTTTATTTTAATTTATTTAATTTTCTTTTTTATTAACAAAATTAATTTTTCTTTTTATTTCAAAAAATCACAAAAATATTCTTACCCAAATAAATTTTAGATTTTTCTTTTTTTTTCTAAATTTAATTAATTAATTAGGTTTTTTTATTCTAGGAAACTCTAAATTATTTTGCAATATTAAAATTGATTAGACTTAATTAGATTCTAAATACTAATTTAATTAGTTTTATTTCTTAATATAAAAACCAAAAAAATCAGGAAATCATAAAAGAGGTATAAAAATATTTTATTTAATCAATTAATAGTTCCATTTTTGTAAATAAAATTCAATAATTAACTTAGTTTTGATTTTAGGTTATTAACTTTAATGCTTTTTTTAATAACTAAAAAATATAAAAAAATAAGTCTTTAGCACATTTTCATCTTTTTAAATAAATATTTTATTTTCTTATTATAATTATTATTAACCATTAATTAATTTCGTAAATACTTGTAATTAATCAATTAGGTTTAAATTAGATTTAACTTAGGTAATTTTTCTTTAATAAATTAAAAAACAATTAGAACTAGAATTATTTGACTTTTAATTAATTTAATTTTCTTTAAATCCACAAATCCAAAAAACATAAAAAATAAGTCTTTTCCTTTATTTAACTTAATTATTTCAATAATTTTATTTTAATTCCGTTAAAGGGTCCAACGCCCTCGCATTCGATTACATCTTCGTTTCGCGCGTTTTATTTATTTCTTTTTGTGAATATAATGTACTTGCTCCAAAGCCCTGTAATAGTTAATTAGGCATTTATTTTCTGCATTTTATTTTAAATCGGGTCTGGATTAATTTGGCGTTGTAGACCCGCGCCTTTGTAATAGCGTAGGACCTTTATCTTTCCCGCACTTTAAATTCCCGCACCTTTTAACTGTTAAACAATAACATGAAAGAATGAATGCCCAAAAATAAAAATAAAGCGTAGATCACCAATGCATGAACAAGACAAAAATATCTAAAAACGACACACAAATCACACACCACCCCTAGGGTACGCCTCACTGTTGCCTTGCCCCTCGAAAGGTGGTCATCAAGTATAGGACGTCTTAGTGAGTCCTTATGTTCCATTGATCTAGTTACCTCGAATAAGTTGCCTCGGAACGGTCGCCTCAGAATAAAAGATCAATGGCATAAGGGTAGCTTCTAAGGTATCCTATTGTTGCTCTGGTGATCACCCTGTTGCCTTGCCCCTCGAAACGTGGTCGTTGAGTACAGGACGTCTTAGTAAGTCCTTATGTTCCATTGATCTAGTTGCCTCAAATAAGTTGCCTCGGAACGGTCGCCTCGGAATAAAAAGGTCAATGGCATAAGGGTAGCTTCTAAGGTATCCTACTGTTGCTTCGGTGACCACACTGTCCCTAAACTCGAATTGACCCGAACACCTCTAACGATGGTGCTACCTATCTCTCAATGGTGGGATAGCACTATCTAAAGGACTCTTACACAGCTTAATTCCTTAGAGTAGGTAGATTCTCCTGGGTACTTGCTCTTTTCAAACAAATAAAACAACTTTTCGCACCCCACACTTTCAAAAAGTTTTCAAACAAAACACTTCATACACTCTTGAGGACTGATACAAGAGTTACTTAGAAGTTTTCCAAACGAACTTTTTCAAAACCCACACACACTTGAAAAGCAAACACATTTTGAAAACATAAGAGCAAGTACCTAAGAGCCCATGGATAACCATGGATAGAAAGGGTGCTAACACCTTCCCTTTCTATAAATCTACCTCCTGAACCGAGAGACATCTCAATAAGGAATTTTTCTGTGCTTCTGTCCTTTCCATGTTGGAGAAAATAAAAGACGGTGGCGACTCTTGCTTCCGCGACATTTCGCGAAACCAGTTTTAAACAGTCAGTTCCAGATCCACCGATCACAAGCCCCATTCATCTTCGGCCGGTAAGGAGAAGAGTTGTGATGTTGTATCTTGAACTGCTTGCAGAGTTCGGTGATCATTTTATTATTGAGATTTGTACCATTGTCCGTAATGATCCTCTCTGGTACACCATATCGAAAAATTAGGTCGTGCCGAATAAACCGTGCCACGAAGTTCTTGGTTACAGTAGCAAAGGAAGCTGCTTCAACCCACTTTGTAAAGTAATCAATATCTACCAGAATGAAACGATGCCCGTTAGATGCTGTAGGTCTGATCTCGCCGATCATATCGATGCCCCACATTGCAAAAGGCCAAGGAGCTGTCAAGATGTTCAGAGGTACTAGAGGTATGTGCAACTTATTAGCATAGACTTGGCATATATGACAGGTCCGAGAATGCTAATGACAGTCGGCTTCCATGGTGGACCAATAATATCCTGCCCGTAGGATCTTCTTTGCCATAGTGTGTCCACTGGAATGAGTTCCGAAAGTACCTTCATGTAACTCTACCATAATCCTTTCTGCTTCGTTCTTATCCACACAACGCAGTAAGGTGGAATCATGATTACGTTTGTAAAGAATACCATTACTAATGAAGAACTTCACCGTGAACCTCCTCAGAAACTTCTTATCATTAACAGATGCACCCTCGGGGTATTCCTGAGCTTCAAGGTACCTCTTTACCTCATGGAACCAGGGTTTATCTGTTACCGCTTCAGTCTCAATGTCACAGCAATGTGCAGGGTCGTCCAACCTCTCAATGGTGATCTGGGGAGCTTCATTGTCCCATCTGACCTTGAACATAGAAGACATCGTAGCTAGCGCGTCCGCCAACTGATTCTCCTCTCTAGGGAAATGTTCAAAGGTTATCTCCTCGAAGTGTGGAAGCAACGTCAACACATACTCCTTATAAGGAATAAGATTTGGGTGTTTCGTATTCCACTCGCCTTTGATCTGACTGATCACGAGAGCGAAATCTCCGAATACACTTAAGAACTTAATCCTTAGGTGAATAGCTGCTCGAAGACCCATAATGCATGCTTCATACTCTGCCATGTTGTTGGTGCAGTTGAAACATAGTCGGACGGTGAATGGAGTATGAGAGACTTCAGGAGATATGATCATGGTGCCAATGCCATTACCCAAAGCGCTTGAAGCTCCATCAAAGTACATAGACCATCGGGATCCTTCCTCAGGTCCTTCATCCGGTCCTGGTGTTTCACAGTCGGTCACCAACATGATATTCTCATTCGGAAACTCGAAGTTCATAGATTGGTAATCGTCCAATGCTTGATGTGCCAAATGATCTGCCAACACACTCCCCTTAATTGCCTTTTGGGTCGTGTATTGGATGTCGTATTCAATCAAAATCATCTGCCATCTTGCTATTCTTCCGGACAAGGCAGGCTTTTCGAAGATATACTTGATAGGATCTGTTGTACCCCAAAATTTTCCCTCCCATCCTTCAGGAATTCATCCTGAACTCTCAGGTTTTTCTCTTAAACAAAGCCAAGCCCTTCATTATCGTTCCTTTCCAAGCAAACAATTTACAAGATCCAAATGGTCATTTGCAAGCTCTAAAGGCAAACCTTTTACCTTGAAAAAATTAAATTCTAAACATTGGGAATTTTTCTCTAAAAAAAAAGGGGGGTGTTTAAGAAGAAAATGGCACTTCAGAACTTCTGACCAACCTCCAGGCAGAAACGGTCAGAAGCTGCAAACTTGGCTCCGCCCATAACATTCAGTCAGAACATGGCTCTTTCAGCAGTTACACCAACTCAGTCAGAGACTGCAAACTTGGCTCAGTACATAACATTCAGTCATAACATGGCTCTTTCAGCAGTTACGCAAAGTTCAGCCAGAATTTGTTAGAGAAGTGTGAAGAAGGTAACAAAGCCTGAAACTCCTTCAGAACGTACTTGGATCAGAAGGTAATGGGATCAGCAGATGGGGTAAAGTACTGAAGCAGGATCACTAAGTCCAGAGTCTTTAAAGACAGATCAAAGGAGCATACTGGAAAACTCTCAGAACTTGCTGAGACAGCAAGAGGCCGAGGTCAGAGCTTGGTTTACGTTGTTTTTGGTAAAGCAGAACTGCTGGCTCAAGTTTTAGGTAATGATGCAAAATTTCCTATTACAAGATTTTTGATGTTGATAAATCTCATCACCATTTAATGCTCATTAATGCTCACAACCACTCCTGAACATTCATCCAAGGGGTCTCTCCATGTGTGGCTTGGTAAACACCTTTGTGCAGGTTTAGGCATGGGTCTATGCGCCACTTTTCGCCTATAGAGGTCACTTCTCCTCAATCCTTGCCTATTGTTCCAGCCTAGGCTGAAAAGTTGTCCATCATCACAACTTTTCATGAACTTCCTTTAAAAACAAGTTAACCTCTACTGCCTAATATTGGCGCCCTTCAACGTTCAAAAATCCACAAAAACCTTACCTATAAATAGGACACCATTGTCCATCACAAAGGGGAGGTGAGACACCATCCAAAAAAAATTGCTAGAGGAGAAACAAAAAAACAACAACCTTGTGAATCTCTGTCCAAAAATCCCTGGTATTTTCACAAACTTTAAACTTCCTACATCCAAACTTCATTAATACCCAGTTTGCTTTGTAACCAAAGAACACCCATACAGTTTCTGACCATACATACACATACCTTCTCCATCCACCTACTCTAAAAAGAACGTGTCCAGAATACCATCAGAGCTAAAGCTAGCTCCCCACTCACAGAATTTTTCAACAGCCAGGTAAGCACCTGCTGACTTTCATCACGCTGCTAAGCATCATCAGCTTTGCATACTCAATAAAACATAATGTAAATATCATGTTGCTGCTGTTTGTGTTCTGAGGATTTTCATACCTCTGAATGTTTAAGTAGGAAGTGAATCAGTGTAGAACCTGCCTGTGACCTTGTTGGTTCTGTCTTCTGAAACACTTTGGCATTTGCTGAGGTTGTCCCAAGCATGTTTTCTGTTTTGTGGAAAAATAATAAAACTACAGATGTTCTGGCTAGCACAGGGAGAAGCCAAGTTCTGACTTTGACGTTAGCACATCTGAAGCCTGTTTTGCTGTCAATAATGTCAGAACTTCTGACTTCCCCACTAACAAACTTTTGTTTTGCAGCGCATGAGGGTCAGAACTTCTGACCTTCCCACTAACAGGTTTCTGTTTTGCAGGTGCCATAGTCAGAAGTTCTGACTCATACATTTTCACCAAAAGGTTGATAATCTTGCAACAGGCCTGAGTTAGAACTTCTGACTTCCTCTCAGCAGCGCGCTAGCCCTCTCTCTCTTTCTCTCTATCTTCCCCTTGTTATTTTCTTTCCTTATCTATTTTTCTCGTTGAACCACCCCCATGTACAAATGTGTATCCCCATCCCCTAAATGCTGTAATAACGTAGGATTTTACATTTCCGCATTTTATTGCTTTCAAATGTAAATGCTAGTAATTAGGATATGTATGGTAAGATAAAACCAACGAAATAGAAAATCCTAATTGAAGATAAACTCTTGCATGCAATAAAACACACTTGCACATAAACACCCCTTAAGGTATCTCCACTTGGTTGCCTAAACAAATGGGCCATGGTATGCATGCTAGGTATCTTGGCAAAACAAAAACAAAACAAAAGATCATAGTCCCTCGATGACGCTATCTTGGTTGCCTATACAAAATGATCTAGTCCCTCAGAAAATTTCCAAAGATACTTAGCACAATTACTATCATGGTCTATACGATGACCCGTGCCTGTCCCGTTTAACATCCTAACACAAGGTTGTTCACCAAATACAATGGTGAAACAACACTGTTAAAAGGGTTAAAAACGCAAGAAAGATCTTTGAGTAAAATAGGGTAGATAGCTCTTAGTTACTTGATCAAAAGCTTGCAAAAACATCCTTGCTATTTTCAAAACACACTTCACAACACAATTTCAAAACCCTACTTTCAAATATTGAAAACTTTTCAAAATACAAAAACACCTTTGTATACATTCAAACAAGAATCATTACAAAGGTTGCCACAACGATGGTCTCTTTTCAAAACATCTTTCAAAACCACACACAAAGCACCATTTCAAACAATTGAAAAGCACCATTTCAAACAATTGAAAAGCAAAGCAAGTGATCTAAACAAGTAATAAGAGCCCATGGATAACCATGGATGAAAAGGGTGCTAATACCTTCCCTTTTCATAATCTACTCCCCAAACCCAAGAAAACATCTCAAAGGTCTTTCCTGTTCTTTTTGACCTTTCCTTAGGATAAAATAAAAAGTCGGTGGTGACTCTTACTAAACCGAAACATTTGCAAACACAAACGCAAAATCCCAAGTCAGTTCTCCCACTGTACACCAGAACTGGCGACTCTGCTGGGGAAAACTTTAAAAGTGGAGTAACCTTAGGGCTTAGATTACCTTTGCATGCTTATCTTGATTGCTTTGATTGCTTTACATTTGGTTCTCTTGTTTGGGCTTGAAATCCTCTACCCGGATTTAGGAAACATTCATAGGTAAATAGCAATACGTTGTGGAAACCGTGCGGGGTATATCAACATGGTTGAAGCAATAGCTATATTAGTGCGACATATTTGTGAGTACCGGTAGCCTTTGAGTCAATCAAAGAGAATACGGGGCCGCTGAGTGATGTCATGAAGCACTAATGAACTCTTTGAACCTTACTTGACCATCTTGGCCTTTTTTAGGGGTAGTGAGATGACCGACTTTGGTGCAGTCCGAAGTTGGTAGATACTCGATACTACACTCATTGAGGGTTGTTTTCTTGGATTATTTTGGTCGCCAGTTAAGTGGCTAAACCAAAACAATGAACACGGAAAATAATCTAGTGATATTGAGCTCCTTAGAACCCGGTTACTATTTATAGCACAGGTTTGAGCCAACTAAACTCAAGAGGGTACTTACCTATGAAACCTCATGCAAGCCTGAAACTAGAGTTTTGTGTGACTTGCTTGTACATGTGTTTGTGCATACATCATGAACATCATAAAGCATCATATGCATCCACTAACCATTTCAAGGGTTTTGATCTTCATCTTTGTTCTTGTTTTGTAGGTCATGGAATCTCTTCGCAGGAAAACAATTCAAGTCAACCTTGTGAGAATCCCTCCTCAACTCAAGGAGATTACTTCCAGGATTCCAGAGAATTCTCTCTTCAGTGAAAGACATGGTAGACTTCTCAACTTGGTCAACTCCAACATTGAAGAAGACATGGTGAAAGTTCTCTTCCAGTTCTTTGACCCCCTACACCATTGTTTCACATTCCCTGATTACCAACGGGTACCTACTTTGGAGGAATTTTCTCAACTCCTTAGAATTCCCATTCTTCATCAACTACCCTACAACGGTACAAAAAAAGAACCAAAGCCTGAAGATGTTTCTCAAGCATTACACTTGCAACCATCTGATATCAAAGGTCATTGGGAGACCAGAAGTGGTGTCAAGGGTTTATTGGCAAAATTTCTGTTTGAAAAGGCACAAGACTGCTGGAACTCTCTAGATCTACAAGCTTTTGAAGATATTGTGGCACTCCTCATCTATGGGTTGGTCTTGTTCCCAAACCCTGATCAACTTATAAATGTGAATGTTGTCAAGATTTTCATATCTCTGAATCATGTGCCTACATTGCTTAGGGACATACTACACTCATTTTACACACGAACAATGAGGAAAAGAGGTGTTCTCATGTGTTGTACTCCTCTCATAGCAAGGTGGTTTATTTCTCACCTTCCACAATCAGTTTTGAAGAATGAGCAGGGTTTAAGGTGGTCACAACGGTTGATGACCCTCACACATTTTGATGTTCATTGGTGTTCTCAGTCCAGAGAAAATGTCATCATCATTGATCGTTGTGGAGAGTTCCCTAATGTCCCACTACTTGGAATTAGGGGAGGCATTACCTACAACCCCTGTTTAGCTCTAAGACAGTTTGGATATGCTCGGAGGGATGGCCCTCATGACATGCTGATTCCTGACTTGGTTTTTGACTTCGACAACGATGCACAAGGACTTCGACAAAGGTTCATCGGAGCTTGGAGGATGCCAAACAAAGTGGATAGTAAGACACTGGGGCACAAGAATTCCATCCCCCTTGAGCCTTATCTCAAGTGGGTACGAACCCGCGCCCAGAACCTTATGATGCCATACACTTACATTCTCCCCGTGATCAAAGAGCCTGTCATGGAAAGAGAGGTTCCATACACCATCCTACATCCAGACATGCCAACATCATTGGAAGAATTACAAAGGAGTTGGATCCAACTCAAAGAATAACGAAATACTTTTGAAGCCAGCTTCTATGCCAGTCAGAAGAAGGTTTTGGAGCTTACCCACCGACTTCATGAGGAGGAAACTCTCAACACTTACATCGCACCAAAGAGGATGCGCAATGTCTTTTTACATTAAGAACTTTGTAATATTTTGCCCATGGGGCACTTATGTACTGACAAATTTCTTCTTAATATGACGTGTGTTCTTTTTGTTTGCAACAAATTTGAATTTTTGAATCCTTGAATGCATTACATGAATAACATACCATTCATCATATGCATAAACAGGTCTTCACACTAGGTTTCCTTATCTTTCTGCTGTTTATTCCAGCAAGATGGATTTGGAGCAGACGGTTAAGGATCTGCAAGCACAGAATTCTCAATTCCAGCAACTCCTCATGACCTTAACAAAGGGTCAAGAGGACCTCAAAGCACTGTTGGAGAAAGATAAAGAGAAAAAGAAGAAACGGCCTGGTGTAGTCATCATGGGAAGAAGGTTTGAAAGCAATGCTAGAAAAGTTCTCGAGTTCCCCTCAATGTCTGATGAAGGGGATGGCAAAGGAAAAGGAACAACGATGCCTTCTGAATCTGAAGTTGAAGGAGAAGAAGAGGAAGAGGAAGAACACGAAGATTACTCCGAACAACAATATCCCCCGGCGGATGTTAAGTTTAAAAATCTTGAGGATAGATTGGCAGCCATGGAGTTGCAAAGGGTACCTGGTTTAGATTTCGAAGAACTAGGGTTGGTCGTTGGGATCGTTATTCCTCCCAAATTCAAAGTTCCTACATTTTCCAAGTATGAAGGTTTGTCGTGTCCAAAGATGCATCTGAGATCCTACGTCCGAACGATCCAACCCCACTCATCTAATAAGGATCTTTGGGTCCATTTTTTCCAAGACAGTTTGTCAGGCACACAATTGGACTGGTTCTATCAACTCGAGAGATCGGAGGTTCATAACTGGGAAGACTTAGCTGCTGCTTTATACCGACAATACCAATACAACACTGATTTAGCGCCTACTCGTACTCAACTACAGAGTATGGGTATGGCTTCTAACGAGGGATTTAAAGAGTATGCCCAGAAGTGGCGTGATCTGGCTGGAAGGGTGCAACCACCATTGTCGGATAGAGAGCTGGTTGACATGTTTTTAGGCACCCTGTCTGGCCCTTTCTTCAATCATTTAATTGGGAGTTCCTCTGCAGGATTCATCGAACTAATTTTGACCGGTGAAAGGGTCGAGGCCGGCATTAAAAGTGGTAATATTCAGAAATATGCCTCCTCGTCCACTACTATTAAGAAGACCTTCCCAGCTAAGAAGGAAGCCTATGCTGTTTATTCTCAAAAAAGCCAAGGAAGAACCAAGCGCCGACCAACTGTAGAGGCTGTGATGATTCAAAACTCTTCAAATGATCAACCACGCAGCAATCAGCCAAGATCTAATCAGCAACGGGTAGAAAGGCCACAACGGCAGTTCTCCCGAATCAACATGACACCCGCTCAAGTACTCCCTCATTTGCTAAAGATAAATCTTACCAATTTGAAGGAAGCGCTAAAGAATCCAAATACCTCTTCCCCGTATTACCACTCCAATGCAAAATGTGCTTACCACTCTGACAGTGTATGGCATAATACCAAAAACTGTTGGGCTCTTAAGAACAAAATCCAAGACCTGATCGACGTCAAGGAGGTAGAATTCGATTCTCCCGAAAAGCCAAATGTGATTTCTGCCCCAATGCCCAAGCACGGTCATAATGTTCATGCCGTTATGGAAGACCTTCATGTTACCAATGTTGCTGATCTTTTGACTCCGCTACCAGTGATTAAAGTGAATTTGATGAGAGTCGGGATATTCCCAGGCTGTGGAAAAGACTGTTACTTTTGTTTAAACGTACGAGCTGACTGCCCACTGTTGAAATCAGGCATCCAACACCTGATGGATACCCAAGAGATACTCTTCTAAAAGACTCTTGTTGATACCTTCACTCCTGTTACTCCTGCTACTTTTGCTACTTCAACCAATGACATTGCAATAATAACCATCTCCGACAATCTTCCCAAGGCTTGTAAAAGGCCTGTCAAGATTACGCCTGATCCTAAGTTTGTGCCATTAAAAATCACCATGCCGGGGTCTGTCCCGTATCAATCTAACAAGACAATACCATGGAACTACGGAGGAGAAATATTCTATCATGGTATCAAACAGATGAATCAGTCCAAGAGAATTATGATGATGAAACCCCTGATATAGGGAACATTGCGGGAACAAGCAAGATAACTCGCAGCAGACGGATTTTCTCTCTGGAGATTGCTCCCCCACGAGCAGTCTTCGGACCCTCGAAAGCTTTTGTACCTGTTAAGCCATTTGTGCAAGGCCCGATAATTGAAGAAATTGATGTACCTAAAGTTAGAACATATGTTGATACTACCGATAAGGGTAATGGGATACTAGAAGCGCCTGTCAGGATGAAGGCTCAGATTGTGGTAATCCCCGAGACCACCCAGAAAGAAATGGAAGAAATCTTAAAGATAATCAAAAAGAGTGACTACGACATCATGGAACAGCTAGGGCAGACCCCTTCCAAAATCTCCATGTTGGCTCTTCTACTCTGCTCTGAGGCCCATGCTAAGGCCCTGATCAAATTTTTAAAGACGGCACACGTGCCTCAAGAAACTTTGGCTGACCAGTTTCAAGAGTGCGTGGCCAGCCTTACTGCTGATAATGGTATTGGTTTTTTCCGATGCTGATTTGACTCCCAAGGGAAGGAAACACAATGATGCGCTACATGTCTCAGTAGAATGCAGGGGAACCACCCTTTCCCATGTCCTCGTTGATACTGGTTCATCCTTGAATGTGCTACCGAAGAAAGCGTTAGACCGTTTGGACTGTGAAGGGTTAGTGCTGAAGCCAAGTAATATCGTGGTTAGGGCCTTTGATGGGTCCAAAAGAATGGTTCACTGAGAGGTTGACATTCCTATCAAAGTGGGCACAGAAGTTTTCAACTCCACCTTTTATGTGATGGACATTCGTCCTTCATATTCGTGTTTGTTGGGAAGGTCGTGGATCCACTATGCTGGGGCAGTTACCTCCTCTTTACACCAAATGCTAAAGTATCCTGTTCAGGGTAAGATTATAACGGTGCACAGCAAGGAAGAGTACATGATAAGTCATCTCAACTCCTTCCGCTATGTGGAGTTGGATGGCGAGTTCATAGAAACGCCTTTTCAACATTTTGAGGAAGTTTCTCCTGAGGTCGCAGTTGCAAAGACAATGGTTGATGTGCCTATAGTTCCCAAGCATGTGTCTAGGATGACATCTCTCAAGGACGCAGAGGCTGTAATCAAAGAAGGAAAGAGTACAGTGTGGGGGCAACTGCCTGATTTTCCCCATAAGACGGACAAGTTCGGACTAGGTTTTACTGTTGCTGGCCAAAAAGCTATGCGTCGCTCCAAGGCTGGAGGACCACCCGTAAAAGTCACTCACCATGGAATTAATGCCTTAGAAGGTGATGATGAAGAAGACAACTTTGAAGATTGGATCTTTCCAACCGTCGAAGGAGGATTAAGCAACTGGGAAGCAAAGGACTTTATTCCCATCACTTTCATCAACCAGTAATTTATCTTTGAACAATTTCCTATTTGCGGTATGTAATAACTAAATAATTTGTACACTATTTTCACCTTATGCCTTACCCGGGGCATATAGGTTCGTTTGTAAGGGCTTGATTTTCTTCATTATCATATGCCATGTTTTAATGAATCATTGGACGTTTTCATCTATAAACTGTTGTGTTCATTTTCTTTCCTTTTTGCATTTTGATTTGTTTAAGGATGGCTATCCCTTACACACACCCACACTCACAAATGCAGGTACCCGTCCACTCCGGATTCCATGGGTGACTATTCTGCTTTAGCCTTCGGTGACTCTCAAGATTTGGTCAATCATGCTGAGTACGAAGTTGACGAAGACTGTGAAGTGCCGGGAGAGTTAGCCAGACTTTTGCAACAAGAAGAGAGGGTTATTCTGCCTCATGAAGAGTTGCTAGAAACCATCAACTTGGGAACAGAGGAAGACAAGAAAGAGGTTAAGGTGGGTGCCAACCTGAAACCAGGTGTCAAAGAGCGCTTAGTGCAGTTGTTGAACGAATATGTTGAAATCTTCGCCTGGTCCTATGAAGACATGTCGGTATTAGACACATATATCATGGTTCACCGCCTCCCTACAAGAGAAGACTATCCACCGATCAAACAAAAGGTCCACCGAATAAGGCCCGACATGTCTGAGAAGATCAAAGCTGAGAATGAAGCAATTCAACGCTGGCTTTTTGGCTGTTACTTCCTATCCACAATGGGTTGCTAACATTGTGCCCGTACCTAAGAAGGACGGCAACGTCAGAATGTGTGTGGATTATCGGGACTTAAACAAGGCTAGCCCTAAAGATGATTTTCCACTACCACACATTGACATCTTGGTTGACAACACAACTCAACACAAGGTATTTTCCTTCATGGATGGATTCTCGGGATACAACCAGATCAAAATGGCCCCCGAAGACATGGAGAAAACTACTTTTGTCACACAATGGGGTACCTTCTGCTACAAAGTAATGCCATTCGGACTGAAGAATGTCGGGGCAACCTATCAACATGCCATGGTAGCTTTATTTCATGATATGATAGATCATGAGATTGAAGTTTACGTAGACGACATGATAGCCCGTTCACAGACAGAAGAAGAACACCTTGATCATCTGCAAAAGCTGTTTGTCACGTTGAAGGAGTTTAAGCTCAAACTGAACCCAAGAAAGTGCACTTTTGGAGTCAGATCTGGTAAACTTTTGGGATTTATTGTCAGCAACAAAGGCATTGAGGTTGATCCAGCTAAGGTAAAATCTATACAAGAAATGCCTGCCCCCCGCACTGAAAAGGAGGTTAGAGGTTTCTTGGGACGCTTAAACTATATCGCAAGGTTCATCTCTCACCTAACATCTACCTGTGAGCCAATCTTTAAACTGTTGAAGAAAGATCAGGTAGTTGAATGGAACGACGATTGTCAAGTTGCTTTTGATAAGATCAAGGAGTATTTACTGGAACCTCCTATCCTAATGCCACCCGTCGAAAGAAGGTCGTTAATCATGTATCTGACTGTTTTGGATAACTCAATGGGGTGTGTACTGGGCCAACATGACGAGTCTGGCCGAAAAGAGCATGCCATTTATTACCTTAGCAAAAAGTTTACCGACTGTGAGACTCGCTACTCACTGCTCGAGAAAACTTACTGCGCTTTGGTATGGGCTGCTCGCCGGCTAAGGCAGTATATGTTGACTCATACCACTTTGCTGATTTCCAAGATGGATCCGATCAAGTATATCTTCGAGAAGCCTGCATTATCTGGAAGGATCACTAGATGGCAAATGATCCTGACTGAGTATGATATCCAGTATACTACCCAAAAAGCTATAAAGGGGAGTGTACTAGCTGACCATCTAGCTCATCAAGTCGTCGAAGATTACCAATCTATGAGATTCGACTTCCCTGACGAGGACATCATGACATTGGACAACATTGAAAGTAACGGACCGTATGACGGACCTGAACAAGGACCCGATGGACCCTGTACTTTGATGGTGCTTCAAATGCACTTGGTAACGGTATCGGTGCGGTACTCATTTCTCCAGAAGGTTGCCATACACCCTTCACTGCCCGACTTTGCTTTAGCTGTACCAACAACATGGCTGAATATGAAGCTTGCATCTTTGGTCTCAAGGCTGCTATAGACTTGGGAATCAAATCTTTGGTCGTATTTGGGGACTCGGCTTTGGTTATCAGTCAAGTCAAAGGAGAGTGGGACACTAAACATCCTAATCTTATCCCATACAAAGAACATGTCTTGACATTGTTGCCTCATTTCGAGCAGATTACTTTCGAGCACTTCCCGCAAGAAGAGAATCAGCTAGCAGATGCCCTGGCTACAATGTCTTCCATGTTTAAACTCAACTGGGATAACGAGGCTCCTCAAATCACCATCGAGCGAATGGACGAACCTGTGCACTGTCATGAGATTAATACCGAAGAAGTAGTCGAACAACCCTGGTTTCATGAAATCAAAAGGTATCTCCAGACTCGAGAATACCCTTAAGGAGCTTCCGTCAATGACAAAAAGTTCTTAAGGAGATTTGCTGCCAAGTTCTTCCTAAGCAATGGCATCCTTTATAAGCGCGGCCATGATTATGTTCTACTTCGTTGTATGGACAAGGTTGAAGCTGAGTTGATCATGACCGAGATACATAGTGGCACATTTGGCACCCACTTAAGCGGACATACGATGGCTAAGAATATTCTAAGGGCAGGCTACTACTGGTCTACCATGGAAGCTGACTATCATCAACATTCCCGTACTTGTCACAAATGCCAAGTCTATGCTGACAATGTACATATTACTCCTGTTCCTCTCAACGTACTAACAACTCCTTGGCCATTCGCAATGTGGGGCGTCGATATGATTGGAGAGATCAAGCCTACGACATCCAATGGACATCGCTTCATCTTGGTCGCTATTGATTACTTCACCAAATGGGTCAAAGCAGCTTCCTTTGCCTCCGTTACAAAGAATGTGGTTGCCCGTTTCATAAAGCAGAATCTTATTTGTCGGTATGGTATCCCCGGCAGGATTATCACGGACAACGGTACAAATTTGAACAACACTATGATCATCGCTCTATGCGAGCAGTTCAAGATTTATCATCACAATTCATCTCCCTATCGGCCAAAGATGAACGGTGCTGTTGAAGCCGCGAACAAAAATATCAAGAAGATCATTCAAAAGATGACAGTTACCTACAAGGACTGGCATGAGATGTTACTGTTTTCTCTGCACGGGTATCGTACCATGACACGTACTTCAACAGGGGAAACCCCCTTTTCTTTGGTATATGGTATGGAAGCTGTTCTACCTATGGAAGTTCAGATTCCTTCCTTGAGGATTATGAAGGATGCCGGTTTAAGTGAAGACGGTTGGATTCAGACTCAGCTTGATCAACTTAATTTGATCAACGAGAAATGACTTACTGCTGTTTGTCATGGTCAGACGTATTAAAAACAGATGATCAAGTCTTTCAACAAGAAAGTCAGACGTCAGGAATATCGAGTCGGAGATCTTGTAATCAAGCGGATCATCTTACCGCAAAGTGATCCCAGGGGCAAGTGAACTCCTACTTACGAAGGACCATTTGTGATCAAGAGCATCTTTTCTGGTGGGGCAATGATTCTGACCACCATGGATGGCGACGACTTGCCGCACCCTGCAAACGCAGACATAGTCAAAAGATACTACGCATAAATGACCCGACAAGTTAAAAACCCGAAAGGGCGACTTGGGCAAAAATGGGCATCCCGGTGAATCGAAAACCCGAAAGGGCGGTTCAGGCAAAAATTAGGGATAAATAAAAAAATTTGTACACACGGCTAGTTGAAAACCCAAAAGGGAGACTTGGGCCAAAAAGGGTTTCCCGGTGGATCGAAAACCCGAAAGGGCGGTCCAGGAAAAAGTTAGGGAATTAAAGTGTATGACTATGTCTCGTCGGATCACTTTAAGAGCTATCTCTTCACCAACAAGCTCCAACCTTCTGATCAATCTAATCATCGGCGGACGAAGCAGCGAATGGACAAGATACTCAGAGTTGTGAAGGCTATAGCAGAATGGGAACCACATGGAATTGTTACACATAGCCATCTTTCTTTTGTATAAATTTTTCTCAATTTCCATGACAACATTCTCTTACTAGGATGTCTGTTTCCTTCGTACAAAGATACTTACAAAAGTTAATACAAAGATACTTCAAAGTGTAGAAATTTGTTTGCCTTTCATCTTTTTTTTCACACTTATGTTTTATTTGAAAATGTCCAATGTTTTGTTAAATAGGCATATGCATTTGAATATAATCACTGCTTACAAATAAAATGAAATTGAGAAAGAATAATTACTGATAGGTTGAAGGTATAGGAAGGTATCCTTGTGCTATTCCAAAAGAAATCCCCTGCAATATGTCATTCAGATCCTCAATAAAGTTAAAACCTTGGAGTATATATCCCCAGCGGAGTTAAATTTCAAGATCCCCAGCGGAGCCAGTGTATTTAAAACTTTTATTCCTCAGCGGAGTTAAGTTTCAAAGTTCCCATCAGAGTTCAAACTCCTGATCCCCAGTGGAGCCCGAGAACCCTGAAATACCTATCCCTCAGCGGAGCTAGAATATTCTAAACCTTCTTCCCCAGCGAAGTCAAAATTTCCAACTATCAATCCCCGGTGGCAACCATTCAGCTTCCCCAAATTCACCAACAGTTTATCTTAAAAATCTGAGAACCAAGCGGATAACAGTTAACTTCTTGGCTTATCCCCAACTAGGATGATTCCTAGGTGGATTTGCATACCCCCAAGCTCCTGATTTCCCCAGCCGAGTAAACACTCTCCCCACAGATTTATTTCCCAGCAGATCGAAGATTCTCGGTCTCATTTCTCCAGCAGAAGCCTCCCAGGTTCTAATTCCCCAGTAGAGGTCTTCAGAGTTCTCCTTATTTCCCAGGAAAGTCATGGAGGATTCTCATTCCCTGCAGAAGTTGTCAAAGCTCTCGTTAAATCCCCACCAGTCACCGAGGATATTCAATCCCCATCAGTGACCCCAGGATTTCTCATTCTCAACAATCAAATATCTTTAATCTCCAAGCAGTCAACAAGGATTTCTCATCTTTAATAATCGAAGATTTTTTTGGAATCCCCAGCATCGGTCAAGGATTCACCTTCCCCGACAGCAGTCAAAGATTTCATTATCTCCAGTTATCAAGGAATTATCTTCCTCAGCAAGACGGTTTATCAACTTACATGCATTCATTATATTCATATGTCATAAACATTGATGAAACACAGTGCATTGCATCATGCATATCATGCAACATAACTATGTGTTTTAGCTAACATTTTACCCTTCTCAGGATAAGATTAAAAGGTTATCGCTAACAATTAGTCAGATACAGTATGGATACACCCCAGACACGACAGTCATTATATTACTCATTCAGACTTCAGCAATCAGATACAGACTAGATACGCTCCAGACACGACAGCCATTCTATCTCTCATTCAGATTCAACTACCAAGCCTTAAGTTCAGATATGCTCCAAACACGGATGCCTTTCTGGCCCTTACACCAGAAGTTTGATTCTCCCCAGTGCAGTCGCCACGAAAATCATTCTGTCACTTGTCCAGATCCTAGTTACAGTACGGATACACTCCAGACACGGAATTCATTCTGCTACTCATACAGATCTCAATATCAGATACAGACTAGATACGCTCCAGACACGGAAGCCATTCTATCTCTCATTCGGATTCAACTACCAAACCTCAAGTTCAGATACACTCCAGACACGGAAGTCATTTTGTCACTTGTCCAGATCCTAGTTACAGTACGGATACACTCCATACACGGAAGTCATTTTGCTACTCTTACAGATATCAATATCAGATACAGACTAGATACGCTCCAGACACGGAAGCCATTTTATCTCTCATTCGGATTCAACTACCAAACCTCAAGTTCAGATACACTCCAGATACGGAAGTCATTCTGTCACTTGTCCAGATCCCAGTTACAGTACAGATACACTCCAGACACGGAAGTTATTCTGCTACTCATACAGGTCTCAACTTCAGATACAATCCAGATACGCGCCAGACACGGTCGCCATTCTGTTACTCATTCGGAATTTATCCCCAGCACATAGATGCTCCCTACACAGATGTTTCTCTGTTACCCATTCAGAATACAGATACACTCCTGACACGGCAATCATTCTGATATTTATTCAAGAATCAAATACAGTTACAACTAGGATACGCTCTAGACACGGACGCTATTCCTTTGTTCATACGAACCCAATCTCCAGATACAGCTCAGATACGTTCCAAATACGGATACCATTCTGATGTTCATTCTACTAATATTCAACAAATAAATTTTGGATGGCATCTCTAAGCCCATCTCCAGCAAGATTCTACCATCTCCAAATGGAATCTTTAAGCCCATTCCCTCACCTACATCTTGACGAGCGCAAATTTACGTGCACTCTAGTGTCTAATCCTCTTTTACCTTTGAGTCACGAAAGACATATTCGCCAATCTAACTCTTCAGGCCCAAGAAGATTGAACAGGGGCAACTGTTGTACCCCAAAATTTGCCCTCCCATCCTTCAGGAATTCATCCTGAACTCTCAGGTTTTTCTCTTAAACAAAGCCAAGCCCTTCATTATCGTTCCTTTCCAAGAAAACAATTTACAAGATCCAAATGGTCATTTGCAAGCTCTAAAGGAAAACCTTTTACCTTGAAAAAATTAAATTCTAAACATTGGGAATTTTTATCTAAAAAAAAAGGGGGGGTGTTTAAGAAGAAAATGGCACTTCAGAACTTTTGAACCAACCTCGAGGCAGAAACGGTCAGAAGCTGCAAACTTGGCTCAGCCCATAACATTCAGTCAGAACATGGCTCTTTCAGCAGTTACGCAAAGTTCAGCCAGAATTTGTTAGAGAAGTGTGAAGAAGGTAACAAAGCCTAAAACTCCTTCAGAACGTACTGGGATCAGAAGGTAATGGGATCAGCAGATGGGGTAAAGTATTGAAGCAGGATCACTAAGTCCAGAGTCTTCAAAGACAGATCAAAGGAGCATACTGGAAAACTCTCAGAACTTGCTGAGACAGCAAGAGGCCGAGGTCAGAGCTTGGTTTACGTTGTTTTTGGTAAAGCAGAACTGCTGGCTCAGGTTTTAGGTAATGATTCAAAATTTCCTATTACAAGATTTTTGATGTTGATAAATCTCATCACCATTTAATGCTCATTAATGCTTGTAGCGATAAAAAATGTAGCGGGGTAAATCGGAGATCGAACTATTAATTAATTTGTCTCACAAAAGCAAGAGTCGCCACCGCGCTTTATTATTTCCAAGGGAAAGGGGAAAAGAGCGAAATAAAACCCTAAAGTATGCAATGTAAAATAATACTTTAAAAGTAATGAAAATACAAGGCGTTTTTGAAAAGAGGTCTAAGGTTCGGGGGTTGGTTATACAATGGGAAGGTATTAGCACCCAATGTATCTATAGTATTCTATAGGAACCTTTTGAAATATCTGTTTTTTTGGTTAAAATTGTTTGTTTTATTAAAATGGTTCATTTGGCTAAAAATAGGTGTGGGCGAGAGTTTGAAGATACGACGACCTAACGTCGAAGTTTTGACTTAAAAGGTGTGAGTTTTGAAAAATTGAATATTTGGGAAAAATTATCTGAAGTTTTTTTTTAACAAAATAATAAATGGAGGATGAATGAGGGTATTTGCACGATGTTTTTTTGATGACATGAAGTCGACAAAAATTAATCAATTCCCTTGGATTTTGCAAGCAACATGAAGATTAAAACTAAAAGTATAAACATTCCAAGATTTTAAAAGAAAACCAAGAGAGAAGCCATGGAATTAAATCGAAATTATCACAAACTCAACCAACATATATCATGAGAGGAACATCATAAGGGGGAATAAATTCAAAGAGATAACTTATAGACCTATCAATAAAAGACTAGTTAAAAAACTAACAAAATTAACTAAAATGTTGACCAAACTAAAAATGAAATATCAAGATTTAAATAAATTATAAAACTAAACTAATTAATTGGGTTTTATCTAAAACTATGTGATTATTTAATTTTTTAAACCAAAAGAGCTAAGGAAATCAATAAAAGAATAAGAGTGTAAATTAGAATATAGGGTAAGCATGAAGTACTGGGCGCTAAAGCCTAATTGAAATGAGACCCAAGGTTTTGTTTTGGTTACAGCCAGCTCCAGATTTACAATTAACAAGATATTTGGGAAATGAGCTGAAAACGAAATAAAAGGTCCAGCATGGGATTGAAATTGAAATCGAACAACGCTTCTTTCGAACTCTCTTTTTTCTCTCTTTCGAACTCTCTTTCGAACTCTCTCTTCAACCTCTCTTTCGAACTCTCTTTCGAACTCTCTTTTTTTATCTCTTTCGAACTCTCTCTCTTCTAAATCGAAATCGAACACCCTGCTCCCTCTTTCGAACTCTTTCTCTCTCTAAATCGAAATCGAACACCCTGCTCCCTCTTTCGAACTCTTACTCTTCTAAATCGAAATCGAACACCCTGCTCCCTCTTTCGAACTCTTTCTCCCTCTAAATCGAAATCGAACACCCTGCTCCCTCTTTCAAACTCTTACCCTTCTAAATCGAAATCGAACACCCTGCTCCCTCTTTCGAACTCTTTCTCCCTCTAAATCGAAATCGAACACCCTGCTCCCTCTTTCGAACTCTTACTCTTCTAAATTGAAATCGAACACCCTGCTCCCTCTTTCGAACTCTTTCTCCCTCTAAATCGAAATCGAACACCCTGCTCCCTCTTTCGAACTCTTACCCTTCTAAATCGAAATCGAACACCCTGCTCCCTCTTTCAAACTCTTTCTCCCTCTAAATAGAAATCGAACACCCTACTCCCTCTTTCAAATTCTTTCTCTTCTAAATCGAAATCGAACACTCTGCTCCCTCTTTCGAACTCTTTCTCTTCTAAATCGAAATCGAATACCCTGCTCCCTCTTTCGAACTCTTTCTATTCTAAATCAAAATCGAACACCAACACTGCTTCTGGTTTCGAACTCTCTCTCCCTAAATCGAAATCGAACAACAACACTGCTTCTGGGTTTTTTTTCATGCAGTTAAACATCAAATCAACAAGGCAACAAATATTCATGGTAAGAGAAACAACAATAACAATCTCAGGGGTTCTGGTTTATTGAAACATCAACAACAACAAAATGCAGCAACGATAACTAGTTCACAGCATACATCATTATAACAAGCATGGTAACAAATTTTGAGAAAAAAACGTAGGGAGACTTACAAGATCAGAGCAAGTCTGATGGTTTCGATTTTTGATGATGAAATAATAGAGAAATCCAGAGATGAGGTAATATACTCTTTTAATTCTTTCTGCTTCTAGAAATTGACTCGAAAATGTTGGTGTTGTTGAGTTTGCTGGTATGATTGGAGCTTGGTTCGAAATGGTGCAGGTTAAAAGGTTTGGTTCTGTTTACAGTTTGTGGTTGTGCAAGTTTGAGACTTGCAGGTTTTTTACTGGTTTTAGGCAGGTGGATGCAGTTCTGGATTTGTTGTTTGGAGGTTTCGATGCAGGTTACAAGTTTGCTTGTGTTTTTGGTAACTTGCAGTTTTTGCTTGCAGTTCAGTTTGTGGTTCTCTTTGTGATCTATCTCTTTTTCTCGCTCACCCCCTATTTCGATTGCATCTGCCTGTTTTTATAGTGAATAAGAATGAGGTTTTTGGAGGGAAAGTTTGGTGAGTTTGAACATATGGAATACCCTGTTTTCGACACTTTTTGATGCAGTTTCTTGCCCTCCTATTTTGGTGTAGTGTTTGTCTTGACATAGTACAGATTTTGGACTGGTGTTCACAGGTTTTTGGATTGGAAATTGGGCAGCAGAGATTGCAGGATTATGTGACCGTTTTCTTGGCATGACTTGCGCAGGTTTGGCAGCATAAGGACATATTTGGACATAGCATATGGACAAACTCATAGCATAACAATCATAATATTAATAATAATAGTAATGACAATAATAACAAACTGTTAGTAAAAACTAAACTAAAAAATACAAAAGTGAAATAAAAGAGATATTAAAATTGGTTTTAATTCTATTAATAATTCAACTTAAAAATATTTCAAATGGAATTATAATCAAAATTAACACCAAAATTAATCATAAAAGAAATAAAAATAAATGAAAAATCAAACCATATATTTTCAAATTTTTGAATTGCAACTAAAGAAACACAAAATAGACTTACATACTCAAAAAAATGTAAAAAGCAAAAGAACTTATATGTATTTTTGTGATTTTTTTGAATTATCAATAAAAATATGAAATTAAATGAAACTAACAAAACTATACATTTTTTTTATATTTTGGATAAAGTAAAAACCGATATGAACTAAATATTTTTTAGGATTTTATTTTTATGAAAATAAGAATAAAATAAAAATGATAAAAAAATGAAGAAAATCATGATTTAATAAAGTCAGGCAAACCAGTTAAATTTCACTAAATTCACAACAATTTCTAACGTTTCCATTTTCTGGTGGATCTTCAAAGCATAATCATCTCTTGACTTGTAAAGAAAAGTTGTAGTTGTTGCAGAGGAGAATCATATGTAAAAGAACCACTAAAAAATTGTCGAAATTTGAAGAAGTTATGAATTTTTTGAAATCTGACTCGAGAATTGGCAAAAATAGGTCGAATCGCTTGTGAACGCTTGCTATGTAATAATGCAGATGGGAGGTGGTATCTTAGGTCAAAATTTGGGGTATGACAATGCTCACAACCACTCCTGAACATTCATCCAATGGGTCTCTCCACGTGTGGCTTGGTAAACACCTTTGTGCAGGTTTAGGCATGGGTCTATGCGCCACTTTTCGCCTATAGAGGTCACTTCTCCTCAATCCTTGCCTATTGTTCTAGCCTAGGCTGAAAAGCTGTCCATCATAATAACTTTTCATGAACTTCCTTCAAAAACAAGTTAACCTCTACTGCCTAATATTGGCGCTCTTCAACATTCAAAAATCCACAAAAACCTTGCCTATAAATAGGACACCATTGTCCATCACAAAGGGGAGGTGTGACACCATCCAGAAAAAATTGCTAGAGGAGAAACAAAAAAACAACAACCTTGTGAATCTCTGTCCAAAAATCCATGGTATTTTCACAAACTTTGAACTTCCTACATCCAAACTTCATTAATACCCAGTTTGCTTTGTAACCAAAGAACACCCATACAGTTTCTGACCATACATACACATACCTTCTCCATCCACCTACTCTAAAAAGAACCTGTCCATAATACCATCAGAGCTAAAGCTAGCTCCCCACTCACAGACTTTTTCAACAGCCAGGTAAGCACTTGTTGACTTTCATCACGCTGCTAAGCATCATCAGCTTTGCAGACTCAATAAAACATAATGTAAATATCATGTTGCTTCTGTTTGCGTTCTGAGGATTTTCATACCTCTGAATGTTTAAGTAGGAAGTGAATCAGTGTAGAACCTGCCTGTGACCTTGTTGGTTCTGTCTTCTGAAACACTTTGGCATTTGCTGAGGTTGTCCCAAGCATGTTTTCTGTTTTATGGAAAAATAATAAAACTACATATGTTCTGGCTAGCACAGGGAGAAGCCAAGTTCTGACTTTGATGTTAGCACATTTGAAGCCTGTTTTGCTGTCAATAATGTCAGAACTTCTGAAAATTATTGTATTTCTAGCAGGGTCAGAACTTCTGACTTCCCCACTAACAAACTTTTGTTTTGCAGCGCATGGGGGTCAGAACTTATGACCTTCCCACTAACAGGTTTCTATTTTGCAGGTGCCAGAGTCAGAAGTTCTGACTCATACATTTTCACCAAAAGGTTGATAATCTTTCAACAGGCCTGGGTCAGAACTTCTGACTTCCTCTCAGCAGCGCGCTAGCCCTCTCTCTATTTCTCTCTATCTTCCCCTTATTATTTTCTTTCCTTATCTATTTTTCTCGTTGAACCACCCCCATGTACAAATGTGTATCCCCATCCCCTAAATGCTGTAATAGCGTAGGATTTTACATTTCCGCATTTTATTGCTTTCAAATGTAAATGCTAGTAATTAGGATATGTATGGCAAGATAAAACCAATGAAATAGAAAATCCTAATTCAAGATAAACTCTTGCATGCAATAAAACACACTTGCACATAAACACCCCTTAAGGTATCTCCACTTGGTTGCCTAAACAAATGGGCCATGGTATGCATGCTAGGTATCTTGGCAAAACAAAAACAAAACAAAAGATCATAGTCCCTCGATGATGCTATCTTGGTTGCCTATACAAAATGATCTAGTCCCTCAGAAAATTGCCAAAGATACTTAGCACAATTTCTATCATGGTCTATATGATGACCCGTGCCTGTCCCGTTTAACATCCTAACATAAGGTTGTTCACCAAATACAATGGTGAAACAACACTGTTAAAAGGGTTAAAAACGCAAGAAAGATCTTTGAGTAAAATAGGGTAGATAGCTATTCGTTACTTGATCAAAAGCTTGCAAAAACATCCTTGCTATTTTCAAAACACACTTCACAACACAATTTCAAAACCCTACTTTCAAATATTGAAAACTTTTCAAAAGACAAAAACACCTTTGTATACATTCAAAAAAGAATCATTACAAAGGTTGCCACAATGATGGCCTCTTTTCAAAACATCTTTCAAAACCACACACAAAGCACCATTTCAAACAATTGGAAAGGACCATTTAAAACAATTGAAAAGCACTATTTCAAATAATTGAAAAGCACCATTTCAAACAATTGAAAAGCAAAGCAAGTGATCTAAACAAGTAACTAAGAGCCCATGGATAACCATGGATGAAAAGGGTGCTAATACCTTCCCTTTTCATAATCTACTCCCCGAACCCAAGAAAACATCTCAAAGGTCTTTCTTGTGCTTTTTGACCTTTCCTTAGGATAAAATAAAAAGTCGATGGCGACTCTTGCTAAACCGAAACATTTGCGAACACAAACGCAAAATCCCAAGTCAGTTCTCCCACCGTATCATAGGATCCATATTTGATATTAATAGAGTGGTGTGAGTCAGCATATACTGTCTCAGCCGGCGAGCAGCCCATGCCAAAGCACAACAAGTTTTCTCAAGCAACGAGTATCTGGTCTCGCAGTCGGTAAACTTTTTGCTAAGGTAATAAATAGCGTGCTCTTTTTAGCCAGACTCGTCATGCTGCCCCAGCACACATCCCATTGAATTATCGAGTACTGTCAAGTATAAGATTAGAGGTCTCTCTTCCACTGGAGGCATCAGAATAGGTGGCTCTTGGAGATATTCTTTGATCCTTTCGAAAGCGGTCTGACATTCATCGTTCCATCTTACCACTTGATCTTTCTTCAGTAACTTGAAGATCGGTTCACAAGTAGCAGTCAGGTGTGAGATGAATCGGGCAATGTAGTTCAGATGTCCCAGAAAGCCTCTGACTTCTTTTTCTGTTCGGGGAGCTGGAATTTCTTGTATAGCCTTCACCTTTGCAGGATCCACTTGAATACCTTTATCACTAACGACGAAACCCAACAGCTTACCAGACCTCACTCTGAAGGTGCACTTGTTCGGGTTTAGCCTTAGTTTATACAACTTCAACCTGTCAAATAACTTCTGAAGATGGTCGAGGTGTTCCTCTTCAGTCTGGGACCTTGCAATCATGTCGTCAATGTATACCTCAATCTCATGATGAATCATGTCGTGGAACAAAGCGACCATGGCGTGCTTATACGTTGCCCTAACATTCTTTAATCCGAAAGGCATAACCTTGTAGCAAAAGGTACCCCATTGAGTAACGAAGGTTGTCTTCTCCATATCCTCAGGAGCCATCTTAATCTGATTGTGTTGTACCCTAAAATTTGCCCTATCATGTTTCTCAAAGTCTTCCCCCTGCATGGTTGATCACAAACTCTTGCCTAAGGAAAAGGAAAATTTTTGAGTGGTGCTTTAAGTACATTTCGATTGGCATTCTGAAAGACCCTTCGATTGGTGTTATGAAGGGGCATTTCGAGTGGCGTTCTGAAGGAGCATTTAGATTGGCATCCTGAAAGACCCTTCGATTGGCATTCTGAAGGAGCATTTCGATTGGCATTCTGAAGGAGCATTTCGATTGGCATTCTGAAGGAGTATTTCGATTGGCATCCTGAAAGACCCTTCGATTGGCATTCTGAAGGACCATTTCGATTGGTATTCTGAAGGAGTACTTCGATTGGCATTCTGAAAGACCCTTCGATTGGTATTCTGAAGGAGCCTTTCGATTGGCATTATGGACAAGTACTTCGACTGGCATTATAACAGTGTCCTTCGATTGGAATTCCAAAAAGGTCCATTCGAAGAAGCTTTCAAAGGGTCTATTCGAAGAAGCTTTCGAAGAGCACTCGAAGGAGGCCATCAGCCCATTCGAAAGGGAGCATTCGAAGGAGGCCATCAGCCCATTCGAAAGGGAGCATTCGAAGGCCAGCTACATATCATTCAAAATTCAAAAAGGGACAGGATCCCATGTGTTTAGCCAACGTTACAAACTCTCCTTCATGGCTTTCAAACACATAATTAACGTTACAAATCCTCCTTCATGACTGTTAAAACACATAATTAAGGTCATTTAAACCTTTGTCTTCCTGTCCCCTCCACCCCCTCTATATAAAGAGATCACAATTGTTGCAAAAGGACACACGAAAATATACAGAAAAATAGAGAACTTGGAGAGACGCTGCCCAGAATTTTCCAAGCCAAACCTGCCACCCAGCGAACACCTCCACCCTCAGAACTATAGATCGAAGCACCTCTGTTTGGTAAAAAAAATCTAATCTCAAACTCACTTTTAAATTCATTTTGATTGCATATTCATATTATTACTGCTGTTTGTGAATGATTTAATGTGCTATATATAAGCTACAACGCAGAGATGAGATTGTGCCATTGCTTGGGCACAATCTGAGTTCCTCCTTCGAATCCCAGGATAAAACAAACCCAGAACCAGATTCAGCAGGTGCGAATAAAGGGGGAGATTCGAACCAGGAGGGTAAAATCCCCCCTGGACCTTTAACATGTGTTTCGTTTCTTGCAGGAAATACATTCTCAGATTCCTGTTCAGAGTTTCGAAGCTCAGCAGTCTAGCTTCGAACTGGACCCAGGATTTCCAGATCAAAGGATGACATGTCCAGATCGAACACCCTCAGAGTGCAGCCCCTCATGCACCTTCGATCAAGACTCTTCACTGGGTCGAAAGACAACCTGCATCTCTTTCGACCCAGACCTCCAGAATTATATTTTTTTTCTTCTTGTTTTGCTGCCTGGCCCATTTGTACTCTGTTTACTTTGTTTTTTTTTGTTTATTTCTTTTAGTTTGTTTCTTTTTAATCAACATAAAAATAAATAACTTAGAATTAGGATTTAATTTAGTTAATTATTTTAACTTGTTTTTTCTCCAATTTTAAAATCAGTAGACTTAGGATTTATTTAAATTCAATTCTTTTCATAAACCAAAAAATGCAAAAAAATATTAGGTTTTGTTTTAGAGTAAATTTT
Organism: Vicia faba; assembly: GCA_948472305.1. Lineage (NCBI taxonomy): Eukaryota > Viridiplantae > Streptophyta > Magnoliopsida > Fabales > Fabaceae > Vicia > Vicia faba. The sequence goes on from OX451741.1 coordinate 219,689,450, forward strand.
AATCAGTATTTTTTAATTAATTAAATTTGACTTAATTGAACATTTAGCATTTTCCCAATAAATAAAATAAAACAACAAAAAGATTTTATTCTTAGAATTTTTAGAGTTTATTTTCAGATTCACGCGCGTTTATTATATTGTAACTGCTTATTGGGATGTAATAGCTTAAACTAAGACCCTTTTTACTGCTTTTATTTCCCCAATTTTTGGACATGTAAATAATCCCCCTCCCCGAAGCCTTGTAATAGCGTAGGATTTACAATTTCCGCACTTTAAACTCCTGTACATATATTAATTGTTTAGATGTATGCTAACTAGGCTATGTATGACAAGATTAAACTCCTAACTTAAAATCAACAGTAGCTCACCATGACATGCAAAGATAATATAACTGAAAATTGACACACTTGCACATGCCACTCCTAGGGTACACCTCACTTGGTTTCCTCGAATGTGGTCATTAAGTATAGGATGTTTTAGAGGTCGTCCTTTTGTCCCAAGATCATAAGTTGCCTCGAAATGGTTGCCTCGATAAAAATGATCTAAGACATTAGGATTACCACTAAAGCGCCCTAACGTTGCTTTAGTGACCATACGTCCCTAAAATCGAATTGACCCGAAAAACTCCAACGACGGTGTTACCTACTCTTCAATAGTGGGATAGCATTGTCTAAAGGACACTTGCACAATCTAATTCCTTTTTGAGTAGGTAGATGTTCTTAAGTACTTGCTCCTTTTAAAACAAAACAAAAACTTTTCGCACTTACACTTTCTTCAAAAAAACAAAACTCTTTTCAAAACCCACAAACACAAAGAAAAGCAAACTTTTGAAAACATAGTGAGCAAGTACCTAAGAGCCTGTGGATAACCACGGATAGAAAGGGTGCTAATACCTTCCCTTTCTATAATCTACCTCCCGAACCCGAGAAACATCTCGAAAAGGAATTTTTCTGTGCTTTTGTCCTTTCTTTGTTGGATAAAATAAAAGACGGTGGTGACTCTTGCTTACCGCGACACTTTGCGAAAACAAACGCAAACGCGGACCAGCATTCCAAAACAGTCAGTTCTCATTCCCACCGATCACAGAACTGACGACTCTGCTGGGGAGTATATAAGTGAGGTGTACCTTAGGATTAGATCACTTGTGTTTTCAATTGTATGCTTTGTATGCTTTTAATTTTATGGGCTTGTATCGGAGTTCTATAGATCCTAACCCGGATCTGGGGTACCCTTTTTAGGTAAGTAGCAATAAACTGTGAGGGATCTGTCCGGCGTAGACCAACACGGATGAAGCAGTGGCTACGTTGGTGTGGCACCTTAGTCTGTACCGATATCCCTTATGTTGGAACGAGGAGAATATGGGTCTTCTAAGGAGTCATTAAGCACCAACTGACCTTAGAACCTTAAATTGACCAACTTGGCCATAGAACAGTAGCAGTATGCTACACTCATTGAGACTAAACTCTCGCGATGATTCTGGCCGCAAGGAAAGGTTGCTAAACTGGAATTATGACCGATTGAGGGTAGTCAGTGATATTGAGATTCTCTAGAACCCGATTATTATTTTTTAGGACAGGTCTTAACCAACTGAAACTGAAAGAGGGTAGTACCTGAACTTCATGCTAGCCTGAAATCTAAGGGCTCTTTTGTGTGACTCGTATGCCTTTACCATGTTTGTCTTTCGTGAATATTTGTGGTGTGCCTTTACCATGACATCATAATATCATAACATTGCATACATCTTGCATAAGGACTAACTTATTTCAAAGACAAGAGGGTTTCATCTTTGCTCTATTTTGTAGGACATCATGATGCCCATGCGTAGGAATACTATTCGGATCAATTTTGTTAAAGTACCTACTTTGCTTAAAGAGTTGGTTATCAGGATTCCAGACACTACTTCCTTCATCAAGAGGCATGGTTCTCTTCTCAGTTTAGTCACCTCAAAATTGGACGAACAAATGATGAGCGTCTTGGTCCAGTTTTATGATCCGTTATACCATTGCTTCACCTTTCAAGACTTCCAGCTGGTCCCTACCCTGGAAGAATTCTGAGTTGCTTGGTATCTCTGTTTTGGAGCAGACTCCATTTACTGGTTGGGAAGAGACTCTCAGGCCTGAAGAGATTGTTGCAGCCCTTCACTTGACCAAAAAGGAGGTAATGGCTAACTGGGAGACTAGAAGTGGAGCTAAGGGTTTTTTGGCTAAGTTTCTGGTTGACAAAGCTAATTACTTCTGGGATGGCTTAGACTTCAAAGCGTACGAGGACACTCTGGCTCTCTTAATCTATGGTTTGGTATTGTTTCCAAATCCTGACACTTTTGTTAATGTTAATGCCATAAAGATTTTCATCTCTCGGAACCCTGTACCCACTCTCTTGGGTGATATCCTTCATCAGCTATATGCTCGTACTGCCCAAAAGCGGGGAACTTTGATGTGCTGTGCTCCTTTATTGTTGAGGTGGTTTATTTCGCACCTTCCTAAGTCTGTACTGAAGAACAAAGAAGGAATGGGTTGGGCTCATAGGGTAATGTCTCTTACTAATAATGACATTATCTGGACTCTCAAAGGCTTGGATGAGGTGACTGTCATTGATCGTTGTGGAGAGTATCCTAATGTTCCATTGATCGGAACCCATGGAGGAATTTCTTATAACCCATGTTTAGCTCTCCGTCAGTTTGGAAGAGCCAGAAGAGAAGGGCCCCATGAGATGTTGATACCTCATATCATCTTTGATTTTCAGGGAGATAGCGACGAGCTGCGTCATAGATTCATAAGGGCTTGGGATAGAGTTCACAAATCTGACCCACATGAGTTGGGACCAAAGACTTCTCTGCCAATGGAACCATATCTCAGATGGGTCTGCATCCGTGCCCAGAAGTTAAGTATGCCATATGAAGCAGTCAGGCCGGTTACTCTTGAAGTTGCTGATAAAGACGGGGTTCCTCCAACTATTCTCCATCCTCGTATGCCCACTGAAATTGGCACACTGAAGAGGTCTTGGATGCAATTGCAGGAAGAACGGGATTCTTATCGGGAGAGTTTCAATGAACAAGAACAGAAGATCCAGAAGCTGACTAAGCAACTGGAAAATGAGCGGATCCTGAATGATTATGTCCGCACTGAGAAGAAGGGACCATGGAAGCATTGATAGACCTTTGATGTTTTCTTTTACAGTTTTTTACTTTTCAGTATTTCCATTCTTGTAACACCTAAGGGCAATTTGTTGAACAATTTAAATTTTGAAGTTAAATCTAATAAAGTGTGTTTATGTTCTTGTTTACAAATTTGAATCATGATTGTCTTTGAAATCATAAATCATACGCATTTCATCTCATGCACTTCATAAACAGGTACCCTTTTACATGTCTCTTATCTTCTTCGTTGTTTATTTAAGCAATAATCATGTCTGCTGAGCCTTCCATTGAGCAAGCTATCAAGGCCCTCCAGGCCCAGAATGCCCAATTCCAAGAGTTTGTCATGAATCTAGCTAAAGGTCAGCAGGACCTGAAGACCCTGATTCTGAAAGAGAAGAAGAAGAAGAAGAGGATCGTCCTGTTCAACACTGGACGCAGGTTTAGAAACGGGCTGCAGAATGAAATTGATCTGGCCACCCCGTCTGGAGAGAAAGACAGTCCACAAGAAAGGAGGGCTACTAGCTCTATGGTCTCCGACAACGAGACGGACTATGATGAAGAACAGTATCCTCCTGCTGAGGACAAGTACAAACAGCTGGAAGACCGTTTGAATTCTATGGAAGTACAGAAGGTGCCTGGTCTGGACTTCGGAGATCTGGGTCTATCATCTGGGGTGGTGATTCCCCATAAGTTCAAGGCGCCTGCCTTTGCCAAGTATGACGGAGCTTCCTGTCCAAAACTGCACCTCCGGTCGTATGTGAGGAAGATCCAACCTTACACTGCTGATAAGAACTTGTGGATCCATTTCTTTCAAGACAGTCTTTCAGGGACTCAGCTTGAGTGGTTCTATCAGTTGGACGGAGCCAGTATCCGCAGCTGAGAGGATTTGGCTGCTGCGTTCTATAGGCAGTATCAATATAACTCCGACCTCGCTCCTACGCGTACCCAAATCCAGGGTATGTCAATCAGGACGGGTGAAGGATTTAAAGAATATGCTCAAAAATGGAGAGACCTGGCCAGAAGGGTGCAACCACCTTTGGCTGGTCGTGAACTGGTTGATATGTTTCTGGGGACTCTGTCTGGTCCATTCTTTAACCATTTGATTGGAAGCTCCTCAACCGGGTTTACAGACCTTATCTTGACTGGTGAGAGGATTGAAGCGGGTATTAAAGTTGGGAAGATACAGAAGGGTGCCTCATCGAGCACCGAGAAGAAACCATTCAAGAAAGAGTCCAGTGTTGTCTACAGTTCAAGAAGACAGAGTAGACCTGAACACCGCCAAGCTGTCAATGCAGTTGTTATTTCAAAACCTACTGGTGCTCCTCAACATCACAACCAACAAAGGGATGAGAGACCTCGAAGGCAGTTCACCCGTCTCAGCATGACTTTGTCTCAGATTCTGCCACAGTTGTTGAGAACCAATCTGGTGACTCTAAGGGAAGCCCCAAAGAATCCAAACACAACGTCATCAAAGTATAACCCCAACGCCCGCTGCGCTTATCACTCTGAGAGCCCGGGGCATAATACAGATGATTGTTGGAGTCTGAAAAACAAGGTTCAAGACCTAATCGATGCAAAGGAGATTGAGTTTGAGGCACCCGAGAGGCCTAATGTTGTGACTGCTCCCATGCCTAAGCATGGAGTGAATGTTGTAGAGGAAGACTTGTTCGTAGTTTCTGTGGATGATGTTGTTACCCCTTTGATGACTATCAAGAAGAACCTGTTGCTAGCCGGTTTATTTTCGGGTTGTGGTGAAGGTTGCCCTATGTGTTCTGCTTTACCTACTGGTTGCCCATCTCTGAAGTCAGGTGTCCAGAACCTGATGGATAGTAAAGAGATTCTTTTTGAGAAGACTGTTGTTCCACCCGTTCATTCTGAAGAAGTTTCCATTATTACCATTTTCGACAATTCTTCTAAGGCTCCCTCGAGGACGCCTGTTAGAATTACATTTGTTCCAAAGACCGCACCTATAATCATCACTGTTCCGGGGCCCATCCCCTATACATCTGACAAAGCTGTCCCTTGGCACTATGGGGCAGATGTTTATGTTCTTGGAGTTAAGCAAGAGTTCGGTGCTGATACTGGCGTCAGCAATGTTACAGGACCTGCTAAAGTCACCCGCAGCGGTAGAATTTTCTCACCTGATATTGCTCCACCAGCTGTCCGAAGACCTGTTGTCATTAAGCCTGCAAGTGTACCTACTGCTGTTCCTGATCAAATTCCTATCCTTCCCCCTATCGCCGAGTCTTCTGACGCTCGGGGCAAAGGGATCACCACTGATATGCCTGCCCAGACGGAGGCGCCAAAGACAATCAATGTTGAAGCTTCCAAACAGGAGATGGAAGAGATTCTGAAGATTATTAAGAAGAGTGATTATAATGTAGTTGAGCAACTGGGGCAAACCCCATCCAAGATTTCTATGTTATCACTGCTGTTGTGTTCAGAGGCCCATGCCAAGGCTCTGATTACCTTCCTGAAAACGGCCCACGTGCCACAAGAGACCTCAGCTGATCAATTTACCGATTGTGTGGCCAACTTAACTGCTGATAATGGTTTGGGTTTCTCCGACGCCGATCTAACTGCTAAAGGGAAGAACCATAATGATGCCCTGCATGTCTCCATTGAATGCAGGGGCACTACTCTCGCACATGTGTTGGTTGACACTGGTTCCTCGTTGAACATCTTGCCCAAGAAAGCTCTAGACAGGCTGGATTGTGAAGGTTTGGAGCTAAAGCCAAGTAACATTGTTGTCCGGGCCTTTGATGGGTCTAAGAGGATGGTGCATGGTGAGGTTGATATTCCAATCAAGGTTGGTTCTCAGGTCTTCAAGTCTACGTTTTACGTGATGGACATTCGGCCGTCCTATTCTTGTTTGCTGGGTCGTCCATGGATCCACAAAGCGGGAGCCGTAACCTCAACGCTCCACCAGAAGTTGAAGTACCCGGTTAAAGGCAAGATTATAACAGTTCAAGGGGAGGAGGAGTACATGGTCAGCCACCTCAACTCGTTCCGGTACGTAGAGATAGATGGGGAGTTCATTGAGACCCCATTTCAACACTTTGAAGAGGTTCCTCAAACATTGGCATCGGCTGAGACTGTGATTGAAGGTTCTCCTATGAAGATGGCTTCCTTAAAGGATGCCCGGGCTGTTATTGAGAAGGGTGAGTGCACAAACTGGGGTCGACTTCCTGATTTCACTCAGAAGACTAACAAGTTTGGGTTGGGTTTCACTGCAGAAGCTCAAAGGGTTGTTCGAAGTGCAAGGATTGGAAGACCTCCTGTGTTCATCAGCAACTCGGGAGTAAATGTCATCGAAGATGACGTGGAGGAATCTGAATTCGACAGCTGGATCTATCCTACGACCAACGGTGGACCAAACAACTGGACTTCAAAGGATTTCATCCCTATTACTTTTGTTACTCAGTAATGAAGCTTTTTGTTTTAAATTTGTAACAGACAATATTGTGAAACTTTTTGGCCCGGTGTCTTACCTGGAACACCGTGGCTTCATTTGTAAGGGCTTTTGTGTGCCACTTTCATATATCATTAATAAAAGCATTGGATGTTTTTTCATTTCAAATTTTGCGCTCCTTGTCTTTCTTTATTATAGATTGCAAAACAGCTATTTTACACACACTCACATATACAGGTCTCAATCCACTCTGGATCTCACTGGTAACGACTCTGCTACTGCCAGTTATGACTTCGAAAATCCGATCAACTTAGCCGAAGATGATTGCGAAGTGCCTGTTGAACTTGCAAGACTGCTACTCCAAGAAGAGAGGGCCATTCAGCCACATGAAGAGCCAGTGGAAACAGTGAATCTGGGTACCGAGACAGACAAGAAGGAAGTCAAGATCGGTGCAAATCTGGAGCTTAGTGTAAAACAACGGTTGATTCAGATGCTGCATGACTACAAGGAAATCTTTGCCTGGTCTTACGAAGATATGCCTGGATTAGATACCGACATTGTGGTTCATCGCCTGCCTACCAAGGAAGACTGTCCTCCGGTAAAACAGAAGGTTCGCCGTATGCGTCCAGAGATGTCTGAGAAAATCAAGGCCGAAGTTATGAAACAATTTGACGCCGGTTTTCTAGCAGTAACTTCTTACCCTCAGTGGGTCACCAATGTGGTTCCAGTGCTGAATAAAGATGGAAAGGTCAGAATGTGTGTTGATTACAGAGATTTGAACAGGGCAAGCCCTAAGGATGACTTCCCTCTGCCTCACATCGACGTTCTAGTTGACAATACTGCTCAACACAAGGTATTCTCCTTTATGGACGGTTTCTCCGGTTATAATCAAATCAAGATGGCTCTCGAAGACATGGAGAAGACCACCTTTGTTACTCAATGGGGTACCTTTTGTCACAAGGTCATTCCTTTTGGGTTGAAGAATGCTGGGGCAACATATCAGCGTGCCATGGTTGCTTTATTTCATGACATGATCCATCATGAGATCGAAGTATACGTCGACGATATGATTGTGAGGTCCCAAACTGAGGAGGAACACCTTGACCATCTACAGAAGCTGTTTGACAGGTTGAAGCTATACAAGCTGAGGTTGAACCCGAACAAGTGCACCTTCGGGGTGAGGTCTGGCAAACTGCTAGGTTTCGTCGTGAGCGACAAAGGTATTCAAGTGGACCCTGCCAAGGTGAAAGCCATACAAGAGATGCCAACTCCCAAGACAGAGAAAGAGGTCAGAGGCTTTCTAGGACGTCTGAACTACATTTCCCGATTCATCTCGCACCTAACTGCTACTTGTGAGCCAATCTTCAAACTGCTGAATAAAGATCAAGTGGTACGTTGGAACGATGAATGCCAGGCCGCTTTCGAAAGAATCAAAGAGTACCTCCAGGAGCCACCTATTCTTATGCCACCAGTTGAAGGGAGACCTCTAATCTTATACTTGACAGTACTTGACAACTCAATGGGGTGTGTGCTGGGGAAACATGACGGGTCTGGCCGAAAAGAGCATGCTATTTATTACCTTAGCAAAAAGTTTACCGACTGTGAGACCCGATACTCACTGCTCGAGAAAACTTGCTGCGCTTTGGCATGGGTTGCTCACCGGCTGAGACAGTATATGTTGACTCACACTACTTTGTTGATTTCAAAGATGGATCCAATCAAGTATATCTTCGAAAAGCCTGCCTTGTCCGGAAGAATAGCAAGATGGCATATGATCCTGACTGAATATGACATCCAGTACACGACTCAAAAATCAATCAAGGGAAGTGTATTGGCAGACCATTTGGCACATCAGGCAGTGGATGATTACCAGTCTATGAACTTTGAATTCCTGGACGAGAATATCATGTTCATAACTGATTGTGAAACACCTGGACCGGATGAAGGACCTGAGGAAGGATCCCGATGGTCTATGCACTTTGATGGAGCTTCAAATGCTTTGAGGAATGGCATTGGCGCTGTAATCATATCTCCTAAAGGCTCTCATACTCCGTTTACCGCCCGACTATGTTTCAACTGCACCAACAATATGGCAGAGTATGAAGCATGCATTATGGGTCTTCGAGCTGCAATTGACCTAAGGATTAAGTTTCTGAGTGTCTTCGGAGATTTCGCTCTCGTGATCAGTCAGATCAAAGGAGAATGGGAAATGAAACACCCGAATCTTATTCCTTACAAGGAGTATGTGTTGACGTTGCTTCCTCATTTCGAGGAGATAACCTTTGAACACTTCCCAAGAGAGGAGAATCAGTTGGCGGACGCGCTAGCTACTATGTCTTCTATGTTCAAAGTCAAGTGGGACAATGAGGCTCCCCGGATCATTATTTGGAAATTGGATGAACCTGCACATTGTTGTGATCTTGAGACCGAAGAGGTAACAGAAAAGCCTTGGTATCATGAAGTGAAGAGGTACCTTGAAACTCAAGAATACCCCGAGGGTGCATCTGTTAATGACAAAAAGTTTCTGAGAAGGTTCGCGGCAAAGTTCTTCATCAGCAATGGCATTCTTTACAAACGTAACCATGATTCAACCTTACTGCGTTGCATGGATAAAATTGAAGCAGAAAGGATCATGGCAGAGCTGCATGAAGGTACTTTTGGAACTCATTCCAGTGGACATACCATGGCAAAGAAAATCCTTCGGGCAGGATATTACTGGTCCATAATGGAAGCTGACTATTATCAGCATTCTCGGACATGTCACAAGTGCCAGGTCTATGCTGATAAGGTGCACATACCTCCAGTTCCTCTGAATGTTTTGAAAGCGCCTTGGCCTTTTGTAATGTGGGGCATTGATATGATCGGCGAGATCGGACCTACGACATCCAACGGGCATCGTTTCATCCTGGTAGTGATTGATTACTTTACAAAGTGGGTAGAAGCAGCTTCCTTTGCTACCGTAACCAAGAACGTCGTGGCACGGTTCATTCGGCACAACCTGATCTGTCGATATGGTGTATCAGAGAGGATCATTACGGACAATGGTACCAATCTTAATAACAAAATGATCACTAAGCTCTGCGAGCAATTCAAGATACAGCATCATAACTCTTCTCCCTACCGGCCGAAGATGAATGGGGTTGTAGAAGCAGCTAATAAGAACATTAAGAAGATTGTGCAGAAGATGACAGTGACATACAAAGACTGGCACGAGATGTTACCATTTGCTCTTCATGGGTACCGTACCTCAGCACGAACGTCAACAGGGGCAACGCCCTATTCCTTGGTTTATGGCATGGAAGCAGTTTTGCCTATTGAAGTTCAGATACCCTCTCTTTGGATCATGAAAGATGCAGGTTTGAGCGAAGATGAATGGGTCCAGACCCGACTTGATCAATTGAATCTAATCGACAAAAAGAGACTTACTGCTATTTGTCATGGTCAGACGTACCAAAAACTAATGATCAAGGCATTTAACAAGAAAGTCAGACGACAAGAGTATCAAGTTGGGAACCTGGTAATCAAGCGCATCATTCTACCTCAAGGTGATCCCAGGGGCAAATGGACCCCTACTTACGAAGGGCCATTTGTGGTTAAGAACATCTTCTCAGGAGGAGAAATGATTTTAACCACCATGGATGGTGACGACCTTCCTCACCCCGTCAATGCAGACATAGTAAAAAGATACTACGCATAATCAAAGACCCGCTAGGTTGACTGGCCTAGGAAAAAATAAGGGCTTCCCGGCGAACCAAAAGGGTTCGGGCAAAAATAAGGGATGAAAATAAAAAAAATCTGTACACCCGGCAAGTCGAAAACCTGAAAAGGCGGCTTGGGCAAAAATGGGTATCCCGGTGGACTGAAAACCCGAAAGGGAGGTCCAGGCAAAAGTTAGGGATTAAAGCGTAACACTATGTCTCATTGGATCACCTCGCATCCGGACTTCGGTATCAACTATCAGGCTCAGACGACACCAGTCAATCAGATTCATCTTCAACTAAGTAGCAAAGTGATGAGATGTTTGAAGATATAAAGGCAATAGCAGAGCTGGAACCCAGTGGGACTATTCACATAGTTGTTTTGTTTTCTTTTCACAAAGTGTATAAGTTCTACTTGTTCGGCGGCGTTCTCTTACTAGGACGTCGGCCTCTTATACAAAACGCCTATTTACAAGCCAAATTTCAAAAATCAATACAAATTCATTTTCAGACAAATTTCAAACTGTTTTCCCTTTATCTGTTTTGTTTTGCAAAGAACGTCCAATGTTCATTTTTGATATATGCATTTGACATTAATTGTTGCTCATAAATATTTACATGCGAAACAAAGGACTAATTACGGGTGATATCAGAAACAGGGGCAATAATATTTGTCCGAGCTGTCTAGTTGCTCTGTCCACCAAGGCACCGAGGTATATTCAGTTGAAGAATATGGCTAAGATACCTTCACTCCCTGCAGAATAAAAACGGTAATGGTAGTTCTCCCCGCTGAGACTTACAACCATGAACAAGTCAGCAAGACTCTTCCCAAGCAGAGTTGATCTACCATCAGCCCGAAAAGGCGTGGTATCCCCAGAAGGTCTTAATATTCCTCAACGGAGTATAAGAATGTTCCCCAACGGAATACAAGATACCCCCATTGGAGCCATTTCCCCAGTGCAGTCTAAAAAAGGTTCCCCTCCAGGATTAAGTCATCTTACCCAGTAGATTCTGGAAACTCATCCCCTGCAGAGTACAAAATAAACCTCCCCGGCCAAACTCAGAAGGTTATCCTCACAAGAGTCTAACCGGGTTATCCTCAGCAAGTTGCAATTGAAAGATCATCCCCAGCGAAGTTCTTTCTTTCCCCAAGCAGGACTTCCATCCTCAACAGATTCAATATCGCCAGCAACGGTAATCCATCCCCAACGGAGTTCATCATTGAAACCCCCAACAGAGCTTATCAATGGAATCCCCAGTGGAGTTATCGTTAAAATCATCAACAGAACATCTCTTCCCCACAAAGTAATTCCCCAACGGAGTCATCCTCTCCTGCAGGTTTATTCTTGCAATCATCTTCGTTCGTCATCCCCAACGGAACCGAAGAATTCAACTCTATTCTCCAACAAGATATTCGGGATTTATTTTCCCCAGGTAAAACATTACATTTCCATACATCATGATACATGCATAAATGCATCATACCACACAATCTCATTTATGTTGAGAACATCATTGCTTGATCCATATCATGCATTGCATATGACTGACCTTCACCTTTCAGGAAGGACACAGTTAAATTCTCAACCATATGAAAGGCCTTCTCCATATCAGTTAAATCGATTCCTAAAGATTTTTCTGAGGCGAAGCCAGTCAATGGAGACAAAGTCAGTTAAATCGATTCCTAAAGATTTTTCTGAGGCGAATCTAGTCAATGGAGACAAGATCAGTTAAATTGATTCCTAAAGATTTTTCTGAGGCGAAGCCAGTCAATGGAGACAAGATCAGTTAAATTGATTCCTAAAGATTTTTCTGAGGTGAAGCCAGTCAATGGAGACAAGGTCAGTTAAATCGATTCCTAAAGATTTTTCTGAGGCAAGGCCAGTCAATGGAGACAAGGTCAGTTAAATCGATTCCTAAAGATTTTTCTAAGGCAAAGCCAGTCAATGGAGACAACGTCAGTTAAATCGATTCCTAAAGATTTTTCTGAGGTGAAGCCAATCAATGGAGACAAAGTCAGTTAAATCGATTCCTAAAGATTTTTCTGAGGCGAAGCCAGTCAATGGAGACAAAGTCAGTTAAATCGATTCCTAAAGATTTTTCTGTGGCCAAACTCGTCAATAGAGACAACCTGTCAATGGAGACAACTCGTCAAAGGAGACACCCCGTCAATAGAGACAACCCATCAACAAAGATAGAACCACCTACCAACAATCTCCAAATGGCATCTGTAAGCCTATTCCCGATATCACAATGCTGATACTACACCATGCGAGTGAAAATTTATGGGCACTCTAGTGTTCAATCATCTTCCACCTTCGGATCACGAAAGGCACGCAAGCCAATCTACATCCTCAGGTTTAAGAAGATTGAACAGGGGCAACTGTTGTACCCCAAAATTTGCCCTCTCATGTTTCCCAAAGTCTTCCCCCTGCATGGTTGATCATAAACTCTTGCCTAAGGAAAAGGAAAATTTTTGAGTGGTGCTTTAAGTACATTTCGATTGGCATTCTGAAAGACCCTTTGATTGGTGTTCTGAAGGGGCATTTCGAGTGGCGTTCTGAAGGAGCATTTCGATTGGCATCCTGAAAGACCCTTCGATTGGCATTCTGAAGGAGCATTTCGATTGGCATTCTGAAGGAGCATTTCAATTGGCATTCTGAAGGAGTATTTCGATTGGCATCCTGAAAGACCATTCGATTGGCATTCTGAATGACCATTTCGATTGGTATTCTGAAGGATTACTTCGATTGGCATTCTGAAAGACCCTTCGATTGGTATTCTGAAGGAGCCTTTTGATTGGCATTATGGACAAGTACTTCGACTGGCATTATAACAGTGTCCTTTGATTGGAATTCCAAAAAGGTCCATTCGAAGAAGCTTTCAAAGGGTCCATTCGAAGAAGCTTTCGAAGAGCATTCGAAGGAGGCCATTAGCCCATTCGAAAGGGAGCATTCGAAGGAGGCCATCAGCCCATTCGAAAGGGAGCATTCGAAGGCCAGCTACATGTCATTCAAAATTCAAAAAGGGACAGGATCCCATGTGTTTAGCCAACGTTACAAACTCTCCTTCATGGCTTTCAAACACATAATTAACGTTACAAATCCTCCTTCATGACTGTCAAAACACATAATCAAGGTCATTTAAACCTTTGTCTTCCTATCCCCTCCACCCCCTCTATATAAAGAGATCACAATTGTTGCAAAAGGACACACGAAACTATACAGAAAAATAGATAACTTGGAGAGACGTTGCCCAGAATTTTCCAAGCCAAAGCTGCCACCCAGCGAACACCTCCACCCTCAGAACTACAGATCGAAGCACCTCTATTTGGTAAAAAAAATCTAATCTCAAACTCACTTTTAAGTTCATTTTGATTGCATATTCATATTATTACTGTTGTTTGTGAATGATTTAATGTGTTATATATAAGCTACAGCGCAAAGATGAGATTGTGCCATTGCTTGGGCACAATTTGAGTTCCTCCTTCGAATCCCAGGATAAAACAAACCCAGACCCAGATTCAGCAGGTGCGAATAGAGGGGGAGATTCGAACCAGGGGGTAAAATCCCCCCTGGACCTTTAACATGTGTTTCGTTTCTTGCAGGAAATACATTCTCAGATTCCTGTTCAGAGTTTCGAAGCTCAGCAGTCTAGCTTCGAACTGGACCCAGGATTTCCAGATCAAAGGATAACATGTCCAGATCGAACACCCTCAGAGTGCAGCCCCTCATGCACCTTCGATCAAGACTCTTCACTGGGTCGAAAGACAGCCTGCATCTCTTTCGACCCAGACCTCCAGAATTATATTTTTTTTTCTTGTTTTGCTGCCTGGCCCATTTGTACTATGTTTACTTCTTTTTCTTTTTTTTTTCTTTTAGTTTGTTTCTTTTTAATCAACATAAAAATAAATAACTTAGAATTAGGATTTAATTTAGTTAATTATTTTAACTTCTTTTTTCTCCAATTTTAAAATCAGTAGACTTAGGATTTATTTAAATTCAATTCTTTTCATAAACCAAAAAATGCAAAAAAATATTAGGTTTTGTTTTAGTGTAAATTTTAATCAGTATTTTTTAATTAATTAAATTTGACTTAATTGAACATTTAGCATTTTCCCAATAAATAAAATAAAACAACAAAAATATTTTATTCTTAGAATTTTTAGAGTTTATTTTCAGATTCACGCGCGTTTATTTTATTGTAACTGCTTACTGGGATGTAATAACTTAAACTAAGACCCTTTTTACTGCTTTTATTTCCCCAATTTTTGGACATGTAAATAATCCCCCTCCCCGAAGCCTTGTAATAGCGTAGGATTTACAATTTCCGCACTTTAAATTCCTGTACATATATTAACTGTTTAGATGTATGCTAACTAGGCTATGTATGACAAGATTAAACTCCTAACTTAAAATCAACAGTAGCTCACCATGACATGAAAAGATAATATAACTGAAAATTGACACACTTGCACATGTCACTCCTAGGGTACACCTCACTTGGTTGCCTCGAACGTGATCATTAAGTATAGGATGTTTTAGAGGTCGTCCTTTTGTCCCAAGATCATTAGTTGCCTCGAAATGGTTGCCTCGATAAAAATGATCTAAGACATTAGGATTACCACTAAAGCGCCCCAATGTTGCTTTAGTGACCATACGTCCCTAAAATCGAATTGACCCGAAAAACTCCAACGACGGTGTTACCTACTCTTCAATAGTGGGATAGCATTGTCTAAAGGACACTTGCACAGTCTAATTCCTTTTTGAGTAGGTAGATGTTCTTAAGTACTTGCTCCTTTTAAAACAAAACAAAAACTTTTCGCACTTACACTTTCTTCAAAAAAACAAAACTCTTTTCAAAACCCACAAACACAAAGAAAAGCAAACTTTTGAAAACATAGTGAGCAAGTACCTAAGAGCCCGTGGATAACCACGGATAGAAAGGGTGCTAATACCTTCCCTTTCTATAATCTACCTCCTGAACCTGAGAAACATCTCAAAAAGGAATTTTTCTGTGCTTTTGTCCTTTCCTTGTTGGATAAAATAAAAAACGGTGGGGACTCTTGCTTACCGCGACACTTTGCGAAAACAAACGCAAACGCAAACCAGCATTCTAAAACAGTCAGTTCTCATTCCCACCGATCACAGATTGTAACCGGAGAAACCATCCATAAAGGAGAAGACCTTATGTTGTGCGGTGTTGTCAACCAGAACGTTGATATGAGGCAGAGGGAAATCATCCTTGGGGTTTGCCCTGTTCAGATCCCTATAGTCAACACACATGCGAACCTTACCATCCTTCTTCGGCACCAGGACCACGTTGGCCACCCACTGTGGGTAAGAAGTAACTGCTAGAAAACCGGCATCAAATTGCTTCATAACCTCAGCTTTGATTTTCTCAGACATCTCTGGGCGCATTCGGTGAACTTTCTGTTTCACTGGAGGGCAGTCTTCCTTAGTTGGCAAGCGGTGAACCACAATATCGGTATCCAACCCAGGCATATCTTTATAATACCAGGAAAAGATCTCAACATAGTCACGCAGCATCTGAATCAACCGTTGCTTAATACTAGACTCCAGATTTGCACCGATCTTGACCTCTTTCTTGTCTTCCTCTGTACCCAGATTTACTGTTTCCACTGGCTCTTCATGCGGCTGTATGGCCCTCTCTTCCTGAAGTAACAGTCTAGCAAGTTCGCCAGGCACTTTGCAATCATCCTCACCTTCGTCTGTGGCTTGGTTGATCATACTTTAGAAGTTATAATTGGCAATAGCAGAGTCATTATCAGTGGGATCCATAGTGGATTTAGACCTGTATATGTGAGTGTGTGTAAAATAGTTGTTTTACAAGATAAAAAAGAAAAAGAAGGAGCGCAAAATTTGTAATGCAAGAAAACGTCCAATGCTTTTATTAATGATATATGGAAATGACACATGTAAAGCCCTCAAACAAAGCCACGGTGTCTTGGGCAATGCACGGGGCCGTAAAGTTTAAAATTGTCTGTTACAATTCCAAAACAAAAGTCTATTAATGTGTAATAAAAGAAATTGGCACGAAGTCCTTTGCCATCCAATTGCTTAATCCACCGTCGGTAGTCGGGTAAATCCAGCTGTCAAACTCAGACTCTTTATCATCACTTCAATCGCATTCACTTCAGGATTCGTGATACACAGGGGAGGTCTTCCAATCTGTGCACGCCGAACAACCCTTTGAGCTTCTGCAGTGAAACCCAAACCAAACTTGTCAGTCTTATGTGCAAAGTCAGGGAGTTGACCCCAATTCGCACACCCACCTTTCTCAATAATAGCCTGGGCATCCTTAAGGGAAGCCATCTTCATTGGAGGATCTTCAGCAACAGTTTCAGTTGACGCCAGCGTCTGGGGGACTTCTTCAAAATGTTGACACGAGGTTTCAATGAACTCCGCGTCCATCTCCATATACCGGAAAGAGTTGAGGTGGCTTACCATGTACTCCTCTTCTCCTTGTACTATAACAATTTCCCCTTTACTTGGTATTTCAGCATCTGGTGGAGCGTAGAAGTTACTGCCCCAGTGTTGTACCCCAAAATTTTCCCTCCCATATTTCTCAAGACAAGTCAAGAATCATCTCCAAGTTGTTCAAGTTAGTTCAAGAGTTGGACAGTCAAATCACCTCCTAAGGCAGTCAATTCAAAATTAGGGTTTTGTGTTGCATCAAGGTCCTTACATCCAAATGACCCCAATTTCTCCCCAATGTCCTAATATGCTCTCAAGTTCATCCATGTCAAATTGCAAGCCTTGCAGAGAAAGTTTGGTCAGTCAATTGCTCAAGAGGTCCAAAAATCGATTGTGCTAGGGCAAAAGTCAAATGTGTCCCAAATACAGGCAAACTTCAAGATTTTTTGTCAACATTCTCATTTTGAAGGATAATTCATCATTTAATAAAGGGTTGATCATGATTCATCAAGGATTGCTCAAGATTCAAAAGTTGCTAAATTAGGGTTTTGTAGGAAAAGTCAACTCAACTTTGACCAAGCATAGCTTTCTCATAATTTATGAGAAATGACCCATCAAAAGCTCATTTTTAAGAGGATGAAATTTCCTACAATCCATATTCACACCCCAATATCAAGAAATGCACTCACAAAAAGTTACAAATTTGGACATTATGGGTCATTTTTGAAAGTCAACAAAAACACCTTTTTTTTCCAAAGCTTATAACTTGAGCATGGAATATCAAAATGAGATGAGATAAAAAGAGTTGGTTAGAGGACATCTCAAGGTTTCTAAAAAGTCCAAGAACACTTCCAAAGATTCAAAATTGAAGAAGTTATGCATTGTTGAATTTGGGCATTTTTCCAAAATTGCCAAAAGTCAACTATCCCCAAAACTTAAAAGTTTGCCAAATGGGCCCACTTTTTTCCACTTGATTTGATCTTGTCACACCACACACGTGTCCTATCTTCAGTTTCATGTCCATTCATTAAATTTTCTATTTTATTTGAATTTTATTGAATTAATTCATTTTAAATCAATATTAATTCAAATAAAATCCAAAAATTGATGGAATAAGATCTTTTTGATCATTACAGGTCTTAATTATCATGATACACCCAATCAAATTTGTACCATGCCATATTGTGAACAAAAACTTGGATTTGGCACAACTTTGGAAGCTTTGTTAATGGTGATCAAATCAAATCTCAAATCATCAATTCACATGGATTGAAAGCCCAATTCTTGACCTAATTGCTTTCCATATACACACACAAGCTAAAGGCATCAAGAACACGACCTGAAAGCAGCAGAAACGGCCAAACCAAAACTGAAAAAATCATGGAAAAAGTGGAGATCGAAATCTTGTTTGGAGTCCAATTCAAGGCAAAAGCTCAACGTAGCCTTCTTGCCTGACGTCCACTGAAGCCAAAGCAATCAAAACCAAGCCTTGAAACATCCCCAATCGCGCTGTAAGTCCTCTTGAACATGGATCTGTACACGAAAACACAACCTTGGATTCTTGCATCTTTTTGCCAAAATATTGGTATATTCATAATCCTTGAATGATTTCCAAGCTTTTTGCAATATTCAATTTCGTTTTTATGGCATGTAACGTAACATCCGAATCTAGGGTTTGCGTTCTTTGTTTTTAGGCGTTTCGATTACAGGTAAAATCAAGACAAACCATGGACATGGTTGTGTTCAGGGAAGAGAGACGAGCATGATGATGTTCTCCAAATTCATTTCCATGGCCTACAGATGATTTTAGGACGAACCTAGGAATTTAGCTGCGGATAAAATCCACAGGTAAAAAGATCAGTGTTTCAACGAAGAAGACGACTACGCGTCTTCTTCCCATTGGCCGGTTTCAAATCTCGCGCTATTTTTTTAATTTCCAGGCATATTAAATGTTTTCAATATAATATTTATTTTGTATTCCAATAAAAAACAGGCGCGTTAGTAGAGATGGTAAGCATGTTAGTGGATTGTCCATTGGGACCTGGGTTCGAATCCCAGGCCCCCCAACATATTTGCTATTATTTCTTGCAGTTGATCCAGCGTCTCTCATGCCTTGTGGTCTACCATACACCTCAAATTTCCAGGCGCCAGATGGCCTCCAGGCCAAATCTGAAGGCCAGGATTGAAGGCTTACCATACTCTCCAGTCAATGCATACGCATGGGATGGTGAAAGTCAAAGCAGGCTGGTTTGGATTGGGCTTCAGAATTGCTATCCTCACCTTCAAATCAGGCCCACACCCCCTGGGTTATTTCTTTTCTCTTTTATATTTCTATTTATTTAATTGTTCTATTAATTATTTTTATTACCATTAACCAAATTATTTTATTTTTCCTCATAAAATCAGAAAATACAAAAATATTATTTTATTAAGATTAAATTCACTTTTATTTTTGTAAATAAATATTAATCAATTAACTTAGTTTTAAATAGGTATAATTTTAATATTTTTGCAATAAATTAAAATCAATTTAGAATTAGGTTTTTTTAATAATTTTAATCAATTTTATTTTATTTCCTTAAATACAAAAAACCAAAAATATTTATTTTCATTAATTAATTAATTTAATGTAGTTTAATAATTAACTTAGATAATTTATTTCTTAAAATTCAAAAAATAACAAAAACATGCTTTCTTTCAAAAAGGGTCAAAACCCTAAAAAATGCGCCCGATTCAATTTTCTCGTACGCGATCCATATTTTTCATATTATTGTACTTGCTTCCCGAAATGTAATAGCTTTTAATTAGGACTTTATTTTATCGCTTTATTTTATTTTCGCATTTTAAATTAAAGGGTTTGTTTTTGGCGATGTAAATACCCGACGCCTTGTAATAGTTTAGATTTAATTTCTGCAATTTAAATTTCGCAACTATAAACTGTTAGATGTTTGATAATAGGGAATGCATGACAAGATCAAATGTATGAACTTAAAATCAACATAGCTCACCCATGACATGTACAAAGATAAAATTAACCGAACTAACACACTCGCACATGCGCACTCTTAGGGTACACCTCACTTGGTTGCCTTCGAAAGTGGTCATTGGGTATAGGAAGTTTTAGAGGTCGCCCTCTTGTCCAAAGATCATAAGTTGCCTCGAAACGGTTGCCTCGGATAAAATGATCTAAGACATTAGGGTTACCGCTAAGGCGTCCTAACATTGCTTTAGTGACCACACATCCCTTAATCGAATTGACCCGAAAAACTCCAACGACGGTGCTACCTACTCATCAATAGTGGGATAGCCCTGTCTAAAGGATATTTGTACAGATTAATTCCTTTTTCGAGTAGGTAGATGGTTCTTAAGTACTTGCTCCTTTCAAAATAAAACAAAACTTTTCGTACTTACACCTTTCAAACAAAAACTCTTTTCAAATCCACAAACAAAAAGAAAAAGCAAAATTTGAAAACACAATGAGCAAGTACCTAAGAGCCTGTGGATAACCACGGATAGAAAGGGTGCTAACACCTTCCCTTTATATAATCTACCTCCCGAACCCGAGAAACATATCGAAAAAGGAATTTTTCTGTGCTTTTTTCCTTTCCTTGTTGGATAAAATAAAAGACGGTGGCGACTCTTACTTACCGCAACATTTTGCGAAAAAAAATGCAAAACGCGAACCATCATTCCAAAAACAGTCAGTTCTCATTCCCACCGATCACACCCAGCTTTATGGATCCACGGGCGACCCAACAAACAAGAATAAGATGGTCGAATGTCCATCACATAGAATGTAGACGCAAAAATATGAGAACCAACCTTAACTGAAATATCCACCTCTCCATGTACCATCCTCTTGGACCCGTCAAAGGCCCTAACCACAATGTTACTCGACTTCAACACCAACCCTTCACAGTCTAACCGGTCTAACGCTTTCTTGGGTAAAACATTCAACAAGGACCCAGTATCCACCAACACGTGAGCCAAAGTAGTGCCCTTGCACTCAATTGAAACATGCAGAGCGTCATTGTGATTCTTCCCCTTGGCAGTCAAATCTGCGTCGGGGAAACCCAACCCGTTATCTGCTGTCAAACTATCCACACAATCTTTGAACTGGTCAGCAGATGTCTCCTACGGCACATGCGCAGTTTTCAGGAAAGCAATCAGAGCCTTAGCATGGGCCTCTGAGCACAAAAATAAAGACAACATAGAGATCTTTGACGGGGTTTGCCCAAGCTGTTCGACTATGTTGTAGTCTCTTTTCTTGATGATCTTTAAAATTTCCTCTATCTCCTG
Source organism: Vicia faba (assembly GCA_948472305.1). Lineage (NCBI taxonomy): Eukaryota > Viridiplantae > Streptophyta > Magnoliopsida > Fabales > Fabaceae > Vicia > Vicia faba. The sequence goes on from OX451741.1 coordinate 219,710,432, forward strand.
TCTAGAGGCTTCAACAATAATCTTCCTCGGTGCCTCCGTCTAGACAGGCCCACCAGTGATCCTTTTTCCCCAAGTGTCAGATGACTCGGCGACAGGGGTAAGGATTGGAACATGAATAGGGACAGTAGCCGAAGTACTGGCAGGTGTAATAACAACAGGCTTCTGAACAATTGGTTGAGAGATCTCAGGGGAGAAAAGTCTTTCGCTTCAGGTGACTTTACTAGATCCAACAATATTGCTGACATCAGTATCAGCCTCTTCGTCCTTCAAGTCTTGTTTAATCCCGTGATAATACACATTGGCCCCATAGTGCCACGGGACAGTCTTATCCGACGTGTAAGGGATAGGTCCAGGAACAGTAATGATCAATGGAGCAATTCCTGGAGCAGATGTAATTCTAACAGGCTTTCTCGAGGAAGCCTTGGAAGAATTGGCGAAAATGGTGATTATGGAAACTTCTTCAATAGGAACCAATGGAACAAAAGTTTTCTTGAACAAGATTTCTTTATTATCCATCAGGCGTTGGACACCTGACTTCAATAGATGGCAACCAGTAGGTAGGATGGAACACAGGTGGCAACCTTCGCCACATCCCAAAAATAAACCGGCTAACAAAAGGTTCTTCTTCACAATCATCAATGGAGTAGAAAGGTCTTTCACGGAAGTCACGAACGAGTCATCATCCACAGCATTCACTCCATGCTTGGGCATAGGAGCAGTCATGATATTAGGCTTTCCGGGTGCTTCAAATTCAATCTCCTTAGAATCAATCAGATCCTGCACTTTATTCTTCAAAGCCCAACAGCTATTGGTATCATGCCCCGGGCTATCGGAGTGATAAGCACAACGGGCGTTCGGATTATATAACGGTGATGTGGTGTTGGGATTCTTTGGAGCTTCCCTCGGAGTCACCAAATTGGTCTTCAACAACTGTGGCAGAAGCTGAGATAAAGTCATGTTGAGTCGAGTAAACTGTCTTTGAGGCCTCTCTGCTCTTTGCTGATTGTTGCATTGTGGGGAAACAGTTGGTCTTGAAATAACTACCGCATTAACCGCTTGGCGGCGCTCAGGTCGATTTTGGCTCTTTCAGCTGTAAACTGCACTGGACTCCTTCTTGAAAGGCTTCTTCTCTGTGCTTGACGAAGCACCCTTATGTATTTTTCCGCTCTTGATATCGGCTTCAACTCTCTCCCCAGTCATAATCAACTCAGTGAAACCAGACGATGAACTTTCGATCAAATGATTGAAATACAGACCAGACAAGGTCCCAAGAAACATATCCACCAACTCTCTATCAGCCAGAGCGGGCTGGACTCTACCAGCAAGATCTCTCCACTTCTGAGTGTAGTCCTTAAAACCTTCGCTCGCACCCATAGACATACCCTGAAGTTGGGTACGCGTGGGAGCAAGGTCGGCATTATATTGGTACTGCTTGTAAAAAGCAGCAGCAAGGTCCTCCCAGTTATGGATGTTAGCTCCTTCCAGTTGATAGAACCATTCAAGTTGAGTCCCTGAGAGACTATCTTGAAAGAAGTGAACCAAGAGGTTCCTATCAGCAGTATATGGTTGCATATTTCTAACATACGAGCGGAGATGTAACTTTGGGAAGGAGACCCCGTCGTACTTAACAAAGACAGAAGCTTTAAACTTGTGTGGGATCACCACCCCAGATGCCAATCCCAAATCTCCGAAATCCAACCCCGGTATCTTCTGGATCTCCACCGCACTTGACCGGTCTTCGAGTTGCTTATACCTATCCTCGGCAGGAGGATACTGGTCTTCATCAAAGTCAGTGTCATTGTCAGAAACCACAGGGCTAGGAGCCCTCCTTTCTTCTTAATTCTCTCCCCCCTCTAGATGAGTGATATAAATCAACTTCCTCTCGCAACCCATTTCCAAACCTGTGACCCATATTCAGGAGGACCGTCTTCTTCTTCTTCTTCTTATCCTTCAAGATAAGAGTCTTCAGATCTTTCTGCTCCTTGGCCAGGTTCATGAACATTTCCTGGAATTGAGCATTTTGAGCTTGAAGAGCCTTAATAGCTTGATCAGTGGATGTTTCAAAAGACATGATTGCTGAAATAAACAGCGAAGAAGATGAGAAACCTGTAAGGGTACCTGTGATGAGGTGCATGGAAATGTAATGCATATGATATGATTTCAAAGACTTAGGGTAATTCAAATTCGTAAACCAAAATGAAACACACTTTTATTAGATTAAAAACTTGAAACAATGTTTGACAAATGCCTTTAAGGCGTTACAAAGAGAAAAACTGAAAAGTAAATCAAAACTAGAAATAGAAAAAGACATCAGCGCTCCCATGGTCGTTTTCCTTGCGTGCTGACATAGCCGTTGAGGACCCTCTCATTCTCCAGTTGCCTTATAAGCTTTAGGATCTTTTGTTCTTGTTCATGATACTTCTCTCTATAAGTATCCTGTTCTTCCCTTAGCTAGATCCAAGACCTCTTTAATGCCCTAATGTCAGTAGGCATGGATGGATGGAGGACAGTATGAGGAACCCCTTCTTCATCAGCATGCTCCACAATCACTGGTAAGACAGCTTCGTATAGCATCCCTAGCTTTTGGGCACGGGCCCGAACCCACCGGAGATACGGTTGCATCGGAAGAGAAGTCTTCGCTCCTAGCTCATGCGGATCAGACATGTTCACCCTATCCTAAGCTCGTATAAATCTGCGGCGATGTCCCTCAACATCTCCCTAGAAGTAAAAGACAATGCTTGGAATTAGCAACTCATGAGGACCGTCCCTTCGAGCTCGTCCAAACTGTCGTAAGGCCAGACAAGGATTATAGGTTATTCCTCCCCTAATTCCAAGCAAAGGAACATTGGGGTATTCTCCGCACCGGTCAATGACAGCTACCTCTTCCATATCCTTAGTACTCCAAATGATGTCCGTGTAAGCAAGGGACATAATTCTGTAGGCCCAACCCATGCCTTCCTCATTCTTCAAAACAGATTTGGAAAGGTGAGAAATAAACCACCTCTCCAGCAATGGTGCACAACACATAAGGGTTCCCTGTTTCCGAGAAGTACGGGCATAAAAAGCATTTAGAATGTCACCTAAGAGAGTGGGCACTGGATTACGGGACATGAAGATCTTGACTACGTTCATGTCAACAAAAGAATTTGAATTAGGGAACAAAACCAAGCCATAGATGAGAAGTGCTAGGATGCCTTCAAATGCTTGAAAGTCCAAACTGTCCCAAAACTGTTGAGCCTGATCAATCAAGAACTTAGACAAGAAGCCTTTCACCCCACTCTGAATGTCCCAGTTAGACATTACCTCAACCTTTGTCAGATGTAGGGCTGTAGCAATATCTTCTGGCCTAGGAGCTATCTCCAAACCGGTAAATGGTGTTTGCTCTAGAATAGAAATACCAAGTAAATCAGAGAACTCCTCCAAAGTAGGGAACAACTGATAGTCCGAGAAGGTGAAGCAGTGGTGCAACGGGTCAAAGAACTGGAACAAGACACTCATTATTTGCTCGTCTAACTTGTAAGTGACCAGGCTGAGGAGATGACCATGTCTTCTGACAAAGGAGGAAGTATCGGGAACCTTAGAAACCAACTCTCTAAGTTGAGCAGGGATTTGTACGAAGCTGATGCGAATAGTATTTTTGCGCATATATGCCATGATCTGCAAAATAGAACAAAGATGAATCCCCTCGGTCTTTGAAATGGGTTAGTCTAATGAAATATGCATGCAATGTCATGATGCATGATGTCATGATAGAAACACACCACAAGTACTCACAGATAGCAAACATGGTAAGGGCAAACAAGTCACACAGTAGCCATTAAATTTCAGGCTAGCATGGAGTTTAGGTATTACCCTATTTCAGTTTAGTTGGTTCAACCTGTCCTAGTAATAGTAATCGGGTTCTAGAGGATCTCAATATCACTGAACATCCTCGATCGGTCATAATTCCATTTTAGCAACCTTTTCTTGCAGCTGGAATCATCGCGAGAGTATGGTCTCAATGAGTGTAGCATACTGCTACTTTTCTATGGCCAAGTTGATCAATTATAGGTTCTAAGGTCAGTTGATTCTTAATGACCCCTTAGCAGCCCCATACTCTCCTTGTTCCGCCACAAGGGATATCGGTACCAACTAAAGTGTCACACCAACGTAGCTACTGCTTCAACCGTATCGGTCTACACCGTACAGTTCCCTCACAGTCTATTGCTACTTACCTAGAAGGTATCCCCAGATCTGGGTTAGGATCTATAGTAACTCTGATACAAGCCCACAAAGATAAAGCAAATAGATCAAAGAATTGAAAATATAATGAATTATTCCTAAGGTACACCCCACTTATTAAGTCCCCAGCAGAGTCGCCAGTTCTGTGATACGGTGGCCAGAACCGGGACGTGGTTTCCCTATTTCGTTAAGGAAATTTTTGCTGGTTTGCGTTTTGCGTTTGTGTTCGCAAAATGTCGCGGTAAGCAAGAGTCGCCACCGTATTTTATTTTATCCAACAAGGAAAGGAAAAAATCACAGAAAAATTCCTTTTTTGAGATATTTCTGAGTACGGGGGGTAGATTATAGAAAGGGAAGGTATTAGCACCCTTTCTATTCGTAGTTATCTACGGGATCTTAGGTACTTGCTCATTATTTTCAAAATTGTTTTCTTTGTGTTTGTGGGTTTTGAAAAGTTTTTGTTTTGACTTCGATTTAACTCTTGCTTCTGTCTTCAAGAGTGTAATGAAGTATTTTTGAAAACTTTGTTTGTAAAGGAGTGTAAGTGTGAAAAAAAAAGTTTGTTTTGGATGAGCAAGTATCTAAGAACTAATCTACCTACTCGAAAAAAAGAATCGTTCTATGCTTATTTCCTTTAGACAATGATATCCTACTATTAGTGAGTAGGTAGCACCGTCGTTGGAGTTTGAGGGTCAATTCGAAAGGGACGTACGGTCACTAAAGCAATGTTAGGACGCATTAGTAGTAACTCTAATGTCTTAGATCATTTATCCGAGGCAACCTTTCCGAGGCAACTTTGATCTTTGGACAAAAGAAAGACCACTAAAGCATCCTATACTCAATGACCGTTTACCGAAGGCAACCAAGTGGGAGTGTACCCTAGGAGTGCACATGTGCGAGTGTGTCAATTTCAGATTATTTTATCTTTGCACATTTTAGGGTGATCTAACTGTTTTAAATTCAGACATTCATTCTTGTCATGCAAACCCTATTATCAAACATCTAACAGTTGAATATTTGTAGAAATTAAAGTGCGGAATTTAAACTGAGCTATTACAAGGCTTCGGGTATTTACATAGCCAAAAACAAACCCTTTGAAATTAAAAGCGGTAAAAATAAATAAATGTCCTAATTAAATTATTACAAACCGGAAGCAGATACAATAATTGGGCAAAATAATAATAAAACGCGCGAAAAAAATTAGATTGAATGCGAAGCTAGGGTTTTGACCCTCCTAACCGAATTAAAAGAGAAAATTGTTTTTTTTTGTTATTTTTAATAAAAGAAATAAGTTTTTATAAATTAAATGATGAATTAATTAGTTATTAAATTAATTAATGAAAATAATTAAATGACACATTTTTGGTTTTTGGTTATTTTAGGAGAAAAAAATAAAATAATTAAGTTAGTAATAAAAACCTATTGATTCTAATTGATTTTAATTATTTACTAAAGGAAATTAAAATTTTCTAATTAATCAAACCTAATTAAATTAATTAATTTATTGATGAAAAATAATATTCTAAATTTATTTAGACATAAAATATTTTTTTGGTGATTTTTTGATAAAAAAGAAAATTAATTATTGGTTAGTAAGATAAATTAAATTAAATAAATAAATGAAATATAAAAAGAAAAGAATTAGAGATGGGCCTGAATTGGGGTGTGCCAATAGCAAGTTCTGGGCCCATTAGTGCTGGAGTCCATTTGACTTTCTTGATCCTGTGTATTGCACTGACTTTGGCTCATGGTATTCCTTCAGTGGTGACCACCAGATTTGGCCATTTGGCCATCTGGCACGTTTGATGATGAGGGCATATGGTGGACATTAGGCTCACACGCGCATTGGATTACCTGCAAGAAAATATGAAAATAGCAAATGCTGGAGGCAGGGATCAAACCCCTGACCTCCAGCCTCTTAACGCCTTAAGCATCTACCTGGCAACCACTGCGCTGTTTTGTTTTCATTGTACATATAACAAATAATAAAAATAATATACAAAACAAGTACAGTAATGGGATTTTTGCGCGCAAATTCAAATAAGCCAATGGAAGTTGGCCACGTCTTCATCCCTGTTCTTGCACCGTCGCTAAAAGTTTATTAGCCTATACCTACGGACAAATGTCCGTTGCTACAGATTATGCATTCTCAAAACCTTCCACAGGCCATAGAAATAACATCCAATGCCATGGTTGTGTTCGTTTCATCCTCCTGATCACAACCATACCACTTACAAAGGCCAATTGTTCATGAAAACAAAAACCCTAAAACCAAGCTCGAAAACCTAACAATGGTGATTTACAATACATGCCATATAAATGAAATCAAATAATGCAGAAAGTTTGCAAATGCTTCATAGATCAAGAATGTATAATTAATTTAACCTAACAATGCTTAAAACATGAGATTCGAATTCAAGAACAGGGGTGTATCGTGAACGACTTACTGAGCGATTAAGGACTGCAATGGACAAGTTCTTGATGGCTTTAGCTTCTAGAGAGTCCCATGAAACGATTGGGATAGGTAACGAGCCTTGAGGATGCCTCTAAGTGGGATTTCGATCTCACACTTTTTCCTTGATTTTTCAGATTTGGTTCTCCTTCTCCCGCCTATTTCTAACCTCTTTTTAGGTCTGCCTCGCCTCCTTATGTAACAAGAATGAATCAGGGTTGATCATTGATCCAAATCTTCCTCCTTTAATCCTTTTTGATTTGATTTGATTCACCTCTTAAAACCTTTTCCAAACATGTCTTTTTTCAATCTTTTTGTGCACACAAGCCTTTACACGAGTTTTGAATGATGCTAGTTGTGTAATAAGACCTGGAATAATCACAAAATCATTGGTTATCAATGTTTTGGATTTTATTTGATTTTATTTGATTTAAAACAAATTAATTCAAATAAAAATCAAAATAAATAATAAAAATAAAGATATGGACAAGTGGAAAAGTCTAGAGCTCGTGGGCTATGTTTCCAACTCAAAACAAGTGAAAAAGAATGGGCCCATTTGGCAAAATTTGAAGTTTTGGGCATAGTTGACTTTTGGCAATTTTGTAAAAAAGGTCAACTTCAGCAATGCATAACTTCCTCAATTTTGAACCTTTGGACGTGTTCTTGAACTTTTTAGAAAGCTTGAGATGTCCTCTAATCAACCCTCTTTGTCTGATATCAATTTGATATTCCATTCTCATGTATGAAGCTTTGACAAAAAAGGTGTTTTTGTTGACTTTTCAAAATGACCTATAATGTCCAAATTCATAACTTCTTGTGAGTGCATATTTTGAACTTGGGAGATGAAGATGGATTGTATGTAATTGCATCATCTTCAAAATGAGCTTTAGATGGGTCATTTCTCATAAATTATGAGAAAGTTATGCTTGGTCAAAGTTGAGTTTATTTTTCCTGCAAAACCCTAATTTAACAACTTTTGAGTCTTGATGAATTATGAGAAATACTTGATGAATCATGATCAACCCTTGATCAAATGATGAAATATACTTAAAAATGAGGATGTTGGCCAAAAATCTTGAAGTTTGACTGTATGTGGGTCACAGTTGACTTTTGCCCTAACACAGTCGATTTTCAAGCCTTTGAGCAATTGACTGAGCAAACTTCCTCTGCAAGGATTGAAACTTGACATGGATGATCTTGAGAACATATTAGGACAATGTTGAACATTTGGGGTCACTTGGACTCAAGTATATTGATGCAACATGAAACCCTAGTTTGAGGTAGACTGCCTTAGGAGAGAGCTTGTCTGGCCAACCCTTGGACTACTTTGAGCAACTTGAGGATCTTTCTTGCAATGTTTTGATAAAAATGGGAGGGCAAATTTTAGGGTACAACAGACCAGAAGAGGTATTAAACTTACATATTTTATACAACGCTTTCAATAGGTTAATTAAGTTTAATATTAATATTAGCTTAACACTCTTTTTCCTCTACAATTTGTACGAAGGCCATATAAGGATCTCGATCATGAGATTAACCCAGCAGATACTGAAGTCTGGACTGCAAAAATAGCCATCAGGTTCACTATTATGGAGATGAACCACAGTGATCGCGTGAAGCTACAGTTCTGCATACAACAGGGTATCCTAGACCCCCTACATGTTTGGGACAATGACATCTACTCAGAATTGACGACCAATGGGGATTTAATGATTTGAGAGACTTCACTAAAAATCAATGTCGTCAATGGAGGCATCAACGTGAATTGGTCCTAAGGAAACCGATCTCGCAAGTTGACTTAAAACCAACTCTCCAATATTTTACTTGGTACACATTGGTTTCAACAAATTTGTTTCTGTCTCATGAGACATATTTGATCGATCCACGCGAAAGAGCTGCATCATACGCCAAACAACAACCCCTCATCAATACCAAACTCAACAACAATGTCAACCCACTCAAACCCAACAACCATACACACATCTAACCAAATTTGTCATCAATCCATGCCACACACACAAACACAATACCAAGAGCATGACCCGACCCACCACCAACAATATGCACCCTCCACATCCTATGACATCAAGCACCCCATCATCAAGCGAGTCAGAACAGACCCCAAACACCTCAAGAAAATCAATAAAGAGGAGTTAGGCAAGGGGTGAGGCAAAGGCGGGGTCGTTTATGTCATACTCGGACCCGCTTAGATTGAGGGGACGTTTGAAAAAAAACGAATCCATGCATTGTGTAATATAAAATATGTTTAGTTACTTTTATTTTTATTTTAAAAAAAATAATAAATACAACTGTCAAGCCACACAAGGTGGCGCATTCTCTCTATTATTGCATGCATGCGCCACACTGCATGTCATTACACAGGAGGACAAGCCATGCAGTGTATCGTCTCCTCTTTAATTTGTATGCATGCGCCACACAGAGTTGTGTCTCCTCTGTGTGGTGATTTTTTTTTGTTTGAAAATGTGATTATTTGGAGAGAAAAAATTGAAAAAAGTGGTTATCTGGAAAAAAAAAAATTATTATTGATCTAAATATTTTTATATGTGAAAAATAATATTTACGACCTAAATATTTTTTTATTCAAAAATGGTATACGTAAAAAAAAATTATTGATATAAATATTTTTATATACAGAAATATACTATTGATGTAAATATTTTTGTAAACGATACTTAAACAAAAATAATATTTATATTCGAGAAAAATTTATTATTGATCTAAATATTATTATATACGGAAAATGATATTTTGATCCAAATGTTTTTGATTCAAAAATGATATACAGACAAAAAATCTATTATTGATCTAAAAAAATTTATATACGAAAAATTGTATTTATGATCCAAATATTTTTTATTCAAAATTGATATACTGGTGTGATACGGTGGGAGAACTGACTATGGTTTTGCGTTTATTTTCGCAAATGTTTCGGTTGAGCAAGAGTCGCCACCGACTTTTTATTTTATCCTAAGGAAAGGTTTAAAAAGCACAGCAAAAACCTTTGAGATTTTTCTTGGGTTCGGGGAGTAGATTATAGAAAGGGAAGGTATTAGCACCCTTTCTATCCATGGTTATCCATGGGCTCTTAGGTACTTGCTTAGATCAACTTGCCTTGGTTTTCAATTGTTTGAAATGGTGCTTTGTGTGTGACTCTGAAAAGGTTTTGAAAAAGATGCCTTGTATAGGCTACCCTTGTAACAATTCTTTACTCGAATGTTTTACAAAAGGTGTTTGTCTTTTTGAAAAGATGTTTCAAGGTTTTTTGAAAGTTTGTTTTGAAAGTGTTTGTGAAGTGTGATTTGAAAATAGGCAAGTGTTTTCTTTTGCAAGTTGACAAGTATTTAAGAGCTATCTATCCTAAAGTTCTCAAAGATTTTTGTTATGTTTTAACCTTTTTAACAATTTTGTTCCACCATTGCATTTGGTGGACAATCTTGTATTAGGAGGTGAACGGGACGGGCGCGGGTCATCGTTTGGACCATAATTGCAATAGTGCTAAGTATCTTTGGGCAATTTCTCTTTGGAAGGGACTTTGATCATTTTAGGCAACTTTTCGAAAGCGTCATCGAGGGACTACGATCATTTGAATTGTATTTGTTTTGCCCAAAGAAACCTAACATACAATATGGCCCATTATTGAAGGCAACAAGTGGAATTCCCTAGGGGTGCAAGTGTGATATGTGTTGTCCAATTTCATGCTTGTTTATCTTTAAATTAGGTCAAACTAATTTGGTTCCTTTTATTTGCATACAAACCCTAATTCTAACATGGTATGTTTAGAAAGCGTTTAAAGTGCGAAAAGTAAAATTCCTACACTATTACAACACAATATGGGAAGGGGGGTACAAATGTTCAAATGGGGGGATATTTAGACAAAGAAATTAAACATAGCTATTACATCATTTTTGGAACATTTACAAGTAATTAATTGCATAAATTAAATGAAAAATAAAATAAAGATGCAAAATGCAAAAGAAGGTTTTATATGTATAATAATAAAAAAAGTATTATTTATGCCAAATAAAATAAAATAAAATAAAAAGTATTATTTTTGGAGTTTTTGTATTTTAAGGGTAAAACCCTAATTTTGATTAAGTAATATATATATTATTTAATTTATACAAGTATTTGTTTATTATGTACAAAAATAAAATAAAAAGAAGTATATTTATAAAAAGTATATTTTTTTTTATGTCAAATATTAAAAAAAGATAAAAAAAATATAGGTATTTTTGTATTTTAACCTAAATATACTAATGAATATATATATATATATATATATATATATATATATATATATATATATATATATATATATATATATATATATATATATATATATATATATATATATATATATATATATATATATATATATATATATATATATATATATATATATATATATATATATATATATATATATATATATATATATATATATATATATATATATATATATATATATATATATATATATATATATATATATATATATATATATATATATATATATATATTAATTTCTAAATATGTATTATATATAATAAAAAAAAATATTTAATATTTATAAAAAAAGGTATATTTTGCATAAAATATTTTCAAAAAGGAAAATGTAATAAAAATCAGAAAATAAAGTATATTTGCATTATTTTTCCTATCTATTCTAAATAATATATATATATATATATATATATATATATATATATATATATATATATATAGATATTTATGTACAAATGCTCCTATAAACAAATAAATACTTAAAAAATGCAAAAATGGTGTAAAAATGATTTTTCAAGTTTTAAACATTATTAGCAAAAATAAATGAGTCAGAAATAAAAAAGAAAGATCAAAAAATCATAAAATCAAACAAATGGGCTCAGGGGGGTATGAATCAAAAAACATGGTGTAAAAAGCAATACAGAAGCTGGCCCAGCCCATGAGGCTTCTTCTTCAACCTCTGCACAAAATTATTCAGAAAACGCGCGCAAGAACTCCCATTCGAATATCCTGATTCCTTGATCTTTTGCACAAACTTCCAACATAAGAAATGTTAAGCATTGAATCACGATTCCAAATATATAAAGAACAACTCCTAACTCTCAGAAATGAGAGAGAAATTTGACAATCCCAAATCATGACCTAACTTTTCTGCCATATTCAAACCTTAAATTCTCACAGCTCAAGCAAAAGAAATGAAAAGTAAAAGCATGTACAAGTTCAGTGGCATGAGTAGAACATTTCTTATTCACAAACCTAGAGCTAATGATGCTTGTACTAAGAGTTAGAAGTTCAAGAAAGTACCTGTTCAGTTGAAGTTCTATCTGGCAATGGAGAAGCTTTCAGTGCAAGGTGATGATTGGTATAGCTTCCTTGAGGTGTGGTGATGCTATTTCAATGCTTACTTTGTTTTGAAAGACCTTGAATCGAGCTATGGACCTTCAACTGCAAAACAAGAAAGCAAAAATGGTGGAACTGGTTAGAGGAGTTACAGGTCGTGTTTTAGGTTTTGGTTAGCTTGCATCGATGGTAGGGAATGAGTTTGAACAGGTTTGGGCAAGAGAGTATGAGAGGAATGAGAGATGGCACTCAAACTGCAGGCCTTGCCCTGTTTTTGCAGTTTGAGAGTGATTATGGCAATGGAGAGGTATTGGAGGTCTTAGGATCGTGTGTTAGCTCAGTTGGGATGTCTTGAATCTGTTTCCAAAGTTTGCTTAAGGGTTTGTAAGCTGATATGAAAGTTCTGTTGTGATATGGGATGTTTCTTAACACTTAAGCCAACAAAAGCCAAGTTGTGTTCTAGGCAGGTAGAGGGCCCCTAATCATGCTGCAAAACTCCTTCTTGATCAGTGTTTTATGCTCATAATCTTGTGCCAATTATATTTGATCTGTACTTGTTGGATTTTCAATTGGACATAAAGCTTGCTTTTGCAAAAATGGCCATTTTGCTTTTTCCATAAATGGATTAAACTTGTATGTAATGCTTGAACTCATAGAACAACACTTTAACACAATTAACATGCATTAAATTATTGAGCGTTTCATGGTTTAAGGACCTGTAATGTAGCATAAACTAAGCTGACTTGAGAATGGCATAAGTCATGAACATGTACATGACCAATTCAAAAGTGAGTTTTTGCCATATTGTGAAATTCGATTCTCTCAAGTTATGAGGTTGTTTGATGAGTTCTTGGACATTTTGGAAAGCTTGGAATGTGTACTACAATCCATCTTTGAAATGCAAATTGAAATTCTAAGTGGAAGTGTATGGAAAATGGCCTTGAAGTTAGGTAGAAAACCTTGCCAAAATAGGTTAAAATTTCACTAAGTTAAGAATGATTTAGTACCCTTATTCCAAAAATTGTAACTTGAGATACAAGCCTCATTTTGGAAAACTTTGTGAATCAAAGTTGTAGATTATGCAACAAGCTACAACTTTCATGTTTTGACTTTTGTTTGAATCCAAATGAATCTTGGTGAGAAAGTGGGGCAAAGTTGGGAAAAAATTAGGGTTTTTCATAACTTAGAAAAATTCTAAGTTATGAAAAATTCTCATTTCAAACCCTAATTTGCAATTTTTGATTTCTTGGTGAACAAGTTTCATGATTTGGCATGTTTTGATGAAAAATGAATCTTGACCCTTGATTTTGACCAAAAAGTCAAAGTTTGACTTTTCAGTATACAGTCAAAATTGATCAATTGACTGGGAAATTCAACTGTCAATCTTGTGCATTTGGGATCTTTTGAATTTGTTGAGCATGTCAAGATAATTCCATGGGGTCCTTGAGTCCATATGTGAGCTTGGTTTGCCATTGGCTAGGTCAAACAGTCAAAAATTGCCTTTGTGCAGTCAAAACCCTAAAAATGACCATTTTGCCCTTTTGGTGATCTGATCAAATTTCTTGTGGAAATGTGATCCAAACTTGATCAAATGGTCCATATGAGTTCATACTGTTGATGTGGATCAGTTTTCATGAGATTTGACTGTCAATTGGCCACAGTTGACTTTTTCCCCAATACAGTTGATTTCTAGGTCAACTGTCCAATTGACTGGGCAAAACTTGGAATCAAGACTTGAAACTTGATGTGGATAAACCTGGGAGTCCAATATGAAGCATGAAAGTCATCTTAGGCATTTTAGGTCAAAACATCTTTGTGCAAACACAAACCCTAATTTGGGCCAACAGTGCAAGGAGAAATCTTGAGCAGATGAAACCCTAACTGGATCTTGATCTCTAAGGACTTGGTGATGAGAAATGTTTGAGAAAATAGGAGGGAAAATTTTGGGGTACAACAGTTGCCCCTGTTCAATCTTCTTGAACCTGAAGAGTTAGATTGGCAAGTTTGCCTTTCGTAACTCGAGGGTAAAAGGAGATTGGACACTAGAGTGCCCTTAAATTTGCACTCGTCAAAGCAATGGATGAGGGAATGGGCTTAGAGATGCCATTTGGAGATGGGCTTATCGATGCCATCGGGAGGAGTGATAGAAACTGGTCGGGGATGGGCTTAAAGATGCCATCTGGAATGAGTATCAGAAAGGGTTCCATGTTTAGGACCATCTTTGAACTGGGGTCTGAATAAGCAATAGACTGACATCCGTATCTGGAGGCATCCGTAAACTGTTTTCAATAGTTGCATCTGAACAAGCGATAGATTAACATCCGTTGTTGGGAAGAATCCATAAATTGTTTTCAAAAGTCTTGAGAAGAGACTGAACAAGCGATAGGTTAACATCTGTTACTTGGAGAAACCGTGAACTGTTTTCAAAAGTCTTGAAGTTGAATAAGCAATAGAGCAACATCCGTTGTTGGGAAGCGTCCGTAAATTGTTTTCAAAAGTTGCGTCTGAACAAGTTGATAGATTAACATCCGTTGTTGGGAAGAATCCATAAACTGTTTTCAGAAGTCTTGAGAAGAATCTGAACAAGTGATAGGTTAACATCCGTTACTTGGAGAACCCGTGAACTGTTTTCAGAAATCTTGAAGTTGAATAAGCAATAGAGCAACATCCGTTATTGGGAAGCGTCTGTAAACTGTTTTCAAAAGTTGCATCTGAACAAGTTGATAGATTAACATCCGTTGTTGGGAAGAATCCATAAACTGTTTTCAGAAGTCTTGAGAAGAATCTGAACAAGTGATAGGTTAACATCCGTTACTTGGAGAACCCGTGAACTGTTTTCAGAAATCTTGAAGTTGAATAAGCAATAGAGCAACATCCGTTGTTGGGAAGCGTCCGTAAACTGTTTTCAAAAGTCTCGGAAGATAATGATTTTAGTCTGTCGACTGATCTTACCTGAAAAGGTAAAGAGTTAGTTATATGCATTGTCCTGATGCATGATACAACGTATGTTATGAATGTGAATGGATGTGCATGTAAGCTGGAGAGCTGTCTTGCAAAGGATAGATGAATCTGAGATGGCTGAAGATAACAGTATCTTGACTGCTGCCGGGAAGAATAATTCCTGGTTGTTGCTGGGGAAGAGAATTCCTGATGACTTCCTACTGGGGATTTCCAATCTAATAGACTCATGCTGGGGATGTAAGACTGAGAATCTTCAGTTTGGTGGGAAATAACTCTGACGACTTCATTGGGGAACTCAAGATTTGTCCTTACAAACTCTGCGGGGAGAAGGTTCATTAGCCTGGCTCCGTTGGGGATTGATAATCTGAAGTTTCAGCTCGGCCATGGGTACTGAAACTTAAACTCTGAGGGGAATTGAATTCCGGAGGATCCTCTGGCTGGGGATTGTATTGGTAGGTTATGCTGGGGAACTCTGATGAACTCCGCTGGGGATAGGATGAATTTGGCGAGTGTGATCTTCCGTGACAATAAGCTGAGGATAACCCAGTTATAAGCCTTTGTGAGGAATAACTTTGGATAAAACTCGGGAGAGACGTCCGTACTCTGCGGGGGATAAGCTTTAAGACTTACTGAGGATATGGATTATAAATTTCCTGGGGGTTTCCTTTGTAAGGGTGTCAAAATAACCAACTGCACCTTCATCCTATCAGTAATCTTTTTTCTGGATTCATAAGGGAATGATTATGTTCAAATGCATATGCCTATTTAACAAAACATTGGACGTTTCTCAAAATAAAACAAATAGTGCAAGGGAAAAAGTGAAAGGAAATGACACAAATTTCTGGGAAGAGTATTTGTATTGACTTTCTATGAATATATTTGTACAAAGGAGACAATCATCCTAGTAAGAGGATTTTGTCGTGAATATCGAAAAAAAACTTTATACAAAATAAAGATGGCTATGTGAAATAATTCCATGGGATTCCATTCCGCTATAGCCTTCACAACTCTGAATATCTGTCCATTCAATGCTTCGTTTGCCGATGACTGGATTGATCAGAAGTCTGGAACTGGTTGATGAAGAGATTATCTTTGAAGTGATCCAACGAGACATAGTCATACGCTTTAATTCCCTAACTTTTGCCTGAATCGCCCTTTCGGGTTTTCGATCCACCGGGAAACCCCTTTTTGCCCAATCCGCCCTTTCGGGTTTTCAACTTGCCGGGTGTACAAATTTTTTTTTGTTTTTATTCCTAATTTTTGCCTGAATCGCCCTTTCGGGTTTTCGATCCACCGGGATGCCCATTTTTGCCCAAGCCGCCCTTTCGGGTTTTCGACTTGTCGGGTTATTTTATGCGTAGTATCTTTTGACTATGTTTGCGTTCGCAGGGTGCGGCAAATCGTCGCCGTCCATGGTGGTCAGAATCATTGCACCACCAGAAAATATGCTCTTGATCACAAACGGTCCTTCATATATAGGAGTCCATTTGCCCATGGGATCACTTTGCGGCAAGATAATCCGCTTGATTACGAGATCTCCGACTTGATACACTTGACGTCTGACTTTCTTATTGAAGGCCTTGATCATCCGCTTTTGATACGTCTGACCATGGCATATAGCAGCAAGTCGCTTTTCGTTGATCAGATTGAGTTGATCAAGTCGGGTCTGCATCCAATCATTTTCATTCAAACCTGCATCCTTCATAATCCTTAGAGAAGGAATCTGAACTTCCATAGGCAAAACAGCTTCCATGCCATAAACCAAAGAAAATGGGGTTGCCCCAGTTGAAGTACGTGCCGTCGTACGGTATCCATGCAGAGCAAACGGTAACATCTCATGCCAGTCTTTGTAAGTGACTGTCATTTTCTGAATGATCTTCTTAATGTTTTTGTTCGCAGCTTCAACAGCACCATTCATCTTCGGCCGATAGGGAGATGAATTGTGATGATAAATCTTGAACTGCTCGCATAATGCGGTGATCATTGTGTTATTCAGATTTGTACCGTTGTCTGTGATGATCCTGTCTGGAACACCATACCGACATATGAGATTTTGCTTGATGAAGCGGGCAACCACATTTTTAGTGACAGAAGCGAAGGAAGCTGCTTCGACCCATTTGGTGAAATAGTCAATGGCAACCAGGATAAAGCGATGTCCGTTGGAAGCCGTGGGCTTGATCTCTCCAATCATATCGATGCCCCACATTGCAAAGGGCCACGGAGCAGTCAGAACGTTGAGGGGAACCGGAGGGATATGAACTTTGTCAGCGTAGACTTGACATTTGTGGCAAGTACGGGAATGTTGATGGCAGTCTGCTTCCATGGTAGACCAGTAATAGCCTGCCCTTAGGATCTTCTTAGCCATTGTATGCCCGCTCAAGTGAGTGCCAAATATGCCGCTGTGTATATCGGTCATGATCAACTCTGCTTCAGCTTTGTCTACGCATCGGAGTAACACACAATCATGGCTTCGTTTGTAAAGGATGCCGTTGCTCAGGAAGAATTTGGCAGCAAATTTCCTTAAGAACTTCTTGTCATTTACGGAAGCTCCTTCGGGATAATCTCTAGTCTCGAGATACCTTTTGATTTCATGGAACCAGGGTTGTTCCACTACTTCTTCGGTATTAATCTCATGACAATGCGCAGGTTCATCCATTCGCTCGATGGTGATTTGGGGAGCCTCATTATCCCAGTTGAGTTTAAACATGGAGGACATTGTAGCTAGAGCATCTGCTAGCTGATTCTCTTCTCGCGGAAAATGCTCGAAGGTAATTTTCTCGAAATGAGGCAACAATGTCAGGACACGTTCTTTGTATGGGATAAGATTAGGATGCTTGGTGTCCCACTCTCCTTTGATTTGACTGATAACCAAAGCCGAGTCCCCAAATACGATCAAAGATTTGATCCCCAAGTCTATAGCAGCCTTGAGACCAAAGATGCAAGCTTCGTACTCAGCCATGTTGTTTGTGCAGCTGAAGCAAAGTCGGGCCGTGAAAGGTGTGTGACAACCTTCCGGAGAAATGAGTATTGCGCCGATACCATTTCCAAGTGCATTTGAAGCACCATCAAAGTACAGGGTCCATCGGGATCCCTTTTCGGGTCCGTCATACGGTCCGTTACCTTCAATGTTGTCCAAATTCATGATGTCCTCGTCTGGGAAGTCGAATCTCATGGGTTGATAATCTTCGATAGCCTGATGAGCCAGATGGTCAGCCAGTACACTCCCTTTTATAGCTTTTTGGGTGGTGTACTGGATGTCATACTCAGTTAAGATCATTTGCCATCTAGCTATCCTTCCAGATAAAGCAGGCTTTTCGAAGATATATTTGATAGGATCCATTTTGGAAATCAACAAGGTAGTATGAGTCAACATATACTGCCTTAGTCGGCGAGCAGTCCATACCAAAGTGCAGCAAGTTTTCTCGAGCAGTGAGTAGCGAGTCTCACAGTCGGTAAACTTTTTGCTAAGGTAATAAATAGCATGCTCTTTTCGACCAGACTCGTCATGCTGGCCCAAAACACACCCCATTGAGTTTTCCAAGACGGTCAGATACATGATCAATGGTCTTCCTTCGACGGGTGGCATCAGAATAGGAGGTTCTAGCAAATACTCCTTGATTTTATCAAAAGCAGCTTGACAATCGTCGTTCCATTCAACTACCTGATCTTTCTTCAAGAGTTTGAAAATTGGCTCACAGGTAGAAGTCAGATGCGAGATGAATCTGGCAATATAGTTTAAGCGCCCCAAGAACCCTCTGACCTCCTTTTCAGTACGGGGAGCAGGCATCTCTTGTATCGCTTTTACTTTTGTTGGATCGACTTCAATGCCTTTGTTGCTTACAATGAATCCCAGGAGTTTACCAGACCTAACTCCAAAAGTGCATTTACTTGGATTCAGCCTGAGCTTGTATTCTTTCAATCTGGCAAACAGCTTTTCTAAATGTTCAAGGTGCTCTTCCTCTGTTTGTGACCGAGCTATCATATCGTCTACGTAAACTTCAATCTCATGATGTATCATATCATGAAATAAAGCTACCATGGCGCGTTGATAAGTTGCCCCTGCATTCTTCAGCCCGAACGACATCACCTTGTAACAGAAAGTGCCCCATTGTGTGACAAAAGTTGTTTTCTCCATATCCTCGGGGGCCATTTTGATTTGATTATAGCCCGAGAATCCATCCATGAAGGAAAACACTTTGTGCTGAGCTGTATTGTCGATCAAAATGTCAATATGAGGTAGCGGGAAATCATCTTTGGGGCTGGCCCTATTCAAATCCCGGTAGTCCACACACATCCTGACTTTGCCATCTTTCTTAGGTACTGGCACGATGTTAGCGACCCATTGAGGATAGGATGTAACAGCCAGAAAGCCAGCGTCGAATTGCTTCATCACTTCTGCTTTGATCTTTTCAGACATGTCAGGCCTCATTCGGCGAACTTTTTGCTTGATCGGTGGACAGTCTTCTCTTGTGGGGAGACGGTGAACCACGATGTCTGTGTCTAAACCCGGCATGTATTCATAAGACCAAGCGAAGATTTCAACATACTCATTCAACAACTGTATCAGGCGTTCCTTGAAACTCTCTTCCAGATTGGCACCCAATTGCACCTCCTTCCGGTCTTCCTCGATTCCTAAGTTGACAGTTTCCAATGACTCTTCGTGCGGTAGGATGGCCTTTTCCTCTTGTTGTAGAAGTCTGGCTAGTTCCCCTGGTACTTCACAACCTTCGTCATCTTCATACTCGGCTAGATTGACCAGATCTTCAGAGTTATTGAAAGATATAGCAGAATAGTCACCCATGGAATCCGGAGTGGATGGGTACCTGCATTGGTGAGTGTGGGTGTGTGTAAGGGATAGCCATCCTTAAACGAAAAATGCAAAAGGAAAGAAAATGATCACAAGCAGTTTATCAAATGAAAAACGTCCAATGAATCATTAAACATGGCATATGGATATGAAAAATAATCAAAACCCTTACAAATGGACCTACATGCCCCGGGCAAGGCATGAGGTGAAAAGATAGTGTACGGATTGTTTGAAAGCAAATATTACAGACCAAATAGGAAATTTTTGACAGATAAATTACTGATGAATAAAAGTGATGGGGACAAAGTCTTTTGCCTCCCAGTTGCACAATCCTCCTTTGACAGTCGGGTAAATCCACTCTTCGATGCTGCTCTCCTTGTCTTCATCATCCAAGGCGTTGATTCCGTAGGGAGAAATTTTGACTGGCGCCCTTTCAATCTTCGAACGGCGCATAACTTTCTGGCCAGCGGTAGTGAACCCTAATCTAAATTTGTCGGTCTTATACGGAATATCAGGCAACTGCCCCCATGCTGAATTCTTCCCTTCCTTTATTGCGGCCCTTGCGTCTTCCAGAGATGCCATCCTGGCCATCTGCCTCGGTGCCTCAGCTGCCAACCTTGCTACTGTTGTCTCAGGAAGGACTTCTTCGAAATGCTGGAAAGGCGTCTCAATGTACTCCCCTTCTACTTCCACATATCGGAAAGAGTTCAAGTGGCTAATCATGTACTCCTCTTCGCCATGGACAGTAATGATCTTTCCCTTGACAGGATACTTCAACATCTGATGTAAGGAGGAGGTGACTGCCCCAGCATGGTGTATCCAAGGCCTACCCAACAAGCAAGAGTATGATGGACGGATGTCCATCACATAGAAAGTAGACTTAAACACCTCAGTGCCTATCTTGATGGGAATTTCAACCTCCCCATGGACCATCCTCTTCGAACCATCGAAAGCTCTGACAACAATATCACTCGGCTTCAACTCCAACCCTTCGCAATCTAATCGGTCCAAGGCCTTCTTAGGCAGTACATTCAGCAACGAACCAGTGTCGACCAAGACATGTGCAAGAGTAGTTCCTCGGCACTCGACTGAAATGTGCAAAGCATCATTGTGGTTTCTACCTTTAGGAGTTAGGTCGGCATCGGAGAACCCTAATCCATTATCCGCAGAAGGCTAGCCACACAATTCTGAAATTGATCTGCAGAGGTTTCCTGGGGCACATGGGCTGCCTTCAGGAATTTTATCAGAGCTTTAGCGTGCGCTTCCGAGTAAAGTAGTAGTGCCAGCATGGAGATCTTTGAGGGGGTTTGCCCCAACTGTTCTACCACATCGTAATCACTTCTTTTGATTATCCTCAAAATCTCATCCATTTCCTTCTTGGAGGTTTCTAGGATGACCAAGGGTTGAGCTCTCGTCCTGACGAGCCCATCTTGGGTTCCCTTACCTTTGTCAGCATCGGTAGGAGAGACAATACTAGGAACAACAACGTCTTCAATCAAAGGAGTTCTAGCAGAAAGTTTTATTGGTGCCGGGATGACCTTGTCAGCTGACGAGGGTCCAAAGATTGCTCTTGGAGGGGAAATCTCTGGAGAAAATATTCTCCCGCTCCTGGTGATTTTGCTCGTGCCTGCAATGTTACCAATGCTGGCCTCTTCATCATCCGAACTTTCTTCACTTATTTCGATTTGTTTGATACCATGGTAGTAGACGTCGCCGCCATAGTTCCATGGTATGGACTTCTCAGAAACATAGGGGACAGGCCCCGGCATTATTATCTTCAAAGGAACAGATTTCGTAGCTGGTGTAATCTTAACAGGCTTTCTGACGGCCTTGGAAAGATTGTCGTGAATGGTTATGATTGAGACATCTTCAGTATGAACTGGAACAACAGAAACTTTTTCAAACAAAATTTGTCGACTATCCATAAGGCCTTGGATGCCTTTCTTCAGTAACGGACAATCAAACGGCAGAGAGTAACAACAATAGTAGTCTTCCTTACATCCCGGGAAGATCCCGACCCTTAACAGATTCAACTTAATGGTCAGCAATGGAGTAGTCAGATCATTGACATCAGCAACATACAAATCTTCTTCAATGGCATTGACATTTCGGCCGTGCTTCGGCATGGGTGCAGATATCACATTAGGCTTCTCCGGAGCGTCGAACTCCACCTCCTTTGCCTCTATCAGGTCTTGGATTTTATGCTTGAGTGCCCAACAATCATTGGTGTCGTGTCCAACACTGTCTAAATGGTAGGCACATTTAGCATTAGCATGATAATGTGGAGAGGACGTATTCACATTCTTTGGTGCCTCCTTGATGGTGGCGAGATTCAACTTCAATAGATGGGGAAGCACTTGCGCTGGAGTCATATTAATACGGGTGAACTGTCTTTGTGGCTGTTCCACTCGTTGTTGATTTGGTCTGGACTGGTTATAGCGAGGCTGCTCACTTGGAGTATTTTGAATCATTACGGCCCCCACAGTTGGCCGACGTTCAGTCTTTACTGCTCTTCTCTGAGAATATACCACAGTTGTTTCCTTCTTAAAAGGCTTCTTCTCAACACTTGCAGCAACACCCTTCTGAATTTTCCCTAACTTGATGCCAGCTTCTATTCTTTCGCCTGTTAAGATCAAATCGGTAAACCCCGCGGAAGAGTTACCAATCAGATGATTGAAAAATGGCCCAGATAGGGTCCCTAGAAACATATCAACAAGTTCACGGTCGGTTAAAGGAGGTTGCACCCTGCCAGCCAAATCCCTCCATTTTTGTGCATATTCTTTGAACCCTTCGCCTGTTCCTAGTGACATACCCTGAAGTTGGGTACGAGTAGGAGCAAGGTCAGAATTGTACTGATATTGTTTGTAAAAGGCGGTGGCCAAGTCTTCCCAATTTCTGACGCTGGTTCCCTCTAGCTGATAAAACCACTCCAATTGAGCTCCAGAAAGGCTGTCTTGAAAGAAATGGATCCAAAGATTTTTATCTGCCGTATAGGGTTGAATCTTTCTCACGTAGGACCTGAGATGCATTTTTGGACAGGACAACCCATCATACCTCACAAACACTGGCACTTTGAATTTTGGGGGAATCACAATTCCGGCAACCAAACCCAAGTCTTCAAAGTCCAAACCTGGTACTCTTTGTAACTCCATGGCGGCCAATCTGTCTTCTAGCCCTTTGTATTTGTCATCAGCTGGAGGGTACTGCTGATCAGAATAATCTTCATCCTCTTCGACTTCTTCTTCTTCCGCATATGACTCGGAAGGTACCGCAGCTCCACCTCCTTTGCTGGTCCCTTCATCAGAAGTAGGAGGAAATTCAAGCATCCTCCTAGCTTCTCCGTCAAATCTTCTCCCCAAAGTAGCCACCCCGGTCCTCTTTTTCTTATTTTTCACTGGGTCTTTGTTCCCCAATTGAGTCTTGATATCCTCCTGACCCTTAGCCAAGGTCATCAGGAGTTGCTGGAACTGTGCATTCTGAGCTTGTAGGTCTTTGACTGTTTGCTCGAGATCCATCCTACTGAAATAAACAGCAGACAGATAAGGAAACCTGGAGTGAGACCTGCTTATGCACATGATGAATGGTATGCTTATGTATGCAATGCATTCAAGGATTTAGGACATTCAAAATTGTTGTAGACAAAAAGGAACGCACGTCATATTAATAAGAAGAAATTTGTTAGTACATAAATGCCCCATGGGCCAAATATTACAAAATAACTTCTCAAGGCAAAAAGACATTGCGCATCCTCTTTGGTGCGATGTAGGTGTTGAGGGCCTCTTGCTCATGGAGTCGGCGGGTAAGCTCTAAAACCTTCTTCTCACTGGCGTAGAAGCTAGCTTCAAAAGTGTTCCGTTCCTCCTTGAGTTGAATCCAACTTTTCTGCATTTCCTCCCACGATGTAGGCATGTCTGGATGTAGGATGGTGTAGGGAACCTCTCCTTCCTTAACAGGCTCTTTAATCACAGGGAGAACATGAGGATAAGGCATCATTAGACTTTGGGCTCGGGCTCGTACCCGCTTGAGATAAGGCTCAAGAGGGATAGAGTTCTTGTGTCCCAGAGTCTTGCTATCAACCTTGTTGAGTTTTCCCCAAGCTCTGATGAATCTTTGGCAAAGTCCTTGCGCATCGTTGTCGAAGTCAAAAACTAGATCAGGAATCAGCATGTCATGAGGGCCATCCCTCCGTGCATATCCAAATTGCCTCAAAGCTAGGCAAGGGTTGTAGGTGATACCTCCTCTGATTCCAAGTAAAGGAACATTAGGAAACTCTCCATAACGATCGACGATGATGACATTTTCTCTGGACCGAGAACACCAATGTACATCAGAGTGAGTAAGAGTCATCAACCGTTGGGACCACCTTGAGCCTTGGTCATTTTTCAAGACAGATTGTGGAAGGTGCGAAATAAACCACCGTGCAAGGAGAGGAGTACAACACATGAGAACACCCCTCTTTCTCATTGTTCGTGTGTAAAATGAGTGAAGAATGTCCCCAAGCAATGTTGGTATTGGATTTCTGGACAGGAAGATTTTGACAGCGTTGACATCTACCAATTGGTCAGGATTTGGGAACAAGACCAACCCATAGATAAGGAGTGCCACAATTTCTTCAAAGGCTTGTAGGTCCAATGAGTTCCAACATTCTTGTGCCTTCTCAAACAAGAATTTTACTAAGAATCCCTTGACGCCGCTTCTGGTTTCCCAATGCCCCTTGATGTCGGATGGTTGTAGATGTAATGCTCGAGCAACATCTTCCGGCTTTGGTTCCTTTTCCGTACCGTTGAATGGTAGTTGATTAAGGATAGGGATTCTTAGGAGTTGAGAAAACTCCTCCAAAGTGGGCACCAACTGATAATCAGGGAAAGTGAAACAGTGGTGAAGAGGGTCAAAGAACTGGAATAGCACTTTCATCATGTCTTCTTCAATGTTGGTGTTGACTAAGCTGAGCAGTCTACCATGTCTTTCACTGAAGGATGAGCTTTCCGGAATTCTTGAGGTGAGCTCCTTGAGTTGAGGAGAGATTCTCACAAGGTTGACTTGGATGGTTTTTCAGCGAGGAATTTCCATGACCTACAAAACAAGAACAAAGATGAAGATCCAAACCCTTGAAATGGTTAGTGAATGCATATGATGCTTCATGATGTTTATGATGTATGCACAAAACATATGTACAAGCAATTCACACCAAACCCTAGTTTCAGGCTTGCATGGGGGTTTCATAGGTAAGTACCCTCTTGAGTGTAGTTGGCTTAAAAACCTGTCCTATAAATAGTAACCGGGTTCTAAGGAGCTCAATATCATTGGATTGTTTTCATCGTTCATTGTTTTGGTTTAGCCACTTAACTAGAGACCAAAATATTCCAAGAAAACAACCCTCAATGAGTGTAGTATCGAGTATCTACCAACTTCGGACTGCACCAAAGCCGGTCATCTCACTACCCCTAATAAAAGGCCAAGATGGTCAAGTAAGGTTCTAGGTCATTAGTGCTTAGTGACATCACTCAGCGGCCCCGTACTCTCCTTGATTGAACTCAAGGGTTACCGGTACTCACAAATATGTCGCACTAATATAGTTATTGCTTCGACCGTGTCGGTATACCCCGCACAGTTTCCACAACGTATTGCTATCTATGAATGTTTCCCAAAATCCGGGTGTAGGATTGCAAACCCAAACAATAGAACCAAGATATAAAGCAATCAAAGCAAACAATTAGTCATGCAAGAGGGTGATCTAAGCCCTAAGGTTACTCCACTTTTAAAATTATCCCCAGCAGAGTCGCCAGTTCTGTGATACGGTGGGAGAATTGACTATGGTTTTGCGTTTATTTTCGCAAATGTTTCGGTTGAGCAAGAGTTGCCACCGACTTTTTATTTTATCCTAAGGAAAGGTTTAAAAAGCACAGCAAAAACCTTTGAGATTTTTCTTGGGTTCGGGGAGTAGATTATAGAAAGGGAAGGTATTAGCACCCTTTCTATCCATGGTTATCCATGGGCTCTTAGGTACTTGCTTAGATCAACTTGTCTTGGTTTTCAATTGTTTAAAATGGTGCTTTGTATGTGACTTTGAAAAGGTTTTGAAAAAGATGCCTTGTATAGGCTACCCTTGTAACAATTCTTTACTCGAATGTTTTACAAAAGGTGTTTGTCTTTTTGAAAAGATGTTTCAAGGTTTTTTGAAAGTTTGTTTTGAAAGTGTTTGTGAAGTGTGATTTGAAAATAGGCAAGTGTTTTCTTTTGCAAGTTGACAAGTACTTAAGAGCTATCTATCCTAAAGTTCTCAAAGATTTTTGTTATGTTTTAACCTTTTTAACAATTTTGTTCCACCATTGCATTTGGTGGACAATCTTGTATTAGGAGGTGAACGGGACGGGCGCGGGTCATCGTTTGGACCATAATTGCAATAGTGCTAAGTATCTTTGGGAAATTTCTCTTTGGAAGGGACTTTGATCATTTTAGGCAACTTTTCGAAAGCGTCATCGAGGGACTACGATCATTTGAATTGTATTTGTTTTGCCCAAAGAAACCTAACATACAATATGGCTCATTATTGAAGGCAACAAGTGGAATTCCCTAGGGGTGCAAGTGTGATATGTGTTATCCAATTTCATGCTTGTTTATCTTTAAATTAGGTCAAACTAATTTGGTTCCTTTTATTTGCATACAAACCCTAATTCTAACATGGTATGTTTAGAAAGCGTTTAAAGTGCGAAAAGTAAAATTCCTACACTATTACAACACAATATGGGAAGGGGGGTACAAATGTTCAAATGGGGGGATATTTAGACAAAGGAATTAAACCTAGCTATTACATCATTTTTGGAACATTTACAAGTAATTAATTGCATAAATTAAATGAAAAATAAAATAAAGATGCAAAATGCAAAAGAAGGTTTTATATGTATAATAATAAAAAAAGTATTATTTATGCCAAATAAAATAAAATAAAATAAAAGTATTATTTTTGGAGTTTTTGTATTTTAAGGGTAAAACCCTAATTTTGATTAAGTAATATATATATTATTTAATTTATACAAGTATTTGTTTATTATGTACAAAAATAAAATAAAAAGAAGTATATTTATAAAAAGTATATATTTTTTTTATGTCAAATATTAAAAAAAGATAAAAAAATATAGGTATTTTTGTATTTTAACCTAAATATACTAATGAATATATATATATATATATATATATATATATATATATATATATATATATATATATATATATATATATATATATATATATATATATATATATATATATATATATATATATATATATATATATATATATATATATATATATATATATATATATATATATATATATATATATATATATATATATATATATATATATATATATATATATATATATATATATATATATATATATATATATATATATATATATATATATATATATATATATATATATGTATTAATTTCTAAATATGTATTATATATAAAATAAAATAAAAATAATATTTAATATTTATAAAAAAAGGTATATTTTGCATAAAATATTTTCAAAAAGGAAAATGTAATAAAAATCAGAAAATAAAGTATATTTGCATTATTTTTCCTATCTATTCTAAATAATATATATATAGATATTTATGTACAAATGCTCCTATAAACAAATAAATACTTAAAAAATGCAAAAATGGTGTAAAAATGATTTTTCAAGTTTTAAACATTATTAGCAAAAATAAATGAGTCAGAAATAAAAAAGAAAGATCAAAAAATCATAAAATCAAACAAATGGGCTCAGGGGGGTATGAATCAAAAAATATGGTGTAAAAAGCAATACAGAAGCTGGCCCAGCCCATGAGGCTTCTTCTTCAACCTCTGCACAAAATTATTCAGAAAACGCGCGCAAGAACTCCCATTCGAATATCCTGATTCCTTGATCTTTTGCACAAACTTCCAACATAAGAAATGTTAAGCATTGAATCACGATTCCAAATATATAAAGAACAACTCCTAACTCTCAGAAATGAGAGAGAATTTTGACAATCCCAAATCATGACCTAACTTTTCTGCCATATTCAAACCTTAAATTCTCACAGCTCAAGCAAAAGAAATGAAAAGTAAAAGCATGTACAAGTTCAGTGGCATGAGTAGAACATTTCTTATTCACAAACCTAGAGCTAATGATGCCTGTACTAAGAGTTAGAAGTTCAAGAAAGTACCTGTTCAGTTGAAGTTCTATCTGGCAATGGAGGAGCTTTCAGTGCAAGGTGATGATTGGTATAGCTTCCTTGAGGTGTGGTGATGCTATTTCAATGCTTACTTTGTTTTGAAAGACCTTGAATCGAGCTATGGACCTTCAACTGCAAAACAAGAAAGCAAAAATGGTGGAACTGGTTAGAGGAGTTACAGGTCGTGTTTTAGGTTTTGGTTAGCTTGCATCGATGGTAGGGAATGAGTTTGAACAGGTTTGGGCAAGAGAGTATGAGAGGAATGAGAGATGGCACTCAAACTGCAGGCCCTGTTTTTGCAGTTTGAGAGTGATTATGGCAATGGAGAGGTATTGGAGGTCTTAGGGTCGTGTGTTAGCTCAGTTGGGATGTCTTGAATCTGTTTCCAAAGTTTGCTTAAGGGTTTGTAAGCTGATATGAAAGTTCTGTTGTGATATGGGATGTTTCTTAACACTTAAGCCAACAAAAGCCAAGTTGTATTCTAGGCAGGTAGAGGGCCCCTAATCATGCTGCAAAACTCCTTCTTGATCAGTGTGTTATGCTCATAATCTTGTGCCAATTAGATTTGATCTGTACTTGTTGGATTTTCAATTGGACATAAAGCTTGCTTTTGCAAAAATGGCCATTTTGCTTTTTCCATAAATGGATTAAACTTGTATGTAATGCTTGAACTCATAGAACAACACTTTAACACAATGAACATGCATTAAATTATTGAGAGTTGGATGGTTTAAGGACTTGTAATGTAGCACAAACTAAGATGACTTGAGAATGGCATAAGTCATGAACATGTACATGACCAATTCAAAAGTGAGTTTTTGCCATATTGTGAAATTCGATTCTCTCAAGTTATGAGGTTGTTTGATGAGTTCTTGGACATTTTGGAAATCTTGGAATGTGTACTACAATCCATCTTTGAAATGCAAATTGAAATTCCAAGTGGAAGTGTATGGAAAATGGCCTTGAAGTTAGGTAGAAAACCTTGCCAAAATAGGTTAAAATTTCACTAAGTTAAGAATGGTTTAGTACCCTTATTCCAAAAATTGTAACTTGAGATACAAGCCTCATTTGGGAAAACTTTGTGAATCAAAGTTGTAGATTATGCAACAAGCTACAACTTTCATGTTTTGACTTTTGTTTGAATCCAAATGAATCTTGGTGAGAAAGTGGGGCAAAGTTGGGAAAAAATTAGGGTTTTTCATAACTTAGAAAAATTCTAAGTTATGAAAAATTCTCATTTCAAACCCTAATTTGCAATTTTTGATTTCTTGGTGAACAAGTTTCATGATTTGGCATGTTTTGATGAAAAATGAATCTTGACCCTTGATTTTGACCAAAAAGTCAAAGTTTGACTTTTCAGTATACAGTCAAAATTGATCAATTGACTGGGAAATTCAACTGTCAATCTTGTGCATTTGGGATCTTTTGAATTTGTTGAGCATGTCAAGATAATTCCAT
This sequence comes from Vicia faba, assembly GCA_948472305.1. Lineage (NCBI taxonomy): Eukaryota > Viridiplantae > Streptophyta > Magnoliopsida > Fabales > Fabaceae > Vicia > Vicia faba. The sequence continues at coordinate 219,739,904 of OX451741.1, forward strand.
GGGGTCCTTGAGTCCATATGTGAGCTTGGTTTGCCATTGGCTAGGTCAAACAGTCAAAAATTGCCTTTGTGCAGTCAAAACCCTAAAAATGACCATTTTGCCCTTTTGGTGATCTGATCAAATTTCTTGTGGAAATGTGATCCAAACTTGATCAAATGGTCCATATGAGTTCATACTGTTGATGTGGATCAGTTTTCATGAGATTTGACTGTCAATTGGCCACAGTTGACTTTTTCCCCAATACAGTTGATTTCTAGGTCAACTGTCCAATTGACTGGGCAAAACTTGGAATCAAGACTTGAAACTTGATGTGGATAAACCTGGGAGTCCAATATGAAGCATGAAAGTCATCTTAGGCATTTTAGGTCAAAACATCTTTGTGCAAACACAAACCCTAATTTGGGCCAACAGTGCAAGGAGAAATCTTGAGCAGATGAAACCCTAACTGGATCTTGATCTCCAAGGACTTGGTGATGAGAAATGTTTGAGAAAATAGGAGGGAAAATTTTGGGGTACAACAACTGGAAAAATATATTATTGATCTAAATACTTTTATATATGAAAAGTTACTGATCTGGATTGGGCCTACATTTTCCCTACAAGCGAGAAGCCCAAAGACAACCCAAGTTAGGGACTGTGGGGCAACTCCTCATCCAACTGTTGGGGGATGTGGCCCACGACCTCTTGACAAACATCCCAAACTGCCCTTTGTGAATCTCGGGTCCATCCCTATTCTCGCGGAGCAGTTGACCAGGGGGGAGTCCACTTGCTGGACTTCATACACACGTAAACCCTGGCAGTTCCTGTTATTCGGCCTCCGCGTGGCCCAATAGTGGGGACCTTGGCCTAACACTGGGGGCTATAAATACCCTCTTTCACAAGAGGGTCAAGTATTCATTCACACGTCTCAAACTCTACTTGCTTGCTCATTCTGCTTCTCACTTTACCATCAAAGTGACTTGCAGATACCCCCCCCCCCCATCTCATTCAAGTTCAGCCTGAAGCCAGCTGTGACGGTCCAACTCTGATCCGGTAAGATCAGTGGCACCGTCTGTGGGAATCTAAGCTTCCCCATATTTTATTCACTTGAGACCAAAGCTAAACAATCCTCGACTGTCATGGCTGACTAGACTCCGGACAACCAGAACATTTGTGTCATCGACGTTAACAACAACATCATCGACAACAATGTCGGCCTCGACAACACTGGTATCGTCGGCCATAACATGGTCCCTGGCGTCAACATGCCCGGACCTTCTAACTATAGGGACGGGCCACTGCTTCATCTTCATAAATTCCTTCTCGACTTGAAGAAGATCGACCACCTCCCATGAACTATCCACCCATCCAATTTCACGAGGTCCCCGTCCCCGCCAGGACAGACGCCGCGACCAGGGTACTATTCGCGGCAATCAATCAAACCAACTATATAATCTTCGCCCAAGGAGAAAGACTGAGTGCGCTCGAGGATGATCGAAGGCCCCCGAGAAGACACATGAGACCCCAGTCTCCTCCCCCTCGACAAGTGGATGAACATCCCCAATCTCCCTCACGGAGACAGAATTGGGACATCTCTCGAAGCCCGTCTCCCCAACCACTCGGGCGACGACCCCCTTTGGAGAGGGAACAACTCGTCGATGCAGGAAGGCGCGACCATGGCCCCTCGCGGCAAGAACGGAGACCCCCCAGAGACAGGTACGGGGGAAACCATCAACGGTCATACCGCCCAAGGAACGCTCTGCGTGACCAGAGCCACCGTGACCGCCACTACATCAGATCTCCGTCTCGCTCTCCCGAACAGAGTGACGAGGACGACCCTTGCGGTCCCTTGTCACAAGCTATCATAGAGGTTCCCATTCCCCCGAGCATGGAGAAGCCTCCCCACTTAAAGAAGTGCGACGGCATCGCCGACCCGGTCGACCATCACTACAAGAAAATTAGTGTTTAACGACACAAAAATTGCGACAGTTATGTGATAACTGTCGTAATTGACATATAGCGACAGTGTTTACGACAGTTGACACCAACCGTCCCTAATATTTATTTTGCGACGGTATATTTAACCATCATAATATTATTATTACGACGGTAAAACAACCGTCGGCCCCCATTTAACACTTTTAACATTGATTTTTCACCAACAACTAGTCACGACGGTAAAATTAACCGTCCTAAAAGGCATATCACGACGGTAAAGCACCCGTCGCACCCTTAAACCTTTCACGACGGTAAAATTATCCGTCCTAAAATTCATTTCACGACGGTAAAACAACCGTCGCACCCAAAACCTTTAAAAATTCTCATGGGCACGACGGTAAAACACCCGTCGCGGTAAAACAATTTTTTTTTGAGATTTATATAAATTTGATTTTATATCCATCATTAACACATTCAAATATAACATGAAATTAAAATTTAGATTTACAAATTATGAACCCTAAAATATATTATCTAATGTCTAGTACTAAAAAAGATCTTAGATTATCAACACAATATCGCTATTTTTTTTTATTCTTTTACTTTCCCACTTTTTTTCAGCAACACAATATCATAATATCAACACAATATCATAATATTTTCAGCAACTAATATTTATTATTAAATTATAAACAAAATACAACAAATAAAAATATAAAAAAACAAAATAGGAGTAACAAACAAAATTGAAAGAGGATTAGGTTTTCTGAAAGAGCTTTTTATCCGATTGAAGCAAAGAACTACCGCCGGAAGTACGATGTTGCGCCTAGAATGGTGAAGCTTCCATTCTTCGAAATTATCCCTTTGTCCTCTTTGTCTTGATGCCACGCTTCCAAATCTGCCTTTGGTTTTCATCAATCCTCGTTCTTCCAAAATCTAATCAACAGTAGAAACCTTAGGAGCTTCAAGACGCAATTAAATGGCAGAGAAGGAGTTTCAGCAGGCGATTCCCGGGGCTTCATCCCTTTTCATCTAAGCAGACATTTCATTCCTTTTATCTACGCTCAAACGCAAACCCCAGCGAAGCAAGAATTGCATCTCGACACCATGAACGGATGGGAAGAAGAGTGTTAGACAACCGATCTCAACGGATTCAAAGACGGTTGTAAAGATGATTCTCGGCGACGAAAGATTCAAAGGTATCGTTACTTCTTCTTTCTTACTTGTTTTTCCATATCTTCTTTTATGAGTTCGGCGGAATCCGGTCGATTCTGTTTCTGTTTGCAGTTGATGAAAACGATCGATGACGCATAAAGGTTTAGGATGCGGATTGTTACTCTTCATGGTGAAGCGTCGAAGAAGATGCGTTGTCGATTCATTATGAGCCGCGGAGGAAACTGCCGAAAACCATTAACAATATCATCATCATCATGATAATTGATCAAGGTGACAAAGAAGTTCAAAACACATCATTGAACAAATATGCTTTGGCTTGTGCCCTTGTTGCTTCAATGGTTTCCATTGTCTCTGGCTATGGTAATATTATCACATTCTCTAATCTTTTTCACTTTTTTTTTAATTTCATTTCCCTATCCAACAAAATTGAAGAGAGGTTTTCTAATATATCTTATTATATTTTATGTAAAATGTAAGGTGTGTGACTACTAATTGACTATTCGTGAATTTAGTAGTCATGTATGTATTATTCAATCATTTATATCGAGTCATTTTTTTATAATAACTATTCTACATTGATGATTAATTTCAGATACCGGTGTTATGAGTGGAGCAATGATTTTCATAAAAGAGGATTTGGGAATCAGTGACACACAACAAGAAATTCTAGCAGGAATCTTAAATGTATGTGCATTAGTTGGATCCTTAACAGCTGGAAGAACTTCTGATGTCATTGGTCGTCGATACACAATCTTCTTAGCCTCTATACTCTTCATCATTGGTGCAATTCTAATGGGTTACGGTCCAAACTACGCTGTTATAATGTAGGCGTTTTGGGGGAAGGATGTAACCCGAAGCTATTCATTTACTGTGAAATAGTTACTTAAGAATTGTGTTTGTGTATTTCTGTTTATGCATTCTACTTTTTATGTCATGGTATCTCAAGTGCTGAATTCATTTGCAGCTTATTGATGTTGGCTTCTTTGTCTGTTTCAATTCCTTTCTGTCATTGTTAACTGTGATGCCAACAAGGGTGGTAATGATCGTTTGGAAGCTTCTGAAAACAAGGTTTGCCACCTTTCTTCATGATCTGTCATAATACTTTGATGTCATTCAGTGCACCTGTTAGGATTTAGATGATATACTTATCCCTTTGCATCTTTTTGTTTAGTTTAGAGTTTTCACTTGAGCTGTGAGCATTTAGTTCAATTTTGTATTCAATTTCCAAAATTGTATTAAATTTACGAAGGAAATTGAACATGGTTCGTTTTTGTTGACTCGTAAAAAGGATTTAGATTGGTTTAATGAGACAATCTACCCTGATTTTGTGTTTACCAAAAAAGTTGAATCTATCACATACTTAATGATATGGTCTGCTAATTCATGTGCTTTGATTTGTTGGCTCTTCTACTAATTCTCATGTTTAAAAAATTTGGTGGTGATTCATGATTTCAGTTTAATTATTTAATTTAATACTATCAACATGACCTCGTCATGCTCATGGCAGGAAGTTCAAGAGGCTGTCTCCAGTTGAATTGTCGGATTTTGGCTATTTTATTATTATGGCTTGTGGAATCACTGTTTTGCAGCAAATAGGTTTAGTTCCATATACATATTTCTGTTTTGAATTATCAGGTTGTTTCTTATGCTGAAATTGGTGTTATGCTCACCACTCCTAATTATTTGTTGTTTTAGATATCAGCTTCATATATCATATAATCCGTGGTCAAGCAACAATCAAACTGTATGTGATCTACAACGTCTTAGAGGTGAGCATAAATTAACCCTTATCCAAATTTTACTTAGTAATTTGCTCTCCTTTCATACCAAATATTTGGACTAACCCTATTATAGATATAGAGCAATAAGATTGTGACCAACATGATATATTCCGAAATATGAAAGAATGGAAGATAACTGAGCTGGCTTTGTGTTGATTTCAATAGGCTTTGTGTTGATTTCAATAGGCTTTGTGTTGATTTCTAACTCTCAAGTATCAATACTTCATTTCTTTCGTAATATAAACACTGACATAGCAGAGCTTTCATTCTTGTACAAGAAAGCATAAAGCTAATATAACTTAACTCAAGCTCATGAGAGCTTGTATAGAGTCTCCCTCATAATATAAAACACCTGTAGTGTAATCAACTATAACTGTTTTAGCTTCCTTGTAACTAGCTGCTTGACAGCCGTCAGTCAGTTAACCACCCTTCACTCATTTCAATCAATTTTCACTTGGAATCACTCTTGTTAGATTAGTCAGTTGGTTATTGCATTAGTTAGCTTTTAGACATGTGCTAGAGTTAAGCTTGCCAGCTGTAGCCAGCTGTTGTAACTGACATAAGAGAGTTAGTTATGGTTAGCTGTACCTATATAAATATTAAAGTATTTGATGAGTGCATGCCGAGTGTGCCCTGTTTGGTGGAATAGTCCTTACGATGATGTGCATGTCTAGTTATTGTGAAATTGATTGATTGAAACTTAGCTTATAATCATTCTTAGTTTTGCTTTTGCATTATCGGCCTTTTTTTCACTTTCCTGTATTTGCTAAGGTGATGTATTTTTACTGTGATAATATCAAACAATTTTTTTTGTATAGCTGTTTACTCCATCACCTACCATAGCTGAGCTTTGAGATATGACATGCTACACATTATCATGACAGCTTGGTGCTTGTTATTTTGCCACTTGTCATTCAGCAGAAGTTTTGATTACACAGTCTTAACATGCCACATATGTAATGTTATATACTTCTGAAATTGTCCTGAGAAATTTGTTTTTACCTACTTACTGTTTTTGGAGGAGTGTGTCCTTTAACCTGATTTATATCATGACAAATATTTTCTCTTGGCTATCATGGCAACCAGATTTTAATATTTAATTGGATCGCAATAGCTGCATCTTTTCTATTTTGGCTTAGTCAACTTATTCTGATATGATTCTGGTTATTATTATTTTTTCCTATTTACTTATTTTTGTATGCTGTGCTTTTATAGCCTATCAGGTCATCAACAGGTGGTTTTGGCCAGCAGGCTTACCGTCCACCTAGAGGATCTGGTGGTCCACCTCAATGGGGTCAGCGAAGCTCACATTATGGCCATCAGCAATCATATGACTATCAACACCGCGGGCCATATCCTTCTCACAATCAATCATATGCTCCTACTCCTTATGGAAATTATCCTCAACATATGGCTCCAAGGAGCAGCTATGGTTCTGGTTGGGAGCAAAGGCCTCACCAGAGTATACAGGGGCCACCCTCACATAATGGTGGTTATGATTATTATGGCGGACAAGGGGGTCATTCATCTGAGGCTCCATCATCTGCCCAACATCCCAGTTCAGTTCCCCAACATGGTACCGGACCTTCTCCTTTACCCTCCATGGGCCCATCCCCAGCACAGATGAATTACAATTATGGACAGCCTCAGGGCCAGGATTATGGACATCAGACACCTTATCAGCAGGCAGGACATCCTCAACAAGGTTATGGACAAGGTTATCAGACACCTCAAGGCCAAATGTTTTGCTATAGTTCATCATAAATACTTGACTGGTCTTATAGGGTATTGTGATGATGGCACCTAACAAATGACAATTTTAATGTTTGTTGTTTTATTTACACTACTACACATGTGAGTGAAATATTTGTAGTAAGTGTTATTGAAATTCGAGTCTTTTCGTTTAATTTGTATCAGTTATAACATAGGAACTCTAATCGCTAGATTTGGCCTTTATCAAGGTTACAGATTCAATTTTGCGCTGCTTACATTTTCATCGGGGTTGTTTGCATTCTTCTTTATTTTGTAAGTGATTATTGCTCACATTTTTTTTAAATACATGCTTTCAATTATTATTGTTTATGTTAACCTGTATGACAGTGATTGAGTTTCATGGTTGATGTTAATATTACATGAAGGAGTATGAGTACATTGCATAACAACTAATTGCTTGCTTCTATTCCTCCAAGCTGGAGCTTCATCGATCAATTCAAATAATATAAAAATATAATATAATAGTAAAATATTATAGTAAAATAATAATTTAAATATAATAGTAAAATATTATAGTAAAATAATATTATATTTAAAATTATTTTATTAAATAATAATTTAAATAAAAATATTATTTGAAATTTATAAATTAGATTACGACGGTTAAAGTCAAATTCACGACGGTATATAACCGTCGCAAACAACAACAACAAAAAATAAAGTCAAGTTCACGACGGTATATAACCGTCGCAAACAACAACAACAAAAAATAAAGTCAAGTTCACGACGGTATATAACCGTCGCAAACAACAACAAAAACAAAAAATAAAGTCAAATTCACGACGGTATATAACCGTCGCCATCTGTTGTGCGTGACAGTTTTTGCAACCGTCGCGAATTAGGCTGGGGACGCACGATTCTGCGACGGTACTTCTACCGTCGTAGATTGTAAATTGCGACGGTTTTAACCGTCGTAATCAGCCAAAATAACCGTCCCAATCTATCATTTTTCTTGTAGTGCATATAGACGGGTTCGAAGCCATGTTGCACTACAACAACATTGGGGGATCAATCAAGTGTCAGTTGTTCCCCACGACTATGAGGAAAGCGGCTATGGACTGGTACAAAGGTCTCTCCCTAGGGTCAATTACCTCTTGGTGAAACCCGAAGAACCAATTTGTTAGCTTATTCACTACTTCGCGACGTCACCTGAAGACCAAAGCAGCGCTCGAGGCCATCGTCCAGCGACATGATGAGACCTTGAGAGAATTCATTGACCGCTTCAATCGGGAATCCATCCAGGTCCCCTGCACGGACCATATAAAGAGGTACTTGCTCGAGAGAGGGCTCCTCCCAGGCACCGAATTCAGAAAATCCGTAGGCATTGAACCACCCCGGACATTCGATGCCCTCCTCGAGAAGGCCAGGGCCTATATGGACTACGAGGAGAGAGAAGCGGCCAACAGAGCCCGAGATCCCAGGAACCGTGGATCCAGCAGCAATCTGCGACAAGACATCGCCCTCCTCGACGAACTGGCGATAAGAGAAGGGACGATAAACCCCGAGATGCCCGGGAATAAAGGGGTCCCTCGGGGAGGTTCACCGAATACACTCCACTAATGGCTTCCCACGAGCACATCTTAGCGGAGTGCGCAAGTACAGACTTCAAGGACGGAAGCGTCAAGCATCCCCACCCCGCTCCTGCCAAACTCGGGGTAGACCGAAGCAAATACTGTGAGTACCACCGGAGCCACGAGCACTTGACCGAATACTGCGTCCACCTCAAAGACGCCATCGAGACCCTCATAAAAGGGGGAAGACTTGCATAATATCGACGAAACAACGCTCCTCGTCGGGATGCCTGTGAGACGAGAGAAGTAGAAGAGGATGCCCGACCATCTGACGAGTCGGTTCCCATCCAAACCGCATTCTCCGTCACAAGACCCGAGGACTTCTACGTCCCCGAACATCTGCAAGAGCCTCTGTCTACGCATAGCAGGTGGGAAAACTTCCCCTCCGCCATGGTCATCAATGGTGGAGGGTTTAATGACTTGAACATAAACTCAGCTAAGAGAAAGCTGGATGAGCTTGTCGACACGGCTCCCCCGCAAATGGTGACCTTCGAAAGGGTGAAAGGAAGATCAGAGCCGATCACCTTTTACCTCGATGAAATCCCCGGAAGGGCCTCCAATTCGGCCATCCCTCTGCTGATAAGGGCAAGAATGGCCAACTTCGGTGTACATCGCATCCTCGTCGACGAGGGAAGTTTTGTCGACGTGATGTACAACCAGCTGTTCGGAACCCTGCAGCTTGATGACTCTCACCTTTCACCATACGTGGGGTCAGACTTGCAAGGCTTTAACGGCTCGACGTACAAGCCGTGGGGGTACGTCGAGCTTATGCTTACATTCGACGAGGATGCCGCTACAAGGCAGGTCAAGGTGCGCTTCCTTGTCATCGACTGCCTGTCCCTCCATAACTGCATTCTCGGAAGGCTGACACTGGAAGAGATGATCACGGTGCCCTCCACCGTCCACTTAAAGATGAAGTTCTACCCCAAGAGGGCTCGGGTCGCCACTATTCAAGGAGATATGACAGTTTCCAGAAGGTGCTTCAACGCGGCATCCAAGGGACACAACACAGTCGACACCAGCACACGGCCCGTCAAGAAAGCTGCAACTGCACGATTAGATCCTCAACAGTTAGAGCCCGTCAAAGTAGAAGAATAGAGGGCCCCTCCAAAGGTCGACTCGATCTCTCTGGACACTCGTTTCGACCAGGACTAGCCCCCCAGCGGCGAGCAAGTCTACCTCCGGCCAATTCTAGACGGGGACTTTGAGCTCGTCCCCCTCGGTGAAGACTAAAGCAGAGGAGTGACGATTGGCACCCGACTCCCCGACTTGGCAAGAAAGCAGATCAATGATTGCTTTAGGGAAAATGCAGATCTGTTTGCATAGAGTGTTGCGGAGATGCCCGGTCTCGACCCTGAGGTTGCCTGCCATTAACTCGCCATTGATCCAACCGCTAAGGCAGTAGTACAACATAGACGTAGGTAGTCTCTGGAGAAAGCGGAGGCTGTTGAAAAAGTTGTAAAAGACCTCCTAGAGGAAAATTTTATTTCTGAAGCCCGGTATTCAACCTGACTGTCAAATGTTGTACTTGTTAAGAAAAATAATGGAAAATGGCGAATGTGCGTTGACTACACCGATCTTAATCGGGCATGCCCCAAAGATGTGTTCCCTTTACCTAATATTGATATGTTGGTCGACAACTCAGTCGACTATAAAATTATGTAGTTTATGGATGCTTATTAGGGCTATAACCAAATCCCTATGGCAATAGGCAATAAACATTGCACCACTTTCATGACTAGCTCGGGTGTGATACGGTGGGAAGAACTGACTGTTTTTTGGAATGTTGGTTTGTGTTTTGCGTTTGTTTTCGCAAAATGTCGTGGTAAGCAAGAGTCGCCACCGACTTTTATTTCATCCAACAAGGAAAGGAAAAAAGCACAGAAAAATTCCTTTTTCGAGATATTTCTCGGGTTCGGGGGGTAGATTATAGAAAGGGAAGGTATTAGCACCCTTTCTATCCATGGTTATCCACGGGCTCTTAGGTACTTGCTCATATTGTTTTCAAAATATTGCTTTCTTTGTGCTTGTGGGTTTGAAAAAGTTTTTTGTTTGGAAACTTCGATTTAACTCTTGCTTCTGTCCTCAAGAGCGTATGAAGTGTTTTTGAAAACTTTGTTCGAAAAGTGTAAGTGTGAAGAGTTTTTGTTTTTTAAAAAGAGCAAGTATCTAAGAACCATCTACCTACTCGAAAAAGGAATCGTTCTATGCTATCTTCCTTTAGACAATGCTATCCTACTATTGATGAGTAGGTAGCATCATCGTTGGAGTTTAAGGGTCAATTCGAATTAGGGACTTACGGTCACTAAAGCAATGTTAGGACGCCTTAGTGGTAACCCTAACGTCTTAGATCATTTATTTGAGGCAATGATATCTGAGGCAACCGTTTCGAGGCGACTATGATCTTTAGACAAAAGGACGACCTCTAAAGTGACCTATACTCAATAACCATGTACGAAGGCAACCAAGTGGGGTGTACCCTAAGAGTGCGCATGTGCGAGTGTGTCGTTTTCAGTTATTTTTATCTTTGTACATGTTAAGGGTGATCTAAGTTGATTTTAAGTTAAAACATTCAGTCTTGTCATGTCATCATATTATCAAACATCTAGCAGTTATATTTTGCGGAAAATAAAAGTGCGGAAATTAAATTACAAGGCGTCGGGTATTTACATCGCCAAAGACAAACCCTTTAAAAATAAATAAAGCGATAAAAAATAAATAAAAGTCCTATTAACTATTACAAACCGGAGGCAAGTACATTATTGGATAAAATAAATAAATCGCGTGCGGGAAATTAAATCGAGCACAAGTTAGGGTTTTGACCCTTTTTGTTAAAGAAAAGATCTTTTTTTGGTTTTTATTTTATTTTAAGAAAGAAATTTCCTAAATTAATTACTAAATTAATAAATTAATTAATTAATTAAAAAAATAAACTATTTTTGGATTATTTTTTTTTGTTATTTTAAGAAAGAGAATAAAAATTAATTGAATTAATAAAAACCTAATTAAGTCTAGTTAAATTTCAATTAATTACAAAAAATATTAAAGTTATTCTAATTAAAACCCTAAATCAATTTAATTAGTGCTTGTTAATAAATAAAAAATTGATTGGATTAAATATAAAAATATTTTTGTGATTTTTTTTTATAAAGAAAAGAATTTTTGATTGGTTAGTAAATAATAAAAATAATTAAAACAAATTAAAAATAAATAAACAAAAGAATTATGAGAGAGGAGTATGGGCCTATCTCCATGGTGTGAATAGCAATGTTGAGGCCCAAATGTAGGTGGCCTTGTTTGACTTTTTGGATTCCATGCGCACACTTGGACTTTGCCTATGGTGGTCCTTCAGATCTTGGCCACCAGATCTGGCCTTTGGCCATCTGGCCATTGGATATGTGAATGTGTATGGTGAACTGCACGCTTGGATGTACATGTGATCACCTGAAAAATAAAATTATCAAAGAAGTGGAGGACCTGAGATTCGAACCCAGGTCCTGATGATCATTGAATGTGCCCCTTGCCACTACGCTGCTTTGTTTTGTTTGTTAATAATATACACATAAAACATAATATATTAAAACAAGTCAATGGCCAGAACAAAAAATAAAAATGCGCGCATGGTTTGAATGAAGCAATGGTTGAATGCCACGTATTGTCTTCAACCTTCGTCCGTGGCTAAAACCCTGTAAAACCTATAGCTACGGACACAGGCCGTCACTACAAGTCGTGCATACTCCAAAATCCGTTGTAAGCCATGAAATGAATTCTAAGGGTGTGGTTGTGCTCGTCTCATCATCTCGGTCACAACCATACCCTTCTTAATGGCCAATTATTCTTGAAATAGAAACACCCAAAAATATCCACGAAACCCTAGCTATGGCATTTTGCAGTATAGGTCAGATAAACAAAATTAAATAATGCCAAAAGCTTGGAAATGTTATGAGGATCACAAATATGTCAATGATTTGTTCAAATGATGCAAGAATAGAGAGTTATGATTTCAAGTACAGAGCTAGGTAACGAGGGACTTACATCGCGTTTGAGCGTATGACCGACCTTGCTTTTGATCCAGGAAGATTGAGTGGTCACCCAAGAAACGATTGGGATAGGTTTTGGCTTCTGAAAACGCCTCTAGCTATGATTTCGAATTCAAGCTTTTTGTCAATTTTTTCAAACTTTGTTCTGCCTCTTCTTGCAGCCTTCAACCCTTATTTCGATTCCTTTGGCTTGTTTATGTAGTATGGAATGTATTAGGGTAACAATTATGGCTTGAATCTTCTCATATCAATGCTTTGGGATTTGATTTGATTCACCCTTTAAACCTTTCCAAATTTGCCAAATATCCATCTTTTTGTACATGATATGGTGTGATCCGAATTTGATGATGCTAATGATGATGATTAAAGCCTGAATCAACAAAAGAATCTCATGTAATCAAAGTTTTGGATTTTGTATGATTTAATTTGATTTAAAATGAATAAATTCAAATAAAAATCAAATAAAATAATAAAAATATAATATGGGCTCATGGGTGAAGCTAGGACACGTGGACAATGATGCAAGCTCAAATCAAGTGGAAAAGAATGGGCCCATTTGACAAAATTTGAAGTTTTGGGGATAGTTGACTTTTGGCAATTTTGCAAAAATGTCCAACTTCAACAATTCATAACTTCTTCAATTTTGAACTTTTGGAAGTGTTCTTGGACTTTTTAGAAAGCTTGAGATGTCCTATAACCAACCCTTTTGGTCTCATCTCATTTTGATATTCCATGATCAAGTTATAATCTTTGGAAAAAAGGTGTTTTTGTTGACTTTAAAAAATGACCTATAATGTCCAAATTTGTAACTTTTTGTGAGTGAATTTATTGATCTTGGGGTATGAAGATGGATTATGGGAAATTGCATCATCTTCAAAATGATCTTTGGATTGGTCATTTCTCATAAAGTAATAGAAATTTATGCTTGGTCAAAGTTGAGTTGACTTTTCCTACAACACCCTAATTTAGCAACTTTTGAGTTTTGATGAATTTTGAGCAAATCCTTGATGAATCATGATAAACCCTTGATCAAATGATGAAATATCCTTCAAAATGAGAATGTTGACAAAAAATCTTGAAGTTTGACTGTTTATAGGTCACAGTTGACTTTTGCCCTAGCACAATCAATTTTTGGACCTTTTGAGCAATTGACTGAGCAAACTTCCTCTGCAAGGCTTGAAATTTGGCATGGATGACCTTGAGAACATATTAGGACATTAGGGAAAACTTGAGGTCATTTGGATTCAAAGGTCTTGATGCAACACAAAACCCTAATTTGGGGTTGACTGCCTTAGGAGATAGCTTGTCTGACCCACTCTTGAGCAACCTTGAGCCACTTGGAGATTTTTCTTGAAATTTCTTGAGGAACATGAGAGGGCAAATTTTGGGGTACAACAGCTGCCCCTGTTCAATCTTCTTAAACCTGAGGATGTAGATTGGCTTTCGTGCCTTTCGTGATCCGAAGGTAGAAGATGATTGAACACTAGAGTGCCTAGAAATTTGCACTCGCATGATGTGGTATCAGCCTTGTGATGTCGGGAATAGGCTTACAGATTCCATTTGGAGGTTGTTGGCGGGAGGATGGGCTTAAAGATGCCATCTGAAGGAGTGTCGATCGCATAAGAGATTCCTTAGCGAGAGCTTGTATACCTGTTGTTATAGAAGATTCCGCTGGGGAAGTCTGATCTTTGTTGAGATTTAGGGGCTTGCCTGTACTTCAACTGAGAGAATACCTCTTCCGAGCTTTAAGAACTTGTTTGTAATTCAACTGGGGGAAATCTGTCGAGATTTAGAACCTTATCTGTAATTCAACCAAGGATAATTCAGTTGAGATTTAAGAACTCGTCCACACTTCGACGGAGGAAAATTATCGAGATTGAGAACCTTATTTGTAATTCAAACGAGAATAATTCAGTTGAGATTTAAGAACCAGTCAGGTCTTCGACTGAGGGAAACATCTTCATCAAGATCTAGGACTGTCTGTTTACTTCAACAGAGAATAATTCTATTGAGATTTAAGAACTCGTCCACACTTCGACGGAGGAAAATTGTCGAGATTGAGAACCTTATCTGTAATTCAACCGAGAATAATTCAGTTGAGATTTAAGAACCGGTCAGGTCTTCGATTGAGGGAAACATCTTCATCAAGATCTAGGATTGTCTGTTTACTTCAACAGAGAATAATTCTGTTGAGATTTAAGAACTCGTCCACACTTTGATGGATGAAAATTGTCGAGATTGAGAACCTTATCTGTAATTCAACCGAGAATAATTCAGTTGGGATTTAAGAACCGGTCAGGTCTTCGACTGAGGGAAACATCTTCATCAAGATCTAGGACTGTCTGTTTACTTCAACAGAGAATAATTCTATTGAGATTTAAGAACTCGTCCACACTTCGACGGAGGAAAATTGTCGAGATTGAGAACCTTATCTGTAATTCAACCGAGAATAATTCAGTTGAGATTTAAGAACCGGTCAGGTCTTCGACTGAGGGAAACATCTTCATCAAGATCTAGGACTGTCTGTTTACTTCAACAGAGAATAATTTTGTTGAGATTTAAGAACTCATTCACACTTCGACGGAGGAAAATTGTCGAGATTGAGAACCTTATCTGTAATTCAACCGAGAATAATTCAGTTGAGATTTAAGAACCGGTCAGGTCTTCGACTGAGGGAAACATCTTCATCAAGATCTAGGACTATCTATTTACTTCAACAGAGAATAATTCTGTTGAGATTTAAGAACTCGTCCACACTTCGACGGAGGAAAATTGTCGACATTGAGAACCTTATCTGTAATTCAACCGAGGATAATTCAGTTGAGATTTAAGAACTGGTCAGGTCTTTGACTGAGGGAAACATCTTCATCAAGATCTAGGACTGTCTATTTACTTCAATGGAGAATAATTCTGTTGAGATTTAAGAACTCGTCCACACTTCGACGGAGGAAAATTGTCGAGATTGAGAACCTTATCTGTAATTCAATCGAGAATAATTCAGTTGAGATTTAAGAACCGGTCAGGTCTTCGACATAGCTGAGAACTTAATTGCATCCTTCCTAAAAGGTAAAGGTCAATCGTATGCAATGCATGATATATATCAGGCAATGATGTTCTCAAAATAAATGAGATTGTGTTGTATGATGCGTATATGCATGTGTCATGATGTATGGAAATGTGATGTTTTTTAGCTGGGGAAAATAAATCCCGGATAGCTGCTGGAGAAAAGAGTTGAATTCTTCGTTTCCGCTGGGGATAGTGGATGAAGATGTTGTGAGAATAAACCTGCGGGAGAGGATAACTCCGTTGGGGAATAAACTGATGAGGAGATTACTCTGCGGGGAAGAGATGCTCTGCTAAGGATTACACCGATAACTTCCGCTGGGGATGGATTACCGTTGCTGGTGATACTGGATCCTACTGGGGATTTGAATTCTATTTGTGAAAGGAAAGAACTCCGCTGGGAATGATCTTTCAGTTGCGACTTTACTGGGGATGACCTTTCAGACTCTTATGGGGATAATCCCTTGAGCTTTGTTGGGGATAATCTTCCAAAGTCTACTGGGGATAATCCTTTGAGCTTTGCTGGGGATAATCTTCCAAAGTCTATTGGGGATGATTCTCCAAACTCCACTGGGGAAGTTCTTTCAGACTGCGCTGGGAAAAATTCCAGACTCCACTGGGGATATCTTGTACTCTGCCGGGGAATATTCTTATACTCCACTAGGGAATATTAAGACTATCGGGGATATTAAACCTTTTCAGTGTCGATGGTAGGTAAACTCTGCTTTGGGAGAATATTACTGATTCATTCACAGTTGCAAGTCTTAGCTGGGGAGAGCTATCATTATTGTCTTACTCTGTGGGGAGTGAAAGCACCTTGGCCATATTCTTCAGCTGAATCTACCTTGGTACCTGGTGGACAGAGCAACTGTAGAGTTTGGACAATTTTATTGCCCCTGTTTCTGATATTACCAGTAATCGTCTTTTGTTTCGCATGTAAATATTTATGAGCAGCAATTAATGTCAAATGCATATATCAAAAATGAACATTGGACGCTCTTTGCAAAACAAAACAGAAAAAGGAAAAACAGTTTGAAATTTCTTTGAAAATGAATTGTATTGATTTTGAAGTTTGGCCTATAAATAGGCGTTTTTGTACAAGAGGATGACGTCCTAGTAAGAGAACGCCGCCGAACAAATAGATTTTACACAATTTGTGAAAAACTAAACAAACCAGCTATGTGAATAATTCCACTGGGTTCCAACTCTGCTATTGCCTTTATGTCCTCGAGCATCTCATCACTTTTCTACTTGGTTGAAGGTAGATCAGATTGATTAGTGTCGTCTGAGCTTGATAGTCGATACTGAATACTAGATGTAAGGTGATCCGATGAGATATAGTGTTACGCTTTAATCCCTAACTTTTGCCTGGACCGCCCTTTCGGGTTTTCAGTCCACCGGGATACCCTTTTTTTCCCAAGCCGCCTTTCCAGGTTTTCGACTTGTCAGGTGTACAGATTTTTCATTTTCATCCCTTATTTTTGCCCGAACCCTTTTGGTTCGCCAGGAAGACCTTATTTTTTCCTAGGCCAGTCGACCTAGCGGGTCGTTGATTATGCGTAGTATCTTTTCACTATGTTTGCATTGATGGGGTGAGGAAGGTCGTCACCATCCATGGTGGTTAGAATCATAGCTCCTCCTGAGAAAATATTCTTAACCACAAATGGCCCTTCGTAAGTAGGAGTCCATTTGCCCCTGGGATCACCTTGTGGCAGTATGATGCGCTTGATAACCAGGTCCCCAACTTGATACTCTTGTCGTCTGACTTTCTTGTTAAATGCCTTGATCATTCGCTTTTGATACGTTTGACCATGACAAATAGCAGTAAGTCTATTTTCGTCGATTAAGTTCAGATGATCAAGACGGGTCTGAATCCAGTCATCTTCACTTAAACCTGCATCCTTCATAATCCAAAGAGAGGGTATCTAAACTTCAATGGGAAAGACTTCCTCCATGCCGTAAACCAAGGAATATGGTGTTGCCCTGTGGACGTCCACGCTGAGGTACGATACCCATGAAGAACAAATGGTAACATCTCGTGTCAGTCTTTGTATGTCACTGTCATCTTCTGCACAATCTTCTTAATGTTCTTATTAGCCGCTTCAACAGCCCCATTCATCTTCGGCCGGTAAGGAGAAGAGTTGTGATGCTGTATCTTGAACTGTTGGCAGAGCTCGGTGATCATCTTATTGTTGAGATTCGTACCATTGTCCGTAATGATCCTCTCTGGTACGTCGTATCGACAGATAAAATTGTGCCGAATGAACCGTGCCACGACGTTCTTGGTTACAGTAGCAAAGGAAGCTGCTTCAACCCACTTTGTAAAGTAATCAATAGCTACCAGGATGAAACGATGCCCGTTGGATGTTGTTGGTCTGATCTTGCCGATCATATCAATGCCCCACATTGCAAAAGGCCACGGAGTTGTCAGGACGTCCACCTCTTTTGGTATCAAAAAGGGTAGTATGAGCCAACATGTACTATCTCAACCGGTGAGCAGCCCATGCCAAAGCGTAGCAAGTTCTCTCGAGCAGTGAGTATTGGGTCTCACAGTCGGTAAACTTTTTGCTAAAGCAGTAAATAGCATGCTCTTTTCGGCCAAATTCGTCATGTTGCCCCAGCACACACCTCTTTGTATTATCCAACACTTTTGAGTATAAGATTAATGGTCTTCCTTCAACTGGAGGCATCAGAATTGGTGGCTTGGAGGTGGTAAACCCCTCTCTTCTTGAAGCAGTAGTCTAACAAGTTCCCCGGGCACTTCACAATCACCCTTACCTTCGTCCTAGGCTTGGTTGATCGGACTTTTGAAATCATAACCGGCAGTAGCAGAGTCGTTATCAGTGGGATCCAGAGTGGATGTAGATCATGATACGTGAGTGTGTGTAAAATAGTTGTTTTGCAATATATAATAAAAGAAAAACAAGGAGCGCAAAATTTGAAATGCAAGAAACGTCCAATGCTTTTATTAATGATATATGTAGATGACACACATAAAGCCCTCACAAATGAATCCACGGTGCCCCGGGTAAGACACCGGGCTGTAAAGTTTAAAACATTTTCTGTTACAAATTCAAAACAAAAGTCTCATTACTGGGTAACAAAAGAAATTGGGATGAAGTCCTTTGCTGTCCAGTTGCTTAGTCCATCATCAGTAGTTAGGTAAATCCAACTGTCAAACTCAGACTCTTCAACATCGTCTTCAATGGCGTTCACTCCTGAATTGCTGATAAACAGAGGAGGTCTTCCGATTCGTGCACTCCGAACAGCCCTTTAAGCTTCTGCAGTGAAACCCAAACCAAACTTGTTAGTCTTTTGTGCAAAATCAAGGAGTTGGCCCCAATTTGCACACCCACCTTTCTCGACAACAGCCCGGGCATCCTTGAAGGAAGCCATCTTCATTGGAGGATCTTCAACAACAGTTTCAGTTTATGTCAGCGTCTGGGGAACCTCTTCAAAATGTTGAAACGGGGTCTCAATGAACTCCTCATCCATCTCTACATATCGGAAAGAGTTGAGGTGGCTCACCATGTACTCCTCTTCTCCTTGCACTGTCACAATTTTCCCTTTCACCGGGTACTTTAG
Source organism: Vicia faba (assembly GCA_948472305.1). Lineage (NCBI taxonomy): Eukaryota > Viridiplantae > Streptophyta > Magnoliopsida > Fabales > Fabaceae > Vicia > Vicia faba. The sequence continues at coordinate 219,758,810 of OX451741.1, forward strand.
CTTCTGGTGGAGCGTAGACGTCACTGCCCCAGCTTTGTGGATCCATGGACGACCCAGCAAACATGAATAAGATGGCCGAATGTCCATCACATAGAATATAGAGGTGAAAACCTGAGAACCAACCTTAATCGGAATATCCACTTCTCCATGCACCATCCTCTTAGACCCATCAAAGGCCCTAACGATAATGTTGCTTGGTTTCATCTCCAACCCTTCACAGTCCAACCGGTCTAGAGCTTTCTTAGGCAAAACGTTCAATGAGGAACCAGTATCCACCAATACATGAGCAAGAGTAGTGCCCCTGCATTCAATGGAGACATGCAGGGCATCATTGTGATTCTTCCCCTTAACAGTCAAGTCGGCGTCAGAGAAACCCAACCCATTATCAGCAGTCAAACTAGCTACGCAATCTTTAAACTGATCAGCTGTTGTTTCTTGCGGTACGTGTGCGGTCTTTAGGAAAGCAATCAGAGCCTTGGCATGGGCTTCTGAGCATAGAAACAATGACAACATAGAGATTTTGGATAGGGTTTGCCCCAGCTGCTCGACTACATTGTAGTCGCTCTTTTTGATGATCTTCAGAATTTCCTCCATCTCTTGTCTAGAGGCTTCCACAGTAATCGTCTTCGATGCCTCCGTCTGGGAAGGCTCATCAGTGGTCCCTTTGCCCCGAGCATCAGAGGACTCGGCAACAGGGGTAAGAATGGGAACTTGAACAGGAACCGTAGTGAGTACATTAGCAGGTGTAATAACAACAGGCTTCTGGACAGTTGTATGAGAGATCTCAGGGGAGAAAAGTCTTCCACTGCGGGTGACTTTGGCAGGTCCAACAATATTCCTAACGTCAGTATCAGCGTCCAAATCTTGCTTAACTCCATGATAGTAAACATCAGCCCCGTAATGCCAAGGGACAGCTTTATTGGATGAATAGGGGATAGGCCCAGGAATGGTGATGATCAATGGTGCGATTCTTGGAACATATGTAATTCTAACAGGCTTTCTCGAGGAAGCCTTGGAAGAATTGTCGAAAATGGTGATTATAGCAACTTCTTCAGTAGGAACAACAATCTTCTCAAATAGAATTTCTTTATTATCCATCAAGCGTTGGACACCTGACTTCAAAAGATGGTAACCGGTAGGTAGGACGGAACACATATGGCAACCTTCGTCACAACCCATAAATAAACCGGCTAACAAGAGGTTCTTCTTCACGGTCATCAAGGGAGTAACAATGTCTCTCACAGAAACCACAAATGAGTCTTCATCTATAGAATTCACTCCATGCTTGGGCATAGGAGCAGTCACAACATTAGGTCTTTCAGGTGCTTCAAACTTAATCTCCTTAGCATCAATTAAGTCTTGTACCTTATTCTTCAAGACCCAGCAGTCATCCGTATCATGCCCCGGGCTATCAGAGTGAAAAGCACAGCGGGCATTAGGGTTGTACTTCGGTGATGTTGTATTTGGATTCTTCGGGGCTTCCCTTGGAATCACTAGATTGGTTTTCAATAACTGTGGCAGAATCTGAGATAAAGTCATGTTGAGCTGAGTGAATTACCTTCGCGGTATCTCGGCTCTTGACTGATTATTGCGCTGAGGTGCAACAACAGGTCTTGAAATAACAACCGCATTAACAGCTTGGCGGTGTTCAGGTCTATTCTGACTTTTTAAATTGTAAACAACACTCGACTCCTTCTTAAAAGGCTTCTTCTCGGTGCTTGATGAAGCACCCTTCTGTATTTTACCAGATTTGATACCGGCCTCAATCCTTTCCCCGGTCATAATCAGCTTTGTAAACCCGGATGACGAACTTCCAATCAGATGGTTGAAATACGAACCAGACAAGGTCCCCAGAAACATGTCCACTAGCTCCCTATCAGCCAAGGGTGGTTGCACCCTTCCGGCGAGGTCCCTCCACTTCTGAGCATAATCTTTGAAACCTTCGCCCGCACCCATTGAAATACCCTGGAGTTGGGTAAGTGTAGGAGCGAGGTCAGCATTATATTGGTACTGCTTGTAGAAAGCAGCGGCCAAATCTTCCCAATTACGGATACTGGCTCCTTCTAACTGGTAAAACCATTCAAGCTGAGTCCCTGAAAGACTGTCTTGAAAGAAGTGGATCCATAGGTTCTTGTCAGTGGTGTATGGCTGAATCTTCCTTACATACGACCGAAGATGCAGTTTAGGGAAAGAAACTCTGTCGTACTTAGCAAAGGCTGGTGCTTTGAACTTGTGGGGAATCACCACCCCAGATGACAGACCTAAATCACCAAAGTCCAAACCAGGCACTTTTTGAACTTCCATCGCACTCAACCGGTCTTCCAGTTGTCTGTATCTATCCTCGGCCGGAGGATACTGGTCTTCGTCAAAGTCAGTCTCATTGTCTGTAACCACGGGGCTAGGAGCCTTCCTTTCTTCCTGATTATTTCCCCCTCCAGATGAGTGGGTCAAATCAACCTCTTCCCGCAAATCATTTCCGAATCTGCGACCCATATTAAATACGATTGTCTTCTTCTTCTTCTTCTCTTTCAGAATAAGGGCCTTCAGATCTTGCTGACCCTTAGCCAGGTTCATGACCAATTCTTGGAACTGGGCATTTTGAGCCCGTAGAGCCTTGATAGCTTGTTCAGTTGATGGTTCGGAAGACATGATGCTGAAATAAACAGCGAAGAAGATGAGAAAACCTGTAGGGGTACCTGTTATGAGGTGCATGGGAATGATATGCGCATGATATGATTTCAAAGACATCGAGAGATTCAAATTTGTAAACAAAAAATAAACACACTTTTATTAGATAAACTTGAAATTTAATTGTTCAACAGATGCCTTTAAGGCGTTACAAGAAAGAAAAAACTGAAAAGTAAATCAGAACTAGAAATAATCAAAAAACAATCAGTGTTCCCATGGTCGTTTCTTGTCGGTGCAGACATAGTCATTGAGGATCCGCTCGTTCTCCAGCTGCCTAGTCAACTTCTGAATCTTATGTTCTTGCTCGTGATACTTTTCTCTATAAGTATCCCGTTCTTCCCTCAGCTGCATCCAGGATCTCTTTAATGCCCCAATGTCAGTAGGCATGTATGGATGGAGGATAGTAGGAGGAACCCCTTCTTCATCAGCAACTTCAACAATGATAGGCAAGACGACTTCATATGGCATTCCCAGCTTTTGGGCACGGATACGAACCCATCGGAGATATGGCTCCATCGGAAGAGAAGTCTTCTCACCCAGCTCGTGCGGATCAGACCTGTGTACTCTATCCCAAGCTCTTATGAATCAGCGGCGTTGCTCGTCACTATCCCCTTGGAAATCAAAGACAATACTTGGCATTAGCAAATAATGAGGTCCTTCCCTTCTAGCTCGCCCAAACTGACGTAAGGCCAAGCACGGATTATAAGTGATTCCTCCATTGGTGCCTATCAGTGGAACATTGGGGTATTCCCCACAGCGATCAATAATAGCCACATCTTCCATACCCTTAATAGTCCAAATGATGTCATTATGAGAGAGAGAGAGAGAGAGAGACATGATCCTGTAGGCCCAACCCATGCCTTCTTTGTTCTTCAGAACTGATTTGGGGAGGTGAGAAATAAACCACCTCGCCAGCAATGGAGCACAGCACATAAGGGTTCCCCGCCTCTGAGCAGTACGGGCATAAAGAGAATGAAGAATGTCACCCAAGAGAGTGGACACAGGATTATCGGATATGAAGATCTTCACCGCATTCACATCGACGAAGGAAACCGAGTTAGGAAACAACACCAAACCATATATGAGCAAAGCCATAATGTCTTCAAATGCCTGGAAGTCTAGACTGTCCTAGAACTGATTAGCCTTACTGTGATCGGTGGATCTGGAATTGACTGTTTAACGCTGGTTCGCGAAATGTCGCGGAAGCAAGAGTCGCCACCGTCTTTTATTTTCTCCAAATGGAAAGGACAAAAGCACAGAAAAATTCCTTATAGAGATTGCTCTCGGTTCGGGAGGTAGATTATAGAAAGGGAAGGTGTTAGCACCCTTTCTATCCATGGTTATCCATGGGCTCTTAGATACTTGCTCACTTGTGTTTTCAAAAATGGTTTGTTTGCTTTTCAACTGTGGGTGGGTTTTAAAAAGTTTCTTTTGAAAATTCCAGTTCGACTCTTGTGTCAGAGTGTTTGAAAAATTGCTTTCGAAAGCTTTTGAAAAGTGTCGGTGTGAAAAGGTTTTTGTTTGTTTTGAGATTAGAGCAAGTATCTAGAGTCGTCTACCTACCCTAAGGAATTCGTCTGTGTAGATGTCCTTTAAAGTAATGCCATCCCACCATTGAGAGGTAGGTAGCACCACCGTTGGAGGTGTTCGGGTCAATTCGAGTTTGTAGGGACATGGTGATCACCAGAGCAATGGGAAGACACCTTAGAAGCTACCCTCATGCCAGGTTCCCGGATCATGAGGACTTACTAAGACATCCTCTACTCGACGATCACCTTTCGAGGCAAGGCAACAGTGAGGCGTACCCTAGGGGTGGTGTGTGCGATTCGTGTGTCGTTTTCATTGATATTTGTCTTGTCATGTAAAAGTGATCTACGCTTGATTTTATTATGTCCATTCATTCTTGCATGCTTTGTTTAACAGTTTAAAAGTTTGCGGGAAAGGTAAATCTAAAGCTATTACAAACGGCGCGGGTCCACATTGCCAAAATTAAACCGGACCCGATTTGACAGAAAAATAAATAAAGCAAAGTAAAAGAATTAAAAGTGCGAGAAGTTTAAGTTACAACACTTTGGGGAGAGATACATAATCATTTAAGCAAAATAAAAATAAATATGCGAAATTAAATAATTAAGAATACGGGCGTTGGACCCTTTTGCAAAATATTAAAGTTAACGAGGAATTAAAATTAAAAATAAAAAAAAGAATATTTTTTTGGTATTTTTAGTGTTTTTAGGAATTTGATGAAAAAAGGATTAATTAAAATTAAACTAAAAGGCAAACCCTAATTCTAATAGCTTTTAAATTTATTGTGAAAAATATTGAATTTTAACCTAATTTAAACCTAAGTTAATTTACATGCAAATTTAATTATGAAAATAAATAAAATAAATATTATTATTGTGAAAAAGAGAAATTAAAAAGGAGTAAAATTAATTAAACCTAATTCTACATTTTTTATATTTTTATTGTGAAAAGAATTAAAATTGCAACCTATTTTAAACTAATTAAATTCCAAGCATTTATTTACAAGAAAATATTAAACTAAAATATTTATTGCATTTTTTGTCTTTTTCTGATTTTTATGAAGTTTTATATTTTGTGAGAATAATTAATTAAATTAAAACAAACAAAGTAAATAAAATAACAAAAATAAAATATAAGAAAAAAAATAGAAAATTACAAACCAGGGAGGGGTTCAGTCCCAAATTAGGAGGTATGGGTCCAGTAATTTGGCCCAACAAGCTCTTAGATCCGTTTGACTTTGGCCATTAGCGTGTAGCGACGTTGACCTGGGCATAGCGTGTTCCTTGAATCCACGCCCTTGATCTGGTTCTAACGTGCACGTGGATGGATAGATGATGAAGTACATGGTGCGTTTATGTTACTGAAGCTGCATGGGAAACGTTATTGAAAAATAATATAGAAATAATACAGACCTGGGGTTCGAACCCAGGTCTTGAGCTTTGCCAATCCTTACGTTTACCGTCTGTGCCAATTTACGCGTTTGTTAAATAAATAAACAATAAATATTATAAAAAGAAAACGGAGAGTTAGTGGATCCAACGCGCGAAAATTCAAACTGGCTAATCATGTTTTGCCAACGCATCGTCCTCTTCATCATCCCTGTAACATAAAACATTAGGCAACAGTTTTGCACGCGTCCTCTTAGGCCGGTTTCCAGGAAATAACGATTAAGCCTACAGTGTTCATAAATTAGGCGCGAGCATAGTGTCTTCTCCGTCTAGATGAGCTGAGTCGAATGATGGTGGTCTCAAAGGCTAATTTTTCCTTGTTTCAAAAGCCCCAAATTAAGGTCCTGTAAACCCTAAAAAAATAACCATGGCATATTCTTGTATAGCTCACAAAAACACAATTAATTCATCCAGTTAGCTTCAGAACACGTTATTCAATATAAATGCATACTCAAAATGCCATGAAAACGCTTAAATCTGGAAACACGAATTTGAAAAATATGAGAGAAAAATAGACTTCTGTATACCAATTCAACGCGTTAGAGTGGGTGTTCTTGATCTGAAAACTTTCCTTGATGTTCCAGGAAGGTGATAGAATGGTTCTTTTTGCCTGAATCGCCCTCCAACCTTACTTTCAGAAATGAGTTTTTAAGCCAAATTTCCAAGTTTGTATATGCCTTTCTTGCGCAGCTTTTCGTCCCCTTGCATTAGGTTTCTCATCAGGCATATGTAGTGAACCAATTAGGTCAAAAATTTCAATCAAATCTCTTGTCATTCATTGTTTTTGATAATTGATTTTCTAAGATCTTTTTTCAATCTTTTTCACATGGTTTTTGTGCCAATTAGCATCCAATCAATCCAATTCTTTCCTAATTAGCATGTGCACGAAATCTTGATGGCAAAACATGCATGAAAAGATTTGTTAAGGCAAGTTAGGTATTTTTCATGTATTTAAATAATTTAAATGAATTAATATAAATAATAATTCAAATAAATAAATAAAAAATGAGAAAATACTTCCCTTTGGGCCAAGTGGTCGTGCATATGCTTGGAATGATGAATCATGGAAGAAAAATGGGCCCATTAGCAATTTTAGGTCATTTGAATCAAAGTTGACTTTTCAAAATATCCAAACATTTCCCAACTTCCACAAGGCATAACTTGCTCAATTTTTAAGCTTTTCTCATGTTCTTGGACATTTTGGAAAGGTCTTTGAGTCCTCTAACCAATGTCTTTGGTCCCATGTCATTTTTATTTACCAATCTCAAGTTATTGCCTTTGACTTAAAGTCCCTTTTTGTTGACTTTTGAAAATGACCTATAATGTTGAAATTGATAACTTTTTGTGAGAGCATTTCTTGGATTTGAAGTATGAAGATGAGTTGTAGGAAATGTCTTTCTCTTCAAAATGAGCTTTGGATGGAATTTTTCTGATAATCCATGTGAAAGTTATGCCCTGGTCAATTTCAGTTGACTTTTTCAACTGTCCAAATAAGGAAACTTTTGCATCTTGATGATTTTCTGAGCCAAATTTTGAGAATCATGATCAAGCATTGATCAAATGATGTTTGTGGCTTCAAAATGATATGTTGACCAAAAATTTGAACTTTTGACTGCCAAATGACCATTTTGCCCCTACAGTTGACTGTAGTGCAATCTAGGGTTTTGACTGTGCAATTTTGAGCTGAATGCCTTGAAACTTGATATGAGGATACTTGACCATATTTGTAGGCATATGAGACTTGATTGGGCCTTTGAAAACTTCCTTTTCTTGATCAGAACACAAACCCTAGTTTTGACTGTATAGGAGACAGTTGGACTGCACAACCCTTGGGGAATTTTGTGACTTGGCTTGGCAATTTCTTGAAGAATATGGGAGGGCAAATTTTGGGGTACAACAGTTGCCCCTGTTCAATCTTCTTAGACCTGAGGATGCAGATTGGCTGACGTGCCTTTCGTAATCCGAAGGTGGAAGATGATTGAACACTAGAGTGCCCAGAAATTTGCGCTCACATAGTAGCAGTGCGGTGGAATGGGCTTATAGATGCCATCTGAATGTTGATCGCACGGGAGATTCATTAACGAGAACCTATATACCTGCAAAAGAAACAAATAAGTACCTGACACGCTGCAGGAGCTAATTTTTAGATGCTTGGTAAAGATGCGTCCTGACTGGTTGCAGGAGTTGAGTCTGGAGCTTCAAACGGTGATGAATGAACCAGGGATGGTTACTGCCTTAGCATGAATGGTAAGAGAACCTTGGGTGATTTTAACTTCAACAACGCTCGTTGAGAAAATCTCGATGGGAATTATTATCTTCGCAGTATTGGGAAGAGAACCATAGGCAATTATAATCTGAAAGGAATGATCACCTCACTCACCGTCGGAGAGGGAAACATCTGAAAAAGGAATTACCACCTCACTCACCGTTGGAGAGGGAACCATAGGAGACTATCACCTCACACTCATCGTCGGAGAGGGAAACATCTGAAAAAGGAATTACCACCTCACTCACCGTTGGAGAGGGAACCATAGGAGACTATCACCTCACACTCATCGTCAGAGAGGGAAACATCTGAAAAGGACTTACCACCTCACACACCGTCGGAGAGGGAAACATCTGAAAAGGACTTACCACCTCACACACCGTCGGAGAGGGAACCATCTGAAAAGGACTTACAACCTCACACACCGTCGGAGAGGGAAACATCTGAAAAGGACTTACCACCTCACACACCGTCGGAGAGGGAACCATAAGAGACTATCACTGAGTCTTCATCAGAAAAATCTGTTGGGAGTCGATTTAGCTGGACTAGAGAAGGCCTTGGACTGGATAAAAAAATCTTTGGAGTCGATTAACTGAACCGGTCTAGGTCTTGAAATATGATTGAGAATTTAACTGCATCTTTCCTGAAAAGTAAAGGTCAGTCATATGCAATGCATGATATGGATCAAGCAATAATGTTCTCAACATAAATGAGATTTGTATGATATGATGCGTTATGCATGCTATAATGATGTATGTGATGTTTTATGAATGTATTTTTCGTCTAGGAAAGTAAATCCTTGACGGGTGCCGGGAAGTCATATCCTGGGTTGATGTTGAAGAATAGATTTTGCTTCCGTTGGGGATGATGGCTGCAAGAACACCGGTAGGAGAAGATGACTCCGTTGCGGAATAAACTTGGCAAATGGAGAATTTTGCGGGGAGAAAAGATACTCTAGCGATCGTGCTGGGAAGCAATACTCTGTGGGAAGAGGGATGCCTTGCTGAGTGTTGATAATAGTTTGCTGGGGATACCCTTGTTGTTGGAAGTGTGGATGGACTTCGCTGGGGTAAGAAGACTTCGTCGAGGACGCTCTTTCCGTGGCTTTTGGCTGAGGATAACCCAGTTATATCCTGTTAAGGAAATAACTCTTTAAATAAAGCCGGACGACGCTTTTGTGCTCTGCGGGGATAAGCTTCCAGAATCTACTGGGGATAAGCTTACTGCTTGGGGAGATGGATTCCGACTTTCCTGGGGAAACTGGGTTGGACTCTCCTGGGGAAGTTTTGAACTGTAATTTTGTAAGTGGAGAGAGGGAACCTATGTAGGATTTCTTGATGTCGAGTTCGTGTAAAACTTCGTTTTTTGGAAAGGGAGAATCTGTGTAGGGTTTCTGGGTGACGAGTCCATGTAAAACTGCATCTTGAAGAGGGAGAACCGGTGTAGGGTTGCTTGGTGAGGTAAGTTCATGTAAAACTTCTTGATGAACCGGGGTGAGGTTATCTTGAACTAAATCCATGTAAGACTTCTGGAGGAACCGGGGTTAGGTTACGGCAGGATAAGTTTGTGTAAAAACTTCTTGATGAACCGGGGTTAGGTCATCTGGAGATAGGTCCATGTAAGACTTCTGGAGGAACCGGGGTTAGGTTACTTGTGTAAGTTTGTGTAAAAACTCCTGGAGGAACCGGGGTTAGGTTACTTGGATAAGTTTGTGTAAAAACTTCTGGAGGAACCGGGGTTAGGTTACTTGGATAAGTTTGTGTAAAAACTTCTGGAGGAACCGGGGTTAGGTTACTTGGATAAGTTTGTGTAAAAACTTTTTGATGAACCGGGGTTGGGTTATCTTGAGATAGGTCCATGTGAGATTTCTGGAGGAACCGGGGTAAGGTTACTTGGATAAGTTAGTGTAAAAACTTCTTGATGAACCGGGGTTAGGTCATCTTGAGATAGGTCCATGTGAGACTTCTGGAGGAACCGGGGTAAGGTTTCTTGGATAAGTTCGTGTAAAAACTTCTTGATGAACCGGGGTTAGGTCATCTTGAGATAGGTCCATGTGAGACTTCTGGAGGAACCGGGGTTAGGTTTCTTGGATAAGTTCGTGTAAAAACTTCTTGATGAACCGGGGTTAGGTCATCTTGAGATAGGTCCATGTGAGACTTCTGGAGGAACCGGGGTTAGGTTTCTTGGATAAGTTCGTGTAAAAACTTCTTGATGAACCGGGGTTAGGTCATCTTGAGATAGGTCCATGTGAGACTTCTGGAGGAACCGGGGTAAGGTTTCTTGGATAAGTTCGTGTAAAAACTTCTGGATGAACCGGGGTAAGGTTTCTTCGGGATGAGTTTGTGTAAAAACTTCTTGATGAACCGGGGTAAGGTTACTTGTGGAGAATGAGTCTGTGTATGACTTTGTCTGAAAATTGAGAAGGAAACGGTGTTGGGTCGCATGATTTTGATTAAGTGGATGATTATCCTGTTTGGTCTCGGATGTTAACCCACGATCTGGAATTTGTAAAGGTAGATGGTAATCATCCTTATGTTGATCTGTCCTTTGTACTTTGGTTGACAGAGCAATTGGATCGCCTGGATAACTCATTCCTGCCCCTGTTTCGGAGGTGAGGGAAAAGGATACCTGTGTGGGTGATTGACAAATCCTCGAGTAGACAAGTGATGAGATACCGGAACATAGTCGTACGCTTTGATCCCTAACTTTTGCCTGGACCGCCCTTTCGGGTTTTCAGTCCACCGGGATACCCATTTTTGCCCAAGCCGCCTTTTCAGGTTTTCGACTTGCCGGGTGTACAGATTTTTCATTTCATCCCTTCATTTTGCCCGAACCCTTTTGGTTCGCCGGGAAGCCCTTATTTTTGCCTAGGTGTGTCAACCTAGCGGGTCTTTGATTGTGCGTAGTATTTTTTCGACTATGTCCATGCTTTCAGAATGTAGGGAGTTTCCCCTGTTGGAAGTATTTTGTCATGCCCCAGATACTGGGCAATGCTCCTACTGCCCCTTGATTGTAGGTACTTCTGTTCACGAGGTATTCATCGTGCGAATTTCCCTGCTGTTCAAACAAATAGTCATATGCAAACAAGGTTATTTTAAGAATGCAAAAGCCTATGTCTGTCTTGAATTTTGAAAATGCATTTTTTTGTAATACAATGTGATGTTAACTCAAGATTTTACAGCAAACCTTCAGGAGTCAGGATACCTTCGTAACAGTATGCTTTCGAACTAACCCATGCTTCAGCTAGGACTTTTAAGGGTTATATCGTGGCCTGGTTCACGGTTTAAGAAACAAAGGATAAAGGCTCAAATTATTTGTACCCACCCGCTCTTCGTGATGTTCTCCAAACCTAAACTCAGTTGATCATGCGTTAGACCCTGCTTGAGTCTTTGCTTTGATGTTCCAATAATGGGTCAGATGTTGATGATTTCTTTTGAATAGGCAGTCATTTTTGCTTTGGTTGTGAGACCTCTTGCTTGATTTTTGTTATCCCTTTCTTTTTTTGCCTGAACTGTTTCCTTTTTGGAATTACAGTCAGCGGGATGCCCCAGCTTGGTAAGTCTTCTTTATTGGTTTTGACTTTTTGGGCTTTTCATTTATGATTTTTTTTTTATAATGACTGCCTGTCCTTATGATTGTCCGAAGCCATCACTGTCTTTTGTTTTTTTGAAAAACTCATTTGGTGCCATTCATTGTGCACTTGGATCAACTGAGAGAACTACCCTGCCCCAGGTTATGATTAAGGGTTTTGATTTTCGAAAATAAAAACTCCTACTTCTTTGGCTCTGATGGGTTGACGAGGGATTATCATCCTTATGACTCCAGTGTTTAGGGATTGAAACAATGCCTGTACCTCATCAGCGGGGTTTGTTCAAAAGCATACTGTAGATTGTGGTATCGTTTTCGTCATCCTCCCTCAAGAGGTTTAGAATTTTCAATTAAGAGTTGACCATTGCAAAAACATGAAAGCAGTTTTAAGCATAGTAAATATAATTAAATCAAGACATACATGTGTAATGCATTCATGAAATAAAAGAGTTTAACATGATAATTGTTTATCTGAACAAGAAAAGAAAAATACAACTTGAACTCAAATGAACAAAAATCTCTCGATCCTAGCCATGTTTTGGAAATGGAGCAGTAATCACGTTGGGAATCTCGGCAGGCTCGAACTCGATCTCTTTGGCATCGATCATATTCTGAATTTTGTACTTCAGTGCCCAACAGTCCTCAGTATCGTGCCCCGGGCTATCGGAATGATAAGCACATCTTGCTTCTGGATTGTAGCTAGGAGAGGAGGTCTTAGGATTGGCAGGAGGGTTGATCACTGCAATCAGGTTCATCTTCAACATGTGTTGCAATGCTTGTGACCATGGCATGTTAATGTTGGTGAATTGTCTTTTAGGCCCGTCCGGCCTTTGCTGGTTTCCCCTTTGTGGTTGACGGCGTGGTGCAGAACCAGAGATCATGACTGCCCCTGCATGTTGATCACGACGACTCTTTTGACTGTATGCAGCGTTAGATTCCTTCTTTCCCGTGTAAGGCTTTTTATGACTATCAGAAGGTGTGGCCTCTTGAATTTTCCCACTCTTGATACCAGCTTTAATTCTTTCGCCAGTCAGGATGAGGTCGGTAAATCCAGCAGATGAATTACCAATGAGGTGATTGAAGAACGGCCCGGATAGGGTCCCCAAGAACATATCAACGAGCTCCCGGTCAGTTAAGGGAGGTTGCACTCTTCCATCAAGGTCTCTCTATCTTTGTGCGTACTCCTTGAAACCTTCACTTGACCCCAACGACATACCCTGGAGTTGGGTACGTGTAGGAGCAAGGTCGGCATTGTACTGGTACTGCTTATAGAAAGCAGTTGCCAACTCCTCCCAGTTACGAACTTTGGTCCCATCCAGTTGATAGAACCATTCGAGGTGAGTCCCTGAAAGACTTTCCTGGAAGAAGTGGATCCACAAGTTCTTATCTGCTGAGTATGGTTGGATTTTCCGAACATAAGACCTGAGATGTAGCTTGGGACAAGACGCCCCGTCATATTTAGTGAATGATGGTGCTTTGAACTTCCGAGGGATGATCACACCAGTAGACAAACCCAGATCTCCGAAATCTATCCCAGGTACTTGTTGTATTTCCATAGCATTCAAACGGTCTTCCAACTGCTTATACTTGTCCTCAGCCGGAGGGTATTGTTCGTCGTTGAAATCTGTCTCGTTGTCGGAGACCACTGGACTAGGCACCTCTCTCTCATGGTGACTGCTTTCCCTCACAGATGGGGTAGTCCTCTCAGTTTCAGTCTGCGGTGTATTCCCAGATCTGCGTCTAGGGCCGAACAAAATAGTCCTCTTCTTCTTCTTGTCCTTCTTCAAGAGCAAAGCCTTCAGATCTTGTTGCCCCTGGGTCAAATTCATGATCAGCCCCTGGAACTGGGCGTTCTGAGCCTGGAGGGCCTTGATAGACTGCTCAGCTGATGATTCAGGATTCATGACGATCGGCTGAAATAAACAGCGAAGAAGGGTAAGCAACCTGTCAAAGGGATACCTGCAATGCAATGAGATGTATTATATGCATGCAATGATTTCAAGGATCTCGCGGGGTAAACAGGGAAACTTGTTAGGGTTGGAATTTGCATTTTGTAGCTTGATGGGAGGAACTTCATGTTGTTGAGAGTCCTTCCTCAAAGGTCAAGGCTCACCATATCGAGTGGGTCATAGCCCCTGACAACCTTGTCTGGAGGAAAATAAATCCCCTTTGCCCCTTGCTGGACAGTTGGTTCATCATGACCTGCATCACAAGCCCTTGAGATCCTTGAAATGGGTTAGGATGTATGCAATGGTATGATGTCATGATATGCATGGGGTAATGTGAGTAACCCTGTTATGAATCCTTATTAAGGACTGCAAACTAAAACCTGCAAGGAACTTAGGATACCCTGTTATGAGTCCTAATTAAGGACTACAAACATAACCTGCAAGAAACAAGTGTCAGGTAACAAGCATGCAAATAGTCAAGTACGAAGGCACACAAGTCACACAAGAGAAGCCCTTAAAGTTTAGGCCAGCATGAGGTCTAAGTACTACCCTCTTTCAGTTTGTTGGTTCATACCTGTCCTAATCAAAAGTAACCGGGTTCTTAGAGGATCCCAATATCATTGACTACCCTCAATCGGTCATAACTCCAGCATCGCGATCTTTTCTTGCGGCCAGAACCATCACGAGAGTTTAGCCTCAATGGGCGTAGCATGCTGCTACTGTTCTAATGGCCAAGTTGTGTCATTTAAGGTTCTAAGGTCTGTTGGTGCTTAATGACTCCTTGGAAGACCCATATTCTCCCCGTTTCAACATGATGGATATCGGTACAGACCAAGGCGCCACACCAACGTAGCCACTGTTTCACCCATGTCGGTATACGCCGGACAGGTCCCTCACAGCTTATGCTACCTAAACAGGGTATCCCCAGATCCAGGTTAGGATCTATGTAACTCCCATGCAACCCACAATAATAAAGCAAGCAAGTCAATACAATTGAAAACATAGTGATCTTAGTCCTAAGGTACACCTCACTTTATAAGAGTCCCCAGCAGAGTCGCCAGTTCTGTGATCGGTGGATCTGGAATTGACTGTTTAACGCTGGTTCGCGAAATGTCGCGGAAGCAAGAGTCGCCACCGTCTTTTATTTTCTCCAAATGGAAAGGACAAAAGCACAGAAAAATTCCTTATAGAGATTGCTCTCGGTTCGGGAGGTAGATTATAGAAAGGGAAGGTGTTAGCACCCTTTCTATCCATGGTTATCCATGGGCTCTTAGATACTTGCTCACTTGTGTTTTCAAAAATGGTTTGTTTGCTTTTCAACTGTGGGTGGGTTTTAAAAAGTTTCTTTTGAAAATTCCAGTTCGACTCTTGTGTCAGAGTGTTTGAAAAATTGCTTTCGAAAGCTTTTGAAAAGTGTCGGTGTGAAAAGGTTTTTGTTTGTTTTGAGATTAGAGCAAGTATCTAGAGTCGTCTACCTACCCTAAGGAATTCGTCTGTGTAGATGTCCTTTAAAGTAATGCCATCCCACCATTGAGAGGTAGGTAGCACCACCGTTGGAGGTGTTCGGGTCAATTCGAGTTTGTAGGGACATGGTGATCACCAGAGCAATGGGAAGACACCTTAGAAGCTACCCTCATGCCAGGTTCCCGGATCATGAGGACTTACTAAGACATCCTCTACTCGACGATCACCTTTCGAGGCAAGGCAACAGTGAGGCGTACCCTAGGGGTGGTGTGTGCGATTCGTGTGTCGTTTTCATTGATATTTGTCTTGTCATGTAAAAGTGATCTACGCTTGATTTTATTATGTCCATTCATTCTTGCATGCTTTGTTTAACAGTTTAAAAGTTTGCGGGAAAGGTAAATCTAAAGCTATTACAAACGGCGCGGGTCCACATCGCCAAAATTAAACCGGACCCGATTTGACAGAAAAATAAATAAAGCAAAGTAAAAGAATTAAAAGTGCGAGAAGTTTAAGTTACAACGCTTTGGGGAGAGATACATAATCATTTAAGCAAAATAAAAATAAATATGCGAAATTAAATAATTAAGAATACGGGCGTTGGACCCTTTTGCAAAATATTAAAGTTAACGAGGAATTAAAATTAAAAATAAAAAAAAAGAATATTTTTTTGGTATTTTTAGTGTTTTTAGGAATTTGATGAAAAAAGGATTAATTAAAATTAAACTAAAAGGCAAACCCTAATTCTAATAGCTTTTAAATTTATTGTGAAAAATATTGAATTTTAACCTAATTTAAACCTAAGTTAATTTACATGCAAATTTAATTATGAAAATAAATAAAATAAATATTATTATTGTGAAAAAGAGAAATTAAAAAGGAGTAAAATTAATTAAACCTAATTCTACATTTTTTATATTTTTATTGTGAAAAGAATTAAAATTGCAACCTATTTTAAACTAATTAAATTCCAAGCATTTATTTACAAGAAAATATTAAACTAAAATATTTATTGCATTTTTTGTCTTTTTCTGATTTTTATGAAGTTTTATATTTTGTGAGAATAATTAATTAAATTAAAACAAACAAAGTAAATAAAATAACAAAAATAAAATATAAGAAAAAAAATAGAAAATTACAAACCAGGGAGGGGTTCAGTCCCAAATTAGGAGGTATGGGTCCAGTAATTTGGCCCAACAAGCTCTTAGATCCGTTTGACTTTGGCCATTAGCGTGTAGCGACGTTGACCTGGGCATAGCGTGTTCCTTGAATCCACGCCCTTGATCTGGTTCTAACGTGCACGTGGATGGATAGATGATGAAGTACATGGTGCGTTTATGTTACTGAAGCTGCATGGGAAACGTTATTGAAAAATAATATAGAAATAATACAGACCTGGGGTTCGAACCCAGGTCTTGAGCTTTGCCAATCCTTACGTTTGCCGTCTGTGCCAATTTACGCGTTTGTTAAATAAATAAACAATAAATATTATAAAAAGAAAACGGAGAGTTAGTGGATCCAACGCGCGAAAATTCAAACTGGCTAATCATGTTTTGCCAACGCATCGTCCTCTTCATCATCCCTGTAACATAAAACATTAGGCAACAGTTTTGCACGCGTCCTCTTAGGCCGGTTTCCAGGAAATAACGATTAAGCCTACAGTGTTCATAAATTAGGCGCGAGCATAGTGTCTTCTCCGTCTAGATGAGCTGAGTCGAATGATGGTGGTCTCAAAGGCTAATTTTTCCTTGTTTCAAAAGCCCCAAATTAAGGTCCTGTAAACCCTAAAAAAATAACCATGGCATATTCTTGTATAGCTCACAAAAACACAATTAATTCATCCAGTTAGCTTCAGAACACGTTATTCAATATAAATGCATACTCAAAATGCCATGAAAACGCTTAAATCTGGAAACACGAATTTGAAAAATATGAGAGAAAAATAGACTTCTGTATACCAATTCAACGCGTTAGAGTGGGTGTTCTTGATCTGAAAACTTTCCTTGATGTTCCAGGAAGGTGATAGAATGGTTCTTTTTGCCTGAATCGCCCTCCAACCTTACTTTCAGAAATGAGTTTTTAAGCCAAATTTCCAAGTTTGTATATGCCTTTCTTGCGCAGCTTTTCGTCCCCTTGCATTAGGTTTCTCATCAGGCATATGTAGTGAACCAATTAGGTCAAAAATTTCAATCAAATCTCTTGTCATTCATTGTTTTTGATAATTGATTTTCTAAGATCTTTTTTCAATCTTTTTCACATGGTTTTTGTGCCAATTAGCATCCAATCAATCCAATTCTTTCCTAATTAGCATGTGCACGAAATCTTGATGGCAAAACATGCATGAAAAGATTTGTTAAGGCAAGTTAGGTATTTTTCATGTATTTAAATAATTTAAATGAATTAATATAAATAATAATTCAAATAAATAAATAAAAAATGAGAAAATACTTCCCTTTGGGCCAAGTGGTCGTGCATATGCTTGGAATGATGAATCATGGAAGAAAAATGGGCCCATTAGCAATTTTAGGTCATTTGAATCAAAGTTGACTTTTCAAAATATCCAAACATTTCCCAACTTCCACAAGGCATAACTTGCTCAATTTTTAAGCTTTTCTCATGTTCTTGGACATTTTGGAAAGGTCTTTGAGTCCTCTAACCAATGTCTTTGGTCCCATGTCATTTTTATTTACCAATCTCAAGTTATTGCCTTTGACTTAAAGTCCCTTTTTGTTGACTTTTGAAAATGACCTATAATGTTGAAATTGATAACTTTTTGTGAGAGCATTTCTTGGATTTGAAGTATGAAGATGAGTTGTAGGAAATGTCTTTCTCTTCAAAATGAGCTTTGGATGGAATTTTTCTGATAATCCATGTGAAAGTTATGCCCTGGTCAATTTCAGTTGACTTTTTCAACTGTCCAAATAAGGAAACTTTTGCATCTTGATGATTTTCTGAGCCAAATTTTGAGAATCATGATCAAGCATTGATCAAATGATGTTTGTGGCTTCAAAATGATATGTTGACCAAAAATTTGAACTTTTGACTGCCAAATGACCATTTTGCCCCTACAGTTGACTGTAGTGCAATCTAGGGTTTTGACTGTGCAATTTTGAGCTGAATGCCTTGAAACTTGATATGAGGATACTTGACCATATTTGTAGGCATATGAGACTTGATTGGGCCTTTGAAAACTTCCTTTTCTTGATCAGAACACAAACCCTAGTTTTGACTGTATAGGAGACAGTTGGACTGCACAACCCTTGGGGAATTTTGTGACTTGGCTTGGCAATTTCTTGAAGAATATGGGAGGGCAAATTTTGGGGTACAACACTTACCAACCAAGAATTTAGTCAAGAATCCCTTTGCTCCACTTCTAGTCTCCCAATTAGCCATTACTTCAGCCTTTGTCAGATGGAGGGCTGAAGCAATCTCTTTTGGCCTAAGGATCTTCTCCCAACCTGTGAACGGGGTTTGCTCCAGAATAGAGATACCAAGCAGATCAGAGAACTCTTCCAATATAGGGACCAACTGGTAATCCGGAAAAGTAAAGCAATGGTACAATGGATCAAAGAACTGGACTAAGACACTCATCATCTGCTCGTCCAATTTGGAAGTGACCAAACCCAAAAGGTGACCATGTCTTCTGATAAAGTAGGAAGTATCTGAAACCTTTGTAACCAATTCCTTAAGATGAGTGGGAACCTGGACAAAGTTGATCTGAATGGTGTTTCTACGCATGGGTGCCATGACCTACAAAACAGAACAAAGATGAATCCCTTATGTCTTTGAAATAGGTTAGTCCAATGTAAGATGCATGCAATGTCATGATGTCATGATAGAAAACACACCACAAGTATCCACAAATAGCAAACATGGTAAAGGCACACAAGTCACAGAGAGCCCTTAGATTTCAGGCTGGCAATGAGCTTAGGTACTACCCTCTTTCAGTTCAGTTGGTTCAAACCTGTCCTAAAAATAGTAACCGGGTTCTAGAGGATCTCAATATCACTGACTACCCTCGATCGGTCATAATTCCAGTTTAGCAACCTTTTCTTGCAGCCAGAATCATCGCGAGAGTTTAGTCCTAATGAGTGTAGCATACTGCTACTGTTCTATGGCCAAGTTGGTCAATTACAGGTTCTAAGGTCAGTTGGTGCTTAATGACCCCTTAGCAGACCCATATTCTCCTCGTTGCGCCACAAGGGATATCGGTACATACTAAAGTGCCACACCAATGTAGCTACTGCTTCAACCGTATCGGTCTATGCCGTACAGTTCCCTCACAGTTTATTGCTACTTACCAAAAAGGTATCCTCAGATCTGGGTTAGGATCTATAGTAACTCCGATTCAAGCCCACAAAGATAAAGCATACAAGTCAAGCAATTGAAAACATTATGAACTATTCCTAAGGTACACCCCACTTACGCTATCCCCAGCAGAGTCTCCAATTCTGTGATACGGTGGGAAGAACTGACTGTTTTTTGGAATGTTGGTTTGCGTTTTGCGTTTGTTTTTTGCAAAATGTCGCGGTAAGCAAGAGTCGCCACCGAATTTTATTTCATCCAACAAGGAAAGGAAAAAAGCACAGAAAAATTCCTTTTTCGGGATATTTCTCGGGTTCGGGGGGTAGATTATAGAAAGGGAAGGTATTAGCACCCTTTCTATCTGTGGTTATCCACGGGCTCTTAGGTATTTGCTCATATTGTTTTCAAAATATTGCTTTCTTTGTGCTTGTGGGTTTGAAAAAGTTTTTTGTTTGGAAACTTCGATTTAACTCTTGCTTCTGTCCTCAAGAGCGTATGAAGTGTTTTTGAAAACTTTGTTCGACAAGTGTTAAGTGTGAAGAGTTTTTGTTTTTTAAAAAGAGTAAGTATCTAAGAACCATCTACCTACTCGAAAAAGGAACCGTTCTATACTATCTTCCTTTAGACAATGCTATCCTACTATTGATGAGTAGGTAGCATCATCGTTGGAGTTTAAGGGTCAATTCGAATTAGGGACTTACGGTCACTAAAGCAATGTTAGGACGCCTTAGCGGTAACCCTAACGTCTTAGATCATTTGTTTGAGGCAATGATATCCGAGGCAACCGTTTCGAGGCGACTATGATCTTTAGACAAAAGTAAGACCTCTAAAGTGACCTATACTCAATAACCGTGTACGAAGGCAACCAAGTGGGGTGTACCCTAAGAGTGCGCATGTGCGAGTGTGTCGTTTTCAATTATTTTTATCTTTGTACATGTTAAGGGTGGTCTAAGTTGACTTTAAGTTAAAACATTCAGTCTTGTCATGTCATCCTATTATCAAACATCTAGCAGTTATATTTTGCGGAAAATAAAAGTGCGGAAATTAAATTACAAGACGTCGGGTATTTACATCGCCAAAGACAAACCCTTTAAAAATAAATAAAGCGATAAAAATAAATAAAAGTCCTATTAACTATTACAAACCGGAGGCAAGTACATTATTGGATAAAATAAATAAATCGCGTGCGGGAAATTAAATCGAGCACAAGTTAGGGTTTTGACACTTTTTGTTAAAGAAAAGATCTTTTTTTGGTTTTTATTTTGTTTTAAGAAAGAAATTTCCTAAATTAATTACTAAATTAATAAATTAATTAATTAATTAAAAAAAAATATTTTTGGATTTTTTTTGGTTATTTTAAGAAAGAGAATAAAAATTAATTGAATTAATAAAAACCTAATTAAGTCTATTTAAATTTCAATTATTTACAAAAAATGTTAAAGTTATTCTAATTAAAACCCTAAATCAATTTAATTAGTGCTTGTTAATAAAAAAATAAAAATTTGATTGGATTAAATATAAAATTATTTTTGTGATTTTGTTTTATAAAGAAAAGAATTTTTGATTGGTTAGTAAATAATAAAAATAATTAAAACAAATTAAAAATAAATAAACAAAAGAATTATGAGAGAGGAGTATGGGTCTGTCTCCATGGTGTGAATAGCAATGCCGAGGCCCAAATGTAGGTGGCCTTGTTTGACTTTTTGGATTCCATGTGCGCACTTGGACTTTGCCTATGGTGGTCCTTCAGATCTTGGCCACCAGATCTGGCCTTTGGCCATCTGGCCATTGGATATGTGAAGGTGTATGGTAAATTGCACGCTTGGATGTACATGTGATCACCTAAAAAATAAAATTATCAAAGAAGTGAAGGACCTGGGATTCGAACCCAGGTCCTGATGATCATTGAACGTGCCCCTTGCCACTACGCTGCTTTGTTTTGTTTGTTAATAATATACACATAAAACATAATATATTAAAACAAGTCAATGGCCAGAACAAAAAATAAAAATGCGCGCGTGGTTTGAATGAAGCAATGGTTGAATGCCACATATTTTCTTCAACCTTCATCTGTGGCTAAAACCCTGTAAAACCTATAGCTACGGACACATGTCGTCACTACAAGTCGTGCATACTCCAAAATCCGCTGTAAGCCATGAAAATGAACTCTAAGGGCATGGTTGTGCTCGTCTCATCATCCCGATCACAACCATACCCTTCTTGATGGCCAATTATTCCTGAAACAGAAACACCCAAAAATATCCACGAAACCCTAGTTATGGCATTTTACAGTATAGGTCAGATAAACAAAATTAAATAATGCCAAAAGCTTGGAAACGTTATGTGGATCACAAATATGTCAATGATTTGTTCAAATGATGCAAGAATAGAGAGTTATGATTTCAAGTACATAGCTAGGTAACAGGGGACTTACAACGCGTTTGAGCGTATGAGCGAGCTTGCTTTTGATCCAGGAAGATTTAGTGATCACCCAAGAAACGATTGGGATAGGTTTTGGCTTCTGAAAACGCCTCTAGCAATGATTTCGAATTCGAGCTTTTTGTCAATTTTTCCAAACTTTGTTCTGCCTCTTCTTGCAGCCTCCAACCCTTATTTCGATTCCTTTGGCTTGTTTACGTAGTATGGAATGTATTAGGGTAACAATTATGGCTTGAATCTTCTCATATAAATGCTTTGGGATTTGATTTGATTCACCCTTTAAACCTTTCCAAATTTGCCAAATATCCATCTTGTTGTACATGATATGGTGTGATCCGAATTTGATGATGCTAATGATGATGATTAAAGCCTGAATCAACAAAAGAATCTCATGTAATCAAAGTTTTGGATTTTGTATGATTTAATTTGATTTAAAATGAATAAATTCAAATAAAAATAAAATAAAATAATAAAAATATAATATGGGCTCATGGATGAAGCTAGGACATGTGGACAATGATGCAAGCTCAAATCAAGTGGAAAAGAATGGGCCCATTTGACAAAATTTGATGTTTTGGGAATAGTTGACTTTTGGCAATTTTGCAAAAATGTCCAACTTCAACAATGTATAACTTCTTCAATTTTGAACTTTTGGAAGTTTTATTGGACTTTTTAGAAATCTTGGGATGTTCTCTAACCAACCCTTTTGGTCTCATCTAATTTTGATGTTCCATGCTCAAATTATAAGCTTTGGCAAAAAAGGTGTTTTTGTTGACTTTCAAAAATGACCTATAATGTCCAAATTTATAATTTCTTGTGAGTGAATTTTTTGATCTTGGGGTATGAATATGGATTGTAGGAAATTGAATACTCTTAAAAATGAGCTTTGGATGGGTCATTTCTCATAAAGTATGAGAAGGTTATGCTTGGTCAAAGTTGAGTTGACTTTTCCTACAAAACCCTAATTTAGCAACTTTTGAGTCTTTATGAATTTTGAGAAAATCCTTGATGAATCATGATCAACACTTGATCAAATGATGAAATATCCTTCAAAATGAGAATGTTGACAAAAAATCTTGAAGTTTGACTGTTTATAGGTCACAGTTGACTTTTGCCCTAGCACAGACGATTTTTGGACCTTTTGAGCAATTGACTGAGCAAACTTCCTCTGCAAGGCTTGAAATTTGGCATGGATGACCTTGAGAACATATTAGGACATTAGGTAACACTTTAGGTCATTTGGATTCAAAGGTCTTGATGCAACACAAAACCCTAATTTGGGGTTGACTGCTGTGATACGGTGGGAGAACTGACTTGAGGTTTTGCGTTTGTATTCGCAAATGTTGCGGTTAGCAAGAGTCGCCACCGACTTTTTATTTTATCCTAAGGAAAGGTTAAAAAGCACAGCAAAAACCTTTTGAGATGTTTCTTGGGTTCGGGGAGTAGATTATAGAAAGGGAAGGTATTAGCATCCTTTCTATCCATGGTTATCCATGGGCTCTTAGTTACTTGCTTAGATCACTTGCCTTTTGTTTTCAATTGTTTTAAATGGTGCTTGAGTGTGTGGGTTTGAAAAATGTTTTGAAAAGAGGCCAATGTGGTGGCAACCTTTGTAATGATCCATGTGGGGATGTATACAAAGATGTATGTCTTTTGAAAAAGTTTTCATTTGTTTTTGAAAGTTATTTTGAAAGTGTAGTGATGTGTGATTTTGAAATTAGGCAAGTGTTTTGTTTTGCAAGTTAGTTCAAGTAACTAAGTGTTTTGTAGTGATGTAGGGATGCTTTAACCCTTTTAACAAGTTTGCTCCACCATTGTATTTGGTGGGCAACCTTGTGTTAGGATGTGAAAGGGACAGGCGCGGGTCATCGTTTTAGACCATAATTGCAACGGCGTTAAATGTCTTTGAGCAATTTCTCTAAGGGACTTGATCATTTGTTTTTGTTTGTTTTGAAAAGTTTTGTCGAGGGACTATGATCATTCAAACTGTTTGCTTTGCCCAAAGAAGTTTAACATGCAATATGGCCCATTTATTTGAAGGCAACAAGTGGAAAACCCTAGGGGGTGCAAGTGTGATTTGTGTGTCCATTTTCATGCTTGTTTATCTTGTATTAGGTCAAACTATTTTTTTTATCGTTTTTCGCATACAAACCCTAATTCTAACATGTTATCATTAGAAAGCAATAAAGTGCGAAATTAAAATTACTAAGCTATTACAAAACCAAATATGGGAAGGGGGGTACAAATGTTCAAATGGGAATATTGACAAGAATTTAAATCTAAATTATTACATCATTTTGAATATTTGCAATTTAAATAATATACAAAAATTAAATAAAGATGCAAGATGCACAAAAATGTTTTGTATATGTATGAAAAAATATTATTTATGTAAAAGAGAAAAGAAAATAAAAAATGTATTATTTTTTGGAGTATTTTGAACTTAGGGTAAAAACCCTAATTTTAAAGAAAAAAGGTATTATTTTCTAATTTAATACAACTATTTATTCATTATTTATAAAAATAAAATAAAATGAAGTGTATCATGGAAAAAGGTATTTTTATATCAAATATTAATAAAGATGAAAAAAAATTCAAGTATTTTTATATTTTATCTTAAATATATTAATAATCACATATATATATATATATATTAAACCCTAAATATGTATTATACACAAAATAAGTATTTATTTAATATTTTAATAAAATAAATAAAAGAGTATTTTTTTTGTGTGAAATATTTTCAGAAAGTAAATAAAAATAAAAATTGTATTTACATTATTTTTATATTTATTCTAATAATAGTCTATATATACTTATGTACAAACAAAGAAAATAAATAAATAAATATGCAATAAATGAAAAAAATGATGAAAAAAATATTTTTAATTTTCTAATGTCATGAGAAAAAATAAACAAAGTCAACCAAAAAAGAAAAAGTCAAAAAGAGTCAAAAATGAAGCAAATGGGCTCAGGGGGTGTAAACATGGAAATGGGGTGTGAAAAGAAAATAAATCCAGGCCCAGCCCAGACCACTTCTTCTTCAACCTCTGTACAGCCTTCTTCAATCAAAAACACGCGTTTTTTATCTCTGGATTCCTGGACTTTCAAGCAAAACTCATAACATGAAAAGTGTAGAGCATTAAGAGACGGTTTCAACCATATAAAGAACATGACCTATCTCTCTAAGATGAGGGAGAATTTCTCCTCCCCCCATTTCTGACCTAACTTTTCACCAATGTTCAGACATGAAATTCTCTAAGCACACGAAATATAAATGAAATCTAAACATATGAGCATGTTCAGGGCTATGATTGTGACATGTTTTCTTCAAAAATCTAAAGCTAACAATGCCTAATAAGGGAGATAGAACTCCATGAATGTACCTGTTCAGTTGGAGTCGAGCTTTGCAGTGGAGGATGTTTCAGAGTGAAATGATGACTTGTACAGCTTCCTTGAAGTGTAAGGATGCTTTTCCAATTCCTACTTTGTCTTGAAACTCCCTGAATCGAGCTAGTGAACTCCAACTGCAAAACAGAAAATTAAAAATGGTGAAGTGGCTTGGAGGTGTTACAGGTCTGATTTTAGGACATGGTTAGCTTGTATATATTGTAGGGGAGGTAGAGGAAAAGGTTTGGATCAAAATGCTCGAAGGGATTGGGAGTTTGCACTCAAACTGCAGGGGTTCCCCTGTTTGAGCAGTTTCAAGGTGATTTTGAGATGGAGGGTGCTTTAGATGTTCAGGACTCGTGCAAAAGCTTGGATGTGGTCTATGGAATGTGTTTGATCACTTCTCTCTTCTGTTCCTAAGCTGAGATGAGATATGTGATAAGTTATGCAATGTTACTTGAAAATGAAGCAAGCAATGGTCACTTTTGTTTTTAGGTCAGTAGGGGCCTCTAATCCTGCTGCATAATCTTCTCTTGATCAGAGCAACTTGTCCATAATCTTGTGCCAAGAGGATTTTGCTTGTACTTGCTTGGATTTCAAATTGACATAAAGCTAGCTTTTTACAAAAATGGATAAAGCACTTTATCTAGTTTAGGATTAATCCACTATGCAATGTTAGAACACAAAGAACATGGCCTCAACTCATTGAATATGCATTAAATTATTGAGTATGGAATGGTTCAAGGACCTGTAATTAAGCATAAAGCAAACTGAATTCAAATTTGCAAGTTATGAACATGTCTTGATGAAGAACAAAAAGTGAATTTTTGCCAACTTGTGAAATTCGAATCTCTCAAGTTATGAGGTTGTTTGATGAGTTCTTGGACATTTTGGAAAGCTTGGAATGTGTACTACAATCCATCTTTGAAATGCAAATCAATATTCCAAGTGGAAGGGTATGAAAAGTGGCCTTGAAGTAGGGTAGAAAACCTTGTCAAAATAGGTCAAATTTCACTAAGTTAAAAGATGGTTTAGTGCCCTTATTCAAAAAATTATAACTTGAGATACAAGCTTCAAATGAGAAAACTTTGTGAATCAAAGTTGTATATTATGCAACAAGCTACAACTTTCATGTTTTGACTTTTGTTTGAATCCAAATGGATCATGGTGAAAAGATGGGGCAAAGTTGGGAAAAAATTAGGGTTTTTCATAACTTAGAAAAATTCTAAGTTATGAAAAATTCCATTTTCAAACCCTAATTTGCAATTTGTGATTTCTTGGTGAACAAGTTTCATGATTTGGCATGTTTTGATGAAAAATGAATCTTGACTCTTGATTTTGACCAAAAAGTCAAAGTTTGACTTTTCAGTATACAGTCAAAATTAATCAATTGACTGGGAAATTCAACTGTCAACCTTGTGTACTTGGGATCTTTTGAGCTTGATGAATGTGTCAAGATAATTTCATGGGGTCCTTGAGTCCATATGTGAGCTTTATTTGCCATTGGCTAGGTCAAACAGTCAAAAATTGCCTTTGTGCAATCAAAACCCTAAAAATGACCATTTTGCCCTTTTGGTGATCTGATCAAATTTCTTGTGGAATTGTGATCCAAACTTGATCAAATGGTTCATGTGAGTTCATAATGTTGATGTGGATCAAATTTCATGAGGTTTGACTGTCAATTGGCCACAGTTGACTTTTTCCCCAATACAGCTGATTTCTAGGTCAACTGTCCAATTGACTGGGCAAAACTTGGAATCAAGACTTGAAACTTGGTATAGGTAAACTTGGGAGTCCAATATGAAGCATGAAAGTTATTTTAGGCTTTTTAGGTCAAAACATCCTTAGGCAAACACAAACCCTAATTTTGAGTCCACAGTGCAAGGAGAAGTCTTGAGCAGAGGAAACCCTAACTGGATCTTGATCTTCAAAGGTCTTGTGATGAGAAAATGTTGAGGAGATGGGAGGGCAAATTTTGGGGTACAACAGTTGCCCCTGTTCAATCTTCTTGGACCTGAAGAGTTAGATTGGCAAGTTTGCCTTTCGTGACTCGAGGGTAAAAGGAGATTGGACACTAGAGTGCCCGGAAATTTGCACTCGCATGCTGGAGTCTCAACAATGTGGTGTCGGGAATGGGCTTATAGATGCCATTTGGAGAGGTGGTAGATAGGGAGATGGGCTTATGGATGCCATCCGGAGACGTGACAGAACCTTGTCGGGAATGGGCTTATAGATGCCATTTGGAAGTGTCGATCGCCTAAGAGATTCCTTAGCGAGAACTTGTGTATTTGAGGAAGGAGGATGTTTTCCTGGCTTGTTACAGGTGTTTGATCTTCAGTCTCCTTATGCAGATATGCCCTGGCTAGATACAGGTATCGAATCTACAATCGGTTGCTCACAGATGTGCCCTGGCTGGATACAGGAGTCGAATCCGGAAATAGTTGTCAATAGATGTGCCCTGGCTGGATACAGGAATCGAATCTTCGAACTCTTCAGACGTGCCCTGGCTAGATACAGGAATCGAGTCTGGAAACTGATCACTCTCAGACGTGCCCTGGCTAGATACAGGTATCGGATCTGGAATTGTGACAGTTGAAGGTAGTCGTTTTTGGAGATTGTCTTTTTCCTGAAAAGGCAAAAACGTAAGTTGTATGCAATGTCATGATGTATGATATGCATGATATCATGATGTTCAACATGAGATGTTGTATGCGTTTCATCATGTATGTAAGCAAGATGTATGAAAATGTAAAATGTTCATGAATGTAATTTCGTCTTGGGGAAAATAAATCCTTGACGAACGGCCGGAGAATTGCTCTGTGGAAGAGATATTTGGCCAAAGTTTTGATGAGAGGCCTGCTGAGGACTTTAATGATGGATTCCGCTGAGGATAATGATGATAAACTCCGCTGGGGAACTCCGAAGATAAACTCTGCTTGGGAATACCAAAGATAGATTTCGCTGGGGATTGAAGGAACTTTGCCGAGAACGGTCTTCCGTGGCTTTTAGCTGAGGATAACCCAGTTATAAGTCCTTGTGAGGAAATAACTCTAAATAAAACTCGGGTGAGACGTCCGTGCTTCGCAGGGGATAAGCTTGCAGAATCTACTGGGAATGAGCTTTAAGATCTGCCGGGGAATGTTGTGTCCTTTCAGGATCAACGGGGAACCAACACTGCTTGGGGAAGATACTACTGAACCTGGTTTTATTCTGCGGGGCGTTGAGATGATTTGGCCACATTCTTCAGTTGAACCTACCTTGGTGCCTTGGCGGACAAAACAACCAGACTGCAATAGACAACTCCACATTGCCCCTGTCTTTGATGTCACCTGTAATTAATCTCTTGTTTCATATGCAAACATTTATGAATCAGCAATTTAATGTCAAATGCATATATCAAAAATGAACATTGGACGTTCTTCGCAAGACAAAACCAAAAAAAGGAAAACAATGGTAATTTGTATGGACAAGTGAATTTGTATTGATTTAAACTTTGCCTGTGAATAGGCGTTTTTGTACAAGAGGCTGACATCCTAGTAAGAGGACATCGCCAAATAGTATAGAGTTTACAATTTGGAAAAAAAGAAACAAAACAGCTATGTGAACAATCCCACTGGGTTCCAACTCTGCTATCGCCTTTATGTCTTCGAACGTCTCATCGCTTTGCTGCCTAATTTGAAGATGAAGCTGATTGGTCAATGCCGAAATCTAGAGCCAGATAGTTGATGCCGAATTCCGGATGCGAAGTGATCCAATGAGACATAGTGTTACGCTTTTATCCCTAACTTTTGCCTGGACCGCCCTTTCGGGTTTTCAGTCCACCGGGATACCCATTTTTGCCCAAGCCGCCTTTTCAGGTTTTCGGCTTGCCGGGTGTACAGATTTTTTTTATTCATTTCATCCCTTATTTTTGCCCGAACCCTTTTGGTTCGCCGGGAAGCCCTTATTTTTGCCTAGGTATGTCAACCTAGCGGGTCTTTTATTTATGCGTAGTATTTTTTCACTATGTCTGCATTGGCGGGGTGAGGAAGGTCGTCACCATCCATGGTGGTTAGGATCATGGCTCCTCCTGAGAACACACGTTTAACCACAAATGGCCCTTCATATGTAGGGGTCCATTTTCCCCTGGGATCACTTTGAGGAAGGATGATGCGTTTGATTACCAGGTCCCCAACTCGATACTCTTGCGGTCTGACTTTCTTGTTAAATGCCCTGATCATCCGTTTCTGATACGTTTGACCATGACAGATAGCAGTGAGCCTCTTTTCGTCAATCAGATTTAATTGATCAAGTCGAGTCTGGATCCAATCATCTTCGTTCAAGTCTGCATCCTTCATTATCCGGAGAGAGGGTATCTGGATCTCGATTGGCAAGACTGCCTCCATGCCATAGACTAAGGAGAAGGGAGTTGCCCCGGTTGATGTCCTCGCTGAGGTGCGGTACCCATGAAGAGCAAATGGTAACATCTCATGCCAATCTTTATAGGTCACTGTCATCTTCTGCACAATTTTCTTGATATTTTTATTGGCTGCCTCTACAGCCCCATTCATCTTCGGCCGGTAGGGAGAAGAATTGTGGTGCTGTATCTTGAATTGTTCACAGAGTTCAGTGATCATTTTGTTATTGAGATTGGTACCATTGTCCGTAATGATTCTTTCCGGGACTCCGTACCGACAGATCAGATTATGCCGGATGAAACGGGCCACGACGCTCTTGGTTACTGTGGCATAGGAAGCTGCCTCAACCCATTTCGTAAAGTAATCGATCGCCACCAAGATGAAGCGATGCCCATTGGATGCCGTTGGTCGGATCTCACCGATCATATCGATGCCCCACATTGCGAAAGGCCAAGGTGCCGTCAGGACATTCAAAGGAACCGGAGGGATATGCACCTTGTCAGCATAGATCTGGCATTTATGACAAGTTCGGGAGTGTTGGTAACAATCGGCTTCCATTGTGGACCAGAAATATCCTGCCCGAAGGATTTTCTTAGCCATGGTGTGTCCACTGGAATGTGTTCCAAATGTACCTTCATGCAGTTCCATCATGATTTTCTCTGCTTCAGCCTTATCCACACAACGCAGCAGAGTCGAATCGTGATTCCGTTTGTAGAGAATGCCGTTGCTGAGGAAGAATTTTGCAGCAAACCTTCTCATGAACTTCTTATCATTGACGGATGCACCTTCAGGGTATTCCTGAGCTTCCAAGTACCTCTTTACCTCGTGATACCAGGGTTTTTCAGTCACCTTCTCAGCCTCGAGCTCGCAGCAGTATGCCGGTTCATCCAACTTCCAGATTATGATTCGGGGAGCCTCATTGTCCCATTTAACTTTGAACATTGAAGACATCGTGGCTAGTGCGTCCACTAGCTGATTCTCCTCTCTGGGGAAATGCTCAAAAGTTATCTCTTCAAAGTGAGGGAGCAAGGTCGACACATACTCCTTGTAAGGAATAAGATTCGGGTGTTTCGTATCCCACTCGCCTTTGATCTGATTGATCACGAGAGCGAAATCTCCGAAGACACTTAGAAATTTTATCCTTAAGTCGATTGCAGCTTGTAAACCCATGATACATGCCTCGTATTCTGCCATATTGTTGGTGCAGCTGAAACATAATCGGGCGGTGAGGGGAGTATGAGTTCCTTTGGGAGATATGATTACAGCGCCGACGCCGTTACCCAAAGCATTGGAGGCTCCATCAAAATGCATAGACCATCGGGATCCTTCCTTAGGTCCTTCATCCGGTCCAGGTACTTCACAGTCAGTTACCACCATGATGTCTTCGTCCGGAAAATCAAAGTTCAATGATTGGTAATCGTCCACAGGTTGGTGTGCCAAATGATCTGCCAGTACACTTCCCTTAATTGCTTTCTGAGTTGTATACTGGATATCATATTCTGTCAAGATCATTTGCCATCTTGCTATTCTCCCAGACAGAGCGGGCTTTTCAAATACGTACTTGATGGGATCCATCTTTGAAATCAATAAGGTAGTGTGAGTCAGCATATACTGTCTCAGCCGGCGAGCAGCCCATACAAGAGCGCAGCAAGTTTTCTCAAGCAGTGAGTAACGAGACTCACAGTCGGTAAACTTTTTGCTCAAGTAATAAATAGCGTGCTCTTTTCGGCCAGACTCGTCATGCTGCCCCAGCACACACCCCATTGAATTATCAAGCACTGTCAAGTATAGTATCAGAGGTCTTCCTTCCACCGGTGGCATAAGAATGGGTGGCTCTTGGAGATATTCCTTTATCCTTTCAAAGGAGGCCTGACATTCATCATTCCAGCGTACTACTTGATCTTTCTTCAGCAATTTGAAGATTGGCTCACAAGTAGCAGTCAGATGCGAGATGAATCGGGCAATGTAATTCAGTCGCCCTAGGAAACCTCTGACTTCTTTCTCTGTTTTTGGAGTCGGCATATCTTGTATGGCTTTTACCTTGGCAGGATCCACCTGAATACCTTTATCACTTACAATGAAACCTAGCAACTTTCCGGATCTTACCCCAAAGGTGCATTTGTTGGGATTCAACCTCAGCTTGTATAACTTGAGTCGGTCAAACAACTTCCTCAGATGGTCAAGGTGCTCCTCCTCAGTTTGAGACCTCGCTATCATGTCATCAACGTATACTTCAATCTCATGATGGATCATATCATGAAATAAAGCAACCATGGCACGTTGATAGGTTGCCCCAGCATTTTTCAATCCGAATGGCATGACCTTATAACAGAAAGTGCCCCACTGAGTCACGAAGGTAGTCTTCTCCATATCCTCTGGAGCCATCTTAATCTGATTGTACCCTGAAAAACCATCCATGAAGGAGAAAACCTTGTGTTGAGCTGTATTTTCAACCAGGACATCAATGTGAGGTAGGGGAAGTCATCCTTGGGGCTGGCCCTGTTCAAGTCCCTGTAGTCGACACACATTCTGACTTTACCGTCCTTTTTTGGTACTGGCACCACATTGGCAACCCACTGGGGGTAGGAAGTCACTGCAAGGAACCCGACATCAAACTGTTTCATGACCTCGGCCTTGATCTTCTCAGACATCTCTGGACGCATCCGTCGGACTTTTTGCTTTACCGGAGGGCAATCTTCCTTGGTTGGCAGGTGGTGAACTACAATGTCGGCATCCAACCCAGGCATATCTTCATAGGACCAAGCAAAAATCTCCATGTAATCTTGTAGCATCTGGATCAATCGTTGCTTCACGCTGAGCTCTAGATTGGCACCAATCTTGACCTCTTTCCTATCTGTCTCAGTACCCAAGTTAATTGTCTCCACAGGCTCTTCATGTGGTTGAATAGCCCTCTCTTCCTGGAGTAGCAGTCTTGCGAGTTCACCAGGTACTTCGCAATCATCTTCACCTTCGTCTTCGGCTAAGTTGATCGGATTTTCGAAGTCATAACTGGCGGTAGCAGAGCTGTTACCAGTGAGATCCAGAGTGGATTGAAACCTGTATAAGTGAGTGTGTGTAAATATAGCTGTTTTGCAATATATATAACACAAAGGAAAAGAGCGCAAGATTTGAAATGCAACAAACGTCCAATGTTTTGATTGATGATATATGAAAATGTCATACAAAAAGCCCTCACAAATGGAGCTTACGATGCCCCGGGTAGGACACCGAGCCAACAAAGTTTTAACATATTGTTTGTTACAAATCGGAAATCAAAAGAAATTAATTACTGCGTGACAAATGTGATAGGGGTAAAATCCTTCGTCGTCCAGTTGCTTGGTCCGTTGCTGGTAGTCGGGTAGATCCAACTGTCAAACTCAACTTCCTCCACATCCTCCTCGATAGCATTCACCCTTGAGCTGGAAATAAACACCGGAGCCTTTCCGATCTTCTCTTTGCGCACCGCCTTCTGAGCCTCTGCAGTAAAGCCTAGCCCAAACTTGTCGTTCTTCTGAGTGAAGTCAGGAAGCTGACCCCAGTGTGCACAATTGCCTTTCTGAACCACAGCCCGGGCATCCCTTAGGGAAGCCATCTTCAAGGAATCATTCTCTTCGGCCATTGTCTCTGCAGCTGCTGAAATTGGATGCACCTCCTCGAAATGCTGGAAGGGGGTTTCAATAAACTCTCCGTCCATCTCGATGTACCTGAAGGAATTCAAATGGCTCACCATATACTTCTCTTCTCCTTGCACAGTGACAATCTTCCCCCTGACGGGATACTTCAGCTTCTGGTGCAAGGTGGAGGTCACTGCCCCAGCTTTATGGATCCAAGGTCGACCCAACAGACAAGAGTACGATGGACGTATATCCATCACGTAAAAGGTAGAGTCAAACACTTGAGAGCCCACACGAATAGGGATGTTAACCTCTCCATGAACCATCCTTTTGGAACCGTCAAAGGCCCTGACGATGATATTGTTGGGTTTCAACTCCAGGCCTTCATAATCCAGACGATCTAAAGCCTTTTTCGGTAGAACATTCAAGGAAGAACCAGTATCCACCAATACATGTGCCAGAGTAGTGCCCCTGCATTCAATAGAGACATGCAGGGCATCATTGTGGTCTCTCCCTTTCGCGGTCAGGTCAGCATCTGAAAAACCCAAGCCGTTGTCCGCCGTTAGATTCGCTATGCAATCAGTGAACTGGACTGCAGACGTCTCCTGCGGCACATGGGCCGTCTTGAGAAATGAGATCAAGGCCTTAGCATGGGCCTCGGAGCATAGCAATAAGGAGAGTAGGGAGATCTTGGAGGGCGTATGCCCCAACTGCTCGACAACATTAAAATCACTCTTCTTTATTATTTTCAGAATCTCCTCCATTTCTTGTCGGGAGGCCTCAACATTTATGGGTATTGGTGCCTCCATCCGGGCAGGCTCTTCTTCAATCCCTTTGCCCCGAGCATTTGATGACTCGGTAGCAGGGGAAACAACTTGATCAGCAACAGGACCAGGTAAACTTGTAGGTTTTATGAGGAGGGGTTTTCGAATAGCGGGCGGTGCAATGTCAGGCGAGAAGAGCCTGCCACTGCGGGTGACCTTGGCTGGACCAGTGATATCGCAGATACTGGCACTGGCGTCGAATTCTTGTTTGATTCCATTTACATACACGTCTGCCTCATAATGCCAGGGGACAGCTTTATCAGACACGTAGGAGAGGGGCCCCGGAACAGTAATGATCACAGGCGCAACTGTCATGATTTGAATAGGCCTCTTCGGGGGAGCCTTGATTGGATTTTTGAAGATGGTAATCACAGAAACTTCTTTCATCGGAACCAATTGAACAGCAGTCTTTTTGAATAGAATTTCCTTGCTATCCATTAGGCCTTGGATGCCTAACCTCAGCAAGGGACAATCAGATAGGGAAATAGCACAGAACAGGCAACCTTCACCGCAACCCGGAAATAAACCGGCCCGCAGTAGGTTCTTCTTAACAGTCTTCAGAGGGGTAACAACTTCATCTATCGAAACAGCATACGTTTCTTCCTCAATGGCATTTACCCTATGCTGGGGCATAGGAGCCGTTACAACATTTGGTCTTTCTGGCGCTTCAAACTGAATTTCTTTTGCGTCGATCAGATCTTGCACTTTGTTTCTCAAGGCCCAGCAATCATCAGTAGTGTGCCCGGGACTATCAGAATGATAAGCACACCGGGCATTTGGGTTATACTTAGGAGATGCAGTGTTGACGACCTTAGGAGCTTCTTTGAGGGTCACCAGGTTGGTGGATAACAGTTGGGGTAAAATTTGTGATAAGGTCATACTTAGTCGGGTATACTGCCTCTTGGGCCTTTCGCTTCTTTGTTGATTGTACTGCTGAGGAGCAGCAACAGGTTTGGAGATGACCAAAGCATTGACGGCTTGGCGACTTTCGGGCTTGACTTGTCTTCTAGGACCATAGACGGCACTTGCTTCTTTCTTAAACGGCCTCTTCTCAGCACTTGTAGAGGCAGCCTTCTGTATCTTGCCTGACTTGATGCCAGCCTCAATTCTTTCTCCCGTTAATATCAAATCGGTAAATCCAGCAGAGGAGTTACCAACCAAATGATTGAAAAACGGACCAGACAACGTCCCCAGAAACATATCAACCAGTTCTCGATCAGTCAGTGGAGGCTGCACCCTGCCAGCCAAATCTCTCCATTTTTTAGCGTACTCTTTGAACCCTTCACCCGTCCCTAGAGACATACCCTAAAGTTGGGTACGCGTAGGAGCGAGATCAGAATTGTATTGGTATTGTCTGTAGAATGCGGTTGCCAAATCTTCCCAGTGTCGGATGTTAGCTCCATCCAATTGGTAGAACCATTCAAGCTGTGACCCCGAGAGGCTATCTTGGAAGAAGTGAATCCAAAGGTTCTTATCCGCCGTGTAAGGTTGGATTTTCCTTACGTACGACCTCAGATGCAGCTTTGGGCAGGAGACCCCATCATACTTGGCGAAGGCAGGCGCCTTAAACTTGTGTGGAATGACTACCCCAGAAGATAACCCCAAATCTCCGAAATCCAGCCCTGGCACATTCTGAATTTCCATGGCGCTCAAGCGGTCCTCCAATTGCTTGTATTTGTCAGCAGCAGGTGGGTATTGTTCGTCGTTATAGTCCGTCTCGTTGTCGGAGACTGCGGGACTAGGAGCTCCTCCCCCTTGGGGACTGTTTTTCTTAGCAGAAGAAGTGGTTGGATCAGCTTCGTTGTGGAGTGTGTTCCCAAATCTGCGTCCGGTGTTGAACAATGCAGTCCTCTTTTTCTTCTTCTTCTTCATGAGTAGAGTCTTCAACTCTTGCTGACCTTGGGCTAGGCTTAGGACCATCTCTTGAAACTGTGCACTTTGGGCCTGAAGGGCCTTGATTGCTTGCTCACTGGATGATTCTGGATTCATGATGACTGTTCACACAAACAGCGAAGAAAATTAAGCAACCTGTGAAATAAGGTACCTGCTATGCATATGGTGCAATGGAATGTGTATGCTTTATGTTTTCAAAGACAAACAAGATTCAACTTTGTAGACAAAAAGGGAAACACACTTCATTAGATTAAAATTTCAATTGTTCAACAACTTGCCCTTAGGCATTACAGGAATGAAAAATACTGAAAAGGAAATAAAACTACAAAAGGAAACATCAAAGCTCATCAATGCTCCCATGGCCTCCTCTTTTCAGTGCTGATGTAGTTGTTCAGGACCCGTTCTTCCTCCAATTGCTTAGTCAGCCTTTGGATCTTCCGTTCCTGCTCGTTGAATTTCTCCCGATAGAAATCCCGTTCTTCCTTTAGCTGTGCCCAAGATCTCTTCATTGTATCAAAATCAGTGGGTATCTGAGGAGGGAGGACAGTTGGAGGAATCCCATCTTCAACAGGAGACTCAAGAATGAGAGGTCTAACAACTTCGTAGGGCATACCTAACTTCTGAGCACGGATGCGGACCCATTTGCAATAGGGCTTCAATGGCAGAGAAGTCTTTGGTCCTAACTCATGTGGGTCAGCTTTGTGAATTCTGTCCCAAGCTCTAATGAATCCCTGGCGTAGTTTGTCACTGTCTGCCTGAAACTCAAAATGGAAGTGAGGAACCAGCATCTCATGAGGCCCATCTCCTCTGGCTCTTCCAAACTGACGGAGAGCTAAACACGGATTGTAAGAGATTCCTCCTTGGATACCAATCAACGGGACATTAGGGTATTCTCCGCAACGGTCGATAACAGCTACCTCATCCAAACCTCTGAGAGTCTAGGTGATGTCATTATCAGTGAGAGACATTAACCTCCGAGCCCAACCTTTTCCTTCTTCATTCTTCAGCACGAACTTAGGAAGGTGCGAAATAAACCACTTTACTAGTAAAGGAGCACAACACCACGGAGTTCCCCGTTTTCGAGCAGTACGAGCATAGAGTTGTTGTAGAATATCACCCAAAAGAGTGGGTACCGGATTCCGAGACATGAAGATCCTTATGACATGGATACTGATAAAGGTGTCAGGGTTGGGAAACAGCACCAGACCATAGATCAAAAGAGCTAGAACATCCTCATATGCCTTGAAGTCCAAGTCATTCCAGAAATCATTAGCCTTGCCAACCAGAAATTTGACCAAAAAGCCCTTTATCCCATTTCTAGTTTCCCAGTTGGACAAAACCTCTTCCTTGGTCAAGGGGAGAATTGCAGCAATCTCCTCAGGCCTAGGAGTCTTTTCCAAACCAGTGAATGGAGTTTGTTCCAAGACAGGAATCCCAAGTAAATAAGAAAATTCTTCCAGGGTAGGAACCAGCTGGAAGTCTTGAAAGGTGAAACAGTGATACAGAGGGTCATAAAACTGGGTCAGAACACTTATCAGTTGTTGGTCCCATTTTGCAGTGACTAAACTGAGAAGAGAACCATGCCTCTGAATGAAGGAAGTGGTATTTGGAATTCTGCTAACCAACTCATCAAGCAACTCAGGTGAACGAACAAAGTTGAACCGGATAGTATTCCTTCGCACAGGCATCATAATGTCCTACAAAACAGAGCAAAGATGAAACCTCTTTTGTCTTTGAAATGGGTTAGCCTTTTATACAGGATGCATGCAATGGTATGATGGCATGATGCTATGATGAAGCACATCACAAGTATTCACATAGGCAAATAAGGCACACAAGTCACACAAGACACCCTTAGGTTTCAGGCCAGCATGAGTTTCAGGTATTACCCTCTTTTGGTTTTGTTGGTTAAAACCTGTCCTATCAAAAGTAATCGGGTTCTAGAGGATCTCAAATCATTGGCTACCCTCAATCGGTCATAACTCCAGCATCGCAATCTTTTCTCGCGGCCAGAACCATCTCGAGAGTTTAGCCTCAATGAGTGTAGCATACTGCTACTGTCCTAATAGCCAAGTTGGTCAATTTAGGGTTCTAAGGTTGGTTGGTGTTTAATGACCCCTTAGAAGACCTATATTCTCCCCGTTGCAACACAAGGGATATAGGTACAGACTAAGATGCCACACCAACGTAGCCACTGCTTCACCCATGTCGGTCTACGCCGGACAGGTCCCTCACAGATTATGCTACCTAAAAAGGGTACATCCCAGATCCGGGTTAGGATCTATGAAACTCCGATGCAAAGCCCACAAATATAAAAGCAAACAAGACAATTAATTGAAAACAAAGGTGATCTAAGCCCTAAGGTTACTCCACTTTTAAAAGTCTTCCCCAGCAGAGTCGCCAGTTCTGTGATACGGTGGGAGAACTGACTTGAGGTTTTGCGTTTGTATTCGCAAATGTTGCGGTTAGCAAGAGTCGCCACCGACTTTTTATTTTATCCTAAGGAAAGGTTAAAAAGCACAACAAAAACCTTTTGAGATGTTTCTTGGGTTCGGGGAGTAGATTATAGAAAGGGAAGGTATTAGCACCCTTTCTATCCATGGTTATCCATGGGCTCTTAGTTACTTGCTTAGATCACTTGCCTTTTGTTTTCAATTGTTTTAAATGGTGCTTGAGTGTGTGGGTTTGAAAAATGTTTTGAAAAGAGGCCAATGTGGTGGCAACCTTTGTAATGATCCATGTGGGGATGTATACAAAGATGTATGTCTTTTGAAAAAGTTTTCATTTGTTTTTGAAAGTTATTTTGAAAGTGTAGTGATGTGTGATTTTGAAATTAGGCAAGTGTTTTGTTTTGCAAGTTAGTTCAAGTAACTAAGAGGTTATCTACTCATAAATTTCTCAAAAGACTATTGCTATGCTTTAACCCTTTTAACAAGTTTGCTCCACCATTGTATTTGGTGGGCAACCTTGTGTTAGGATGTGAAAGGGACAGGCGCGGGTCATCGTTTTAGACCATAATTGCAACGGCGTTAAATGTCTTTGAGCAATTTCTCTAAGGGACTTGATCATTTGTTTTTGTTTGTTTTGAAAAGTTTTGTCGAGGGACTATGATCATTCAAACTGTTTGCTTTGCCCAAAGAAGTTTAACATGCAATATGGCCCATTTATTTGAAGGCAACAAGTGGAAAACCCTAGGGGGTGCAAGTGTGATTTGTGTGTCCATTTTCATGCTTGTTTATCTTGTATTAGGTCAAACTATTTTTTTATCGTTTTTCGCATACAAACCCTAATTCTAACATGTTATCATTAGAAAGCAATAAAGTGCGAAATTAAAATTACTAAGCTATTACAAAACCAAATATGGGAAGGGGGGTACAAATGTTCAAATGGGAATATTGACAAGAATTTAAATCTAAATTATTACATCATTTTGAATATTTGCAATTTAAATAATGTACAAAAATTAAATAAAGATGCAAGATGCACAAAAATGTTTTGTATATGTATGAAAAAATATTATTTATGTAAAAGAGAAAAGAAAATAAAAAATGTATTATTTTTTGGAGTATTTTGAACTTAGGGTAAAAACCCTAATTTTAAAGAAAAAGGTATTATTTTCTAATTTAATACAACTATTTATTCATTATTTATAAAAATAAAATAAAATGAAGTGTATCATGGAAAAAGGTATTTTTATATCAAATATTAATAAAGATGAAAAAAAATTCAAGTATTTTTATATTTTATCTTAAATATATTAATAATCACATATATATATATATATATTAAACCCTAAATATGTATTATACACAAAATAATTATTTATTTAATATTTTAATAAAATAAATAAAAG
Source organism: Vicia faba (assembly GCA_948472305.1). NCBI lineage: Eukaryota > Viridiplantae > Streptophyta > Magnoliopsida > Fabales > Fabaceae > Vicia > Vicia faba. The sequence continues at coordinate 219,798,455 of OX451741.1, forward strand.
AGTATTTTTTTTTGTGTGAAATATTTTCAGAAAGTAAATAAAAATAAAAATTGTATTTACATTATTTTTATATTTATTCTAATAATAGTCTATATATACTTATGTACAAACAAAGAAAATAAATAAATAAATATGCAATAAATGCAAAAAATGATGAAAAAAATATTTTTAATTTTCTAATGTCATGAGAAAAAATAAACAAAGTCAACCAAAAAAGAAAAAGTCAAAAAGAGTCAAAAATGAAGCAAATGGGCTCAGGGGGTGTAAACATGGAAATGGGGTGTGAAAAGAAAATAAATTCAGGCCCAGCCCAGACCACTTCTTCTTCAACCTCTGTACAGCCTTCTTCAATCAAAAACACGCGTTTTTTATCTCTGGATTCCTGGACTTTCAAGCAAAACTCGTAACATGAAAAGTGTAGAGCATTAAGAGACGGTTTCAACCATATAAAGAACATGACCTATCTCTCTAAGATGAGGGAGAATTTCTCCTCCCCCCATTTCTGACCTAACTTTTCACCAATGTTCAGACATGAAATTCTCTAAGCACACGAAATATAAATGAAATCTAAACATATGAGCATGTTCAGGGCTATGATTGTGACATGTTTTCTTCAAAAATCTAAAGCTAACAATGCCTAATAAGGGAGATAGAACTCCATGAATGTACCTGTTCAGTTGGAGTCGAGCTTTGCAGTGGAGGATGTTTCAGAGTGAAATGATGACTTGTACAGCTTCCTTGAAGTGTAAGGATGCTTTTCCAATTCCTACTTTGTCTTGAAACTCCCTGAATCGAGCTAGTGAACTCCAACTGCAAAACAGAAAATTAAAAATGGTGAAGTGGCTTGGAGGTGTTACAGGTCTGATTTTAGGACATGGTTAGCTTGTATATATTGTAGGGGAGGTAGAGGAAAAGGTTTGGATCAAAATGCTCGAAGGGATTGGGAGTTTGCACTCAAACTGCAGGGGTTCCCCTGTTTGAGCAGTTTCAAGGTGATTTTGAGATGGAAGGTGCTTTAGATGTTCAGGACTCGTGCAAAAGCTTGGATGTGGTCTATGGAATGTGTTTGATCACTTCTCTCTTCTGTTCCTAAGCTGAGATGAGATATGTGATAAGTTATGCAATGTTACTTGAAAATGAAGCAAGCAATGGTCACTTTTGTTTTTAGGTCAGTAGGGGCCTCTAATCCTGCTGCATAATCTTCTCTTGATCAGAGCAACTTGTCCATAATCTTGTGCCAAGAGGATTTTGCTTGTACTTGCTTGGATTTCAAATTGACATAAAGCTAGCTTTTTACAAAAATGGATAAAGCACTTTATCTAGTTTAGGATTAATCCACTATGCAATGTTAGAACACAAAGAACATGGCCTCAACTCATTGAATATGCATTAAATTATTGAGTATGGAATGGTTCAAGGACCTGTAATTAAGCATAAAGCAAACTGAATTCAAATTTGCAAGTTATGAACATGTCTTGATGAAGAACAAAAAGTGAATTTTTGCCAACTTGGGAAATTCGAATCTCTCAAGTTATGAGGTTGTTTGATGAGTTCTTGGACATTTTGGAAAGCTTGGAATGTGTACTACAATCCATCTTTGAAATGCAAATCAAGATTCCAAGTGGAAGGGTATGAAAAGTGGCCTTGAAGTAGGGTAGAAAACCTTGTCAAAATAGGTCAAATTTCACTAAGTTAAAAGATGGTTTAGTGCCCTTATTCAAAAAATTATAACTTGAGATACAAGCTTCAAATGAGAAAACTTTGTGAATCAAAGTTGTATATTATGCAACAAGCTACAACTTTCATGTTTTGACTTTTGTTTGAATCCAAATGGATCATGGTGAAAAGATGGGGCAAAGTTGGGAAAAAATTAGGGGTTTTCATAACTTAGAAAAATTCTAAGTTATGAAAAATTCCATTTTCAAACCCTAATTTGCAATTTGTGATTTCTTGGTGAACAAGTTTCATGATTTGGCATGTTTTGATGAAAAATGAATCTTGACTCTTGATTTTGACCAAAAAGTCAAAGTTTGACTTTTCAGTATACAGTCAAAATTAATCAATTGACTGGGAAATTCAACTGTCAACCTTGTGTACTTGGGATCTTTTGAGCTTGATGAATGTGTCAAGATAATTTCATGGGGTCCTTGAGTCCATATGTGAGCTTGATTTGCCATTGGCTAGGTCAAACAGTCAAAAATTGCCTTTGTGCAATCAAAACCCTAAAAATGACCATTTTGCCCTTTTGGTGATCTGATCAAATTTCTTGTGGAATTGTGATCCAAACTTGATCAAATGGTTCATGTGAGTTCATAATGTTGATGTGGATCAAATTTCATGAGGTTTGACTGTCAATTGGCCACAGTTGACTTTTTCCCCAATACAGCTGATTTCTAGGTCAACTGTCCAATTGATTGGGCAAAACTTGGAATCAAGACTTGAAACTTGGTATAGGTAAACTTGGGAGTCCAATATGAAGCATGAAAGTCATTTTAGGCTTTTTAGGTCAAAACATCCTTAGGCAAACACAAACCCTAATTTTGAGTCCACAGTGCAAGGAGAAGTCTTGAGCAGAGGAAACCCTAACTGGATCTTGATCTTCAAAGGTCTTGTGATGAGAAAATGTTGAGGAGATGGGAGGGCAAATTTTGGGGTACAACAACTGCCTTAGGAGATAGCTTGTCTGACCCACTCTTGAGCAACCTTGAGCCACTTGGAGATTTTTCTTGAAATGTCTTGAGGAACATGAGAGGGCAAATTTTGGGGTACAACATCGGACAACTATTACTACAACGTAATGCCATTCGATCTGAAAAACGCAGGAGCAACGTATCAGCAGATGATGAACAAAGTCTTCTGCAACCAAATTGGGGATATGCTCAAGGTATACATGGACAACATAATCGTTAAGTCCCGAGCAGACACCGACCATGCTGCTCGTCTCAGGGAAGTCTTCGCCCATGCAAGGCAATGCAAAATTAGGTTTAACCCTGAGAATTGCACGTTCGGGGTCAAGGCGGACAAGTTCCCCGGCTTCTACTTAACAAAACGAGGAATCAAAGCCAACCCCGATAAGTGCCAAGCTTTATCTGACCTCCACATACCCACGTTGAAAAAATCCATACAAGTATTGAATGGCATGCTCACCTCACTATCCAGTTTTGTTGCAAAATCCGCCCAACACGCCCTCCCTTTCTTCAAGCTCCTTCGCAAGGAAGCGACTTTAGAATGGGACGAGGAATGCGAGCAAGCCCTGCTCCATCTCAAACAAAGCCTCTCGCAGTCGCCCGTGTTATCGCGACCAGTCAACGGGGAAACCTTGTTTCTATACCTAGCTGTCTCGGTTGAAGTCGTCAGTGCAGCCCTCATTCGTGAGACGTGTGACGGACAAAAACCCGTTTATTTCACGAGCAAGGCGCTTCAAGGGCCTGAGGTTAGGTACCAAAAGATAGAAAATGTGACTCTGGCCCTCGTCAATGCAGCGAGAAGGCTCAGACATTATTTCCTCGCGCACACGATCACGGTGCGAACAGACCAGCCCGTGAAACAGCTCTTAGGTCGACCAGACATGGCGGGTCGAATGTTGAAGTGGTCCTTGGAACTTTCATAATTCGATGTCCAATACGAGAGAAGGAAGGCCCTAAAGGCACAGGCTCTGGCCGATTTCGTCACGGAGATGACCGCTCATAACCCCCCCGTAGGGAAAGAGCACAAGTGGATCATCTTTGTCGATGGAGCCTCTAGCTCGACCGGGAACGGTGCGAGGATTCTCCTCAAGAACGAGAAAGGCGTGGTGATTGATCATTCGCTCACCCTCTACTTTCCAACCTCAAACAACCAGGCAGAATACGAGGCCCTACTTGCAGGTCTAAGACTGGCCGAAGATTTAGGCGCCCGTGAGATACAAATTTTCACTGACTCTCAACTCGTCGCATCCTAAGTTCAAGGGGAATACCAGGCCAAGAATAACACCTCATCGAATATCTGAACCTGGTCAGGGAACATATGAAAAAGTTCGACGGGCAGAAATTTCGCACGTACCACGTGAGAAAAACACAAGGGCCGACATACTTTCGAAGCTCGCAAGTACGAAAAAGAAAGGCGGAAACAAATCTGTCATACAAGAATCTCTATCTCGCCCGAGCATCGAAAAATCCACGACTCTACCCGAGGTAAACACCATCAGAGATAGCTCGTGTTGGATGACCCCGGTATTCAACTTCCTAACGAAGGGGGAACTCCCCCTGGACCAAAGAGAAGCAGCCGCGACCAAACGACGAGCATGCTCCTACGTGGTGCTCGAGCACAAACTATATCGTAGGGGATTTTCCATCTCACTCTTGAAGTGCATCGAAGAATCCGCAGTCCCCGAGATATTATGGGAAATACACGAAGGGATTAATGCCCAACGCATGGGCGGTAAGTCCCTAGCGAGGAAAGCGCTGCGAGCGGGGTACTACTGGCCGACAATGCAGCAAGACGCTAAAGACCATGTCAAGAGATGTGACAAGTTCCAAAGGCATGCCGACATGCACCTCACCCCACCACACGAGCTGAACATATTATCATCCCCGTGGCCATTTTCCTGGTGGGGAATGGACATCCTCAGACCATTCGTGCAAGGGACGTACCAAAACAAATTCCTCATTGTGGCCGTAGATTATTTTACAAAGTGGATAGAGGTTGAAGCCCTCGTGAAAATCACCTCGCATAACATCCTTCGCTTCTACAAACGAAACGTGCTCGCCCGGTTTGGAATCCCGTAAGCACTCGTCACAGATAATGATACCCAATTCACCGACCAAGGCTTTAAAAGCTTCATTGCCAAACTCGGGCACCAAATAACATTTTACCTCAGTCGAGTACCCCCAGACTAACGGGCAAGCCGAGGCCGCGAACAGGGTTATCTTGCGAGGACTCAAACGCAGGTTAGGCGAAGCAAAAAGGGGATAGGTCGAAGAGCTACATAGCGTTCTATGGGCTTACCGCAGGATGCCCCATTCGACGACTGGTGAGACCCCATTTCGACTGACTTACGACACTGAGGCAGTCATCCCAATAGAAATCATGGAGCCATCTAGGCAAACTGAAATTCCCCTCAACGAGGAGATGAACGACGAGGCCCTGAGAGACGAACTCGACCTTGTCGAAGAAATCCAGTCAGGAGCAGCCCTGCGCGAGGCCACTCTGAAATAGCAGGTAGCCCTACGCCACGACAGCAAAGTCATAAGACGCGAATTTCAGGTCGACAGTCTAGTCTTGCAAAGAAACCAGAAGGATTCCCGCGAAGGAAAGTTGGCCGCAAACTGGGAGAGACCTTATCGTGTCCAGGGAGCTACGGGAACCGAAGCATATTACCTCGAGCAATTAAATGGAGAACCACTTCCTCGACCCTGGAACACTGCAAAGCTGAAACAATATTACAGCTAAAGTCCCTCACCAGCTGAGGACTTTCGCTGTCGAATATTCACCTTTAGTCGACAAAGGGAAAATCTCGACCACGTAGGTGTGTCGAGGTACGAACGCAACCTACCAACCAACGAAAGCATAATGTTACTCACATTGACGAGCAACATCCTTGCCCGACAGGGACACCTCGATCGAGCTCCACTGTCGAAGTACCCCAACATGGCAGAACACCTACCTCGCGATGGGAAGTTCACGCCACGAGCGTAGGATCCCGATCGCGATCATACACTCGTCCCGCGGATAGCCACTCCGCGCCCTCGACACATCTCGAGGTGTGTCAAAATGATATTAGGGTCAAACAAGTATCTCCACGTGAAAGATAACGCAATTATAATATGTCGACTACAAAGGCCGACTGTGTTCAAATTTACAATTTAGGCACGACGGCCTCAAAATTAAAAGAATGATAGCGGGCGCGTAGGCCCCAAAACAACAACGGACACGCAGGCCATGAACTGAATACATTCAAACTTGATCCTCCCCGTCGCCGTCGTACGGGGGATAAAGGATCTTCCCGTCAACAACTTGGTTGAATGCCCCCGCCCCCTCAACCACTAACTAGACCCCAGGATTCAAGATCTTCAATTTCTCGACGACGATGTTGAAGTTGTATCCAAGAGTATCAACCACGTCATGCTCGAGCAAGCGGATGCGAGCAATCAAATCCGCCCTGGTCGCCATGTTCTTCTCCGTCTCGGTCTCATCCTCGACCGACGTGGTCATCCCTTTTAGCTCCAAATTACGAGCGACCAGACGCTCGTTCTCCCTTGTGTCCGTCTCCAGCTGAGGCCTCAACTCGTTTAAATCCTTGAGAAGCTGAACTTGGGCCTCGAATCTTGACTCATGGTTGAGGATATCACCCTTCAACTTCTCGTTATTGACCTTCAGCTTATGGATTTTGGCGTAGGCCGCGTCAATAGCGACTTGAGCACTCGAGGACTCGTCGTTGAGTGAAAGGGCCGTCTCGAGCACCCTCATCACAACAGCCACGTCCTCAGCCAAGTGCTTCCGGTGAAGCTCCTTGTCTTCAGTCAAAATGGCCTCCCTCTCCTCCTCGTGCACGCCGAGGGAGTCCCCCTCGCGAAAGAGGTCGCGGTTTAGATGGCAAGGAGGCAACACGAAAACCCCCGCGGATGTTTTGTCACCCTCGGATGATATGCCCGCAACGTTATCTGCACGCTTCCTCTTGGCCATGGGCTCGTTGACCGGAATCTGGGCCGAATCAGAAGAAGCTGGATTTTTCGAGGAGGAGGGGGAACCACTGCCCCGACCGGTAGACTTGGCCTGCTCCTAAAGCTGGGTGACTCTGCTTCGTGGTCCAGAAGTGGATGCATTTTTGGGCCTCAGTTTCAACAAACGCTCGGAAAGAGACGCCATTCGACCTGCAATCGAAGAGAATCGTTAGTCGAGTTGGAAAAATAAAAAATAGAGCGGACACGTCCCCGCTTATAAAAGGAGAAAATAAACAGCTACCCTTACCCAAAAGCCTCGTGGCTTCCCCATTCGAGGAGCACTCGAGCAAGGCCTTAGTATTGATCAACCTATTAACTAAGAGATACTCCCCCTCCTCGTCAAACAACAGGTCGCCGTTCACGTCCACACACTTTGCGGGGGAGAAACCTTTAACATAAGCCGACAGCTACTCGTACGAAAGCTGGTCTTGGGCATCCAAATCCCCGGGTTTCACCGCATAGTATTCGAGCATTTGCTCGTAATGCCTCCACTACCATTTGAGCGGGAATCGAGCCATAAGTCGGGTAACTGGCCGCCCGTCCTCCACCTCCTCCACACGGGCATAAAGAGAATCTATGGCCGCGTCCGCCAGAGGCTTCACAATGAAGTACCTCTCTTTAAAATTTCGGACGGACTCCATATAAGGCCGAAAGAGTTTGTCGAACTGCTTGAAGGATACCCACGCATGTCTCCCTTGGACAGATTGCCTTTGCAGATGAAAGATGCAGAAGAAAAGGGGAAGCATGGTGCCTATCCCCAGGTATTGGCAGACGAGCTCGAACGCCCGCATAAACGCCAGCACGTTTGGATGGAGTTGGGAAAGCGCCAACTGAAGCCATTGAAAAACCCCGACCTGGAAATCGTTGAAGGGCAGGTGCATCCCCGCCTCTTTGAAAGCAAATTCGTACATGGGGAATCGTTTTCCCGGATATGTCGAGCATATCCTTCGGTCCCGATGGGGAATTTGAAGCATCCAGTTGGCCGGAGCCCCTTCTGTGCATTCCTCCGGACAGTTAAACGCGTCTGTCGCATCCTGCGAAAAGCACGACCGTTTATCCCTGGGCTCCGGAGCAACCAAATCCAAAGGGTCCTCGTCGCTACGGGGTCCGTCTTCGTGATGGGCGGCCGAAATGTCGCCCCCTTGGCAGCGTGCCATTGTACCTGAAAAGCAGGGGAAGTTAGTGAATTCGACATTATCAAATCCACCCTTCCACCGCAAATCAAGTGAAAGGGCGAAGAACTCGACCCAAGCCCTCGACATGTTAAAGCGGACCATTACATTCCGAGGACATGTAGTCGGGGAATCACTCGCCGAGCAAAAAACTGGATACATACTAACCTAAGGAATCCTCCTGACACTATAACACAAATGTTCATATGTATCCAGCACACTCATGAGTGCTCGACACGGAACCCATGAACTCAGATGAACATTCGTGAATGTTCATAAAACTCATGAATGTTTGTTCATAGGTGCCCGATACATTCATGAGTGCTCGACATGGAACCCATGAACTCAGATGAACATTCATGAACATTCATCACAAAACTCATGAATGTTCATCCAATCAAGACAAATTTTTGACATTTAATCCAGAAAAGCTCAAGAAACATGGTGTTAAGAGGTTATAACTTAATTGGATGAAGAACTTGGAGGGAAAACTGAAAAGTTGAGAGAATCGCCTCACGCCACAAGCGAAGAAAAACTGAGGTTGAGAGAACCGCTTCACGCCACGAGCAAAGAAAAGATTGAGAGGAAATTTGAGAAGGTGACAAATGAGTCCCAAGGGCCCCCTTTTTATAGGCTACCCACGCCCCAAGGGATCCCACATGAAGGGTCATCACCTCATTGACCCCTTTTTCTTTTTTCTTGAAGGGGTGACACCCCAAAGCACTAGCCACGTGGCTCAACTATCAACCACGAAGTCCCTTCTGGACTAGCGAGCATACGCCCGACTCCTACATGTCACCCCTAAACGTGTGGGGCAAACACTTACACGAGGAAGTGCTCGGCACTAGAGCGCACGAAGGGGCACATCTATTTAACCATCTCGAGGACGAGGAAATGCTCGACAAACTAACAACTCCCAGGAGACGGGCATGTCAAAGGGAACCTCGCAGAGGCTCCCCGCCACCAATATATCCCCTTGAGCGAGCGGTTGAACCCTTCGGTCCCGATCCCTGTTTGTCCATGATATTCCCCGACGTATTCGAGCCTGGCCCCCCGCGGGCAACGACCCGCTCCCTTTGGGGACTTTGGCCCTCTACCTCGACCAAGTCTTCGGTAGCGAGAACTGAACTCAAGTCATCACCCTCTAGCTCGAGGACAATAACTTGGGGGACTCCTGATCTGGATTGGGCCTACATTTTCTCTACAAGCGAGAAGCCCAAAGCCAACCCAAGTTAGGGACTGTGGGGCAACTCCCCATCCAACCGTCAGGGGACGTGGCCCACGACCTCTTGACAGACATCCCAAACTGCCCTCCGTGAATCTCGGGTCTAGCCATATTCTCGCGGAGCAGTTGACCAGGGGGGAGTCCACTTGATGGACTCCATACACACGTAAACCCTGGCAGTTCCCGTTATTGGGCCTCCGCGTGACTCAATAGTGGGGACCTTGGCCCAGCGCTGGGGGCTATGAACACCCTCTCTCACAAGAGGGTCAGGTATTCATTCACACATCTCAAACTCTACTTGCTTGCTCATTTCGCTTCTCACTTTACCATCAGAGTGTCTTGCATGTATCCCCCATCTCATTCAAGTTCAGCCCGAAGCCAACTGTGACGGTTCAACTCTGATCCGATAAGACCAGTTACTATTAATTCAGATATTTTTGTAAACAATATCTAAACAAAAATAATATTTATTTACAGAAAAAATCTATTATTGATATAAATATTTTTATATATGAAATATGATATTTATGATATAAATATTTTTTATTCAAAAATTATATACAAAAAAAATTATTATTAACTTAAATATTTTTATATACGAAAATTTACTATTGATTCAAATATTTTTATAAATGAAATCTAAATAAAAATAATATTTTTATACTTAAGAAAATTTATTATTAATATAAATATTTCTATATATAGAAAAATTTATTATATTTTCTTTTCAATCTTATATTTTAAAGAACATATATTAAGTAAACAAATGCGCCTAAAATACAAGAATAGACTACACTGCATCATAACCGAGCACCGTAGCATGGTTTGAATTTTGAAACTTGAAGTTTGAAACCTCAGTACAAAAACCCTAACCAAACCATGGCTTCTTCTTCTCCATCCTCCAAATCCCAATTCTCCGTCTACCAAAACCCTAATCTATCCGCAGTCCTCACCTCCAACAGTCTCCAACCTTCCAATTTCACTCTCGTTTCCATCCTCTCCTTCTTCTCCGCTTCCGCATTTGCCTTTCTCACCATCATCTTCAGGTACCACTTTTACCATCATTCATTCCATCTTGCTATGCCTAACCTAACTAACTTTCTTGTATTATTATTGTAGGGAAAATGGATTCATTGATATCTTCAAACTCCAATCGGTTTCCCCTTTTACAGCTTGTAAAGTTCCCAACTTTATACTCTTTTTTGTCTTAATTTTTATTTTTGAAAATCTTGGTGTGATTTAGATTTTATTGTTTATTTATTGTTATTTTATTGAAATTCAGATTGGCTTGTTAAGACACTGCAAACTTTATTGGGTTTTCTCTTCATTGGAACTATGCTAGCACTCTTCAAAGTTGTGTTTCTGCGAAAAACTAGGTATAGTGGAGGTGTTGTTGCACCAAAGTCTAACAAAGATAATAAGAATCAAATGTCTCTTTCTAAACATCAGTTAGAGCTTTTAGGAGTTAAGGTGAAAGTTGATATGGTACAGTCGGAGTCGGCGAAAAAGCCTCCGAAATCTAAACCGCATCCGGCTTCTTCCGAGTTGCTTGTTCCACTTCATCAGCCAATTTCGAGCCCTAGTCGTCGAGTTGATACTGATGGTTCAAATTCTAATAGGGGTGCTCCGGGTCGTAACCTGTCGAGGTCGCCCGGTTCGGCGTCTTTGTATCTTTCTCGTGGAGTTGTTTCGTCTGCACAGGGTTCGGGGGGAATGGATTCGGTTGTGTCAAGTCCTTGGTCTAATAGGAGGGCGTCTTCTGGTAATAAGATAACATCAGAGGAAGGGCTGGAGCAGTTCTTAGCTGAAGTTGATGAAAGAATAATGGAATCTGCAGGGAAGCTGTCTACTCCGCCTCCTTCAGTTCCTGGTTTTGGAATAGCTAGCCCTAATACAGTTACAGGATCGGCTAATAACTCTGGAGCTAAAAGACGTACGCCATTGAGACCTGTGAGGATGTCTCCGGGTTCCCAGAAGTTTAACACCCCTCCGAAGAAGGGAGAAAGTGGTGAACTTCCTCCTCCAATGTCCATGGAAGAAGCAATTGAAGCTTTTGACCGTTTGGGTGTCTATCCTCAAATTGAGCAGTGGCGTGACCAACTCAGACAATGGTTCTCTTCAGTTTTGCTTAATCCTTTAATTCACAAGATTGAGACAAGTCATGTTCAGGTTCATTTACATCTTTATCTTTTCTTCTATATTTAAAGCAATGTTGCATACATAGTATTTCTAAGACTGTTCCACCCACACTCCCGCTTCCCAGCCAAAAGGCTTTTCAAACAAATCAAGAAAAATATTTGCTGCAGATGTCAATATGTGTGTTGTTAATATTGAATTACACATGTCAACGTTTGAGGTAATATTTTCATGGTGTTTCATGTCCCCACTTATTTGTGTGTATAGATGACTAACATAGAATTGCTATTGAGAGCCCTGTAGTTCCAACATCTCTGAAAAAAGTGTGTCTGTGTCAGGTCTGAAACCGACACCGACACTTGTATTTACGTTTAATTCATTCATTTTTTCAAATTATTACCGGTGTCGACGTGTCACTGTCGTGTTTATGGAGGACGTGCTTCATAGATTGAGAGAATTAGTTTTGGTTTAAGTTACTTTGTAGAGAATGAGTTTTATATTTGGATGTATTCATCCAATGGTATTACAAGGATGAGTCTTATTTGGTTAATTAGCAAAAACTATTTGAGTTATTGTTTGCAATCATCAAGGAAGAAGAGCACAAAATGTATTTTACATTACTAAGGATGAATCTTCAGCTCACAAAGCCTTAACGGACCCAAAGTTAAGTTTTGGATGATAACCCAAACTACGAAACTCTGTCAAAATCTCATTTTGGTTGTTTCCGGTCAAGCTCTTGCTCGGAAGTTCTATGGTGTTTATAGAGGTTCCCAGATGATTTTCATTAGTTGTACACTTAACCAAAATACCAAAGACTGAACATTCAAAGGGATGTTTTACCTCTGCTGAATCTTCAGCTCACTAAGTCTTAAAGAACCCAAAGTTAAGTTTTGGACTGTAACCCAAACTAAAAAACTATGTCAAAACCTCATTTTGGCTGTTTCCAATCAAGCTCTTGCTCGTAAGTTCTATGGTGTTTATAGAGGTCTGCAGATGATTTTCATTAGTTGTGCACTTCACCAAGATAGCTGAAGTGCACAACATCGAATATGATCGAGCACCGACTAATTTAATTCATTTCCCTTGGCCCTAAGTTTTTAATATTCATAGGTTATGCAAGCAGCTGCCAAACTTGGTATTTCAATTACAGTCAATCAAGTGGGCAACGATACGCTGTCTACAGTAACCGCCTCTACACTGCCATCAATTGATAAGACTCAAGAGTGGCAACCAACAGTTACCCTAAATGAAGATGGATTGCTCCATCAGTTGCATTCTACTCTTGTGCAGGCCATAGAGGCTTCCAAATGTATGTTGATACATATTCTTATACTCATATTGGTCAATTAAATTTAAATGTAATATTATGTTTCCCAGTTTTATTATATTTACCAATAGCTTCTGATTTTGGATAACCTCCTGCTGGTTCATATTTGCATACAGCCTATTCACAACAACCCCCACAGCAAAGTCAGTTGGTTCCTGTCATGCAGGACTGTGTCAATGCTATCACTGAACACCAAAGACTTCAAGCCTTGGTTAAAGGGGAGTGGGTAAAAGGCTTGCTACCTCAAAGCAGTGTTCGAGCTGATTACACTGTGCAAAGGATCAGAGGTAGACACAGAATTGTTGAAATCTGTTCATATTAGTCGTGACGTAACGTTCATCAGATTCTTTGCAGCAGGACTTCATTTATCTGATATTGATTTTATTGCCCGCGTTTACCTTGTCTAAATTTTCAGAGCTTGCGGAAGGAACTTGCCTGAAGAATTACGAGTATCTTGGCAGTGGGGAAGTTTATGATAAAAAGAATAAGAAGTGGACACTTGAGCTACCATCTGATTCTCACTTGCTTTTGTATCTGTTTTGTGCTTTCCTAGAACATCCAAAATGGATGTTACATGCAGATGCTATGTCTTATGCCGGAGCGGCTCAGTCTAGCAAAAACCCCTTATTCTTGGGAGTCCTTCCTCCAAAGGAAAGATTTCCCGAGAAATACATTTCCATAGTGTCTTCGGTCCCTTCTGTGCTGCACCCGGGAGCATGTATACTAGTAGTTGGAAAGCAGGGTCCACCGATTTTCGCCTTGTACTGGGATAAGAAGCTGCAGCTTTCTCTTCAGGTGAGTAAAACTTGTGTAGCCTCAAGTTATCATGTGTTCATATAAACCATGACAAGTTATTTTATCGTCTTGGTTTGCTAACAGCTGAGATTCATTTCAGGGAAGAACAGCGCTTTGGGATTCCATCTTGATTTTGTGTCATAAGATTAAAATTGGGTATGGAGGTATTGTTAGGGGTATGCACCTTGGCGTTTCAGCTTTAAGCATTCTACCGATTATGGAGACAGAGGTCGAAGATTGAGACGTGTATAGTTAACAAACTATGATCTTTTCACCAACATTCTATGCGATGGTTTCTACTAACGCGGTAAATCACATTTCTCAGACTTAGGCATTTCAGCAAAGAACTTGCCAATACCCTTGCCATACCCGATCAGACGAACTACCCCGTTTATACTTTCCACCATTGCCATACCCTTGATTAATTTCGAATGTCTCCCTCTTTATCATATCTCTTTATTTAATCTAGTAATGATAAGAGTCATTCAACTTTGTACCTCAACCTAAGTCTAGTCTAGGACAACTTCTCATGTATCTATTCTCTGATAAGTAGTAAATGCATCGCTCGAATTTAAATTAGAAAAATAATTGCACAGGGCAGCCACCAATAGATAGAGAAGGATTAATGGGAGAACTTTTAGAGTGTTTGATCATGAGAGATGATATCTTATGTGTTTTTTTTGTTTGTTGTTGAATTCATGATATCTTATGTGTATCAACTTTATATGCATATTAGATTATTTGATTATTGTGTTGTCCTCTCATGTGATGAAGGTAATTGAAAAAATATAGAACTACCAAATATTAAAGAATGAGTGACTACGTTCCTACACTTATTGACAAAAACGGATTTGGTTTGAATGAAGAGATTAATGATGGAGAAAGAATTAGAAGTATCGAGAGACTTGTTTTGTACATCTCAATGCATATGGCAATGATGTTATGTAGCGTATGTGAGTGCGAATTAAAGATGACAATGATGTTAGAGATATGATATCTGCATTAGATGATATATTATTTTGATTGTTGCAATCTCTTAAACATGTGGTGTAAAGTGTTTTTATTTGTTGTTTGTTTTGTTGTTTTATCTGTGTTTATGTTCGTGTGCTGTTTGTTTTAGGGGTGTTTATATTAATCTTGTTGTAACCAAAAGTTGTTATATATATATATATATATATATATATATATATATATATATATATATATATATATATATATATATATATATATATATATATATATATATATATATATATATATTATATATATATATATTAAAAATCAAAGTCACTAAAATTTAAACAAAAAGTATATATTATCATGTAGAGCTTGCTCCAACATTGGGACAATGTTTTTGAGTGTGTCTGAGCCGATGATATATACCACATATTTTTACCATTTTATCAGTCTTATCCATTTATCTTCTAATATGCGTGTTGTTGGGGTGACCATTTTTCTTTTGCATATTTTTATTGTGTCAAATTATGTTCCCTTGATATTCAGACATTAAAAGAAGGATCCGAATTTTTTTTTTAAGAGTTGAGCTTTTGAATTAGAACAATTTATACTGTAATTCATACCTTCTCCTTTGTTCTTACTCCATATATCATGGAAGTAAGTTTTGTTCTTTCATGACCAGTGTGGTCATGAAAAAATCTTGAAACATTTCATGCTTACTCAAGGGTTTATTAAACACTTTATATGATCTTTTTCTAAAGATTCAATTTTCTTTTAGAAGATCATATTGCTTTTTTTTCAATATTTTCATGTGTCTTGTCTTGTATTGACAACGACTCATGAGGTCTTGAATACAAGAGATCAAATCAGAATGAGATGGATTAGAAAATACCCCATCTTCTTCTAACTTTGAATCAATTTTACTTCTCCTTCATCTTTATCTCAACTGTTTTCATTATCAAGTTCTTCTATGTTGCCATGAAACTCCTTTTGAATTTACTTCTGAAGTTGTCCTTCTGGAAGCTTCATTTCTCTGGTCTGTCTTTCTGCAGATCAGGATAATCAACTTTGAAATGACCGGGATTCTTGCAGTTGAATCAATTCTTGTGATCATCAGATTTGTCTTTAGAAATAGAGCCTCTAAAGCCACTGCTTCTATCAGAGAATGTCTTGTTCCTTTTTTTCAGTTGTTGAAACCTCTTGATAATAAAGAGCATTTCCTCAACATCAGAAACTTCTTCATCATAAGCTTCTTTTGATTTCCATATTTTTGAGGATCTGGCAACTTTACTACCAGATTTCTCAGCTACTGACTTCAAAGTCAGTGATTTAGATTTTTTCACAAGCTCATCTCCATTCAGATCCATCTCATAACTCTGAAGGTTGCTTATAAGACTTTCAAGACTCAACGTATTCATATATTTAGCCTCCTGAATAGTTGTGACCTTGAGTATGTATATAGTAGAGAGATTTCTTAAGATCTTCTTTGCATGATCAGATGTAGCATAACTTTTGTTCAGAACCTGAAGGTATGATACAAGACCTTGAAACTTAGAAAATATGGTTTCAATATCTTCATCATCCTTCATTATGAACATCTCATAGTATTGTACTAGAAGGTTGACCTTAGCCTCTTTGACTTGTTGGTTTATGTCATACTCCAAATTTGTAAGCCCTTCACATATTTTGTAGCGCCATTTTATTTCGAATAATTAGAATAGCCCATTTGATAGCAAAGCATGTGTGATTAGAATAGCCTATTTGGTAGCAAAGCATGTGTAATTGGAATAGCCCATTTGATAGAAAAACATGTGTAAGGAGATACTGTAGCAACTAGTTTTTAAATCAAGAGTCGTCACTATTAGTTTTTATCCTAGGGAAGGGAACCTAACAGAAAATCCTAATTCGCAGACAGAGATTCTAGGTTTCAGACTTAATTAGACGAAAGGAAGATGTTAGACACCTTTCATTCACCTTGTTCACAAGGATATTAAGCTCTAGGTTTTATGTTTGGGATAAACAGAGTTTTAAGTTTTAATTAGCAAGAAAGGGTTTAAATTTTTTATAGGGGAACTCGCTACGATTTTTGATCGTACGCCTACGTATCCTCTTATGAGGAATCAAAGTCCTAATTCGTAGTTCGTAGGTGTTTGGTTGGTGTTTTTTATGAATTGCGTAGAACTGCTTTCAAATTTATCCTTGAACCTTGTCTGAGTTGAAAATTCAGTGAGTTTAGACGCAGTTCGCAGTTTGATTCGAAGACAATGCTATTTAATCCTTTTTTGAAAATGATCTTGATGTTTTTGTTATGTTATTAGAAAAAAGTTTGATATTTGGTTAGCTGTTTTGGTATTTGATTTGATTAAGACGTGGAGTGGGGGAGTCTGATATAGTTTCCTCCTCACATGACCAGATATTGGCCATGTGTTACTCGATGTGAAGGATGCGAAGGAAGTCTGATATAGTCTTCCTCACCACGCGGTCAGATATCTGCCACGTGTCGTTCGCGGATTGTGAATGAAAATATGGTAGAACACAGAATGAGGAGTCTGATATAGTCTCCTCATCACGTGATCAGATATTGATCATGTGTCGCTTAACATGAAGGATGCGGAGGAAGTCTGATATAGTCATCCTCATCATGTGGCCAGATATTGGCCATGTGTCACTCGCGGATGGAGTATTTGGAGTTGTGTAGATTTTAATTGTTTGATTCTAAATAATAAACCGATAGACGATGTGTCAACCTATTGAATCACTCGAAGATGGACATCCTATTATTGAATTAATTTGATTTGAAAAAGTGTTTGATTTGCGTAGATCGTGAATTATTAAATAATTAGACTAATTAAATAAATTACATTTTTTTTTGAGTTTTTATATTTTTATGATAAAAAAAGACTAAATAAAATTAAACAATTATTTATATTATAAAAAATAAATATAATTTAATTAACCTAAATTAGGAATATAAATAAAAGTTAGCAGGTGTGAATAAGTAAAAGGTGAGGCCCAAGGCCCATTCTACTAACCTAAACCATAAACCTAATTAACTATTGATTAAATAAATAACAAAATAATAAAGAAAAGAAAGAAGGTGATGAATACGTACATGTTGTCCTTCCATTTCTTTGACCAATTCAATATAATAAAATCAACCAGTAATAAGCTGCCACTTAGAATTGGATTAAGATAAAAAGAAACAAATAAAAAATAGTAACAAACATTTTCTCTTTTCCTTGTTTGTTTTCTAGAAGTAGCGAGGTCTTCATCTTTTACTTCTTTCTCAAATTTCCCCTCGATCTAAATCAGAGACGACATATGCTAAGATGGTCGCTTGAAGCTTCGACTCGTCGACGGTGCGGGAAGGATAGTTGAGGAGGTCGTGGATTTGGCTCGCGGTGATTTGCGGAGGAGGTGACGCGGTGGTGGGTTTGAGATCGCGGCGGTGAGGGTTGAAGGGCGTGATGTTGTTGTTGAATCAGAATTTGTGGTGCTGTTAGGGTCGAGGTCGCGACGGTGGTGATAGCGATTAGGGTTTCAGATCTTGAAACCCTAATCGCTCCTTCTTCTTCAGCAACCAACTGGGCTCGTCACGCTCTTCCTCTCGTCTTCGCGTATTGATATCGTTTTTTCCTTCCCCTGTATCAAGTCCTCTACTTCTGTCTCAAAAATCCACTTTCTGTTTCTGTCGCCAACCCCCCCCCCCCCCCCTTATGTACTCTTTATTTTTGTATTTATACTGTTAGGTTTATTTTAGGGTTGTTACAATTTCAAGCTTAGATTTAGGAATATCAGAAGAATTAGCGATTGAAATTTGTTATTGATTGATTTCGTATTGAATGTAATGAGATTTTTCAGATTTTTTATTCTGTTAGATTTGATTTGTAGAGATTGCGTTTTAAGATTTGTTCTGTAATAAGCAAGTTTGAATTCAGTTTAGATTTTAGATTTCTACAGTACTTGTTTGTTGATAAACACATGCGCGCATTTTGGATAATATGTATAGTATTTAGTTTATTTGATAAAAATGTGCGCCTAGTTAGTCATGATTTGAACAGTGTATGTTAGTTCAAATATGGGCCAACATGTTACTAATTATTTGGGCTTTGCAAAATTTTAAAAAAAAAAGATCCAACAACCATATAAATGAAAATACTGTTATTATTTTTTACTAAAGATTGGACCCAGCGGTAATCATTTGAAGTCCAGCCTGCTTTTTTTATTACAGCAAACCCAAGCCTAATTGACCCTTTTTAGAAAACACCCAAAACTTAGATAATATCTAAAACAGAATTTAACAACAAACAATATGTTATGTTTTTTTTTTCAACCAAAAAGTATTTTGTTTATTTATTTTCTTTATTAATATACATTATTATTTATTTATAATAACAATAAATAATTTTCTCTTAAATAATAATAAAACTTAATGGGCCTCTAATTTGATGATCACACCCCTTCCTCTTTATTAACAACGAGAAAACTTAAATGGACTTTTAAATTTCATCCCTCCCATTTACTAACGGCAATTAACGGACTTAATATCTTAATTTCACTAGCAAATTAAACCTAGGTATTTTTAATAAACTAGTAATTTATTAATTACTCGGATGTATTTTCGAATTTCATAGGCCATCAGCCAACATGCCTCGCGAACAGATTTATGAGTATTTCTGATTTAGAAAGCCCCATTAAAATACACCCCTAGTATTGGATAAATATAGGCCATCAGATACTGATGTACCATCTTTAATTAAACATTTCTTCTATTTCAATCTCAAAATATAAAATCATCGAGGTAGGACAAATTTGGGGTACGACAGCTGCCCCTATTCAATTATCTTCCAGTCGAATAGTGTGAGAAAACTCGAGTCTTGTGCATTTTGATTGGAAGTTTATTGAATACTTGAAGTATCCCAAAGTTTGTCTGACAAACATAAGGTTACACTGATACAGCATACCCTTACGAGTCTCAACGAAGTAGGCAAAGCTGATGATATATCGCTTACCCGAGTTTGATAACGAGGCCGATGGTTTTGAGCTTGAGAGAAATCTTATATGTCTTGGTTTTACTTTTGATCATTCACCCCTTTGGAGGATGAGTATAATGATTGATGATGCATGGTTGCTTGAAGACTGAGGCCGTGGGCTAGAGTTTTGGGATAAAGAAACACATTGCTGCATGAAGTCCGATGGAATGGGTTAAAGTTTTTGTTTTCTTTTGAGCATCGCAACATGAAGTCCGAGGAGATGATCAATGTTTATGGAATAACGAAACGTATTACTGCATGAAGTCTGATGCAATAGGTTAAAGTGTTGCAAATCACTGCGTGAAGTCTGAGACGATAAGCTAGATTTTGTTTTCGGACATCGCTGCATGAAGTCTGAGGAAATGGTTTGTGTTACAGAGTAGAGAGATGTACATTGCTGCATGAAGTCTGGGGCAATGAGTTTGGTTCACAAATCGCTGCATGAAGTCTGAGGCGATGGTTGGATTTTATGGAAAAATACATTGATGCATGAAGACTAAGGCAATGGGTTAGGTTCGCAAATCACTGTGTGAAGTCTGATGTGATAAGCTAAATTTGGTTTCGAACATCACTGCATGAAGTCTGAGACAATGATCTGTGTCGCAGAATAAGAAACACATTGTTGCATGAAGTCTGAGGCAATGGGTTAGGTTTGTAAATCACTGCGTAAAGTCTGATGTGATAAGCTAAATGTGTTGTTTCGAACATCGTTGCATGAAGTCCGAGACGATGGTATGGAACTTGGCATAACGAAACACATTGCTGCATGAAGTCTGAGGCAATGGTTTGGGTTTGCAAATCACTGCGTGAAGTCTGATGTGATAAGCTAAATTTGGTTTCGAACATTGCTGCATGAAATCTAAGGCAATGATTTGTTTCGCAGAATAAGAAACACATTGTTGCATGAAGTCTGAGGCAATGGGTTAAGTTTGCAAATTGATGCGTGAAGTCTGAGGCGATAAGCTAAACTTGTTGTTTCGAACATCGCTGCATGAAGTATGAGACAATGATCTAGAACTTGGCATAAAGAAATACGTTTCTGCATGAAGTCTGAGACAATGGGTTAAATTCACAAATTGCTGCATGAAATCTGAGGCGATAAGCTAGATTTTGGTTTCGCGAAAATATTGTGGCTTAGAGGCAATGTAATGAGTTCGAATAATACATTGCGGCTTAGAGGCAATATGCTGAGTTTGGATAATACATTGCGGCTTATAGGAAACATACTGAGTTTGGATAATACATTACGGCTTAGAGGCAATGTAACGGGTTTTAACGATACATTACGGCTTAGAGGCAATGTAATGGGTTTTGACAACGCGTTGCGGCTTAGAGGAAACGTTCTGAGTTTTGCAAATACATTGCGGCTTAGAGGCAACGTAGTGAGTTTTGCGAATGCATTGCAGCTTAGAGGCAATGCAATGGGTCTTGAGAATATGTTGCAGCTTAGAGGCAACATACTGAGTTTTGAGAACACATTGCGGCTTAGAGACAATGTGTTGGCTTGGATAAGACATTACAACTTAGAGGCAATGTGTTGAGTTTGAGTCATACATTGCGGCTTAGAGGCAATGTAGTGAGTTTTACAGATACATTGCGGCTTAGAGGCAATGTAATGGAATTTGAGAATATGTTGCGGCTTAGAGGCAACATAATGGGTTTTGAGGATAGGTTGCGGCTTAGAGGCAACATACTGAGTTTTGAGGATATGTTGCAACTTAGAGGCCACATACTGAGTTTTGAGGATATGTTACGGCTTAGAGGCAACATACTGTGTTTTGAGAATACATTACGGCTTAGAGGCAATATAATGGGACTTGTAAGGAACTCATCACTACGGGAAGACCTAGGTGATAGGCTGAATGCGTCACAGCATGAAGACTGAGGTGAAGGGTTGAATCGTAGGAGAATTATTGCGTTGGTTGACCCTTAGATAGTTGAAATGAGGGTGAAATTATTTGTCTGTTTTCCATGTGATACATGTGTATGCATGTGTATTGAATGTTGTATGTATGCAAAATGTAAGATGCTTGACATCGATATGGAACCCTGAGTGTATTGAACATTGAAATGTATAGGGTATGTATGATTTAGACATGCAAAATGTATGTGTGAAATGTGTGTAAGATGCGCGTATGCCTTGAAATGTTATGAAAACTATTTCGGCATTCTCTCCTTTAAACCATTGGCTTAAAGTTACATATTCCCTGGCGTTGTATGTTGTGTCATTGTAGCATTGTTGAACTTGAACGCGGTGGGCAATGTTAGCAAAAGTTGAGCGTTGATTTTGTATCGCGGGCGTAGACGTAGACGTAGACGTAGACGTAGGTAATGGCCTGTGCATAGATGTGTATGCAAGCGTAGACGTGTGTATTGTCATATGTGTGGTCTCTGTAAGTGTAACACCCCAATTCTACCCCTCGTAATTAATAATAAAATCAGAGTTTTAAAATTTCATCCAAACATAAATTGAGGTATCACATATTCGTGTTTTTCATCACTTTTCATTATAATTCACATCACAAAATCAAAAGTCGGATATACCGATTCATAACATAAATCATCATATAAACATATGACTAATCACAGCACAGCGGATGTGTTCACAAAATGTATGTATCATCATGTTATCATTAATACATAAAGTTATAACATCATAAGATAGTATACATAAACTATCCTATCCAAAATAATAACGTCGCCTAAATCCCGAGTGTTACTACTATCAGAGCACAACGACTCAAAATAAAGAGACTCGAGCTAATCCTTATCATCCTCGCGGATCACCTGCACGTTACCAATATAAAGGCAACGACGAATCAAGTAAAGGGTGAGATACTCCAAAACATATAATTAAAGGCATGATAAAATATATAAATAGTTTTGGAATCATAAATGATATAGGATTAATAAGATTATGTCAGCACGTATCCAAATCTCACACACTTTAAATCATCATTTAGTGTATAAAATCAACACTTTAATTTCGTCACGTAATCATCATAATCATACTAAAACAAGACATAAACTTTATCGCCATAAACTCATATCGTCACTTTACCGTCATGTTATATTCACCACTTACTCGTCATGAAATTATCGTATCATATTCACTTTATGTTCAACACAAAAATCATCACAAAACAAAGTATCATATATCATCGCAATTCATCATAAGCCATGAAATAAAACTCAACGCCAAAAGACTCAAAAATAAACATAACCGACTCCATGAGACACGACTATGTTATGCATGTGGTACCCGTCGATTTGTTCATAATTAGGGACATTCAGCATAAAAGCCCATCGTCACTTTGGCATAAAAGCCCTCGTCGCTTGGCATAAAAGCCCTCGTCGCCAATGCAATGTATGTGACTCGACAACACGACATCACAAACACGACACAATAAAACATCATCATCGCACATCAAAATTGGTATAAAACCCACGTCATCATATTCATCCACATCAAGATAAACATATCATCGCATCGCATATCATCAAGTATTCATTATAAATAAACCGTCGCAAACATCATATTTAATCACACCACATCATTATCAAATAATTCACTAAATTTCAAACACGGAAAAATAGTCAAACATCAATAATCGTCGCAAAAGTCATTCACAATAATCAACATCAATTATAATCATTAACGTCGCAATCGGATTGTCCATACGCGACTTAAACCGACTAAAACGCAACCCGGTTCAACTTAACCGTAAATTGACTTATTTCTGGTCGCTCCATTAAAAACTCGTAATCTCAAAAAACTAACCTCACCACGACGTTCTACACGTCAAAATTAGCTAGTACGTCAATTTTCGTTCAATTCGGAGCAACTAGCCCCGTCCCTGAAATTTCCGAAATCGAGAAATCGGACATAATCGGGTTCCAAATTAAATCGGCTAACTTATGTCATATATGTATTTAATTAATATAAATATTTAATATATTAAATTAAGAAAATGAAAAACAAAACATAAATTAATTAATTTTTTAAACTCAATTTCAATTTCTATTAATATACTGCTATTTCTATACTGCATATGTAGTTTTTAGGAGCTTTAACTATACTGCATATTTTAGAATCTTGTTTCAATTAATATATACTAGTTCTCAGTAAGTTTAATTCTATACTACATATGTAATTTTTAGGAGCTTAACTATACTGCATATTTCTATACTGCATATGTAGTTTTTAGGAGCTTAACTATACTGCATATGTAGTTTTTAGGAGCTAACTTCATTCAATGAATAATGTTAGTTCTTTTTGTTTATAAACTCGACTTAATTAATATAATTTAGTTTTTCTAATTTAATTTCTATTAACATAACAATAATCCCACAACACTAACACCTAAATTAACTCTCCTAATTTATCTCAATAAATCTCAAGAACCCTAACATCAATTTTATCCCAAATCAAAATATATCAAATCAAACCCTAACTATAAGCATTGGAAAATCAAACCCCTTACCTTAGATACTTGAAATAATTCTTGATGTTCCAACCAACCCAAAACCCAAGTTTTGTTCTTACTCCTCTTCTTCTCTTCCAAGACCTCTAGCTCTCTCTAACTCTCTCAAAGTGTGTTTTAGTGTTATGACATAAAACAAGGGAAATGGTGGATTTGGTTTGTTTAGATGCAAGACAAAAGCTAGGCAAAATACCAAAAAGCCCTTCTTAAAATATACTACTAATTAACACTAAATAATATCAAATAAAAATATTAACCCAAATAATTAAAATAACTCCAAATAATTAAATATCGGTCCGAATAATATTTTACCGAACCAAATAGAATAAAAACTGGACCGAATAAAATAATTATCGGTCCCTCAAAATAAATACCAAACCGAATAAATTAATTATTGGTCCGAATAAAACGTCACCGAATATATTAACAGATATACCGGTTAATTTAAATATTCTCGTCACAAAAATAAACGTCACACGGTAACTCGAAAATATTAATATAATATAATATTAAATAAAACGGGGTGTTACAGTAAGCGCAGGCGTAAGCGTAGACGTATGTATATTCGTGTGTCATAGGCGTAGGCGTGAGAGTAGTCATACGTAGATTCGTATGTCATAGGCACGGGCGTAAGCGTATGTTGATTCGTATGTCGTGGGCGCAGGCGTAAGCGTAGACGTATGTCGTAGGCGCAGGCGTAAGCGTAGGCATATGTCTAGGATTGGCAGGAGTACACATGTGCATGGACGCATCCGCGAATGTAGACTTCATGTTGCAAGTGTAGGTATAGGCACTGACGTAGACTTTGTGTACAAACGCGTAGACGTAGGAGGAGATATGCATAGATTTTGTATTGTTGCGTGCAAGCATAGGCATAGATGTTTTGTGGGCGTAGACTTTTTGCGCCGTGAGCATAGATATGCACAGATACAGGCGTAAACATGTGTATAGATTTGCAAGACGTATGAGTAGACATGTGCGTGGACGTAGACGTGGATTTTCTTTTGATGTTTTTCTAACCCAAAATGTTTTTTTCGAAGTTTTATCAAATGCTTTTTATTTTGTTAATTCCCCGAAATGATTTCAAGACAATATTCACAAGTAATGATCATAGTATTTTGTAAACAACTCTGAGAAAAGAAAAACGCAATTTGAAAGATGCAAAGAAAGCCAATGTTTTATTAATATGCCTCTGAATAGGCGAGAGTACACGGTGCAATTCCTAGAAAGAGGTAATTACATAAAGTTTTAAAACTGTAAATGGCAATGAAAAATGATGATTACTACTATTGTTCCCTAATATCCTTTTAATGATCTTATCTCCTTTGCTTATGAGTTGAATGATTCAGATCTATCTCTCCTTTCGTGGTTCGTAGTCGCGGTTCATAGATTGCAGTCTTTTTGTTCTTTATTTCTTTGGGAGTGGTCCCTAATTTTTACTTGGATTTCCCTTTCTGTTTTTCAATCCACCGGGATAATTCTTTTGTTATATGCCCCAAATTTTTTCCTGGATCGCCCTTTAGGGTTTTCGATCCACCGGGATGCTCCTTTTTGCCTAAGTCTCCTGTTTAAGGTTCGAGCTTAGCGAGCTTCTTATACATAGTATTTTTGACTGCGTCTGAGTTTTTCCGTATGCAGTAGTTCCTCCCCATCAATTGTTGTGGAGACAAGATTAGCACCGGAGGATGCTGTTTTGACTACGTATGGACCTTCGTAATTGGGGGTCTATTTACCATGTGAGTCGAGGAGAGGTAGCAGAATCTTCTTGAGTATCAGACCATGTCATGGTTCATCTTGTACAGTGTACCGTTACTTTGAAAGAAATATGAGGCTAATTTTTGTAGAGTTGCTTGTCGATGCTAGAGGCATGTTCTGGACGTCGTGAAACCAAGGCTTGTTATATTGTCATTTTTTAATAACAAGGCAATGTGCGGGCTCTTCGAAGCATCTGTTTGTGATGCACGATTCGTGGTTTGACCAAGTTACTTTGAACATAGGCGATATAATTGTCATCATGTCTGTCATTTGATTTCCTTTTCGTGGGATGTGATTGAAAGTGATTTTTGCGAACTCCGCAGTCAGTTTTCAAAACATGATCCCGATATGGAACCAGTTTTGGGTGTTTAGTATCCCGTTCACCATCGACTAGGCATTTGGTTTGTGAGCATTCTTTGGAGGAGCCAAAACTGCCCCTATATCGTGCCCCAGTTCCTTTGAAGCCCCGTCGAACGTGTGTGTCCAACGTGCCCCTGGCTCGGGTTCTTCGTCAAGTCTTGGTAGTTCGTAGTTACTTATTTTTACATCACTATATGTATTTGACCTTAGCCTGTTTCCGTAGGTATGCGCAATAACTTGATCAACTTCTTTTTGGCTCCGCTCTTTACATTGCCCCTTAGCTTGGTTTCTTCCAGGTCTTCCTTTGTGCTCAGATTAATGGTCTTAATAGCCTCTAGATATGGTTGCGTACTGTCATATGTTCTTTTTATTTCCCTCGCCATTTTCTCAAGGAGTTCAAGATCTTTATCATCTTCCTCTTTAGCTTGGTTGATAGGAGCATCAAAATAATATCTCATTGCAACAATAGCATTATCGGTGGTTTTGGGTATGAATTTGCACCTTTATCATGTTTTGGTGCAGATTTAGTATATGAAATTTGAAAGTGCATATGCAGAGAAAGTATTGCCATTTTTAGATTTAAGATATAAATGCAAGAGAAATACAGGGATCTTGATTGAAAACAAAACATAACTTTTATAATCATAAATATTGTCTGAAACATAACAGGGAAACCCTTACAAGAAACCCCTATGCCTCGGACTTGACATAGGTTCTTTCAAAAACAAGAAAAATTAATTAGAAAAGAAAAAGATCTCAGGAATCTCCACGAAGGTCCATCTTTTGAGTTCTCCTTCTGGGGCATATTCTCGGATGAATTCAGTTTCCCCTTTGCTGTTGGCTTCATTGGATACTCTTGCCATATGTCCGCCATGCACTACTCCATTGTTGACAAAGGTCTCTTGGATTGGAGGAAAATGTGCTTCTCCCTTCAGAGTAGCTTTATATTTTTCTTCAGGGTATTGTATGAACTGGTAGGGTGGTTGTAACCTTTAAACATGCTTATTCTGATTGTGTAGGGAAAGCTTGTGCAGAAAGGACAAGTTCAATGCTCAAGATAAAACTGATTTTGTGGTTAAAGCAACTTTACTAGAATTGAATGGTTACTTTCTTCCTAAAATAGAAATAAGCATGGGCAATGCATTGAATGCTTGAGTTGAAGCTTCTTACAGATGTGAAAGCATTTAATTATGGAGTGCCAAGCAAGTTTGAGGCCTGCAAAGCAAATATTGTGCAACCTAGCATGGATTTGAATTCTTGTTCATCACAAAATTTTGCCTTGTAAAACAACTTGAAACCCTAACTTCTGACCTTCGATTCTCCTTGCTCACAAATGATCTCAAGGATTTCACTGACTTTTTAGAAAGCTTTTAATGTGATCTACAACACCTATTTGAATCACTTTTGCAAAATCCAAATGGAACTATGTGAAACTTGGCTCCGAAGTTAGGTCAAAATCCTGACCAAAATGCTCAAAATTTCACTAAGTGTTTTAGTTTCATGACCATGATTTCATGGATTAATAACTTTAAATCCAAGCATTTCTAGGAGGAGTTGTGTAAGTCAATGTTTTAGATCTCATTGAGATCTATAACTTTCATGTTGAAAGTTTCCTTTGAATCATCTTGCATCATGGTGAAAAATTGGCTCAAAGTTGTGAAAAAAATATGAAGTTGTGAAATCTTGACTTTTTGTTTTCTTGATGAAAAAGTTTCATATTTTGACATGTTTTGATGAATTGTGATCTTTGACACTTGATTTTGACCAAAAAAGTCAAAGTTTGACTTTTCAGTGTACAATTGACTTTTGATCAGTTGACTGAAAATTAACTATCAATCAAATGACTTTGAGCAATATTTTGAGTCATGCCATTAGGTCAAAATGATGCCATTAAATCCTTAAGATCATGTTTTCAACCAATCAACCATTTGCTAGGTCAAAAATCAGAAATTGCCTTTTCTCAGTCAAAACCCTAAGTTTGACCATTTTGCCCTTTTGATGATCTGATCAAATTCCTTGAGGAATTGTGGTCCAAACTTGATCAAATGACATATATGAGTTCATAATGTTGATATGGATAAAAAATTATGAAGTTTGACCGTAAATTGGCCATAGTTGAATTTTTTCCAAATACAACTGATTTTTAGGTCAACTGATCAATTGACTGAGCAAAAATGTGATCCAAGACTTGAAACTTGACATGAGAAATCTTGACGGTCCATAATGATCCATGAAAGTCATATGAGGCATTAAAAATTCAATTATCCTTGTGAAATCTCAAATCCTAATTTTTCAGTCATCAGAGCTTAAGGAGGTGTCTTGAGCTAATCAACCCTAGTGTAGTCTTGAACCAAAGGAGATCTTGTGAGAAAAAATTTGATAAATGAGAGAGAAAATTTTGTGGTACAACACATCCTTAGGTTAATATCACTTGTTTCCTATCGGAAAAATAGTCATGTCCCTCGAACATGGGCGTTTTAGCAAAGACCCTCGATAAAAGATCGTAGTCCCTCGATGACCCTCGATGTTGCCTTCGGTAAATGATCTAGTCCCTAAAAGACATTGATAAAACATCCATAGGTTGCCTTCTATGACTATACAAACGTCCCACGCCCGTTCCTTCACATCTAACGATGGGGATTCTTACCAAATCAATGGTAAGATATCAACATCTAAAGGAGGAGGAAAAGAACATCTAAGACCTTTTGAGTAGGTAGATTCGCTCCTAGTTGCTCGCTTGCTCACAACAAAAACATTTTATACACCAATACTCTCATTTTGAAACATTTTCAAAAGACAGCACTTTATACGCGTTCTTATAGAAATGAGAGCCATTACAAAGACACCTTTTCAAAATCACTTTCAAAAACAGATTCCACAAACACCTCTTTGAACTATTTTCGAAACAACACTTTGTACACATTCTTATAGAAACGAGAACCATTACAAAGACATTTTCAAAATACTTTCAAAACTCACACCACAAGCACACTTTAAAACAAAAGCAAGTGATCTAGCAAGAAACTAAGAGCCCGTAGATAACTACGGATGAAAAGGGTGCTAATACCTTCCCTTTTCATAATCTACCTCCCGAACTCAGAAAACATCTCTAAAGGTCTTTCCTGTTCTTTTCAGCCTTTCCTTTTTGATAAAATAAAAGTCGGTGGCAACTCTTGCTAACCGCGACATTACGATCAAACATAAAACACACCAAGTCAGTTCTCCCACCGTGTTACAATAGGCCCATGAAGTCATGCATTTTTTCTTAAACACTTAGTGAAATTTTGACCTAGTTTAGGCAGATTTTTTGTCCCAACTTCTTGGCCATTTTTCACATAGCTCCGATTTGATTTAGAAAAAATGGAAAACATGAAAGTTGTAGAGGATGTTTCAAGATTTACAAAATATCCAAGAACTTTAAGAGATCATTTTTTAGCTAAGAGAATCGAAGAGAGGAAGTTGGGCATCCATTCTTAAATTACAAGGCATTTTTATGATGAACACTTGATCAAAACCCTAGCCTATGCTGCATAACTTCACTTTGCAGTCTTCTAACTTGTGTTTCACTCCATAATTAATTGATTACACAACTTGTAGAGCCATTGTTCAAGCATTTGAGCCCTTATCCAAGTTACATTTCCATTAATGGCACAAAGTAACATTGTCATTCTAGTAAAGTTGCTTTAATCACAAAGTCAACTTGTCTTGAGCATTGCACTTGTTCTTTTTGCACAAGCATCCTCTACACAATCAAGTAAGCATGTTTAAAGTGCCTAACCACTTTAGATAGCCAGTACCTTACCTTGAAACAATGCTTGTCAAGCTTGCTTCAAAAATAAGCCAAAGATCCATAACATGTGATCTTGTGTTTCTGATCTCTCAAAGTTTCCAAACCCTTTCCTATAAATTGAGCCTTCATCTACAAGCCAAGGACACTAATTTTCAAGCACTAAAACTCCCTCAAACTCTCCCAAACTCAGGATTTCCTAAAAACACCATTTTAGTGCAAAATCTGACCTTGCACTTCCATCTCTCAAACCACTCGTGCGTTCTTCCTCAAAACCAATCACAAAGCACCTTTACATCATTTAGAAGCAAACCAAACACCTATTAAACTTCTGTAACTCCATTTTCACCTTCCTCCATTTCCAAAATCAGAGGCTTTCACATTGACTTCTACAAGAAGATTCAGCCACTCTCAATCCAAAGCAACTATTGGAATAGCTTACTAGAGGTTCAAGGAAGCTAACCAGATCATTAGAACACCTTGAAGTAAGCTCTAACTCAAAACATGATTTCCATTTTCAAGGTGAGTTTTTTTATTTTCTAACTCTTTATACATGCATCATTTGACTTCCATTTTCAAAGATAAAATGTAGACATCATATCCCTGAAACTAACCATACCCTTAAAATTCATTTATCTTACCTGAGTAATGCGAATTTTGAAGTTGAATTTGCAGAAAAATTAGGTCAGAATTTGGTACCAATAGAAATTCGTGTTCATCTTTGAGTGTTAGCTTAAGTTATTTATATTTTTGAAACCGTGATGAAATTTCTAACAAGTTTGATGTTTACACTTTTGAGAATGGTTGAGAAATGAGTAAGTTCAGAGATTCAAAAATGTGGCGCGAGGAAGAAGATGAAGTACAGTCATGGACTTAGTTTATTTTATCTTTATTGCAAGTGGTCTACATATTGAATGAAACAGCCACCCCAGTGGCAGGAAGCGCACGCGTAAGGCATTGTTATAGGAGGTCCTAGGTTTGAGCCCCAGTGAGACTTTTTGTTCTTTTTTTTTTCATTTTTTCCTTGTTTCATTTTTTTTGTTTGCAGTGCGCGCTGGGATTTTTTACCATGGGCCTGCTCTTTTTACTTTTCCTCACCCCATGAATACTTCATGATACGCAGGCCCTTTTACATTTTTTATTTTTCTATTTTATTTTCTGACTACACAAAAACAGTTTGGGCCTTACAAAAAAAAAACTATTTTACTTTCAAACCTCCCAATTCATTTTAAAACCCCCTCTGACTTCTAATTTATATTTATATTTTATTTCATTTTCTCTTCTTCATTTTTATTTTTTTTATTGTTTTTTAATCAAAAAATACCAAAAAATATTTTACTAAATACCTAGACTAAATTTTTATTTTATCTCTATTTTATTTTATTTAAACATAAAACCCTAAAAAAACATTTTATTTCTTAAATTAATTAAAATTAATTTAGACTTAGTTTTATTTTAATTTTCTTTTCTAATTAAATTAACTTAGAATTTAGGAATTTAATTAGTTAACTCCTTTCTTTTTATTAGTTTAGTTAGATTAACTTTAAAACCTTTTCATACAAAAGACATAAAAACAATTTTCTCTTTGATTTATTTTCTCTATATTTCTTTCCATATTTTATTATTTTGCATATTATAATGTAATTGTCAAAGCCTTGTAATAGTTATGGTTTATTTTATCTTATCATCCTCATTTGTAATTTGTATCCCCATCCCCTAAAATGATGTAATAGCGTAGAACTTTAAATTTCTGCAATTTATCGCTTTCAATATTATTGCTAGTAATTGGGATTTGTATGGCAAGACATAAAACCAACAAGTAGACAACCTTAATTCAAGATAAAAATGCATGAAAACAAACACTTTGTACACTTGCACCTCTAGGGTTAACCCACACTTGTTGCCTTAGAATAAACAGTCATATCCCTCAAACGTGGGATACTTTAGCAAAGACCCTTGATTACAAGATCGTAGTCCCTCGATGACCCTTTGATGTTGCCTTTGGTAAACGATCTTAGTCCCTTACGACAAATTGCTAAGGTATCCTACAATGTTGCCTTCTATGGATGAACGATGACCCACGCCCGTCCCTTCACATCCAATGATAGGGCTTCTTACCAATCAATGATAAGATAGCAATATCTAAAGTAGGAGGAAAAGAACAAAGACTTTTTGAGTAGTTAGAACGCTCGCAGTTGCTTGCTCTCAAACAAAACCATATTCACACTCACACTTTCAAAATATCTTTGCAAAAACAAACATCTTTTTGAACTATTTTCAAAACCAACACTTTGTATACATTCTTATAGAGACGAGAATCATTACCAAGTTTGCCGAAACAAAGGCGTTTTCAAAATATTTTCAAACTTACACAAAACACAAAAACATTTACAAAGCATTTCAAAGTGAGCTAGAAACTAAGAGCCCATAGATAACTACGAATGAAAAGGGTGCTAACACCTTCCCTTTTCATAACCTACCCCCTGAACTCAAGAAAATTCTCAAAAGGTCTTTCCTGTTCTTTTCACTCTTTCCTTTAATGGATAAAAGAAAAGTCGATGGCGACTCTTACTATCCGCAACAATTGAGATCAAACGCAAAATACCAAGTCAGTTCTCCCACCGTATTATAGTTGTCAAATTAAGGTTTTGCATTATTATCAAGGGATTGGATTATGATTCCGATAGAAGACAAGAATTTGTTATGATGAGATATGAAATAAGTGATGAGTATAAAACATCTATCTGGAAGCTAAAACGCGATGACACTGGAACAAGGAAATGTGAATATCCATTTAAGTTGCATGGAAACCACAAGGATAATAATACATGAACATTTAATGTGATTTGTGGTGTACAAAATCATGGTTTAGTTCACAACTTAGATGATCATACGATTGTATTTCATTTAAATTCTAAAGAAAAGAAACTTGTTTCTAACATGACATTTAACCTGGTTTAGCCTAAAAACATACTATCCACTTTGAAAAGGAAAATATCCAAAAGCATCTCAAATATTAGGCAAGTATATAATGTTCAAACCTGAAAAAGCAAGGTGATAAGAGGTCCAAGATCTGAAATGCAATAATTGTTGAAACTGTTGGAAGATGATCAATATGTATCTGCGTGCAAAGTGTGTGAAGTTGTTCAACATATTTCCTATTGTGCTAATAATTGATTCAACATATAAGACCAGCAAGTACTTGTTATACCTTCTGAAAATTATTGGTATTACTTCTACAAAGATGATTTATTCAATTAGCTTTGTGTTTTTGGAATGTGAAAAAGAAAATAATGTTACATGGGCTTTGGAAGTGTGTCAGAATTTCTTGAAAGACCAAGAAAACATACCACAGGTGATTGTCATCGATCGTGATATCGTACTTGTGAATTCAGTTTCAAAGGTGTTGATTATATCATATGTTTTATTGTGTATAAATCAAGGGTGAAGACAGGAAAATGGCCAAACCTAGTCATATTTTGGAAAGCATAATGGATGATTGGAATGTTATAATAAATTCTTCTATGAAGGAGTTATATGTCAAATCGGTCATACAATTCATAACGGCTTGCATGAAATATTCGGATTTCTTATAATATGAAAGCATTATACTAGATCACGTGAAAGAGAAAATTGTTTGTGAATAGACTGATCAGGTTAGACACCTTTGAAATACTACAACTAATATAGTTGAATTTTCTCATGCTGCATTGAAGAACTGGTTGGGAAATAGTAAATGGGATTTGTGCAAGGGTTAAGAGCTAGTGAATCAAATGATTTAAAATCATAATAGAGAGATACAAATATCATTTGGTTGTTGGATCAGAGTATTTAAACATAAATTCAAAGAGAGTAATATGTATTCACATTTGGTTATTAATATATAGCGAGCGGGATTGAATTTTTGTATTACAAAGTTGAGTGAGCGAGGAAAATAGGTCCATATAGCTTCAAGTGTGTTGTACACTTAGAAGAACATATGGTCTTCTATGTGATTGTTTAATTTTGAAGAAGATAAAACTTGATTGACCATTTGTATTGATGAGGTACACACACACTATTTCAGTTTTGCTAGGTAAGGGAAAAGAGAATCATACACTTCTTTGTCAATATCTTATCAAAGAGTTTAAGGTATACGAGGAATCATACACGATACTATACGGGAAAAAATAAAAAGATGATGAAATTCATGATGCTCTTATTGTCTTAACATTGCAGCAGCGGAGTCAAAATGGATGTGTTTCACTGAATTGGTCATCATAGCAAGTGTATATAACTGAGTGTGTATTTATCTGACAACATATAGTTTCGCAAAAACATTTTCCCACTTCAAAGTGGTCCACCTCAAAATCCAGTCAAATGCATTATGTATGTTGGATGGCTTTCAAAATAACAATATTTTGTTCAAGTTTATTTAAAACCAGAATGTCTTATACCATATATATATTGTAAGTGTTTGCTTGTTGGCATTAATTTTTGGTAAAACCAGATTTGCGAATGTCATGACTGATGTCATAACATTCTGGGATAAAGACAAATTCTGCAGAAGGAATGTTCTACAGGAACAACTCAGTATGAGTGAATATCATGATGATTAAGCTATGATCATATGTACTGAATTCTACCAAAATCAGTGAGCAGGATACATGATTTCATAACCAATGTCATAACCAATGTTAAGACATCCTGTACTGATCAAGTTGTTGTGCAGATTTATTGTTCCTGAGAATTTTCAGGAATCTGGTGTGCTATTCTGAGTTGAAGTATATTGACTAGATCAGATGCTCACATGGATATTAGGTTAACCTTGCTTAACCCTAATCTGTTATGATGAAAGCCCAAGACCAAGTCTTTAGGTTAACCTTGGTTAACCCTAGCTATTTTTATAGAAGCCCAAAATGAAGAATAAACTGCATATATATTTCTCACGAATCATAATGGAGGGCATCCCTTTGGAGATAAGATCAATAAGGCATTTTGTAGTTGTGACAGTTTTAGTAATTAATGTGAGCCAAACAATTATCACTTGATAAGTGACTTGGAGTAGGATTTGGTTGTAAGGGTTGTTTATCACTCAAAGCTTTGAAGCACGAGTGTTATGTCTCTTGATTAAAGCTTTGAAGCAAAATCAAGCGTGTGTATTGAAGAATGTCTTCATAATCTTATTAATCAGTAGATTAGTATCACTGCTGTGATTGAGGGGGAGTGAGTAGGAACTCAGGTTTAAGTAGGACTTAGATTGAAGTTGCATTGGGTAGGTCTTAAGTAAAGGAGATAAACTGGTTGGTTCATTCCTAAATTAATACCTCTTATAGTGAATTTCCTCCCTGGCTTGGTAGCCCCCAGATGTGGGTGTTGTTATACACTGAACTGGGTTAACAATTGACTGTGTTCTTTACTGTCTTTTAAATTACTGTTTGGTTTGTGTACAATTTGTCAGATATGGTGTCATAACGTTCACTATGACATTAAGTATCTGTTGCCAGAATTTCAATTGGCATCAGAGCAGACACCCTGCCTGTCTTTCTAGGTGAGGTCTAGGGATATTATTTTCTGGCGCTATGGACAAGGAAGGAGGATTTGGGAACAGACCACCTATTCTGGATGGATCAAACTATGACTACTGGAAACCTCGTATGATTGCCTTCTTAAAGTCACTGGACAATAAAGCTTGGAGAGCTGCTGACAAAGGATGGAACCATCCCACCATAACTGGGAAAGATGGGACGACTAGTCTGAAACCTGAGGAAGAATGGAGCAAAGAAGAAGAAGAGTTAGCCCTGGGTAACTCTAAAGCATTGAATGCCTTGTTCAATGGAATTGATAGAAACATATTCAAACTAGTACATCAATGTGAACTGGCCAAGGATGTTTGGGACACTCTCAAAACCACCCATGAGGGTACATCCAAAGTAAAAATGTCAAGACTTCAGATGCTCACTACCAAATTTGAGAATCTAAGGATGAAGGAAGATGAGACCATTCATGAGTTTCACATGAACATCTTGGAAATTGCCAACACCTCAGGAGCATTGGGAGAAAAGATGTCAGAAGAAAAGCCGGTGAGAAAGATTCTCAGATCCTTGCCTAAAAGGTTTGTAATGAAAGTGACTGCTATAGAGGAAGCTCAGGATATCTGCAACTTGAAGGTTGATGAACTCATTGGGTCACTAAAGACATTTGAGATGGGGATCAGTGACAATGTTGACAAGAAAAACAAGAGCATAACCCTTGTATCCAATACTGAAGATGAAAGCAAGGAGAGTGATGAAGAGAATATATCAGAAGCTATAGCTATGCTTGGAAGGCAGTTCAACAAACTCATCAAGAGAATGGACCCAAAGTCAAGGTCAAATGTCAAGAACATTTCCTCTGACATTAGCAGACCCTATGACTCCAGCAGAAGAACTAAGTCTGAAGAAAATGGAAATCAAAGTAGAGGAATCCAATGCCATGGATGTGAAGGATATGGGCACATTTGAGATGAATGTCCTACCTTTCTAAAGAAACAAAAGAAAGGAATGTCTGTTACTTGGTCTGATGGTGACTCAGAAAGTGACTCTGAAGAAGAATCTGCTAAACTAGTTACTGCACTATCTGGTGTTTGTAACTCTGATAATGATTCTAGTGATGAGGAAGTGACATTTGAAGAACTTGCTGACTCCTACAAGAAGCTATGTATCAGAAGTGTTGAAGTCTGTCAGCAAAATGAGAAACAAAAAAAGCTCATAGTGAAGTTGGAGGATGAGAAGAAGGCAGACACTGCTACTATAAGCCATTTCAAAGGTGAAGTTCTAATGTTGAACTCCAAACTTGATCAGATGACTAAGTCTGTCAAGATGTTAACAACTGGAACTGACAAGTTTGAAGAAATTCTTCAGGCTGGACAAAATGCAGGAAACATGTCTGGTCTAGGATTTATGGCTGCAAAGAAATCTGTTGTTGACAAGAAGAAGACCAGGCCCGATAAACAAATGTCAAAGCAGATGTCACAACATAGGACTCAACATCAAGAACAGAGAAATATGAAGAAAAAGTATCAAAGATGGAGATGTCATTATTGTGGAAGGTTTGGTCACATAAAGCCATTCTGCTTCAGATTATATGGATATCCTAATCAGACCCCATATGTCAAACCTAAGACTAACAAGGAACCATATACTCAACAGTGGAAGAAAAAGACTGCAGCCCTGATAGCTCACACCTCCCTTAGAGTTTCTGCCAAGGAAGACTGGTACTTTGACAATGGATGCTCTAAACACATGACTGGAATCAAGAATCTGTTGAATGATGTCAAACCTCATACTACTAGCTATGTCACTTTTGGAGATGGTGCTAGAGGAGAAATCAAAGGAGTTGGAAACTTGGACTGCCCTGGAGTTCCAAACCTAAATGAAGTGTTGCTGGTAAATGGTTTGACTGCTAATCTCATAAGTATCAGTCAATTATGTGATCTAGGATTCAAGGTCAACTTCACCAAGTCTGAATGTCTTGTAACTAATGAAAAACAAGAAGTTGTAATGAGAGGAGTCAGATCAAAAGACAATTGTTACTTATGGGAGTCTGAGAACACTAACTACTCTTATGTGTGCTCTATAGCCAAAGAAGAAAAGGAAGTGAAATTGTGGCACCAAAAACTTGGTCATTTACATCTTAGAGGGATGAAAAAGATCATATCCATGGAGGTTGTCAGAGGGATTCCAAGGCTTCAGATTGATGACGGGAGAGTCTGTGGTGAATGTCAGGTTGGGAAGCAAACTAGAATGTCACATCCAAAGACAAGACATCTGACCACCTCTAAGGTGCTAGAACTTCTACATATGGATCTGATGGGTCCCATGCAGGTGGAAAGTCTTGGTGGAAAGAGATATGCCTATGTTGTTGTGGATGATTTTTCCAGATTCACCTGGATAAACTTCATTAGGGAAAAGTCTGATGTATTTGATGTATTTAAGGAATTGTGCAAAAGAATTCAAAGAGAAAAAGAAGGATGCATTGTCAGAATCAGAAGTGATCATGGTAAGTGTGATCGGTGGGAATGAGAACTGACTGTTTTAGAATGCTGGTTCGCGTTTGCGTTTGTTTTCGCAAAATGTCGCGGTAAGCAAGAGTCGCCACCGTCTTTTATTTTATCCAACAAGGAAAGGACAAAAGCATAGAAAAATTCCTTTTTGAGATATTTCTCGGGTTAGGGAGGTAGATTATAGAAAGGGAAGGGGTTAGCACCCTTTCTATCCATGGTTATCCACGGGCTCTTAGGTACTTGCTCATTGTGTTTTCAAAAGTTTGATTTTCTTTGTGTTTGTGGGTTTGAAAAGAGTTTTTGTTTGAAAGAGAGTGTAAGTGCGAAAAGTTTTGTTTTGTTTTAAAAAGGAGCAAGTACTTAAGAACATCTACCTACTCAAAAAGGAATTAAACTGTGCAAATGTCCTTTAGACAGTGCTATCCCACTATTGAGGAGTAAGTAGCATCGTCGTTGGAGTTTTCGGGTCAATTCGATTAAGGGACATGTGGTCACTAAAGCAATGTTAGAATGCCTTAGCGGTAACCCTAATGTCCTAGATCATTTTTCTGAGGCAACCGTTTCGAGGCAACTATGATCTTGGGACAAGAGGGCGACCTCTAAAACTTCCTATACTCAATGACCATATTCGAGGCAACCAAGTGAGGTGTACCCTAAGAGTGCATATGTGCAAAGTGTGTTTTATTGCATGCATTTGTCTTTGATTTTTAGGTTGTCTACTTGTTGGTTTTATCTTGCCATACACACCTAGTTACTAGAATTTGTACAAAAGTAATAAAAAGTGCAAAAAATAAATCCTACACTATTACAACCATGTTGAAGTGCATAGAAAGTATGAAGGAAAAAATAAGATATAAGTAAGAAAAATGAGTGTCTTTCGATTGGGGGGAAGCATCCTTCGATTTGCATTCTGTTGGCCTCCTTCGATTGGGGATGGAAACAGCAAAGTCACGTCTTTCGATTGGGCCTTGGCAGGGGCGAGGTCCTGTCCTTCGATTGGGCAAAGGCAGCAGCAAGTTGTATCCTTCGGCTGGGGCTTGGAAGTCAGTGTATGGCGAAGCCTTCTGGTTCTGCCTTGTTGCCTTCTTCGACTGGAGGTTGAGAGCAGTGAGGGAATGCCTTTCGACTGAGCCTGGAAGTCAGTGTATGGTTTTCCTCCTGTTTGTATCTTTCGTTCGACCTGGAGAAAGAGGATAGAAGCCAAAAGCTTCGTTTCCTATTTCCTGTTTCCTGTTTCTTTCATTTCAAGCATTAAATGGCAACATGGCCTGAGGCCATGCTAATATTTGTCTTGTAAACAGTTTAATAGTTAAAGCAAGTTTAGGTAAACAGAAAGCAAAACGAAAGGGATAGCTATGAAAAATATGTTAAAAGGGTGGAATCGAAAGGAACCGTGGTATGTACATGTTTTAAACGAACGTAAAGATTATTTACATGTTATGCCATGAAACGAAAAGTTCAAAGGTAAGAATAACTTACCTTGCTTCAGGACTTGAATGGATGTGGGATTCGAACTTGAACTGCTACCTGGACGTTTCTGGAATTCGAAGAGTAGTCACAGGGGGTTTGCTTTTGGTTCAAAGAGTCGTCACACAAGGTTGTCTTTGAGTTTGAACAAACTTCTATGTGTGGGATGTTCTTCATAATCGAAAGAGGTGAGTGTTTGGGATTCTGGGTTTTTTTGATTTCTCAAGTGTTGATGAACTTGAGAGTTTTGTTGTGTTTGAGAAAAATTGGGGGATTCGTTCCTCTGGTCTCAAGATCCTCCCTTAAACATGTGTTGGAGCCTCTTATTTATAGGCAAAGTTGGCTGAAGCTTTTGGAGGGAAAACAAAATAATTTGAACAATTTGAGTAAACTGCTCTTTGTAGCTTTTGAGGGACAGTGCTTTATTGCCATTTTGGTGCAAGGAATTGGGCGGCAGTGCAGGACTGCTGTGCAGCAGTTTTGGAGTTTTATGGACAGTGAATCAGGCCCGAGCCTGGCAGTGCATGTGACTTGGTCGACAAATGCCTTTGGTCTCTCGTCCTTTTGTATTGACTCCCTAGACTCACCTTTCGACCAGACTTTCAGTAACCATCTCCTTTTTTCAATCGAAGTGACGTTCGAATGACTTCCCTAGACAATCCTTCGAATGGGCCAAATTAATGCTCTTGGGATGGATCAGTAATATATGTCCTTCAAATGGGGACATCCAAACATGCCTGACAAAACTCTTCGAATGCACCACCAAGATGCTTTCTTCGCCTGAGGCAATGACATAGTGAAGAGTTTGTATGCTTGGAACAGACCATTTCTAACAGGAAATCCTTCCCACTCAAATTTACCTACAAAGGGGCCATATGGCCAAACGAAAGAATGACAAAACACTTGTGCCCAAGGATTCACACCCCCAAGCGAAGGATGTGTGCCAGGGATGGAAGGCTCAATCGAAGCTTGCAACGTTGGAGAAGTCACTCCCCCAAACAAAAAAGGCGTGCAAGGGCAGGATGTG
Source organism: Vicia faba (assembly GCA_948472305.1). NCBI lineage: Eukaryota > Viridiplantae > Streptophyta > Magnoliopsida > Fabales > Fabaceae > Vicia > Vicia faba. Next base: position 219,838,704 of record OX451741.1, read on the forward strand.
TGATCGAAAGAGGGCAAAAGAGAGGCTTTTTCCTCCTGGATCAAAGGACATCATCAAGAGGGTTTTTGCCTTGCAGGGGTCACTTGTGGCCAGCAAACATGGTTTTCAAGGCAAGCAATGTAGGCAGCGAAAGTCACAAACGAAACCTGCAACAAGAAGTCACACGCCCATGCGAAAGAGGCACGCTAGCATCCATTTTGAGCAATCGAAGGAGGCCAAGAGTCAATCGAAGGATGCTGATCGAAAGATGCCTAAAGGCCAATCGAAAGAGCTGAAACGAAGAACACTTGTATTTCTCCAATTTTTGTCAAAATAATATTTTTATCAGTTTTCTCCCTTTTTGACAGTTTCCTTTTAATTTTGGTACTGGAAAATTCCAAAGTACTTGTGCAAGCTTGAACCTTGAGAATCCTTGTGAGAAAGGCCTTGATAATTGAGAGGGCAAATTTTGGGGTACAACAGCTGCCCCTGTTCAATCTTCTTACACCTGAAGAGTTAGATTGGCGAATCTGCCATTTGTGACTTGAAGGTGGAAGATGATTGAACACTAGAGTGCCCAGAAATTTGCACTCGGTGATGTGATGGTAGAGGGAATGGGCTTAAAGATGCCATTTGGAGAGGTGATAGAATCATGTTGGATATGGGCTTGTAGATGCCATCCAAGAATTCATGTTGAATTGTAATTTTGTAAGTTGAAAGAAGGAACCTGTGTAGGGTTACCTGATGATGAGTCCGTGTAAAACTTCATCTTGGAAGGAAGGAACTTGTGTATGGTTGACTGATGACGAGTCCGTGTGAAACTGCATCTTGGAAGGAAGGAACCTGTGTAGGGTTGCCTGATGATGAGTCCGTGTGAAACTGTATCTTGGAAGGAAGGAACCTGTGTAGGGTTGCCTGATGATGAGTCCGTGTGAAACTGCATCTTGGAAGGAAGGAACCTGTGTAGGATTGACTGATGATGAGTCCATGTGAAACTGCATCTTGAAAGGAAGGAACTTGTGTAGGGTTGCCTGATGATGAGTCCGTGTGAAACTGCATCTTGGAAGGAAGGAACCTGTGTAGGGTTTCCTGATGATGAGTCCGTGTGAAACTGCATCTCGGAAGGAAAGAACCTGTGTAGGGTTGCCTGATGATGAGTCCGTGTGAAACTGCATCTTGGAAGGAAGGAACCTGTGTAGGGTTGCCTGATGATGAGTCCATGTGAAACTGCATCTTGGAAGGAAGGAACCTGTGTAGGGTTGCCTGATGATAAGTCCGTGTGAAACTGCATCTTGGAAGGAAGGAACCTGTGTAGGGTTGCCTGATGATGAGTCCGTGTGAAACTGCATCTTGGAAGGAAGGAACTTGTGTAGGATTGCCTGATGATGAGTCTATGTGAAACTGCATCTTGGAAGGAAGAAACCTGTGTAGGATTTCCTGATGATGAGTCCGTGTGAAACTGCATCTTGGAAGGAAGGAACCTGTGTAGGGTTGCCTGATGATGAGTCCCTGTGAAACTGCATCTTGGAAGGAAGGAACCTGTGTAGGGTTGCTTGATAATGAGTCCGTGTGAAACTGCATCTTGGAAGGAAGGAACCTGTGTAGGGTTGCCTGATGATGAGTCTGTGTAAAACTGCATCTTGGAAAGAGAAGGAACCGGTGTAGGGTTGCCTGATGATGAGTCCGTGTAAAACTTCATCTGAATTTGAGAAGGAACCGGTGTAGGGTTGCCTGATGATGAGTCTGTGTAAAACTTCATCTGAAATTGAGAAGGAACTTGTGTAGGGTTGCTTCATGATGAGTCCGTGTAAAACTGCATCTGAATTTGAGAAGGAACCGGTGTAGGGTTGCTTCATGATGAGTCAGTATAAAACTGCATATGGATTTGAGAAGGAACCGGTGTAGGGTTGCTTCATGATGAGTACGTGTAAAACTGCATCTGGAGGGGAGGAACCTGTGTAGGGTTTCCTGATGATGAGTCCGTTTAAAACTTCATCTGAAATTGAGAAGGAACCGGTGTAGGGTTGCCTGATGATGAGTCCGTGTAAAACTTCATCTGAAATTGATAAGGAACCGGTGTAGGGTTGCTTTATGATGAGTCCGTGTAAAACTACACCTGAAATTGAGAAGGAACCGGTGTAGGGTTGCTTCATGATGAGTTCGTGTAAAACTACATCTGAATTTGAGAAGGAACCTGTGTAGGGTTGCTTCATGATGAGTCCGTGTAAAACTGCATCTGGAGAGGAGGAACTTGTGTAGGGTTGCCTGATGATGAGTCCGTGTAAAACTTCATCTGAAATTGAGAAGGAACCAGTGTAGGGTTGCCTGATGATGAGTCCGTGTAAAACTTCATCTGGAATTGAGAAGGAACCGGTGTAGGGTTGCCTGATGATGAGTCCGTGTAAAACTTCATTTTGGAAAGAGAAGGAACTGGTGTAGGGTTGCCTGATGATGAGTCCGTGTAAAACTTCATCTGAAATTGAGAAGGAACCGGTGTAGGGTTGCCTGATGATGAGTCCGTGTAAAACTTCATCTGAAATTGAGAAGGAACCGATGTAGGGTTGCCTGATGATGAGTCTGTGTAAAACTTCATCTGAAATTGAGAAGGAACCGGTGTAGGGTTGCTTCATGATGAGTCCGTGTAAAACTACACCTGAAATTGAGAAGGAACCGGTGTAGGGTTGCTTCATGATGAGTCCGTGTAAAACTACATCTGAATTTGAGAAGGAACCGGTGTAGGGTTGCCTGATGATGATTCCGTGTAAAACTTCATCTGAAATTGAGAAGGAACCGGTGTAGGGTTGCCTGATGATGAGTCAGTGTAAAAATTCATCTGAAATTGAGAAGGAACCGGTGTAGGGTTGCCTGATGATGAGTCCGTGTAAAACTTCATCTTGGAAAGAGAAGGAACCGGTGTAGGGTTGCCTGATGATGAGTCCGTGTAAAACTTCATCTTGGAAAGAGAAGGAACCGGTGTAGGGTTGCTTCATGATGGTCAAGTAGATAATTGTCCTGACTGGTTTCAGGTATTAATCTAGAACTTGAAAAGGTTGAGGGTAGCCATCTGTTGATTGACCTTTTTCTGAAAAAGGTAAAACGTTAGTTGTATGCAACGTCATGATGTATGAAATGCACGATGTCATGATGTTCTCAAAATAAATGAGATTGCGTTGTATGCACTTATCATGTATGTAAATAGGATGTATGAAATGCGAAATGTTAATGAATGTACTTTTGTCTGGAAAATAAATCCTTGACAAATGTTGGGGAGTCATTAAATCTTGGACTGCTGTTGAAGAGTATGCGCGTCTTCAAACTTTGCTTAGAATATTTCCAATGGATTCCTGTTTTGTTGTTTGAGGAGAACTCCGCTGGGGGAAGTTGAAAACTCTGTGGGGAGTATGTTTATTCCTGCTTGGGAAAAGAGTTCAGGAGTCTCGGTTGTCCGTTGCTCTATTGGGGAGTCGAAGTTGAACTGATATCTGGTCGGGTCCAGGTTTCGCGGTAACTTGCTGGGGATTGTAGAGTAGTCTACTGGGGAAGAGGAGTTGTGGTCCTTTAATTTGTAGTAGTCGGAGAGGCAAACTCAAGCTGGGGAATCTTGGTGTTGTTGGGGAAATAAACCCTGTCGTCAGTCTGCTAGAGAGGTGACATCTTCGTTGGGGGAAGTCCTCGAGGATTCTTGAGGTTGATTCAGCTGGGGAAAGGTTTTCAGAGATTAAACCCTTGCTGGGAGTCATCCTATGAGAAGGACTTTGGGGAGACTTGTCATTTCCCCTAGCAGCGAGTGTTTGTGGCATTGCCAAAAAATTTGATTGTATGTACCCCTTTGTTGAGATTGGCGTCCAATGCCCCAAGTAATGGAGATGGAGACCTGCCCCTGGTTATTCTGTATTTCTTGAGAGATTTCCTGGAATCTTGACTGGACTGCCCCAGGTGTGCTGGATAGTGACATGTCATGCCCCCTTGTTTATAGGAGATTTGTCAATGGAAGTGTCATCCTTTTTGAAGTGATTTTGTTCACTGAGATGGCTTTTGTTCACTGGATATTCGTTGTGTGAATTTCTCCGTTGTTAAACAAATAACCATATGCAAACAATGATATTCAAGTAGTGCAAAGTTTATGTTTGTCTTGAAGTTTTTTGAAAATGCGTTTTAGCGAGTAAAGAAATTTTGCTAAGAAAATTCAAACTCAGGATTTAGAGCAGAGCCTTACAGGAGTCAGGATACCTTTTGTAACAGTATGCTTTCGAACTAACCCACGCTTCAGTTAGAACTTTTGAAGGGTTGTAACGTGGCTTGGTTCACGGTTTAAGAAACAAAGGATAAAGGCTCAAAGTATATTTGTACCCACCCGCTCTTCGTGATGTTCTTCAATCCTAAACTCAGTTAATTGTGCGTCGAACTCTATTCGAATTTAGAACGACGTTTTGGTGATGGTTCACACAAGTTGAATTTTGGAAGGCAGTCATCATTTGCAACATTTTTTCATGTTGTTGAGGATTTGTAGCGACCTCGTTCTTTTGATTTGTTATCCCTAAATTTTGCCTGACTATTCCTGTTTTCGAGATCACAGTCAGCGGGATGCCCCAGCTTTCTTAAACCTCCTTTGTAGGTTTTGGCTCAGTGGGCTTTTCTCTTTTGAGAGATAATAACTGCCTATAAGATAAGGAACCATCACTGTCTTTTAATTTCAAAGGAATGCTTTTGATGTCGTTCGTGGTATTACGAACTGAGAGTTTGCGACTTCAATGCACAATCTTTTGAATTAACTGAGAGACTACCCTGGCCCAAGTTTAATCAAAGGTTTCAATTTGTGTTTAAAACGGAAAACTCCTACTTCTTTGGCTCGAAGGGGTTGACTAGGGATTATCTTCCTAATAACTCCAGTGTTTAGGATTTGAAAGAAACGCTTGTACATCGTCAGCAAGGTCTGTCCAAAAGCATATTGTATGAGATTATGGCATTGTTTCGTCATCCTCCCTCTAAAGGCTTGTAACTTTTAGCAAGAGTTGAAAGTCATAAAGAGAGTAAAAAGCATAGTTTAAATGTAATGAAAATGAGAGGATCAAATCAAGACAAACATATGCAATGCATTAATGAAACAAAGTTTGACATTAATAGATAATTGTTTGAATAACAAAGAGATTACAACTTGAAAATTCAAAATGAACAGAAGCCTCTTTGTCTGAACTTGTCACTTTAGGTGGTGAGCCTTTGAGGGGCGACAGAAGAATTCAGTCTGGCCATCTTGTGTGAACTCCAGCGTTCCTTCTTCAATTAGATCTTGAATTTTATTTCTCAACGTCCAACAGCTATCGGTGTCGTGTCCAGGACTGTTGGAGTGGTACGCACATCTTGCATTTGGATTGTACCTAGGAGAGGCTGTGTTGGGATTCTGAGGGGGGTCCCTTAATACAACCAGCTTGGCTTCCAACAGGTGTTGCGGTGCTTGAGATAATGACATGTCAATTTCGGTGAAGCATCTATCAGATGTATTACGCCTACGCTGATTACCCTGTTGTTATGGGCGAGGTTGTTGTTGGGCTCGTGACCCTGAAGCAAGTTGGGGAGCCTTTCCCTTGTCTTCTTGTCTCAAAGGAGGTTGAATGATGACTTGATCTTCAACCTTAGGTGTTTTCCCCACTTGGTTGTCTCGAAGCAGATTGTTGACGAGAACCCTGAGCTCTTCTTGTCTTTGAGCTAGGTTTTGAATTAGAGCCATCTGGCCCACCAGTTGTCCCATCATCTGGATCTTCATTGTTGCCAACTCAATTTGCAGTTCCTCCAACTGATCATTCCTGACACTGCATGAATTCCCCAAGACCATGCCCCTTGTGAGGAGAGCTTTCACTTCTTCTTGCCCCTGGGATAGGT